>CM019822.1:9916126-11116126 GCA_009763385.1 Coix lacryma-jobi var. lacryma-jobi
CTCATTTTCTTGCCCTTGGCATTGCTTTTGTTGAAGCCAATGCCACTCTTGTCACCATAGCTTCTTTGATTCTTCATCATGTGCTCATGGGTGACCTTTGATTTGCACCACCTCTCTAACTTGTTGCTCAAGTTCTTCACTTCACTTTTGAGCTCATTGTTCTCCTTCAAAAGGTTAGTCTCACAAGACATAGAAGTAGAACAAGCATCTAATTGTGAGGAACATGGCATAGATATTAAATCATTGCAAGAGGTGGATACATTCTTCTTGCCTACATCACAAGGGTTAGCACAAATATGTGATTGATCAAATGACCCATGTGATGAGCTCTCACTAGTTTTAATTTGTTCATTAGAAAGTTTACTAGTGAGAAAAGCATGGTCTTGCACCAAGTTATCATGAGCAACACATAGTTCCTCATGAGTCAATTTAAGCTCCTCATGTGAACAACTACTAACATAAAGTAGATGCTTTGTTTGTTCACATGTGTTCTTTAGAAATGAGTTTTCTTTTTCTAATTTTTCATTTTTAGCTAACTCATTTTCTAAGGCAATGGTCATGCTAGCAAGTCTACTAACAAGCTCATCATAGGAATCATGATTAATCATATTGCAATTTGATACCTTAGTGTCACCTTGTGACATGAAGCAATATGATGATGTTGGAGAGCTTGTAGTAGCATCATCATTGGAGCATGTACCATTATTACCATCAAGTGTGCTTGAGGTTGAATCATCACTTGCATCACTTGAGGCATCATCTTCCATCTTGTCAAGTGTGCTTGAAGTATCTTCATTGATTGCATCACTTGAACGTGAGGTGGAGCAATCTTCCATAATCACGGAGTTGTGGTCTTGCTCAACATCCTCATATGCCACCGGTTCATCCTCCTTTATGAACTTGCCATCATCAAACGTGGAGGGATCACCGAAGGTGGTCTTGATGGATTCCCACATCTCATGGGCGGTCCCTTTGGAGTTGATCTTATAAAACAACTCAAAACTCAATGCATCCATTAGATAACAATAAGCATTTGCATCAAGTTCAAAGAGATCCTTTTGAGCTTTGGTGAGATTTCTATGGTCCAAAACATGAGTGAGACCACTAGTGATAATCCACCAAAACTTTGGCCCCTTTGCACGAAAATGATCAAGCATATGGTGTTTCCATTGTGCAAAGTGTGTGCCATCAAAAATATGTGTATCACACACATCATCTAGCCCACTAGACGCCATCCTCTCGGGTCGGTGAAGACCACAAATGAGAGACCTCGCTCCGATACCAATTGAAGGGTCGAGATGGCGGACTAGAGGGGGGGTGAATAGTCCTTTTTAAAACTTAAACTTAATCGGAGCGGCTAACCGAAACAAATGCGGAATTAAAACTATCGGTCTAGCCAAGACTACACCCCTCTACCTATACTCTATGACACCTTACAAAAGATCCTAATCAAAGCAAATAAGGTGTCGGGCTAGCTAGAGCTCACCTAACCAATTCTAGCTTGCAAGGTTACACAAACCTAAGCAACTAGTACTCAAACAACGGGGGAGCTCCTACTCATGCCACTAAGCAAAAGCACAAAGCCTAAGCTCACTAGCAATGCTCAATAACAAGGCTACACAAGCCAAATTAGAGAGCTCAACTTAGCTACACAAACTAAGCAATGTGACTAGCAAGACTACAAGTCAACTAGTCACTCATGGGATCAACTTCTATGCTACACAAGCAAGGAAGGTAACTAGCAAGCTACACAAGCTAACTAATCATAAGAGCAACTACACTAGCACATGTATATGAACAAGTAAATACAAGCTAGTGAAAGGAGTTTGCAAACCACCGAGAAGATGAACACGAAGTTGACACGGTGATTTTTCTCCCGAGGTTCACTTGGTTGCCACCAAGCTAGTCCCCGTTGTGTCGACCACACACTTTGGTAGTTCGGCGGCTAATAGGCACCACACCTAGCTCGACACTCGAGCGCCGCAAGAACTCACCCACAAGTGAGGGTAACTCAATGACACGCGCAATCCACTAGAGTTGCTCTTCGCGATCCCCGCGGGGCGAGCACAATGCCCCTCACAATCCTTCTCCGGAGCCACGCACAATCTTCACGCGGGCTTCACGACGGAGACTCGATCACCAAGCCGTCTAGGAGGTGGCAACCTCCAAGAGTAATAAGCACCACCGGCTTGCAACTCGAACACCTAGTGCCACTCGATGCTATCTCTCAAAGCAACGCACTAGGATCACTCTCTCACACAATCAGATGAGCACTAAAGCATATGTGTGTTAGAGGGCTCCCAAGCACATCCACACAAGCCACCAAGGCTTTGGAGTGCTCCAACCACCGGCCCAAAGCCGGCCTCAACGACTATATATAGCCTCAATGGCCAACTAGCCGTTATGCCCCTTCACTGGGCATTCTGCGCTCCGGTCGGTAGTACCGACCCCTCCTGGGCGGTACTACCGGCTTAGTCAAACTAGCCGTTACCTCACAACTCGGCAAAGAATGATTCTGCTGTAGTGCATACAAATGGTGCAGGCACATCCTATCCTTGTAAGCATCTCCGAAGAAGTGAGTTGACACGTACAAATCTTGAGGTTGACGAAGTTATCATAGACGTCTCGCTGTCGATGGGCACGACATCTACCAATGAAAAGAATAACAATCATGAGATAAATTCAGAAAAATATGAGCACCTGGGTCAAGTCAGAGCCGAGTGGACAGGTTCCAAAACCTAATAAACCTTAACTAGAGAAAACATTGTACTCCTCTATTTCTTTTTATAGGAGCAAAATTCTTAATCTCCATCTATAGTTGTCGTTATCTCTGGCTATAACTGTTTGAGGAGGATTTAGCTTTTACTGTACCTAAATAATCGCAGAGGACGGAAACAAAATATTTTATTATTGGCGACCTTTTGGTGACCTGTAACCAATTACAACATATATGTTTGATAACGGGTGACTTATCTTTCGGTTCACGACATTACAAAGTATAAATCTGTCTCAACATATAAGTCACCCATTGACATTACAACCTTGATCATGTCATTTTAGCCCCATAGAAAAACCATGTCAACTCTAGCCTATACGATTTCCATAGGTCACCTTTTGCTAGTAGAGTACTTATTAACCGGATCGTCGCAAGAAAGCCTCATTTTTATTGTAAAATTAAGCATATCCTTCTATGAATTGGAAGTGCCCCTCTGGTTCGAAATGGCATTTGTTAGAATGCTACAAGTATGTTGGTCAGTTGAGTCATTGTCCTCAAAAAGTACACTGAAAACTCTAAATCTGTCGACAATTATTTAGAGTTTCAGTCATACTCTCGCTGTGCAATATTATTGCGCTTTCAGCCACTCGTATATTCCAGTGTCATTCAATCTCAAACGTAGGAAACTTTCGATTTGATTCTAAATTATAGGTCACCTTAGATTTGTTTTAGTTAAACTTTTTTTAACGATTTTATAAAAATATACATTAACATATAGAAGTTTAACTAAATGTATTGTCAAGGCATGTTTCATGAATATCTAAAGAAACTAATTTTATATTATAGATTTAGTATATTTTCCTATCATCTTAGTCAAACTTTGAAAATTCTGAATTAAAACGCAAACTAAAAACTAAAGTGACCTTACGCTTACACACAAGCGACAAAAGAGATCGAAGGACCATTCTATCGAGGGTAGCTTGCACTGAGTTGAGGAAGGGAATAATGCCTCAATCTTGGACGTTGGTGGCAGGGACGGTGCTGCTAATCATTGTCCTTCCCAGCGAACGAAAGCAACTACTGCTAGTATAATACTGTAAACGGCAACAGTCACGGTTTCTTTTCCTTTTTTGAAAATGTTCAGGGTTTCTTTTTGTTTAGTTTCTTCTAATTTTGCTCTGAATTGACCAAATAAAGCCATAAAGGTACATCCATGCTGTATGGGTATTGCACTGTCGCAGTTTTTTTTTTTTGGGGTTCTTCGAGGGTTGCTGTCTCAGGTTTGGAACCGTCTTTGTTCTCTCTTAAATAAAAAAAGAAAGTGGCTTCATGCACCATGGCCTCGTCGTCCACGTGGAAATGCAGCTGGCCTTTTGCTCATATAATAATGCCCTGATTCAGGGGCGGATCCAGTATAATAGCGTTGCTGTCAGCTGACAGCAATGAATTCTTACCCGGCCGAGGTATCCTTCTTATATTGGAGTCGATGACAGCAGCCCAAAATGTCTAATGACATCAGTGCTCTTCTGAAATCTGCCCACGGTCCTTCGTTTCAATGTACGGCGCCCTTCACTTTCCTTCTATAAATTTTAATTTATTTGTCTATAATATTTATATACGTTGGGCACTTTGTGCAGCGTGCAGCACATGGTATGTGCATAAAAATATATAGTTTATGGTAATTAAATTACGTCATGTTATATCTAGAAGTAAAAAGATTTCATCACATCTAATAAACTACAATGTATCAATTAGATAAGAAAAGATCTTTATATATAAAACTTTCTTTATTTATTCTAATTTACAAAATAAAAAAATTACGTAAATATATATTTCACCTATTAGCTTCAATGAAGTACAAATAGATAATTCTAACCATCCAATTAGCTTATAGTTATTTTGGAGGACTACAACATGACCCCTTATTTTTTTTAACTTATTTCATAATTCAATTTTTGACTTTCCACGTCAGCATTGTTTACAAGTGCATTGAAATTGGAATATAAAAAATACTCTCCAACAATCTCTTTGGTTAGATCTTCAAATGTAATTTCAGATTTCTCGTAGCCAAAAATAGAGAGTGAACACAAGACATAGAAAAAATGTTAGAGTACAGATATAGAAAGTAATTTTTACCTAAATAATTCTCCAAATGATGATTTAGATACTAAATTTTATAAAGATTCTTAGAGACGATCTAACTTATTACTTTAACTATTGTTATAATACTAATACTTTTCTATTTACATTCTTTTATGTTTACTATAAGTCGTTGTTGTTAGTTGACAAGTTTACGGTGACATCATCGATGTAAAATCCTGGATCCGCCCCTGCCCTGATTGATGCATTATTTGGGTCGCAACCGACCAAAAACGTTGGTAACCCACACACAATAATTATCAGTTTAGCGTGCACGTAGAAGCATGCCTGCTACGCCAGTACAGTACCCGTTCTCATGCAGAGCATCGATAGAGTGGCGCCTGTCCAGCTCCAGCAGAGCAGCACTCTACTCTACTGTTGCGAAGCTGACAAGCTGTATCCTGTGCCGTTCTCATTCCATGTAAATAGCTTTTAGCTGTTTGTTCATCGCCTCGCAGTAATCCGTTGCGGCTTACCAAATGCAGTTTCACAATTCACTGCCTGTGTGACCGCGCGAACAAACCAGCAGGCATGTTTTTTTACCCGTCAATTGGCGCACGTATGAGCAGAAGAGGCAGAGAACACGGCAGCAACAGTTTCTCGTCTTGCTTCAGGTGTAGTAGTTGGTGATTAGATTACAGGCGCACCTGATGATGATTACCTGAAACAAGGCGACAGCAGGTACCTGCAAAGCCATCACCGCTTACTATCCCGTAATCTGTGAGTAAACAGTACTATTGCCCGAGATTGATTTATTACTGTTTTACTGCCTCCTCGAGCCCGATCGATCGGCCTGCAGGCAGCAAGTAGCAGTCGAGTTCTGCTGCCTCTGCCTGCTTCGAGAGGAGGACGTACGGCCGAGATGCATGATCGATTCATCAGTGCATGCGCGCACACGGAGAGAGAGAGAGAGAGAGAGAGGAGAGGAGAGGAGGTTGTGCTGTGCATGCCTGTATAGTGTGTATAGCCAGCCACTCCTCATTTATGGCTGCGTCGGCGTCTCTCGCCGTTGCTGCAGTGCAGCCGTGCAGCAGGCCCCGCCCTCTCTCTCTCCCTTCTCATCCCCTCTCTCTCTAGCTATCATCCTTCCTTCTCATGAAGTGCAGTGCAGCGAAGCGCTGCGCTGCGCCTTGCCTTGCCTTGCATTGCATCCAAGATTGGGACAGTCGCTGAATGCTCGTGCAGTGGCGGGGAGAGTAATAAATAAATGTGCATTCAACCACTCGCCAACCCAGCAGGCAGGCAGCAGGGCCACAGCCAGGCCGTGCGCGATCACCACATGCGTGCATTGGCGTGGCGTGCGAGAGGTGAGGTCTTTCAAGCTCTCTCTCGGCGTTTCAATTCTCGGCCAGCTTCCAGTTCCCAGTTCCCACTTTCCAAATGCCCCATTTAAACTCTGAAGAAAAAGAGGCCACTGGAGCTCCAGTTGCTTGCTTTGACAAACCTGGGCATGAGCAGAGCTAGCTACAGTCTTCTCGGCGTAGCTTTTCTGGACGTTTTGGAAGTCAAGCAAAGCAGTGAGTAGCTGGTGCCCCCACACAGGCAGTGGCGGATGCAGAACACGATTAAAGGAGGGGCTGATCTTTTTTTCTACCTCTATTTCTTTATTTTTCCTTCTTTTCTCGACTAATTTTTCTCTAATTATCTCTAATTTTACATTGATGTACGGGGGCTGGAGCCCACCCAGCCCCCCTCGTAGATCCGCCCCTACACACAGGGCCACAGGCCACAGCAACAGCGACGAAACAAAAGCACTTCAGCTATCGCCCTAACTGCTGCAACCACCAACTGAACCTGCTTTTCTGCTTCGCGTTGCAGCAAACCCTCCCTGTGTGGAACGCGTCATGTTTGACAGATTTCTCCTGCCACAATGGAAATGGAGGCTGCTAGGTTCTTGGAAAAAGAATGGACGAACTGGAGCGGAGCACGCCGCGCACAGGAAGGATTACAGGAACCAGGTGTACAGTACACTGCAAGACGGACGGAGCAAGCAAGGACTCGCAGAAGACACACTGTAAAACACGCGTAGCTGTAGCTGTTGCGTGTTAGGGCCTTCAGCCTTGCGGTTACCGAATCTCGTAAGCGGCAGCGAGATCAGCTCAGCTCACATGCGGAAGGGAATCCGGCCGGAGCGGCCCCCCTTGTTTAGCAGATGAGACAAGCGGACGCCCTGTTAAGCAATGCGGCTTTACACTGTGCGATCACGCGGCGGAGCGTTGGACGAGCAGGCGCAGGCAGATCCATCGGCACGGCAAAAGTCATCAATAGCTGGACCGCCGGAGCCCGGAGGAGTAAAAAAAAATGGCGCACGGCGACCGCGAGGAGTGTTTCGTCGCACGCAGCGGCCGCGACACTTTTCCAGGAGACAAACCTCTGTAGCTAAGCTGGTATATATGCAAAGTTTAATAAGAGTATAAACTATTCAAAAGCTGCTGCAAGTAGGGCATGTAAACAAGAACGAGGACCATAGCTTTTGCTCGGTGTGGTGATGACAGGACATGAGTGAGTTAGCATGAACGATGATTGTTTTCTCCATCTTGTCCTTATCGCTTTGCATGACATTCTTTACATTTCTCCATGAGTTAACGGTGGCGTTATCCACTGTGATTCTGTCCGGAGATCATCAGACTGTACAATGCGTGACACTAAGCTCTGCAGATCGTATCAGATGCAAAGATACTGCGAGCAGTGTTGTTTTCAGAAGCATACGTCGATCGAACTACTAGCCTGGATTGCTGTTGCCGACTTGCCGTTGAGCACGCGACCTGCAGAACAGATTCACGGCGACGATCTGCTCATGCTGTCTGGCGCCATCTGCCGTGGCCCGTGGAGGGGAACTCCAGGATTCTCTCACAGCAGTTTCACAGAGTCCAAATTCAGCAAGCGGACACTTTGGTGAAATCATACAGAGTTCATAGTAAACAAAAAAATGTTTCAAATCAAGGGCATCCCAGTTCCAGACTCCTGCACCAAAAATACCGTGGCAATTGTTTTTCAATATAATAGTAATGCCTATATTTTTCAAAATGGCATTAGGCAACTAGTCGAAGTACGATGGCCACTACCAAGAGTAATTGACATTTGGCAACCGATGATGACACAGACATATATGAACAGCATGTTACAAATAACTCCCAAATATATAAACAGGGCCAACGTGAAACAAACTCCAATTGACAGTCATTGTCCATGCGGTTGTTTGGTGAATCATGACAACTTCCCAATTGGATCCGAGAAAAATGAAAGAGGGCAAAGAATATGGTTCAGAGCAGCAAATGCAGATAGTTGTCAGTGAGAGTACATTGCAAATACAGAGAGTGCCTTGTTATGCAAAATAAAAAAAATAAAAAATATCCGACCTAATATGGTTCAGAGCAGCAAATGCAGAGAGTTGTCAGTGAGTGTACCAGAGTGCCTTGTTATACAAAATAAAAAAAATAAAAAATATCCGACCTGCCGGATTCGAACCAGCGACCTAAGGATTTATCTGCTCGACTACAGTCCTCCGCTCTACCAACTGAGCTAAGGTCGGTTTTTGTTTAAAGCACATACCAAACCTTTATATTACTGTATTTCTCTGTGAAGATTAACTACCAGCATATGAACTGTATATATATAGCCAGATAGAGCTACTCACAGAACGAGAGCAACTTTGGACCCGAATGGGAATTCCAAAAACATCATCCGATTCATGGAACGTGATCCACACCATAGGAACACCAATGGGACGTGAGATCCAAAATTCAATTGATGGAAGAAAAAAAAGGACAGGGTGCATGAGATGTAATATATTTTATATTTCTATAGTAAATCTATTAAACTTAAAATTTAGTGACTTCTTTAAAACGAGATGTGCACCCTTTTTGGGTCACAGGTAGCATTAGTTTTGTTTTTTGTTTTTTTGCTACAATGCTATGATCCATGTTATTTTGAGTTCTATTTTACTGGTTGTTTGTCGTCAAGGCCATTCTTATTGAGATGTTCCATAGCATTTGCTAAACAAATATGGATTCTTCTATTCCATTGTCTTATAGACATTTAATTTCATAATTCTAGAGTTAAAAAATGATTCAAGAGAATTTCATTTGCATGAAACTCGATTCTTCTTCCTTCTTAAAAATATTGTCCTGCCACAAAAATGTTTATAGAAAACCTATTAAATATAGATCTATATCAATATTTTTATCTATATACTCTAATAAAGCTAACCTTCACTATACTCCCTCCGTATTGGTAATAGATGATGTTTTGGATATCGACACGGTCTCCAAAGTACAACTTTGACTCACTTTATACTAAAAAATATTTATCAAAAAGTGATATGTATATATTTTTATGAAAGTATTTTTCAATACAAATCTATTTATATGATTTTTATATTTTCAAACTCAACAACTTAAAAGTTATTCATGATTTATATTCCCAATGTTTGACCAAAACTATGTCCAAAACATCATCTATTACCAATACGGAGGGAATATGTTTTATCTCTTCAGGTAAGGTGGCCACATTATTCCTGACTAAGTGCCCCCACTGCAAACTATCCATGCCATCCCCTATTGACTACAAAATTATCCACATCATGTGCAATACCTTTAATATTTAATCTATCAACATACAAGTCATCTACATAAGCTATTTATTTCATTATCCTATCTCTCTAGAATGTGATCTAAATATTTTGTTGGATTTTCTTTCATTAGCTCACCAACTTTTTATCAGATCCTATGCAATATCTACGGTAGCTTTTAAGAAAATACCACGGCAAAACACGGGGTATTCTTCTAGTATCTTATATTTTTAAACCTCACTACAAGCTCTATCTTAACATGCAAGCCATCCACGTCATTCCTTACTACTATCGACGCCATCTTCCAGTAATGCCATGTTAGCCCACTCACTTTGAAATTATGAATGCAAGCCATACAGATGATCTCCACTAAACACAATTGTTATTTTCAAAACATAGCTCATCTTATAATTTAATCTATTTATTAGTTTTTTATTGAGTTCTTTTATTGATATGCCCAATTTTGATAAGAATCAATGCAAAAACCTATAGGTCTAATTCATACATGCAATGATTTTATTTTTAAGAAAGTCCCCCAGCAACACGTGGGATATACTTCTAATATCTTATCTTATATTCCTAAACCTACTAGAGGTATATCTTGACATGCAAGCCATTCATATCAGTAGTCCACTAACGTATGCAATTACAACACCGATCTATTCATACAAACCATCCATTTGCATGAAACTGGAATGAAACTCCCAGCACTCTGGTCTAAGGCCAGTCTCAATGGGAGGTTTCACTACACTGTTTCCAAGACGTGACAGTATTGGTACCCGTGAATGAAACACACTCTCTCAATGGGATAGTTTTGTTTCACTGTTTCATAGACTTGTTGTAGCATTTAATTCTTATATTTTGCTATGATCAAATAAGCATAAGAACTCTGTAGCCGATTGTCAGGATCAACTGTCACGTTCGGCTGCATACTAGCTAGCAGGGATCAAACTGGGTGCGGGCGCATTCATATGTTTTAACACGCAGTTCAAACTGACATGACAAGCTGCTATCTGGAAAGAACTTCTCAAGTTCAGGTTTACCGGAAAATAAAAGGCTACTACAGTTCTCAAATTCAGAGCAATCACCATGTTGTCTTTCAGACTAGCTAGCTGCAATCTGGAAAGAACTTCTCAAGTTCAGGTTTGCCATAACTGAACCAGCATGGACCAGGTGCAGGATAGAGCATCTGTGGACTCGAGTCACTCCAATGTGTGATAGCATCAGTTTGCCATAACTGAACCAGCATGGACCAGCATTCGAACATGATAGCTAAGATAACTGAACCAGTAATACAGTGCACAGATTGGACCTAAGATAAATGAACACATGGATAACTAAGATATTTCAGTTCAGACAACTAAGATAACTCGAACAATGTTCACATATTTCAGTTCAGTTAACTAAGATAAGTAAGATAGATTCTCTTTGAAGATACCCCAAGCAACTTTGTAGACCAGTAAAGATTAGTCATGTCATCATCATCATCCAATAATTGTTCAACCTCATATGTCACCTAGCAAATAGGTAACTTGTGTTATTGAAATGAATAAATTGAGCAAGCAGAAAAAAGCGAATTGAAAACCTTAACTATGCAAAAAAAAAAAAAAAAACAACTGCAATTTCTGCATAGGTCAAGAAGTGAACTGAAAAAAGAAACAATATCGCTATAGGTGTTGAAACAATTTCCATACAGTCTGGATACAAAAGCAATGATCCAAATAGCTTAGCTACTTGCAACTGCAAAACGCTTTGAATATACTCATCCATAACAATGGCTCTGTACCTAACAATCGTGGATTCAATCAAACTACTGAGATAAAATTGGATCTGAACCTAACAGTCCTACTTCAATTAAATCCACTAGCGCTCTGAATCTAGCAGGAAAACTAGCAATCGTAGTTCAATTGAATCCACGATTTGAGAGAAGAAAAAACCACAATTGTACCCACAGCCCCACATGCACATCAATAGTCTTGCACATATTGAAATCATACCATGAATTTCGGCCTTCCAGATTTCCATGAAGAGATTAAGAACTTGGGGGTATGATCCCCCATCCTACTCCTTGCGGTGGCCATGGCGGGACGGTCTCCGTTGTCGGTGCAGCAGGGCAGAAACCGGTTGTGGTGGCGACGGAATCGGTTGGGGCACTGGTGAGAAAGCCGGAGACGGCGACGCAGCGCAGGCGACTTCGCAGTCTTCATCCCCAAGCGGTTGGCCCCGCGCACTCTCCCTTTGCTGCCGGACGTGCGCCGCCCGGAAGACCCCGTCGACGGTGGATCCATGACCGCTCTGCCCTAGCGCCTCCAATGGGGTGCGGCGCGACACGCTTGGGCCGGAGGCGCAGGAAGAGTGGGTCTGCACGGGCTCGATGGCGAACGCGCGGGAAGGATGGGGCGAGGCGTAGGAAGGTCCGGCGAGGCGCGGGAAGAAGGCAATGGGGCGGGCGGAAGCGAGCACACGCACAGGATCTCCGACGATGAAACGATTCCCCTCGATGCGAGTTTCACCCGATTTCCGACTACTTGGAAACAACGCTAGCTCGTTTCACCGGGACGAAACTTTTCCCATCTATCTCGTCCCAGTTTCATGCAAAAAGCTGACGTGACACTCTATTTAATACTCCCTCCATCCCAAATTATAAGGCATTCCAAGAATCTTGGAGAGTCAAAGTTTTTTAACTTTGACCAAATTTATATAATAAGATAATAATATTTAAGATACGAACTAAGTGCAATTAGATACCTGATTAGCTATATTTTTATAATATAGATATTTGATGTTGTAAGTCTTTATATTTCTCTCTATAATTTTAGTTAAAGTTGAAAAACTTTGACTCTCCAAGATTCTTGGAATGCCTTATAGTTTGGGATGGAGGAAGTAATAGTGCATCTATAATTTTAGTTAAAGTTGAAAAACTTTGACTCTCCAAGATTCTTGGAATGCCTTATAGTTTGGGATGGAGGAAGTAATAGTGCATGAAACCCTCCATGAAACCCATTGAGACTGGCCTAATGGTCAAAGAAGGTGAAATACTGAGATAGCTTTTGATTGGAAGGCCCAGTTTGGTTAAACCTTCAGCATACTTTTCTGGGCCGTTGGAACTGTGTCACATTCTGGCCCGACGCAACTCTTGGGACCCATACAGTGTACGCAGCTTTCGCTTTGCCCGACCTCGGTTGTTTCCCAATCCCTACTGCCTTTTGACCTTTGCAACAGCACAGCTCGACGGCGTAACATCGAAGCAGGCATCTTTCGATGTGCTCGCAGCTCGGCGCTCGCACATGACTTGACGGAAACATGCTCGCGGATTTCGCACTTCCCATGGCCGGATAGCATTATTTTTCTGACCGAGTCTTGTTGTTTATGGCTTTATGCTATCTTTCTTCCCTTGGTGCAACGAACATTTACCTTCTGCACGAACAGGTGCAGACTAGCGCATGATTTCACGTCATACATTCATGCATCTTGCTCACGTTCAAAGCTTGCAAAATCCTTGGGGAACCGAGTAAAGTTGTGGGCAAAATCGATAAGCATACGGACACAGTATGTGCGTGAAAATATTTCTTTTTCATTGAACAAATGAAAGAATCCACCATGGTCACTACTACAAAGTACACATTTTAGCCGCGTGGAACACTCTCCACAGCACCACCACCACCACCGCCTCCTCACAATCACAAACGCTAATTACCATCCGCGAAATCTACCCCAAGGTGGCGCACGACGACGTGTCCGGGTCCACGAGCGCCGGGACCAGGTACTTCCTCCCGTGGACCCCGTTGGCATTGAAGCTGGCCCCGGTGGCCTGGTCCAGCAGCAGCGAGCCTGCGTAGCCGGGGTACGCGCCCTTGCCGTACACGCCGGCGCACGCCGTGGCGGCCTCCAGCGGCGCGTCGGCCGAGCCCTCCTGGTAGAAGCCGTTGCCGAACGGGTTGGTGACCGTGCCAACGATCATGGACGCCAGCGAGATGACCATGCCGTCGACCCCGACGTCGCCGTTGGGCGGGGTGAGCGGCGCCGACTGCGGGCCGTACACGGGCTGGTGGAACGGCCACGCGCACTGCCCGGGGCACTGCGACGCCGGGTTGCCCACCCACACGTACGCGAACCGGCCGGAGCGGGACCGCGGGGACGCGCCGTGGGTGCCGCACCGGGACATGCAGAACCCGTCCACGGCCACGTCGGCGGCCGTGAGCACCAGGTTGATGGCGCGGCTCGGCCCACCCTTGGCGGCGAGCCTGAGGAGGTCCCTCTCCGTGAGGCGCCTGCCGAGGGAGCAGTTCTGGTCGACGACGTGGGGGCCGAGGCGCAGAGCCGGGAACCGCACCTTGGAGCTGGCGTAGTACTTGCGCGCCGTCCTGAACCACGTGGCCACGGACGGCTCCGGCTGCGCCGCCGCTGCCGGGGCCGCCGCGGACAGCGACGAGACGAAGTCGGTGATCACCGCGCGCTGCGGCGCCGAGAAGTCGCCGTACCAGATGAAGTTGACGGCGATGGGGCCCGACAGGAGCGCGCCCTTGTGGTACTTCATGGTGATGGCCGGCTCCTGCACGAGCGCGGTGAGCCTCCTCCCCGCGCGGCAGGCCTGGAACGTGAGCGCGAACGCCAGCAGCGTCGCCGCTAAAGATGCAGTGGAACAAGCCATTGGTCCTGTGATGTTTTTCGTCCAAGACGAAATTTCTACTTGAGGTGGGGTGGGGGTGGTGTTCTTTGACGAGTGGAGTGATCTCAGCTGGTTCTTGCTTGCGGATTTTCGATGGATGGGTTGGGTGGGGATGAAACGGGGTGTCCGTTTTATAGAGGCCACGAGCCGGCGAAGTGTGTTGTGAGTACACAGACAGTGGAGTGTGGAGCAGTGGAGGGCTGGGGCCTGGGACGCTGCGCCCGGCGCGTGACGTATGACGGGAGGGCACTTTCTGGGCCAAAGTAAAGGGCTGGGCTGCCCGAACGGTCACTGACAGCTGGCTTTGCGTGCCCCCTGCCAGCTCCCAGCTGTAGTTGGGTGACCACTTTACCATTTTGCCCCGGCACTTGGCGCCGCGGAAACCGCTGCTGTTCCGGGCGGAAAGCGGGGGCAAGTTGGGGATTGCGAGGGGGCGGGCAAAGTGGGGACTGCTGGAGTGGGTAAAAGCAGGTTGGCTTCTCGAGGCGCTTGAAATTGTAGGCAGCGAGGCGCGCGCGATACGAACGTTGGTAGAGAGTGGTGGGCCGAGCCCGGTGTGGATTTCCGAACGTTGGTTCACTGGCTTTATGGGCCCGGCGCCCAGTTATTATCAAGCTGTGAACAGAGCAGCAGCAGACGTACTGTACTCCAAGGCAACAGTTGGTGCGCACTGTTCCCTTTGTCAGTACGATCCACTAATCCAGTCACAGGCCTCGCCGTCGCCGGTGGCATCAGGGCTAGGCCATTCCACATCCACGTAACTTGCCAGCCAGGATGGGTGCTGGCCTGCATGCATTTGGGTAGCGAGGGACTGCAGTGGCTCACAGTTGGCCCACCTACCAGTCATTGCTGTCCCTCCGGCCTCTGCTCTGCGTTACTCCTACAAAACGAGAGGACAAAAGAATGCAAGCGCCGGAGATAGCTGGGAAAATGGGAGGGAGCAGCCAGCCCATCGTCCATCGACGGAGTATACCAGAACGTGTGATCCTGCTATGTTATTTCCCATCACACGGCAAAACCTGGGACGGGACCCCGTCGATCCCAAATCTCCATAGCCAAGCCAATGCTAGAACGAAGTGGTCCCTCGGATCGTACTACCATCACAGCTATGATCCCAGCAGGCGGGAGCACCAACTGCATCGTCTCTGTTCCGAACGTAACTGACCAAGGAAGGATCCCCACCCAACATGCAAGGCCGTGAGCTGAGAGACGGTCACCGTGGGGTTAGCGAAACAATCGAACCGGGGAAGACGCACTCGCATGATCGGATCGGATCGGATGAGATACTAGACATGGAGATCTCTGACGAGGCCCATCAGCGTACGGCGGCTGGCGTAAAGCGAGCGAAGGTACAGGTCCCGCGTGCAGCGGATCACACGTCCACACCCACCTACCCAGACGGCCCCTTTCCCGCAGAGCATTCCTGCTCCCCGGGCCGGGCCGGACCCCGGACCCCCGACCCCCGTTGTGGGCTCGCATAGAGATCCGCGTACGGCCGGCCGCCAGCTGGTGGTGAAGAAGCGGCTAGGCGCGTCGCGTCGCGCTGCGGCCTGCGCGCGGGCCCTACCGCCTTCACGACGCGCTCGTGAACGGCCCCTCGAGCGCTTATTGCTCGCGTGCCCACCACTGGCGTCTAGCTAGCCGCCAGCCGTGGCCGTGGACACGCGTATACCCACGAGTACACGGATGAGACGAGGCGACGACACATGCAGAGGCTGCCCTGTGCCCTGGCCTTATCCGCGCGCGAAGGCGGGCCGGGAGGAGGGTGGCCGCCGGGCTGGCGACCTGTTGGGATGGCGACGTTGAAGGGCAGTGAAAAAAAAAGCTGCATGCTTGCATGCCCTAAATGGTCGTGCCCTTCACGAGGTTAGACTCACTCCAACAAGTAGAAGGCAAATGGCAAATAGGAGACGCATTCATGCCTTTGGGTCATGGACAAGCAAAGGATCACGGACCCAAATCCTTCGTTCTCCAACAGCGCAAACGCAACGGGTTCGCCTCTGCCACCGTTGAGGCCGCGCCCTCTCCATCCCCGGCGGCCGTCGAGCTTCCTCCCCTGCGCGCCGTCAAGGTCGCGTCCTCTCCATCCCCGGCGGCCGGCCAGCTCCCTCCAAGCGCCGTCAAGGCCGCGTCCTCTCCATCCCCGGCGGCCGGCGAGCTCCCTCCCCTGCAGCCGGTGAGCGCCTCCTTCCCTCCCTCCCTCTGGCGTTCCCTCCCGGCGAGATCCTTCCTTCCCTCCCTTCGGCGTTCCCTCCCGACGAGATCCGGTCGTCATGCGCGCCGCCGCGCCCGTCTCCGCCGCCTCTAGCACGGCGCCCTCCGCTGTGCCCGTCTTCGCCGGATCAAGCGCCGCACCGGGCTTGCACGCGCGTGCCTCCTCCGCCACCGCGCCCGCGTGCGCCTCCTCCGCCGCGCGGGGCCGCGCGAGTCGGTCGGGGCCGGTGGGGGAGAAGCGCCGGTCAGGCGAGGAGCATCGATGGGGAGCACAATCGAGCAGGGAGGAGCACCGGTGGCGGGGGATCAGTGCTGGCAGGGGATGGAGGGAGGAGCGCCGGTGGTAGGGGAGGAGAACCGGTGGAGGGAGCAGGGAGGAGCGTTTGCGGGGCGGAGAGATTTGCGTCGTCGGTTTTGGGCGACGCTTTTTTGCGGTTCCCCGGGCTCGCGACGCAAAATGCGTCTTGCCTGTGGGTGCTCTATTGGAGGGTGGTTTGGATACCCAGAACACATGTTGAGAACCCAAATTTAGGTATGGGGAGTGTTGTTGGAGACAGTCTAAAGTATGTATGTCCGGCTATGCAGTTTCCAGCTTCCATGCATACGTATCTCTACGCGGGCCGCAAGGGGAAGGGCTCGCTGGAGATTTTCGTCCCGAAGATTTAGGCCCTGTTTACTTCCCTCCGTTTTGCAAAATTTTCCATCACATCAATGTTTGGACGTATATATGGAGCATTAAATATAGGTAAAAAATAACTAATTGTACTTTTAGTATGTAAATGTTGAGACGAATTTTTTGAGTCTAGGTGGTCCATATTTAGATAAAGTTTGTCAAATAACAACGAAAATGCTATAGGAAAAAAATTTGCAAAATTTTCCAACTAAACACACCCTTACTAGCAGGATGCGCGGCAACCACGAACGGCGGATCTAGCGACAAGACAAGAGGCATGATTGTAGCTAAGTCCTCTCTCTGGATCGAAAGCAGTTAAACACCATAAACGCGTGGTTTAGGGCACGTACAATGCCGTCCTTATCCCCGTCTCTTTGATGCAAATTTTACACAAAACACCCCGACCTAGCCGACAGACGGGCGGCTCGTCGCCTCGCGAGGCGACGGCCATGTCCCATGCTCCGAGGCCGGACAGACGCCGCAGCACCGTTGTATTGCCTCGTCTCCGAGAATCGACCGCGTACTCGGATCCCGCATGCCGGTGCGCGCAACAGCAAGCGATTTGGGCGCGCGCGGGATTTTTCCGCGCCAAATCAATCCCCGTCTGCCATATATTCGAGTCATCCGATTCATCTCTTCCCCCCAATCCTCCAAATCCATCACCACCTCACACTCTTCGACTCCGATTTGGTGAAGCCCAAGATGTCTACGGCGGCAGGAGCTAGGAAGAAGAAGAAGGGATCCACACCTTCGCCGTTGGATGCGGCGGCGGCGGCCCCAGCCCGTACCCTTGGTCGTGGTGGCGGATCGGCGCTGGCGGCTCTCTCCCTCGGTCATGGTGGTGCCACGACGCTGGCGGCGTGCTCTCGCGGACGGGGCGGCGGCTCAGCAGCAGTACCGACCCGCCCAATCACCGCGACGACGCCTTCCTCCATTGACGGATC
Organism: Coix lacryma-jobi var. lacryma-jobi; assembly: GCA_009763385.1. NCBI lineage: Eukaryota > Viridiplantae > Streptophyta > Magnoliopsida > Poales > Poaceae > Coix > Coix lacryma-jobi. The sequence goes on from CM019822.1 coordinate 9,934,052, forward strand.
TAGCGGAGGTGGCTTCCCCAGCTCTTCGGCGTTCGCTGATGGATTCTCATTCCCTCCTTCACCCTCTCCAGCTTGGTTTGATGCAGCCGGTGGTGATTCCTCTTCTCCTAGATCATGGTAATCACTAAAAACTCGTAGATCTCAGTGCACTTTTTTCTTTGATTTTTACTTGAACAATATTGTGTGCTCTGTGCTGGATCTGGTATTGTGTGAGGGAAATTTATGTTTTTTCCCTGTGATTATTACTCCTACATTGAGCTGTCAGTACAACTAAACAGCTAAACTATATTGTGTGCTGGATCTGGTAATTATGGATGTTCAGTACAACTAAACAGCTAGACTTCCATACATAGCAATTGATTTCTATGTCATTTTATAGGATATTTTGTACTATATAAATTTCAAGATGCTTCTAGTCTTATCAGCCAAATCTGGTCTGGTTATCTATGCTACTATATTACTTTAGCCCTCATCTGATTATCTGGTGTCCTCCTCTACTATATTACTTCTGTTCAAAGAAGATAAAAAAACAAAATTAGTTTGCATGAATAGAGAACTATATATATTTCTCAATTTATTTTTCATATATGTGTCTTATCCTGCAGTAAATTCTATAGTGTAGGCCATAGATACTTGAAAGATTATACTGCCATTAAAATGCACAACAGAGTTGAGTTGTTCCCATGGAGCACTATTATTGCAAAATTTTGAGATGCTTCTAGTCTTATCATACTATAAGAAGTAACAACCAACTGCTATATGTTTGTTGCAGGGACAAAGATCCACGTCCATCTGGTGGTTTCTTGAGTTACTTCAGAAATCAGCCACATAATTTTCATTTCGTTGGTGCAGCTATTCACAACAGACCATTGTCCACCAACAATGATGCTAGTTCACCTCCTGAAGTAGAAATCTTACTTGGCCTGCCTAACAATGATGATGATAATGTTAGGACTGAGAGGAGGATCTTATGGACAGATGAAGAGGATCTTAGATTGATGAGCGCTTGGATAGAACATTCAACGAACTCTACGTGTGGAGCCGATAAGGGTGGTAACCAATACTGGGGTGAGGTCGTCAAATCCTACAACAAGACTACCCCACCACTTCGAAAAAGAAATCTGAAGCAATGCAAAGATAGATGGCACAAGATTAATAGGTGGACGAACCTTTTTGAGTGTGCTTATGTAAAGGCTCGCAGGGTATTTACAAGTGGATATTCCGATCAAATGTGGATTGATGCAGCCCACAAGTTCTATGTGGAGGACAACAAAGATGCAAAGTTAGGACCCTTTGTTGGGATTGAGGTTTGGAAAACTTGTCGAGAAATGACAAAGTGGAAGACATACAATGAAGAACTGAGAAATACACGCAAAAGGAAATCATTTCACCTTGAAGGAGGCTCACAGGAAAATGATGAAATTTGTGATGAGATGCCAAAACGTCCAATGGGTCAGAAGACAGCTAAAAAGGCAGCTCCGGCTGCAAAAGTCAAGTCAAAAGGCATCAACAGTGATGATGATGGTAACTCAAAGGAATCTGCTATTGATCTAGACAAATTAGATAGATTTTGTAAATTCCAGGAGCAAACAAATGCAAACCGCATGAAGCTATTGGAACTGCAGCAGAAGTTATCATCTGAGAAGCTTGAGACCACAAAACTTGCTCACCTTACTGCACAAGAGACCAAAGAGGGAAAGAAGCTTGAGAAAGAATCAAAGATGATGGAGGTTTATAACAACCTCATATTACAAGATACGAGTTTAATGTCCGATGCAGAAAAGACAGAGCGAGTAGCTGCCATGAAGTGTCTTAGGAAGTCCCTGTTTCCTGAAAACATCTAAACAAGTGAGTTTTGCTGTTTTCCCTAGCTGCTATTTGAACATGTTTGTAGTAGCTGAAAAGGTTGTCTGAACTACTATTTTTTTTGTTGTTGTAGGTCGAAAAACAGAGAACTGTCCAGTTTTGTCTGGTTTTTCTGGCGGAGCTTGGCTAAGGCTGACTTGCAGATATCTGAACATTTTAGACTATCTATGTGTCCAGTTAGTACTTGGTACCAGTTTACAGTAATCAGTTATTTGTTCCGGTTATCAGTTATCTATGTGAACATTTTAAACTACCTATGTGTCCAGTAATCAGTTGGTACTAGTTATCTGAACATTTTAGATAAATTAATTATCTGAATGTTTTTTGTGCCTTGAGGGAAAGGCTCAGCCTACCAGTGTGCTGTTATTTTTATTTACTGTTATTTAACTGGTGACTTGTCAATCTGAATGCTTTTTGGAAGTTTGGCTATCACTAGTGTCCGGCTATCAGTTACTGTTATTTTTATTTACTGTTATTTAACTGGTGCCTTGTCAATCTGAATGCTTTTTGGAAGTTTGGCTATCACTAGTGTCCCACATAAAAACCTGTGTGCTGATAGTTTCACTAGTGCTCCACTAGCTTCAGTTACACAAGTGCTCCACTAGCTTCAATAGTGCCCCACTAGTTTGAGTTATATGTGGCAGAACCTCCCGATAATGTGGCCCACCTGCACACGTCACCGTCTCCCGGAGCCCTAATGACTGTGCACATGTACCACATCACTGGAAAGATCTGTCGGGTGTCCCCGAGAGAACCCCGAATTATCCACGAACCACAGGATCATCATCATGAAGGTTGGAATAATTACAACATTACAACAGTTGAGACAAAATATCATCGGAGTGCGGAAGCAAGATAGATAAACTTTACAAAACATGAATAAGTTACTTTTTACATAAACATAACTGGTATTGTGGAATTAGAATAGTTATACGGAACCACACTTAGGCGGAGTACCTAAGTTGGAGAAGAAGTAACCAGATCACGTCTAGCCCACTGACCTGATCGTGATCGACATCACCTATTAGAGACCTGCAACAGGGGATTAACAAACCCTGAGTACTGTCGGTACTCAGCAAGACTTACCCGTCAAAAGAAAAGAAGAAGACTCAGGTATGAAGGCTGTAAGGATTCAAGGTAAGGCTTTAGCAAAGTCAAAGTATTTTCTTTTGCATAAAGCTTACTAAAAGTAAAACCTATTTTCAAGTTTTAACTCAAGTGTGAACTAACCAAAGATTCTCAAACCTTCACATTCTAGAATTCTCATTTCATGACCATCCCATTCTTTACTACGGTGCGGGTCGGGGGATTGAGGCTCCATATCCGAGGAAACACGGCGATTCGAATCGATTAACCCAGCTGGGGATTCAGTACCACACGACATATGTAGAACTTAATCTTGCATATATCAACCATATCTATAGATCCTCTCATACAAGAACGGGTCCGCGCTACCCGAGAGTAGCGTACACCTCCAATCCGGGACTTTAACCCACGAGGGTACACGCTACTCCCGCCATCTTTCCACTCCCAGTGCGCGGTTAGCCATTCTCAGGTATCGGAATAGCTATAGATTAGGCTTACCACCGCATGTGGGCTGTACTCAAAGGTCTCAATCACAGCAGGCCAACAACGATCAGGTCCTATGTTGAGTAACCTTACAACAAGACTCCATTCTTGATGTAAGTTACTATCAATATCATGTTGTCTCAAGATTCATTATTCCCCATAACATAGTAACCATTTTTAAAAGCACCTACTGTAATAAAGTAGTATAGCATGGCTAAGCATACTAAGCATTTTCATAAAACAGGTAGCAAGGTATAAAATATTGATAACAAGGTTGGTCATGCATCAACAGGTTTAAAGCATTTATTTGATAAACATTTCATGCATCAGTTTATCGAGAGTAAGTGTAATTGTAAATCCAAGGAAATGGTTAAATGCACCGGGGCTTGCCTTCGTTGCAGGGAAGATAAGATCCAAGAATGATTCACAAAGGTTAGTTCCTTCATCTAGAAGTTAAGTCTTCTCGACGAAGCTTGTCCAACAAGAATCTCGGATTCGTTGCAGGGAAGATAAGATCCAAGAATGATTCACAAAGGTTAGTTCCTTCATCTAGAAGTTAAGTCTTCTCGACGAAGCTTGTCCAACAAGAATCTCCTTCCGAGGCTTGTTCGACAAGGGTGATCATCAAAGCTTGATCAACATGACTTCAACACTCTCGGATACTACATGTAGATAAATGATGGATGCTTTAGTATGATGCCATGTGATGTATGCTAAGGTGCAGGACAATTCAAATGCATAACGAAGATAATCACAAGATAAGAAAAGTCGAGTACAACTTTCGTATTATACTTAACAGGTGATTCACAACTTAATTAGCTCAAACAACTATAAATATTCAAACGATTAACTAAAGCATATAAATAAGAATAAAAATTTATTTTCTTCAACAGACCTCAAAATTTTTGTGAAGATACATTTTCAGCTAAAAACAGCTACAAAAATAGTTTCATGATTTTTGGACCTGTAACTAGGCCTACAAAAATCATCAAAGTCCATTTATTAAATAGAAGCCATATTTAAATCAGTTTCAAAATTTGTTCAAAACTCCAGTTTTATATTTTTCTTAAATATCAGGCAGTCTGAGAAAGCCACACAAAAATTTTCACAATTTTTGGAGCTTCCTACAAAAAGATATCAAAAAGACAAAACACAACACTATACAAACAAAACAGAAAAAGAAAAAAACGTTTCACCTCTCCTTACTGGGCTCGGCCCACCCTCGGCCTACGGCCACAGACAGCCAGGCTCCAGGTGACAGCGTCCTCTCTCTCCGCTTCGTGCCGAGGCCAGCGGGTTTTTCCCGTCTCGCCCGAGGCCAGCCGATCTCCGCCTCGCGCCGAGGCCTGCAGTTCTCCGCCTCGCGCCGAGGCCTGCAGCTCTCCGCCTCGCGCCGAGGCCTGCAGCCGAAGGCTTTGACCGAACGCGCACCTACGTTGTCCGGCCTCCAAACCTCATCGCCGGCGAGGTCTCCGACGACGGCGAGGCCTCCCACGCCCTCACCTGGATCTCGCGCATCGATCTAAACCCTCGAATCGACCAACGGAGGTTCGGTGACAGGGTATCCACGGCCATGGCGGGTGACCGAAGCTCGGCTCGGCGGCGACGCACTACACCGACCACTAGGGCTCGGTAGCAACCAAGATGGAGCTGGGAATCCACTAAGGAACTCATGGCGACAACTATGCGCACCCTAACTCCACCAGGGACGACCCGGAACCCTACGGTCCAAGCTGGCGGCCATGGCGGCGCTTGCGCCGGTGGCAGACCTTGCGGACCGACCAAGACGACACGGTAGAGACCTAGACAAGGGACGCAGCACACTCAGGAACCCACTGCAACCACGATGCGCGCGCTAGACAGGCTAAAGAAGCTCTGGACCAAAGGTGGCTACGACGGCGGCACTGACAGAGCTTGCGCCGGTGGCCAACTCCGCGGACTGCTCAGGCCAAGGCGGTAGCGACCTCAGCAGAGAGCCGAACACAACCAGGGCATCAAGGCGAAACGGTTGGTGAAGATGGTTTGGCTAAAACAGCCCCGAGCTCACCGGCCAAGGGCGAGCTTGAGCTCGGCGGAGGTCTGGCCGGCAGGGAGGAAGATGACCGCGGGCAGGGCCATCGGAAGCACTTGGGTTTGGCTAGCTAGCTCAGGGGAAGCAACGGAGTTAGGCGAAGCTATCTGGGGAGATGGAGAGCGCCGAGACGCAGGGATGGTGGCGAATTTGACCGGCGGAGGTGACTCGGTCCACGCCGGGAACAGAGCAGGCGAGAGCGACGCGTAGAGCGGCGGCTGCTGCGTGGCCGACTCTGGCGAGGCTAGCGCGGGGTTGAGCCACACGTTGCGGACAGCACGGCAAGCAAGCAGCTGCGTGGACAGCGGCGTGGCGCGCGGACGAACTGCGGTGCGGCGGTGGCGGTGCAGGGCACCGGCCAAGCCCTGATCTTTTCCCCCTCCTAAACTACTGTTCATCAGAGAGTATATCAAACTTCTTTCCTCTATTTCTCTCAAACCGGCTGAACAACAAAGAAAACTCCCAACATGAAAGTTGTTCCAAAAATTAGGATCTACAACTTTCATTAAAAGAGTACACCCAAAATCTGCTTAGATTTTGAAATAGAGTTCAAAATCAAATTTGGACCAAACTGAATTCAAAATTACTTTAAAACTTTCTGAACAACTTCAAATTGTACCAAAAAAAAAGTTGTTCCTAAACAAAAATAGAGCAACTTTGCTTTTGGTCATATATCCAAAATATGCATAATTTTGAAACTACACAAAAGGGGATAAAACTAGGTTTTAGAAATTGATTTTCCAATTGAAACCAAATCAAACTTGTTTTACAAATTACTTCAGATTTTCTTTAATAACTTGAAAATCTATCTTAATAAAAGTTGTTTCTTTTAACCTTTTATAAAACTTTGCTTAAAAGACCAAAGTCTAATTCTTTTTAGTTTTTGAAATCTAGTTTTGGGGTCAAATTCAGGATTTGAAAGATTTCAAATTTATTCAAACTTTTGTACAGAAACTTTGAAAACTTTGAATACCAAAGTTGTCCCTCTCAACAACAGCTACAACTTTGCTTTTGAAATCATTATGAAATTTAACACACTTTTTAACTTATAGAGAAAAGAATAAAAGAGCATAGAAAATTTAAGTTTTCTACTCACACTTATCATTTCATGTGACACCTAACCACATCACTTATCAAAGCATCACACAAGATCATGCAACACTCAAGCAAAACATATGAAGCATCACATTTGTACTTAAAAGATGAAATGCTTTATACCATGATGCCAGATGATTATGCATACTAAACATATTAATTAAAATTTTAATTAGGACTTAACACCAGGGGTGTTACAATCCTTCCCCCTTAAAGAAATCTCGTCCCGAGATTTAAGAAGCACTTAAAGATCTGGGGTTGAGTAATGGAAAAGGAAATATGTCACACTTGTTTACTCACAAGGAGTTCACGATGCAACTGGGTTGGGGTTCGGGAGTACAACTGAGATCAGAACATGGTTGTAAGTAGCAAGGTAGTGAACATTTGAGTGGAGCAAAGAAAATTATCAAGAGTCAAGAGAGAGCATACATTGGTTGCGGGCTATAATGGATCATGACTGTAGACCTCGATACCTGCGCGCACCCAGTGAAAACTAATGTGATCCGGACACACGAGATTCCTGGGTTCCGTCGCGGCACCGTGGTCACCAATCATGGCACCACAATAGAGCACAACTTCTATATCTCTCATCTCACATTGAGGAAATTATAACCAAAACAAGGGTTGGTTATAATTACAAGGAAAGTGGCTTTGAACTCCCTTTCGGGCGTTCAAAAACGAAAGCACTTTAACGATGGACTAGAAAGAATCATGACTATAGGCCTGGATATTAGCGAGCACCCGGCAGTAACGCCCTATGGTGGCCATCCATAGGTGACTCCAGGTTCCCACGCTTTTATCCGGTTCACAGATCAGGGTCCTTTCAAAGAACACAGTTTCAGTAACTTTCAACCACCATTCGTCGTTTTCACGACATCAAACAACTGGTATGTGCCAATTCAAGGCATGGCACACACATCTAGGAAGAACCAAAGATTTACCCTGATTCTGACTTTATGTGGTAGAGTGTATGAAAGATATCCAAAAGTTCCTAAGGATCAGAACTTATGGAACAAAAGTATCATGGGTAGCAGATTATAGGGACGATCAGCTATCGGGGATCATAGCTGCTTTTAGAATTTAGAAAAGAAGCACATTTTATCATTATGCATGATATGATGTATGCTCGTCCTATACGACCTTTCTCTGACAGGAGATCTCTGTCTCCACCTGTTAGTTAGGTATAGGGCAATACTTTATATACTAGCTACACTGACTTGGTGTAGGTGTGGATTATCTCTTCCGTTGCGGTTGGACGGGAAAGTTGATTCTCCATTAACTTTCTATAGACGAGTTGAAATCATCTCAATATCTTCAGCTTGAGTTGCCAGTAGAGTCTTCACAAAGTCTTTCAGCAAGAAAGAAATTGGAGGGAAGATTATTTTTAACTTGTTACTTCCAAAAACTTTTAGATTCTAAAATCATTTTGTAGTTTTTCAAAAGTAATGTTGTAACCAGTCTTCCCTTGATGACAATCCTGCTCCGATACCACTCTGTGGCAGAACCTCCCGATAATGTGGCCCACCTGCACACGTCACCGTCTCCCGGAGCCCTAATGACTGTGCACATGTACCACATCACTGGAAAGATCTGTCGGGTGTCCCCGAGAGAACCCCGAATTATCCACGAACCACAGGATCATCATCATGAAGGTTGGAATAATTACAACATTACAACAGTTGAGACAAAATATCATCGGAGTGCGGAAGCAAGATAGATAAACTTTACAAAACATGAATAAGTTACTTTTTACATAAACATAACTGGTATTGTGGAATTAGAATAGTTATACGGAACCACACTTAGGCGGAGTACCTAAGTTGGAGAAGAAGTAACCAGATCACGTCTAGCCCACTGACCTGATCGTGATCGACATCACCTATTAGAGACCTGCAACAGGGGATTAACAAACCCTGAGTACTGTCGGTACTCAGCAAGACTTACCCGTCAAAAGAAAAGAAGAAGACTCAGGTATGAAGGCTGTAAGGATTCAAGGTAAGGCTTTAGCAAAGTCAAAGTATTTTCTTTTGCATAAAGCTTACTAAAAGTAAAACCTATTTTCAAGTTTTAACTCAAGTGTGAACTAACCAAAGATTCTCAAACCTTCACATTCTAGAATTCTCATTTCATGACCATCCCATTCTTTACTACGGTGCGGGTCGGGGGATTGAGGCTCCATATCCGAGGAAACACGGCGATTCGAATCGATTAACCCAGCTGGGGATTCAGTACCACACGACATATGTAGAACTTAATCTTGCATATATCAACCATATCTATAGATCCTCTCATACAAGAACGGGTCCGCGCTACCCGAGAGTAGCGTACACCTCCAATCCGGGACTTTAACCCACGAGGGTACACGCTACTCCCGCCATCTTTCCACTCCCAGTGCGCGGTTAGCCATTCTCAGGTATCGGAATAGCTATAGATTAGGCTTACCACCGCATGTGGGCTGTACTCAAAGGTCTCAATCACAGCAGGCCAACAACGATCAGGTCCTATGTTGAGTAACCTTACAACAAGACTCCATTCTTGATGTAAGTTACTATCAATATCATGTTGTCTCAAGATTCATTATTCCCCATAACATAGTAACCATTTTTAAAAGCACCTACTGTAATAAAGTAGTATAGCATGGCTAAGCATACTAAGCATTTTCATAAAACAGGTAGCAAGGTATAAAATATTGATAACAAGGTTGGTCATGCATCAACAGGTTTAAAGCATTTATTTGATAAACATTTCATGCATCAGTTTATCGAGAGTAAGTGTAATTGTAAATCCAAGGAAATGGTTAAATGCACCGGGGCTTGCCTTCGTTGCAGGGAAGATAAGATCCAAGAATGATTCACAAAGGTTAGTTCCTTCATCTAGAAGTTAAGTCTTCTCGACGAAGCTTGTCCAACAAGAATCTCGGATTCGTTGCAGGGAAGATAAGATCCAAGAATGATTCACAAAGGTTAGTTCCTTCATCTAGAAGTTAAGTCTTCTCGACGAAGCTTGTCCAACAAGAATCTCCTTCCGAGGCTTGTTCGACAAGGGTGATCATCAAAGCTTGATCAACATGACTTCAACACTCTCGGATACTACATGTAGATAAATGATGGATGCTTTAGTATGATGCCATGTGATGTATGCTAAGGTGCAGGACAATTCAAATGCATAACGAAGATAATCACAAGATAAGAAAAGTCGAGTACAACTTTCGTATTATACTTAACAGGTGATTCACAACTTAATTAGCTCAAACAACTATAAATATTCAAACGATTAACTAAAGCATATAAATAAGAATAAAAATTTATTTTCTTCAACAGACCTCAAAATTTTTGTGAAGATACATTTTCAGCTAAAAACAGCTACAAAAATAGTTTCATGATTTTTGGACCTGTAACTAGGCCTACAAAAATCATCAAAGTCCATTTATTAAATAGAAGCCATATTTAAATCAGTTTCAAAATTTGTTCAAAACTCCAGTTTTATATTTTTCTTAAATATCAGGCAGTCTGAGAAAGCCACACAAAAATTTTCACAATTTTTGGAGCTTCCTACAAAAAGATATCAAAAAGACAAAACACAACACTATACAAACAAAACAGAAAAAGAAAAAACGTTTCACCTCTCCTTACTGGGCTCGGCCCACCCTCGGCCTACGGCCACAGACAGCCAGGCTCCAGGTGACAGCGTCCTCTCTCTCCGCTTCGTGCCGAGGCCAGCGGGTTTTTCCCGTCTCGCCCGAGGCCAGCCGATCTCCGCCTCGCGCCGAGGCCTGCAGTTCTCCGCCTCGCGCCGAGGCCTGCAGCTCTCCGCCTCGCGCCGAGGCCTGCAGCCGAAGGCTTTGACCGAACGCGCACCTACGTTGTCCGGCCTCCAAACCTCATCGCCGGCGAGGTCTCCGACGACGGCGAGGCCTCCCACGCCCTCACCTGGATCTCGCGCATCGATCTAAACCCTCGAATCGACCAACGGAGGTTCGGTGACAGGGTATCCACGGCCATGGCGGGTGACCGAAGCTCGGCTCGGCGGCGACGCACTACACCGACCACTAGGGCTCGGTAGCAACCAAGATGGAGCTGGGAATCCACTAAGGAACTCATGGCGACAACTATGCGCACCCTAACTCCACCAGGGACGACCCGGAACCCTACGGTCCAAGCTGGCGGCCATGGCGGCGCTTGCGCCGGTGGCAGACCTTGCGGACCGACCAAGACGACACGGTAGAGACCTAGACAAGGGACGCAGCACACTCAGGAACCCACTGCAACCACGATGCGCGCGCTAGACAGGCTAAAGAAGCTCTGGACCAAAGGTGGCTACGACGGCGGCACTGACAGAGCTTGCGCCGGTGGCCAACTCCGCGGACTGCTCAGGCCAAGGCGGTAGCGACCTCAGCAGAGAGCCGAACACAACCAGGGCATCAAGGCGAAACGGTTGGTGAAGATGGTTTGGCTAAAACAGCCCCGAGCTCACCGGCCAAGGGCGAGCTTGAGCTCGGCGGAGGTCTGGCCGGCAGGGAGGAAGATGACCGCGGGCAGGGCCATCGGAAGCACTTGGGTTTGGCTAGCTAGCTCAGGGGAAGCAACGGAGTTAGGCGAAGCTATCTGGGGAGATGGAGAGCGCCGAGACGCAGGGATGGTGGCGAATTTGACCGGCGGAGGTGACTCGGTCCACGCCGGGAACAGAGCAGGCGAGAGCGACGCGTAGAGCGGCGGCTGCTGCGTGGCCGACTCTGGCGAGGCTAGCGCGGGGTTGAGCCACACGTTGCGGACAGCACGGCAAGCAAGCAGCTGCGTGGACAGCGGCGTGGCGCGCGGACGAACTGCGGTGCGGCGGTGGCGGTGCAGGGCACCGGCCAAGCCCTGATCTTTTCCCCCTCCTAAACTACTGTTCATCAGAGAGTATATCAAACTTCTTTCCTCTATTTCTCTCAAACCGGCTGAACAACAAAGAAAACTCCCAACATGAAAGTTGTTCCAAAAATTAGGATCTACAACTTTCATTAAAAGAGTACACCCAAAATCTGCTTAGATTTTGAAATAGAGTTCAAAATCAAATTTGGACCAAACTGAATTCAAAATTACTTTAAAACTTTCTGAACAACTTCAAATTGTACCAAAAAAAAGTTGTTCCTAAACAAAAATAGAGCAACTTTGCTTTTGGTCATATATCCAAAATATGCATAATTTTGAAACTACACAAAAGGGGATAAAACTAGGTTTTAGAAATTGATTTTCCAATTGAAACCAAATCAAACTTGTTTTACAAATTACTTCAGATTTTCTTTAATAACTTGAAAATCTATCTTAATAAAAGTTGTTTCTTTTAACCTTTTCTAAAACTTTGCTTAAAAGACCAAAGTCTAATTCTTTTTAGTTTTTGAAATCTAGTTTTGGGGTCAAATTCAGGATTTGAAAGATTTCAAATTTATTCAAACTTTTGTACAGAAACTTTGAAAACTTTGAATACCAAAGTTGTCCCTCTCAACAACAGCTACAACTTTGCTTTTGAAATCATTATGAAATTTAACACACTTTTTAACTTATAGAGAAAAGAATAAAAGAGCATAGAAAATTTAAGTTTTCTACTCACACTTATCATTTCATGTGACACCTAACCACATCACTTATCAAAGCATCACACAAGATCATGCAACACTCAAGCAAAACATATGAAGCATCACATTTGTACTTAAAAGATGAAATGCTTTATACCATGATGCCAGATGATTATGCATACTAAACATATTAATTAAAATTTTAATTAGGACTTAACACCAGGGGTGTTACATTATATTCATAAGATTATTCCATACGTGGCACTAGTGCTCCACTATTTGTTTAATGTGAACAGAGGTGCTTTCATACTATTATCTTCCGTGCTATAAAATGTGAGCAGAGGCTCTGTACGTATATCTTTTCTGTGCTTTAGTTAGCTCCCATGGAGCCGAGTGATGAAGAAGAGCAAGATGTTGAAGCCTTTGATCCTACAGAGGTGTTCACTGTGGATGATATGCTAGCAGAGGATCAAATAATAGAAGATATGATATCAGAGGAATTGAAGGCCGACATGGATGGAGAAGCGTCAACAGTATCTCGCCGTTGTCGACGGAGTGGATCAAGGAGGTACATACCAAGGAATCGAGAAGCAGGTCATGATGATCTTGTCGCTAACTACTTTTCTGCAAATCCTATATACACCGAGGAGATGTTCCGTAGGAGATTTAGGATGCATAAGCCATTGTTCTTACGTATTGTGCATGCTCTCAGTGATTGGTCTCCTTATTTTACCCAAAGAGTTGATGCAACTGGCAGGAGTGCGAAGGGTTACGAGGTTGCTACGCTAGCTGACAAATCAAAAATTCAACCTCATAAACCAGGATCTACTGCTAGTTACAGGTTACGGGATTACCACTCGACGCGCAGATGCAGCGGAGACGACTTGATGTAGTCGAACGCGTCGCAGCAGTGCCGACCCGAATAGCCGAGCAGCTCGTCCTTGTGCTCCAAATGCAGCACCTCCGAGGAATCCCACACGTGCGGGGAGGAAGCGATGCGCCTCCGGACTGCTAGATCCGCGAGATGCAATAGGCGTGAGCGTGGGGGGGGCGTAACGGCTGCACGCAGGGGCGTGCACTTTTCTAGCCACGCGCCCACCCCTCTCTTATATAGGCGCCCTGGTGTGCCTCGAGTTGGAGGCCCATCAACGACCCTAAACCTAGTCTAACTCGGGTCCAACCCGAATTAGGCTTCCTGGCCCTTAAGTGTGCGACCCTATGGGTTCACGTACACATAGACATGGCCCGAATACTCCTACTCGTCCAATAGTTGACAGCGGCCTCTAGCAAGACGTGTCAACTCCTATGTGTGCTCAAAGATCAAATCAGACGAACCACCACAATAGCATATACATGTTATTCCCTTGTCACTCGATATATAGTTCACTCATAGGTTAACACTTAACCTAAGCACGGCCATGCATTTGTTGATCCAATCATCAGAGTGATCCAGTGATATCTCTCTCACGTGGAGAGGGACAATTCCCATCTTGATTGTTTATGTCTCACAACATGTTTCATGACAAACCCGAAGACTACCTTTATAACTACCCAGTTACGGAGTAGCGTTTGATAGTCCCTAAGTAAGTCATCTCACATCTTGAGCACATACAACAATCTCAGGTCTATGGACATAACGTACATGTTGTGAATAGAGACAATTCTCACGTCGGGTCAGTCCAGCTAACATGTCATACATGTGCCCACATTATTAGTTTGACATCTCTATGTCTATGACTTGTGAAACGTAGTCATCAACTAATAATGTGTTGATCTAATATACATGTACGTTACTACACGTACTCCGATCAGGGACAAGTATAGAATAGCCATACAAGTAAATGAGTTTCACAAACAATTCACATAACTGCTGATCAATACAAGTTGTCTTTAATGGATATTCAATAAACTCATAAGTATATCATGGATACAATCGTAGCATTGTCATCTCTATGATTATCTCTAGGGCATACTACCAACAGAGTGGTCTTTCACCACTTCAAAAGTGTACTGCGGCTATTAGAATGCTAGCTTATGGAACCTCAGCCGATCAACTTGATGAGGTGTTGAAGATTGCCGCAAGCACGTGTTTGGAGATTTTGGGAAAATTTGCTGAAGGTGGGATTGAAATTTTTGGTGAAGAATATCTACGCCCCCCGAGAAGTGATGAACTAGAAAAAATCTTACAAGAAAATGAGGCCCGTGGTTTTCCAGGAATGTTGGGAAGCATCGATTGTATGCATTGGGCATGGAAGAATTGTCCGAAAGGTTGGGCAGACATGTTCACACGTGGTGACAAGGGCGTTCCTACTATGATCCTTGAAGCAGTGGCAACTCGGGATCTTCGTATATGGCATGCTTTCTTTGGTACCGCTGGGTCTCGGAACGATATAAACGTTCTAAACAAGTCACCATTGTTCGTTCAAGCAATAAAAGGGGAAGCTCCTATGGTACACTATAATGTAAACGGAACACAATATGACATGAGTTACTATCTTGCTGATAGAATATATCCAGAATGAGCAGTATTTTTGAAGACAGTGACAGCCCCTCAATCGGAAGAAGACAAACTATTCGCATTGATGCAAGAAAGGGGCGAGGAAAGATGTTGAGTGCACATTTGGTGTATTGCAATCACGCTTTGATATTGTTCGTCGGCCAGCAAGGTTGTGGAAGCAAGGGGACGTTATCAATATAATGCAAGCTTATGTTATCCTTCACAATATGATAGTGGAAGATGAGAAGGAAACAGTTAGAGAAGTCTTGGATTTGAATGAGAATCCAAGTGCGACTATAGTACTCTCATCTGAAGTGCGTACAAATGACAACCCTAATCCAACCTTCGCAGAGGCACTTCGTAGAAATTCGGCTATCAAAGCTCGTCCAACACATAGAAAACTCAAGAAGGATTTGATCGAGCATATATGGCAACGTTATGGAAACAAAGAAAATTAAAAAAAAGATGTTGCAATTATATATAATATAAATATAAATAATGTATTTATTGTTTCTATTAAATATTATAATCATACGTTGCTCTTAGCTACATGCCCTAATGGTCCATGGTCGATTATATTGTAATCAACGTTATTTATCCTGGATATAGTTTGTATCAAGTAGCCACACAATGACATACAAATATTTATTTGTAGTTGATCTTAGCTACCTGCAGGATATTAAATAGCTTACAAACGATGAGACAGACTATGAGTTATATCATCTGTCTTTGTACATGACTGTTTGATATATTCAAGGTGTTTAGAGATGACCCCTGTCTCTGCGTTGTACATACCCTTGGCCGTTGGAACAACCGCCGTACAGTAGAGTTACTCGCGCCGGAACATGTAAAAAGGAACTATCTCGCTCATTCGCTCGGGCATCCAAACGCAGATACTGCTGCAGAAGCTTTTGATGAAGCACCATGCATTTGCCAACTCGCTCGACATGCATTATTCACATTCCGTTTTTCGGCTGCGCTTCAGATTGGCAACAGCCGGTGATATTGCTTAATCACAATAACATAGACCATCCGTCGGACTAGAGAATCAAACCGTTCACAAAGGTCTATATCAACAGCTTAGCAACCTATGTTAAGCCTATTCAAAAGATTCATAGGAGTTTAAATTCTGCAATCCATAGCTTAGCTGCTCAGGCTCACTCTCAGTTTGATGGTAACATTCAGAGGACATGTTCCTCCTCTGCTCATGATACTCAGTGCCCTATCCTGCAGGCACTTGATGATGTCGATGATGTACAAATCATTTTATCTCTATGCTGCTAATAAAATATGTCTGTTGTAAAAAAAAAAACACTTCACGAAGCGTTTCAGGAAATGGGCGCAGCAGGACACGCCGGAAAAAGACGAGAGCATGCATCGGTACTGGCGTGATAGCTCCACGTTCATGCACGCATGACCAGGCCTGCGCCCTGCACACGGAAACGCCGTTTACTTTGGAGTTCGGAGGACACGGTAAATTTATCCCAAGTAGGCCAAGTACGTACGGGTTTTACGTGTGCACAGTGCACCTCCTCCTCTCTCTCTAGATAAAACAGAGCAAATGTCAAAAGTTACGGCGAGTAGTGGAGTTCTAGGGTAGAATACCTGTAGGGGTTCTCCTCCACAGAACCGGTGTCCACGTTGCCTCTATTTTCCTCCTCCATTCGATCTTCTGTTAGATGGTCCAGATTTCTTGTACGTTTTGATTCATGGCGATCGTATGCTTAAGTAGCTAGTAGTACGGCTGTACCTTAACTGCCGTGACTACGGACGCCGTACTGGCATTTTACAGTCAAGAACAGTCTAGCAGCAATTTAAGCTGATGTCAAGGACAAAGTAGATCGCTCTCACTCGAAGCTTTAACTAATAAGTACTGTATATTGCTTATCCCACTCCAGAATTTACCGTCGTCAGGATACAGAGACAGAGTAGTGTTGTTTTATCCTGACAGGTCACAAGTGCAAATAAAACGTACTACCAGTACATGTACCGTAAGTTAACCAGCCTCCTCAGCAGAGAGTAATTAGGCTCCAGTAATTCTCCAGCAACTTCAGGGGTAATTCTACCACGAATTCAGGGGTTACATGCATACCAAACGCATCCACTCATATGAAATCACCAGGTGCAGGTGGTCCTTGTCCAACAAAGTAATGGTACGCGTAATGACGCGTAGAGCGATGTGATGATGATGCACAAGTGCGAGTCTCGGGTACGCATACGGCCGCTGCCCTTAAGCATGGGCACAGTGCAGTTCTCTGCGGCCGCATTTGATGAGCAGACGCAGGCAGGCTGTCATCTTGCAGGACGCTCCTAGGGCTCATAAACCCGGCTGCGCCGTGTCTCGCGCCTGTCCCCTCTGTACTCTACTAGTAGTAGTTCTCCGGACGTTCTTATCACCTCAGTGTTAGAATACAAGATCACACTAGCAGTCGGATCTAGAGGGGAGTAAGCAAATGCACGTGCACAGATCCTAATAGACATCTAGTAGAACAGAGAGAAAGAGAGGAGAAGGGGATTGCTGACCGAGTGAGTCCAGATGGGGAGCAGAGGAGCTGGATACCGCCATGGCGTTCGCCGGTGTACCCTGGTCGCCGGCGCCGTTGGTCGGAGTCGAAGACATGCTGCAGAAGGAGGAGAGGGCGCCGGTGGAAGCTTCCCGCCGCTGGCAGCGCACCCACGAGATCGGCTAGGGTTAGGATGTCGGTGGGAGACTGGCGGCGCGGTCAACCTCGTACCGAGTGCCCCGACCCCCACCTTTCCTTTATAGTGCTGTGCGGCGGGGGCCCACCAACCACAAGGTTGGGCGCCCCCGATCAGGGCGCAGATCTAAGGCCCGTTAGGCCGTTGGGCCTAACGGCTGGGAGATCAATTCCAACATTCTCCCCCTTGATCTCTCAACATTCTTTCATTCTTCAATTTCTTATTCAACATTTCAAAATCTCAAAATTTTCAATCTTTCTAAAACGTTTCATTCCATCACAGTCTAGTGCATCGAGCATGTCTCATCGCCACAGCCATTAGTGCCGTTAGACTAACAGCCACGACACACCTTTCTGTTTTGAAATGAAAACTTCATTTCCTTCTGGGCCCTTCTTGTTCGGGAATCATAGGCTCTCCCTTAAACCCATGCCGGCTAGGTGTCCTCTAAAGACACTGGGTGGAAGGCCTTTGGTAAGCGGATCCGCGAGCATCCTTTCAGTTCGTATGTGCTCAAGATTAATGATATGATCCCGAACTTTATCTTTCACAACATAATACTTTATGTCAATGTGTTTGGCAGCACCACTTGACCTATTGTTGTGAGCATATTCCACAGCTGGGTTGTTGTCGCAATACAACCTCAGTGGTTCATGTATTCTTTCTATCACTTTCAATCCGGGTACGAATTTCTTTAACCAATTTACCTGCCCCGTGGCCTCATAACAAGCTACAAACTCGGCATACATAGTCGAGGATGTAGTCACAGTTTGTTTGGAGCTTTTCCACGATATGGCTCCTCCAGCGAGAGTAAATATGTATCCTGACGTGGACTTTCTTTCATCTCCCGCATAATCAGAATCTGAATATCCCTCTATGACGAGAGAATCAGATTTTTCATATGTCAACATGAGACCTTTCGTACCTTGCAAATAACGCAAGACTTTCTTTACTAATTTCCAATGTTCAATTCCTGGATTCTTTTGGAATCTGCCAAGTAACCCGGTAACGAAAGCAATGTCAGGGCGAGTACACACTTGAGCATATTGCAAACTTCCAACTGCCGAAGCATATGGTACCGCTTTCATTTGTTCGATTTCATATTGATTCTTGGGACACTGATGTTCCCCATATCTATCGCCCTTGACTATGGGAGCAGGTGAGGGACTACACGCATGCATACTGAACTTCTTCAAAACCTTTTCAATGTATGCCTTCTGCGATAGTCCTAAGACCCCTTTCCTTCTATCTCGGCGAATTTCAATTCCCAAGACAAATGAAGCTTCACCAAGATCTTTCATATCAAAATTCGAGGACAAGAATTTCTTTGTTTCATTTAGTAGATTAACATCACTACTAGCGAGTAGGATATCATCCACATATAGGATCAAGAATATGTATTTCCCATTCTTGAATTTCATATAGACACAATTGTCCTCGACATTTTCTTTAAACCCAAAACATTTTATCGTTCTATCAAACTTCAAGTACCACTGCCTTGAAGCTTGCTTTAATCCATAGATTGATCTTTTCAAACGACATCCCATATTTTCTTTCCCATTTACGACAAAACCTTTCGGTTGTGCCATGTAAACGTTTTCTTCTAAATCCCCATTCAGGAATGCTGTCTTTACATCCATCTGATGTAGTTCTAAATCATAGTGAGCCACAAGTGCCATGATGATTCTGAAGGAATCTTTACATGAAACCGGGGAAAAAGTTTCATTGTAATCAATCCCTTCTCGTTGCGTAAAGCCTTTAGCCACAAGTCGCGCTTTAAATCTTTCAACCTTCCCTTGGGAGTCATATTTAGTTTTGTAGACCCATTTACAGCCTACCGTTTTGGCTCCTTTAGGAATATTTTCTAGTTCCCAAACTTTGTTGGTATTCATTGATTTTATCTCATCTTCCATGGCTTCAAACCACTTGGATGAGTGATCGCTTCTCATGGCTTCTTCAAAAGTTCTTGGGTCATCTTCCATACGAAATTCTTCAGTGTCATAAACTTCATAATCGTCTGGAATAGCTGACCTTCTGGTTCTTTGAGACCTTCTAGGGGCCTCTGGCACTTGTGCCACAACGGGCTGTTGTTGTTCTTCCTCATGAGTGACAATTGGTTCTATAGGATCCTGTTGGACAGGTTCTACATTTTCATTTATTGTCACCACGGGAGAACTCGCAACAGGTGTTGTCACCGCAGCATCCTGGACTGTTGGTGCAACAACAACAGGTAGCGTGAAGAAAGGTTCTTGAACCATCGGAGTGGGTACATATACCCGCTTCTCCTGAAGGTTAATTTCACGCGCTACCATGCTCCCCCTGATCATGTCATTCTCCAAGAATACAGCATGCCTGGTTTCAACAAATTTCGTATGTCTGTCAGGACAATAAAATCGATATCCTTTCGATCTTTCGGGATAACCAATAAGGTGGCAGCTGACTGTCTTAGAGTCTAACTTTCCGATGTTTGGGTTAAAAACCTTCGCCTCAGCTGGACAACCCCACACACGCAAGTGGTTAAGTGAGGGTTTTCTTCCTGTCCATAATTCATACGGTGTTTTTGGCACCGATTTACTTGGTACTCGATTAAGTATATGAATGGCGGTTTTCAGTGCCTCCATCCATAGACTAATCGGTAGCGTAGAGTAGCTTATCATGCTCCTCACCATATCCATTAAGGTACGGTTTCTTCTTTCAGCTACTCCATTCTGCTGAGGTTCCCCTGGTGTGGAGTACTGAGCAACTATGCCATTTTCCTGTAGAAACCTTGCAAAAGGTCCAGGAATTTGGCCATACGGGGTATGTCGCCCATAGTACTCTCCACCACGGTCTGATCGTACTATTTTGATCTTCAAATCATGCTGATTTTCGATTTCAGCTTTAAATATTCTAAATTTATCCAATGCTTCCGATCTTTCTTTAATTGGATAAACGTAGCCATAACGGGAATAATCATCCGTGAAAGTTATAAACGAGTCATAACCATCCACGCTTTTCACAGGGAACGGACCACAAATGTCTGTGTGAATTATTTCTAGAATTCCCGTACTTCGTTTGGCATCTTTCTTAATTGTCTTAACATATTTTCCTTTAATGCAGTCAATGCATTGTTCTAATTCTGAAAATTCTAAATGCGGAAGAATTGATTCATTAACCAAACGTTCTATTCTCCCCCTCGAAATGTGGCCTAAGCGACAGTGCCACAATTTCGAAGAGTTGCAATCGATTCTCTTCCGCTTCTTATTCGTAGATTGGGTATCATTCACATTCAAATTACATACATGATTCACATCCCCATCACACACATGATTCAAATTTTCAGCGAGGGATAATAAATAAAGCTTGTCTTGTCGGAAGGCAAGACCAACACTTTCATTATTAAAGAATATCTCACATTTGCCATTACCAAAATGGCAATCAAATCCATCATCATCAAGTTTTGATACACTTATTAAGTTTCTACGCAAAGAGGGAACATAAAGTACATCATAAAGAATAAGAGAAAAGCCATTCTTCAATGTTAGGGGAAAATTTCCCACAGCTTCAACGTCGGCTTGTACTCCATTTGCTACTTTAATTGTTCTTTCTCCTCTTTGCAGAGTGGTCCTCCCACTTAAGCCCTGTAAAGAATTCACAACATGAACAGTTGCTCCAGAATCAATCCACCAAGTGGTTTTCGAATAACATAAAAACAGGGATTCATCAACAAATGTAATCAAATCATTACCTTTCTTCATCAACCATTTCATGAAGTCAGGACAATCTTTCTTGTAGTGCCCCCTTTTGAAGCAAAACTTGCACTGATCTTTCTCAGCATTGCCATAAAGATTGTCCTGCTGATTCTGATTCTGGTTTTCAGGATTCTGAGGAACCTGAGGAACCTGAGGGGCCTTTTCCTGTGCCTTGGAGGTAGAGCCTTTCTCCCACTGGGACTTGCCCTGTGGTCTGAAGTTCTTATTTCGAAAGTTTCTTTTCTTATTGTCCTTCACATAGTAAGCAGAGTCACCATGTGAGGACTTAATCCGCTCTTCCTCCTGAACGCACATGGCAATGAGCTTTTCAATATCCCATTTTTCAGGCTGCATGTTATAGTTCACAGTAAAAGTTTCATATTCCCTCGGTAAAGAGTGGAAAACCAAATGGAGTAGGAATTGGTCATTGACCACTACTTCCATTGGCGTCAACTTAGCCTGAATGGAGCTCATTTTCACAATGTGATCCCTAATGCTACCACCATTGTATTTCATAGTGACCAATTCCTTGATCAATGTGCTTGCTGTGGCCTTTGCAGACCCAGTAAACTGGTTCTTAACCCTTTCCAGGTATTCAATGGCAGTGAGACATTCTGGGATCGACCCCCTTATGGGTTCTTCAATCGTGGCCTTAGCCACCATCAAGCACTTGCGGTTGGAGAGTATCCAACGTCTGTGTTCGAGATCATATTTCATCCTGATTTCAGCATGATCTCTTTGCCTAGCAAGGAAATCTGCATCAGTTTCATCGGCTCCCCTCACCGGGTCCTGTGGTGCAATAGGACACGGTGTGGTTATTGCCATATCAATCTCTCCAAGCGCAAGTTCCAATTCATATTTCTCCCGCCAGACCCGATAGTTGGTCCCATTGAGCGGCGGGATGTTGTTGACATTCAATACTGTTTTTCCTCCTGAAACCATTTCAAAGAAAAAATAAGAACATTTACATATGAAAATTGCATGCCCTATCTCAACGTTGGTCAAAATTAAAACATACAATATTCATTTATACAACAAAATTCAACATCACCGTTGGGCAGAAGTAGAATTAATGTATAATATCATGTGAATAAAATATTATAATAGTGTTATTAACAACGTTGGTCAGAAAATAACAACATTATAATAATCTCAAAATCAGAAATGTTCATTTTCCATAATTAAACTCTCCCGTTGGTTCGAATTTAATAATAGAAAACAACAATAAATCATAATACGCAGCGGAAACATAATTTTATTTCATAATATTTTTTTTTTTAGGAGCATATATTTCATATTTTCTGTTTTCTGGGTAAAATTATCGTTGGATAAAATTTACACAGAAAATTTCGGTTCAAATTTGACATGAAAATGCATTCAAATTTGCATTCAAACAGTTTCTGAAAAAAAATAATAAACAAAACATTTACTTCACTGTTTATTTTGCGATTTTTGGCCCTCAGGCCGTTTCCGGCCTGTTGTCGCCCGTGCACCGCGCACGGCCCATGACGGCCCACCGCGGCCTTTGCCGCGCCCCGGCGAGGCGCCCCCGTGCCCAGGCCGCAACCTGGGCCTGGGCCGGGAAAGCTCCCGCCCGCCTGGGCCGGTTTCAGCCCGATCAACCAGAGCCGCCGGATCGAAACGGACGGCCAGGAGCGAGTTCCGGAGGATCAAAACCCCCCGCTCGGCCGCCATCACTCAAAACCCTAGTTCATTTCTTCTCCCCCCGGCCGCCCTTCTCCTCTCCACTGAGCGCAACAGCGGCGGCGGCCACGGCGTTGCTCCGGCCGAGACCGCGGCGGTGAGGATCGACACCGCGGGGAAACCCTTCGCCGGTGCGTGCGTTCGCCTCTGGCTGAGCGCACCGCCGTCGAGTGGCTTCTCCGAGGTGCCCTAGTCCAAGGCTTCGGATCCAAGCCGAAGTCCGCACATGCATGACTTCCGGCCGGTGATTTCTTCGGCGTCGTGACGGCGCCCCGACGGAGAGAAGGACCGGGTAGGTCTCCTCACCGATCGGATTCATGTTCTTGGGCTAGGGTTTCAAGTTAGGGTTAGGGTTCGAAGTCGTTGCGGTTCATGAGTGTTCATCCCGATCCAAAAACGGATCGGTTGTTTTCGATTCGATTCGAGTTTGTTCTTCCCGATCCGAAACGGATCGGTTCATTCATTTGCAGTTCATTCAAATCCCGACCTTGGAATCGGTTTGTTCTTCATTTCATTTCATTTCCCCGTCTAGATCCACTGATCTAGACTGGCTCTGATACCATTGTTAGAATACAAGATCACACTAGCAGTCGGATCTAGAGGGGAGTAAGCAAATGCACGTGCACAGATCCTAATAGACATCTAGTAGAACAGAGAGAAAGAGAGGAGAAGGGGATTGCTGACCGAGTGAGTCCAGATGGGGAGCAGAGGAGCTGGATACCGCCATGGCGTTCGCCGGTGTACCCTGGTCGCCGGCGCCGTTGGTCGGAGTCGAAGACATGCTGCAGAAGGAGGAGAGGGCACCGGTGGAAGCTTCCCGCCGCTGGCAGCGCACCCACGAGATCGGCTAGGGTTAGGATGTCGGTGGGAGACTGGCGGCGCGGTCAACCTCGTACCGAGTGCCCCGGCCCCCACCTTTCCTTTATAGTGCTGTGCGGCGGGGGCCCACCAACCACAAGGTTGGGCGCCCCCGATCAGGGCGCAGATCTAAGGCCCGTTAGGCCGTTGGGCCTAACGGCTGGGAGATCAATTCCAACACTCAGTCATCGGCACCATCTCGAACGTCCGCAGTCATGCATGTTGATTAAGAAATGGTTAGCCGCTGACTGTCAGTGCTAATGCTACTCTCCAGCAGTACTACTACTACTACTACTAGCAGTAGTATCAAGGGACCTGGGGCTAGGCGGATAACCATGGGAACTTGGGGAGGAGAAGAGAACGAGACAGCGCGGTCCGCGGGCCTTGGATCCTGTGCAGCATGAATGTGGCCATGAACAGCTGGCTAGCGAATGGTCAGTGTCAACTTTTAGGACCAAGATGCCCAAGGTTCTCCGATCAACTTTTAGGACCAAAGATGCCCAACTCGTTCAGGCCGGGATCTAGTCCAATGCCACGTGAGCAGAGCTCGTGTCGTGCTACGCTGAATTTATTGCTCTCTCCTCCCGGTGGAGCAGAGCTCGTGCAGACGCCGTGTATCGCCCTGCTCGTTTTCCACCCATTCATGTCCCTGGAGAAGCTCAGCACTAGTTGCCCATCCAGAAAGCAGGGAATTATTTTGGATTGGGAAGACCATTTTTATGATAACAAAAATATTCAGATATGTTTCTTGTGTGGACTAATTCAGTAATTTGTGGCGTTCCCCTTCCGGAAATCCATGTCATTGCCTGCACACACTGCTGACTGTTCAACTAGGCATCGACCTTCTTATTTGGCTGCTTTGAGATTCAGAGCGACAACCATGCAACCAAGCTTAAACTGCCATGGCTCTCGTCATGGACGGGCACAAGCCGATAGTAGTACTAATTTTGAGTTCGAATCTTTCTTTGTACTACTTGTCAACACGCCTTGACTAGTGCTCCTACGCGCAAGAAAATAGTGGCTTGCTGCGTGCATGGATGCATGGTGTCTGCTGGCGTGGAAGCAAACGACAACAGAGTCGGCGTCGCCCTCGGGTCCAAACGCATCCAGCTGCCTCCCACCGAGTCAGCTTCAGAGCTAGCCGCTCCAAAACCAAAACGAAGGCAGCTACCCCAGGGAAGGCTTATGGAGGGCAGGGAAGGCTTCACGAAACTACCCGGCATGGCAGATCAGGAATTCGGACCCATAAATACTCGACCTCGTCACTCTTCGCAAACCACACACACACACACAAACAACGCTCATAAACCACTCCTGCACTTTCATTCGTTCATCACCTAGTACTAGTCTACTACTACTACTACCAGTCTGCCAATTCCTCCCTGAGAGAGTGAGAAATGGCATCACCCCATAGTTGCTTTCGCGGCTGGCAGAACACGAGCCACGTCGCCATTGTGCTGGTGTCCGTGCTGCTCCTGACCTCGGCACGTCTCTCCGTGGGCGCTAGGAGGAGCCTGCTGGAGCTGTACAAGCCGCCGGCCAGCGCGCTCCTCACGTACCACAACGGCGCCGTGCTGCAGGGCCGCATCCCGGTGTCCATCATCTGGTACGGCCGCTTCACGCCGGCGCAGAAGGCGGTGGTCACCGACTTCCTCCAGTCCCTGACCACCGCCGCGCCGACGACGCCGTCCCCGTCCGTGTCGCAGTGGTGGAACACCATCAACCAGCTGTACCTGTCCAAGGCGCGGAGGACGAGCGGCGGCTCCGGCGGCGGCAGCGCGCAGGTGGCGCTCGTCGGCCAGACCGCCGACGAAGGGTGCTCGCTGGGGAAGCGCCTCGCGCTGGCTCAGCTCCCGCGGCTGGCGGCACGGGCGGGGGCGAAGAAGGGCGGGATCGCGCTGGTGCTCACCGCGCAGGACGTGGCCGTGGACGGGTTCTGCATGAGCCGCTGCGGCCTGCACGGCTCCGACGCCAGCAGGGCCGGGACCGGGACCGGGACCGCCTACGTCTGGGTCGGCAACTCCGCCACGCAGTGCCCCGGGCAGTGCGCGTGGCCGTTCCACCAGCCGCTGTACGGGCCCCAGACGCCGGCGCTCGTGCCGCCCAGCGGCGACGTCGGCATGGACGGCATGGTGATCAACATCGCCAGCATGGTCGCCGGCACGGTGACCAACCCGTTCCGCGACGGGTTCTACCAGGGCGAGAAGGACGCGCCGCTGGAGGCCGCCACTGCCTGCACGGGGGTCTATGGCAGCGGCGCGTACCCCGGCTTCGCCGGCAACCTGGCGGTGGACCGCACGACGGGGGCGAGTTACAATGCCAATGGTGCGCATGGGAGGAAGTACCTGCTTCCCGCTCTGTTCGACCCTGCAACCTCTACGTGTTCGACTTTGGTGTAACGGCTAAGCCGCTAACAATCCTGTCGGAATTATGTAGTAACACTGTGTATAGTGTATATACGAGTGTAATGTAGTAAATGTTGATATTTGTATCGTAACATGGTATAAAATGATATGCGCCGTCCACTTTCGAAGATCGTTGTTGCTTATTGGACCGGGGGATTGCAGCCACCAGCGAGAAATGATCGATGCAAGAACAGTATCATCCTAGTCAAACAGACCAACAAAAGATGCAACAACTCAGAATGTGGAAAGACTCGGCGTGGCCGAGTGGGTTGTGATTGTGATTGTGATATCTCGGAGGGCAGCGTGAACTGTGTAAGGGCCCGTTCGTTTGAGGAAACCATGGCTTGGAACTAATTTAAACGGGATTACTTATCTAATTTATATAAGCTTTCTAGCTGGAACAGTTTCTGGCCTCTGTTCCAGGCCTAACGAACGAGACCTAAAGGATATGGTACGAGCAACGGAGCAAGGTTCTATAATCTGTGCCGCTAGGATAGATGAGGTTAGCCGCTACTGATTTTAGTCTGCTACAGCCGCTAAATGGGCTGCATCTATCGGGTAGCGCGCGGCAGTTTTTTTTAGAACATAGGATTTTTTTTTTCATGTTCTTGCGTAGAAATTTTAATTAATCCCTATAAATTTTATGTACAACTCAGGTCAAATTTGTGCGTTCTAAACAACTATCTAATTGTGCGAGCCATTCTATAATTTGCTACTTTTAGCAAATAAAACGCAAACTCTACTACGCAATCGTCGCACTGAATACAAACGACGTGATCCTGCTGCGTATAAGCACATTAACTAGCGGTCGATGTGGAGACGAGGAGCTCGTCGGTGTTAGGGAGTGTTTGGTTGGAGCGTTGGTTACGTAAATGTAAAAGTAATCTGATTCAACAGGAAAGGGATTCGATTACAGCTAGAAAGGGGCGGGATCGAATTTGAATAGATCAGTATCCAATTACAGCGTAGTGGGATACAGGCAGACTGAAACAAACACCAGCAAACAGTATCTGTTATCCCTCCGGTATGCATTTACGTTACAATTCGTGAACCAAACGCGTCGTTAGTGTTTTAGGGTTAGAGAATCTACTCACCAATAACTCTAGAAAGAGGTTTGGAGGCTGACGGTGATGGCGGTGGGGCTGGATGGAGGAGAAACACTCACCAGGTGGTGGGAGGCGACGATTTGAAATAGTGTCTTATCACCCATGAATGGCGGAAGCCGAAGGCGGCAGCGAAGGTGGGGCGAGGACGAGAACAAGGATGGCGGGATTGCGAACAATCTTCGTTTCAAATTGTACGCTACTGCCGGGTTTATAGCCGAAATTCAATGGTTCATTCAGATCCAATCATTTCTAAGTTATGACTTGTAAACCATGACAACTAATTTCTGTCTACCCGATCAAATCAAACAGCGTTTGCCCGTGTCCGAGCTTTTCTGAAATTCCACGATCTACCAGTGCTCCGTAACAAGTATGCTTAAGCAAATGATATTTCCGCTGGATGGATGACACGTGTACGTGTTGTAGATACTACGGTTGCCTTGTGAAGCACCTCTCCACGTTGTTTTAGTCAATTGCAGAGTATCACCCGCCGAACGTAGCATCACTCTCTAAAACACGCACACGTGTCATCCACTGAGGGGAAGTATATATGCGCGGAGTCTGGGTGAGTATCGGATCCATCCTTTGTTTTTTTTTTTCCCGCACTACGCCGCATCCTTTCTACTCCGTAGCTATCATCCTTGGTTCAAGCATGCTTTGGACTGAAAATCCCAGATCCATGATCATAACACATACATTTTGCACGCCATCGCTTGAATCCCAATTGCAATAGCACAACAGATTTTTGCATGGCATCGCTGAATCCCAATTGCAACAGCTCGTCATCGCGTGTTCATTGCGCCACGCGAGTGCTTTCATCAGTCGAGCGGAGAAGGGTTAACTGACAGCAATACAGCTTGACCGAGGAGGCACGGACCGGGCGAGCCACCGGCCACCACCACGCGGCCACGCGCCCACGCCCACGCCCACGGATGCCATTTCTATCCGCAAACGTGTGTGCGGCCACATACGGCCGCCCTCCTGGTCCCGGTGAAGACCGCAGCATTCCGGGGCGGGGCGCACCTGGGTGGAGGTGGACGCCGATCTGCCGACCCGCGGGCCGCGGCCCGTGCACATCTAGCTTAACCGCGATGCGACACACGAGCTGTCTGTACCCCCGAAGTGCCGCGGCGCCATTCACGGAACGCATTCTCTCCGGTGCTATTCAGCCAGGCGCTGCAACAGCGCGCGTGTCAGACGTAGCAGTTCTTGAGTGTGTTCCCTGGCACTATGGAAAGAGGGAACTTTCGTCTCTCGCACGCGGGCCGTTTTGTCTGCTGAATCGCCCCAGCCGGGGTGGCGAAACAAGCTTTGTCGCTCGTCTAGTCGTGGTAATCCGCTGACCTGCAGTTTGTTTATGTTCTAGACCAACCCCAACAGCTCATCAGGACCTGTACCGATACTTGCAAGAGGCTACAAGGCGTAGCTGGCTGTCTCTCGAGATCTGCACACTGTTAAACGGCAGGGAAGCATCGAGGAACACACGAGTGCTTCAGACTTGTGTCAACTGTCAAGCCCCCTATAAACGTGTGCTTCTGCCCTTCAGTTCACCTCACTCATCAGCGCCAGAAAACAGTCACACTTAAACACCTATCTACGGCCTATCCGCACCACCACCAGTCCACAACATACAGTGATACACTGATACAGGCATCAGGCCACAGTTCAAATCACTCACTCATCACTAGGCTGCAATGGCCGCAACTCGTCCACAGGCACTCGTGCTTGCAGTAGTGATAATGCTCGTGAGCTCCGCCCAGCTATCCATGGGGGCAAGGAGGCGCATGGAGCTGTATCAACCCAATCCGGCGGACATGCTCTCCTACCACAACGGAGCCGTGCTCCACGCCGACATCTTCGTGTCCGTGCTCTGGTACGGCAGTTTCACGCAGGTGCAGAAGGCGGTCATCTACGACTTCCTGCTCTCGCTCACCATGATGCCCCAGCAGGCCGCCTCGCCGTCCGTGGCGCAGTGGTGGGACATCATTGACCAGCAGTACCTGTCCAAGGCCAACGCCGGCGGGGCCAAGCAAGCCCGGGTGATGCTCGACGACCAGAACCAGGTGTCCGACGACGACAGCTGCTCCATGGGCACGTCCCTCACCCTGGCGCAGATCTCCGCACTCGCCGCGAGGGCCAAGCCCAAGAAGGGCGGCGTCGCGCTGGTGTTCACGGCGGAGAACGTCACCGTGGAGGGCTTCTGCATGAGCCAGTGCGGCCTGCACGGCTCGGACGCCGAGTCCGGCGCCACGTATGTCTGGGTCGGCAACTCGGCCACGCAGTGCCCCGGGCAGTGCGCGTGGCCGTTCCACCAGCCGCTGTACGGTCCGCAGAGCCCGCCCCTCGTTCCGCCCAACGGCGACGCCGCCGTGGACGGCATGATCGTCAACCTGGCGAGCGAGTTCGCCGGCGTGGTGACCAACCCGTTCCGTGACGCCTACTACCAGGGATCCAGCGACGCGCCCCTGGAGGCCGCCACGGCGTGCGCGGGACAATTCGGCAGCGGCTCGTACCCGGGATACGCCGGCAACCTGAAGATTGACCAAGCGAGCGGTGCCAGCTACAACGCCAATGGCGCCCAAGGGAGAAAATACCTCCTCCCCGCGCTCTACAACCCTTCCACGTCTGCCTGCAGCACGCTGGTCTAGCGGAAACGCCAATGCAGAGCAATTATCGTGCTTAGATTGTTTGTTCAGATAAGACGTACTCACTCCATTCCAGAATAAGTGTCGTCCGAAAAGCGTGTCTGTGAGAGAAACACGAATTTCTAGTAACACTTATTTTGGAACGGAGGGAGTACTTATGGGTGTACTGTATATACTCCTTCCGTATCACAATTAGAGTTCGTTTTGGACAGCGACACGGTCTCCAAAGCATAACTTTGACCACTTATTTCTTTAAAAATATTTGTTATAAAGTGATATATATATATACTTTTATGAAAGTACTTTTCAAGATAAATTTATTTATATGATTTTTACATTTCTAAACTCAATAATTTAAAAGTTATTCATGATTTATATTTCCAATGTTTGACCGAAAGCTTTTCCAAAACGAACTCTAATTGTGATACGGAGGGAGTATACAAGTTCAGGCCAGGCGTAATTCTTTCATTTTAAAAATTCAAATGTTCCTCATAATAATATTGGTTGGGGGCATCGCAACTAAAGTTATTGGTCCAATTCAAATATTCAATCAAGAGCCATTGATATTTTTTTTAGGTTTTAACCATACCCACTAGAAAGATGGCTCGTGAAAATAGCACGGTTAGCTAGTTTTTAGCAACGTAACATCGAGATTTTGTTACGAATAATTTAGTTTCTTTACTTCATTGTATTGGTTCTCTCCATCCGCATACCTTAGAGCATCTCCAGGAGTTTTGTATATTGCTTTTGCATTCTTGATTTTTGCCAAAAGTCACAAAAACACCTCTCCAACAGTTTTGCATTTTGGGTTGGCAATTTGGTTAACTTGGCAATTTCTGATCCTCCCTTGGCATTTATGCGCGGTGGATTGTGGTTTGGCATATCGGCCTCCGGGTTTCTCTCGCGAAATCCCCCGTGATCCCGACTCCTTCTGGCGCCATATTTTCTCGCCCACCCCTTTGTTTCCTGCGAGTCCTCGACACCCCAAGCCCTATCGGCCACCACGAACTCGCCCGCGACCGAAGCCCAGAAGAGATCGCCGCCGTCTGAGAACAAGAAAGAACCTCCACAAGGGATCGCACCCTAGGGTTCAAGGTACCCCCAATGATCCATGTTGCTGTGTTCTTTTCGTTTTAAGGTTATTGGTAGCTAGCGTTCTAGGGTTTATGATGTTCAGGTTCCCCATTGAATCCATCTCTGCCTGGTGCAGGTCGGTTCAAGGAAGGGGCCGATCTTTTGGATCAAGGAAGTGGGGCGATGGTTAGAACGATGAAGAGGATTCAGATGAATGCAGTACCACGATGAAGGCAGGAGCATGAAGAGGGCGATCTGTTGGGTCAAGGCAGGAGCAGGGCGACGTATACCTGGTTCCTCCTCGCGGAAACCGGCGGCGCGCCGCGCCCGAAGGAAAGACCGCGCGCGCGGGGAAGAAGATTTCACGGCAATTTGTTTCCTGGGTCCACAACATTTCAGATTTGCAAAGTCTATTTTGGCAAACACTTGGAGAATGCCTTTTTTTTCATTTGGCATATCCTTTTGGGAGTTCAAATGCCAAACCAAAAACGCAAAACTCGTGAAGATGCTCTTAGATCTCGCTTCGATCACCAGCTACGTAGTCTGTGGTTCACTTCCACAGCGATACATCGATCCTTTATTCGTGCAGGCAGAGACAAGGATTCACACTCGTCACCTTGTCAAAGTAATCTGCAGAAGCTAAAAACAAAGCAGACAGAGTCGAGGGAAAGACTTACCAAAAAAAACATATTTACAGGAAGTAAAGATATGATGGATTAGTGTATGAGGGCTCGGTGGTGGTCTTTGGAAAACTTTTCCGTCGCTGGCTGGAGCCCAGAAACCAGTACTTAGATCATATTGATCAAAACGTGCGAACATTTCAGAATAGCGATCAGTGAAAGTACGCACATATGGTAGAGTTCAGCGACAGAAACAAAATCCTTGATCCTTTTTTTCTATATTTTATAAGCACAAAATGTATAATTAAAACAATTTAGCTCTACTTTTAAAAGAACCAAATTTTAGGGGGTTACGATATAAATGATTTTTTGTGACTTGCATTTATTATTGTCTCTCACCCATGCATCCTACAGTTTTCCTACTATTCAGGGTAGGCTTTCGTTTCAGCTTCATTTTTAAATAAGGGACAATAAATAACTAGTATTGTCAAAATCTTTCACATATTATTTAGTTCCTTGACACTATTCTATAATTTTTTGTCACGTTGGTTTGTAGAGACCTACCCTAAAACATTATGGATTCATCGCAATGCCGTTCTTGTCAGTTGGAGCCACTACTACCTTAAGCAACACCTATGCCAACATCTATGCACACCACAAACCTTCCATAAAGAAAATGTGGAACCATAACCATTGACATGCTAATTTTAGTCCTGCTACCATGCCACTTTGCCTATTGCGACACTGTTGTTAATGTGGCCACATTTCTTTCGGCTTGTAACTATAGCTTCTTGCGAAGAAATTGCTCTGTTGTGAGCTTTGCACGTATGTGCATTATAGAATGATGGACAAATTACACAGGCTAGACTTAATGAATGAGGACTTGCTTTCTTCTTGTATGATATGGCAAGGTTTCTGCTTATGTTTTTTTTTCAAAGAATTATATGCAGTCTTAATCAAAAGTATATATGTTTTTAATACGTTTTCCTATGATTTGATCACAATATTAGCCACGCGAACCTATTTCTTATCTAGGTCATTGTCATAGAAGATAAATATTTTATCCATGAACCTCCATAAAATATTCACTTCCACTTCTATATGCGCACCCTAAACACTAGGTCCGGTCCTATGTTAAAGATTGCTAAGATCAACGATATTGTTAAGAATGGGGGCATCTGCAAGGCTTGCAACTTGCATGATGCAAGTATGCAACTTTCGCCCGTACCCCACACAAATTATGGGCAGAGTGGCCTTCAAGTAGTGTATTAGACTAAGGAAAGAAAAAAAGAATGCAAGAATTCACTCACCTCGTTTCAGCCAATTACCCACCTACTGTGATAAGAAACTAACACCACGAGGCAAAATGAAACCAGGTTGAGTGAAAGGAAAGGAAACACGTCGACTGAAAAACCACGAGATAAAACAAGCCAGGAAAAGGCCGACACAACTAAGAGGAGCTAACAAACTGACTGTGAGCCAACTGAAATGTTGAATGTGTCCTTGCACAAAGATGTAATTTGTCTTGGCTGCAACTACTTTTGTTGGAATGTTCTTCTATTCCTTTCTTTCCATATATTCTACCAAAAGTAGACCGTGACACCGTAAAAAAACCTTTCTTCGATCTTCTTGTATCCTCCTAGTGCAACACTTGCGCTAGTATATGTAGAGGGATCCCAAAGTGTTTAACAGGTTCAAAATTGATAAAGCCGAACCATTGTTTCATGATCTCCCAAACCTCCTTAGTAAAGGAGCAATCCTTGCATAAGTGCGTCGAGGTCTCTTGGTCTAGGCCACAAAGCTTGTATATATATATATATATATATATATATATATATATATATGCATGTGTGTGTGTGTCTAATTATACTTGTAAAGCACAAAACAAATCAAATAGCATTGTCTTAATTTAATAAATTTAACAATGATCAATGAACAATGTTGAGGCTAAGACAACAACAAATTTATAGTCCTCGAACTAAGATGGTTACCTAGGAGGACAAATGTTTCTTCTTAGGTAAGATCGTAAAATTTCAACTCCTAAAGCAAAATTAGAAGGAAAAGATTTCACCATATGAGACTGTTATCAACTATTATTTATCATTATGAATGACTAATTGGAAGAGTAATTGTGTAAATCGAATACACATCGTACCTGGATGGCTTGGCTAGGTTGAATATTTTAATCTGCAGCCACCAGACTAGACGTCCAGACCGACGGAGATCCTGCGAGGTCTCGAGAGGAACCGGCGGCACGGTCAGGGCGTCGGGCGGAGACCGGAGAGTCGCGATTGAGATACCGATTTACCTTCGGATTCGTAGGCTATTGTTGATGATAGGCGGACCAATGTGCCTATGTGGGTTTACGCACCTAGCTAGGTTTGGGCCCTTATTTGGGCTGCGCCGTCAGCGGTCACAGCTCACACGCGCCGCACAACCACAGGGCCCGGCCCTGGCGACGACATCGCGGGACGGGGGCGAGACCGCACGGGCGCTCGCTGGCGGTTGCCAGGTGCGCACGAGACTCCACCGCACTCCATTCCGCTGTGGCGCTGTCCACACACCTGCTCCATGTGTTCTCCGCACGCAATACAATGCCTCCCACAGTCCCACTAGCGAGTGATGCTTGTGGCCGTTGGCCGGGGCTCCGGCCGTCAAACAATTCCAACGCGTCTTCTCGGCGGACGCGCACGAGTCGCCTCGAAGCGCACGGCGGACAGGCTGTGCCACTGTGCCCGTCCTTGGGACGTAGGCACGCCGCCTTGCGTGCTTAAAGGCTAAAGCATCACGGGTGAGGTTATTCACGAGTCCCGTCACACGTCCGGCGGCTTCGTCGAAAGTGAAATGCACGTCAGTAGGCGATCACTTGCCACCTGAACATTTTTGTAGAAATTCTAAGCCGGTCGCGCGGGCATGGGTTCTGGACTTGTGGAGGTGGAGCCGTGGAGGTCCAGGGGTGCGGTGCGCGCCGCCACCGGCCACCGGCCACTACCAGGGTGGCGTGTCCCTCGAAGCCCCAGCAACAACCCGCTGCGCCTGCGCGCGCGGCCACGACCACGACAAGAGGGCCGTAAAGAAAGGACTGCCGGTCCACTCCGAGCATGGGACCGGAGTGGTTAGTTTGCAATGATAGCACGCGTGTGCGCACGTATTGCGGCCACGTGTTACGTAAAGGTCTCTCTGGAGTCTGGCATGATCTCCATT
The DNA here is from genome assembly GCA_009763385.1 of Coix lacryma-jobi var. lacryma-jobi. Taxonomy (NCBI): domain Eukaryota; kingdom Viridiplantae; phylum Streptophyta; class Magnoliopsida; order Poales; family Poaceae; genus Coix; species Coix lacryma-jobi. The sequence goes on from CM019822.1 coordinate 9,968,748, forward strand.
TTGCGCTACCGAAGAAGACCTGGTCGTCGCTGGAGCACTGCTAGATCATATCGCGCGCACGCCACGAGCCAGCTGTACGAGCAACATGCATGCATGTATCGCGTATAGCCATTCCCTCGCCGGCCATTTCTCATTTGTTAATGGTTGGAGTCTTTGCGCGCCCAGTTCTCACCCGCGGCGCAGCTCTTTGTTTTTTTCGAGGCGCAGCTCTAGGGAACCTTCCGCGGCCACATGCGCCGGACAGCTGTTGCTCATCGATAGGCAGCGGGAGGCCACGCGGTCAGATCCGTCATCCGGCGCGCGAGGATAGAGTGCGCGGCAATCTGACTCGCACTGTCTCTGGACCCGTGCCCGCAAGCAGCTCGACAGCGCAGCGCGCACGGTGAGCGACACACGGTGGCGTGCGCGGGGTGCACCGTGCACCGCGCCTCGTTGCCTCCCCGCGGCCCCCCATGCCGCCGCGCAGACCTGCACGTCTGCACCAGATGTAGTAGGAGCGGTAGGCAAGAGCCGTGCTCCAAGTCTCTCGTCGTTCTCCTGCAGGCACTTGACGCAGAGACTAGCTATAAATAGAGGAGCCGGGAGCCTTCCACTCCATCACAACGACAAGCACACTAAACACAACAAGGTCGGTCACCAAGCAGTCACAAGTTTCGCGGCGCAGTTTAGAAAGTCTCGTGACGTGATTAGCAATGGCTTCTCTTGTGATGGTTGTGGCGATGGTACTGAGCCTGGCGCAGCTCTCCGCGGGGAGCAGGAGGTTGATGGAGCTGTACATTCCTCCGGCGAGCGATCAGCTCACCGACCACCACGGCGGCGTGCTCAGCGGCGACATCCGGGTGTCCACGCTCTGGTACGGAAGCTTCACGTCGGCGCAGAAGTCGATCGTCTACGACTTCCTCCTCTCGCTCACCGCGGCGCCGCCGAGCGCGGCAGCCACGCCCTCGGTCGGCCAGTGGTGGGGGCACCATCGACCAGCTGTACCTGTCCAGCAGCGCCGCCGCCGCGTCGGCGGCGACGCGCATGCTCCTCGACGCGCGGGCGCAGGTGTCCGACGAGGCGTACTCGCTGGGGAAGTCGCTGACGCAGGCCCAGATCGAGCAGCTCGCCGCGCGCGCCGGCGCCAAGAAGGGCGGCATCGCGCTGGTCTTCACCGACCAGGACGTGGCCGTGGAGGGCTTCTGCCGCAGCCGGTGCGGCACGCACGGCTCCGCGGCCGGGTCCACCTACATCTGGGTGGGCAACGCCGTGAAGCAGTGCCCGGGGCAGTGCGCGTGGCCGCTCGCGCAGCCGCTGTACGGGCCGCAGGGCGCGCCCCTTGTGGCGCCCAACGGCGACGCCGGGATGGACGGGCTGGTGATGGTCCTCGCCACCATGGTTGCCGGCACCGTGACCAACCCGTATCGTGACGGCTTCTACCAGGGCTCCAAGGACGCGCCGCTGGAGGCGTGCACCGCGTGCCCGGGCGTCTACGGCAGCGGCGCCTATCCGGGCTTTCCCGGGAACCTGTTGGTCGACCAAACCACCGGGGCCAGCTACAATGCCAACGGCGTGAACGGGAGAAAGTACCTGCTCCCGGCCTTGTACAACCCGGCGACGTCCACCTGCAACACCCTGGTCTAGTGGTGTAGTCGACTGGAGTCTGTACCGGGCAGCGTCCCCGTTAATATGTGTACTGTACGCCTGATCAAAGTTGTACATATACGAGTTTGGACTGGAGAAATGATATTACTTTGTTCGTCTAAAAAACTGCTACATGTGAATCCTGTCATTCCAGGCCAAGGCCCGTTGAAGATCAATTCGGCCCAATTAATGAAAACCGACCTGGGAAAGAAAAATAATATGAAAAGTCTACTTTTCCTAAAGCACGAGGACGGCCACCTCCACGCCAACTTGTGTCGTTGCCTCCTCTTCCCTCTCCCCTTTGCTGGTAACCAATATGGTGGGCCTTGCTGGCCCGTGCCGTTGGATGTCTCGTGTTTTTTGGGCTGGCCAGACAGAAAAATTGGTCCGACGTGCTATGTCTGGGCTGGTAGATAGGGTACAACCCGGTCACTGTGCTGTTCAAAAAAACCTGGTCACCGTAGGTCATGTTGGATCAGACGGCCTAAAATCAAAAGTATAATAAGTACTCCTTGGAGCAAGCATAAAGTATAATAGTGGGCTGCAAAAAAGCTAAATGCTGAGGTGAAACAGAGAAGAAAGGATAAAAGAGAAGTGGACTGTACGTTACAGCCCGTTTGGACACAAGAACCAATGCAATTTGTGAGAGAGACAAGTGAAGTCTTATAACAAAGACTTAACTATTGTATGAGTGGACTAAAAGGTGAGCTGCAAAGAGCCTTATAGCCAGCAACAGACTGTATTATTAAACTTGCTCTTAACAGACTGTAAGAGGATTCATGTCATCAGAATCTTATATGGTGATGAGAGAATTGAGGAGAGAGAAGGAAGCGAGCTGTTAGTTAACAGCCTGACTACAGGGACAATCTACGAGAAAAGGATGTCTTTTTTATTTTCTCTCTCAATCACATGTGTTCTTTTACTGTTGCTATTTATTCCTTACAGTCAACTTACAAGAGTGCTTTGTATACATTTCGACTATAACCCTGACTTGCAGCATGTTGTTGGCACTCTTATTATTATCCTTGCTCTAAATGTGCGTCCATATTGTGTTGGTCATTTCCTATCTACTCCCTTCGTCCATAAAAACATATAACTGTAGATTCTGTATCAAAAAAGTACTTCACGTTTGATCACGTTTCTAATAAATAGTATTAATATTTATTAATTCAAATAAATTTACTATAAAAGTATATTTCATAATTAATCTAATAATGTTTATTCGATATCATAAATATTAATATATTTTTATCTATAATTGTTTAAATATAACATTACAACAGAATTGAGCTTTAGCACCGGTCAGCAAGGGCCTTTAGCCCCGGTTGCCGAGCCGGGACTACGTTTCCGGGACTAAAGGCCCCCCTTTAGTCCCGGCTCCGGTAACCGGGGCTAAAGCCCCCCTTAGTCCCGATTGGTAATACCAGACGAGACTAAAGGGTGTTGCCAGCGGTGCAACGCAGCAACACCCTTTAGCTTCGGCGGGTATTACCAGCCGAGACTAAAGGGTCCCCTGATTTTTTCTTTTTATTTTCATTTCAGTTTTGTTTTTAGTTTTGTTTATTTATTTAATAGGTTTTCCAATATATATTCTTTACTGCTAATATATATAATTTATATATATTAGCAGCATAACACAATAAGCTTATTGCATGCATATATAATTGAACTATAGAACTACATATATATATATAAATATATATACATAAAATTACAAGCAATATACATATAGGAGTTGTCCAAATATCTATCTACACAAGTTGTACTCTAAAGTTAGTACTGTAAACCTATTACAAGTTGTACTCCATCTAAAGATCTACAGGGCATACAAATGATCATCATTGTTTGGAATCAACTTCTCGTTGGTATTACAGTAGAACTCGCCGTTTGGATTTATGACTTGTTCCCGAAGAAATCCTGCTATTGTCTCTTGTATTGCTTTCAATTGGTCTTGTAGCATCACTTTTTGCTTCAACCAGTCAGTCTTCAATTGGAATTAAAGAAGATATTAGTTATATCTATATTATCAATATTAAGTCTATAAAAAATGAAAAGAAACATGTTACGTACTTTGATGATTTCTTCAGGAATTCTATTTGATTCTAGAATCCGCATAAGTTGGTACCCTGTTTTTGTCTCAAAATCCACCGTAGAATGAAAAGATTCATCTCATAATAAAGATATGATATATGACATGATATAATAAAGATACACGTACATTGACGAAGGTGTAAACTTACTGGTAGTCGTGGCTTTATTGTAAGTGGGGCCTTACACTGACTCATATGTTCCCGAGCAATGAATTTTTCCCAAACCCTAATCCGGCCAATGAAACATTAATAGTTGGATCATTTTTAATTAGTATACATATATACAAGCTTATATTAGTCTATACTTTAAGCATGCAAGCTAGGGATCGAAAAATTACCTTTGGAGGATGTCTATCATATCTTGGTAATCTTCTTGCGGTTTGCTCAACGAGTCATAGATTAACACATTGCTGTGTTTGAGATCGATGACCATCAATATCTAGTGATAGCTGTTCATACACATGATTCATATATATATATATATATATTATTAGGGTTAAGTAAAATAAAATGTGCACATTATTAACTATATATGTCTCACGCACTTAAAGTTGTATGGGAAGAGAATTCTTTCTCTATCTTTTTGGTTTACGAAGAACCTCATGAGATTCATACACGATGTTGATATTTGGTAACGCAATTAGGAAATAGGATCCGCAAGCGCACGGATATCGGTGAGCACTTCACCCGAGAATAAGTCCTGGGTATCGTATTTATATTTTTACCACTAGGAGAAAAGGTGCATCTGACTAACCAAATCTATTACTACTAACCTTTAGGCTACAAACCACTATGACTCGATATAAGTGATATAGAGAAGACTACAACCGCACTCTTCTTCTAACCTTGGTAAGGATGATCTATTGTTCTATTGGGGAGGCTGACGGAATCTAGACACCACAAAGGATGTTCAACCCGCACCTATAAACCCTATCGATCCTGCTAACGGGATATGGAATCCAAAGGTAACTCGGAAATGTCACGTTCCTCGCTACTACCACGATCCAGCTAGACGAGGGGATATCTATGAGTATCCTAGCTTAAACACCACGTTTACGCCAGAGATGATTACTCTAAACTCTACGCGAAGAGATCAAAGTAAACTCATAAACCAAAGAACAATAAAACAAAGAACTTACTAGAATTTAGAAGTCGAAATACTGAAGAATCCTGAGAACAAGCCTCGGGCTAGGAGAACTTGATCCCGCAGGTACAACCTCGGAGTAGACACCGACAGGCCGGCTTCCTCCGATCTACACCTCCACTCTATCTCTCTTAATCTAGTAGAACTAATTCTACTTCACATTGGATGCTACGCCCCTAGAGGTGGGAACCTAGAGGAACCTCTCTCTCTAAACCCTAACTTTTGATATGCAACTGAATAATGAATTGGGGTCTCCTGTGCCAGGGGCCAGGGCCTTGCTTATATAGTCTTTTCCGGTGAATCTGGACCGTTGGATCAAACCGACTTAGAAAGGACGGTTTTCCTTGATCCTCAAAGGCGGTGGAGCATAATCCGCGAGATTGAGCCTGATTGGCTGCAGGCATAGGGCGGGCGCCCTGGGGGGTAGGGCGGGCGCCCTGCCTGTGGGCCCGTTCCGCCTCCGCTTCGGTCGTGTTGCTTCTGGACTCTTCCTGATCGAGGAAAATTGGCCGCCAAGTTAATATCCCGTCATTAATCCGACATGTGGGCCTATTTTCCATATTATCTGATAACCCCCTGCAGAAATAGATAAACAGCAAAACTCGTGGAATTCTGTCAGATCAAACCCTAATTATAGGTGTTGCTTGCATATAGGTCCTTTTCTTTATTTATTTGATAGCTATAATTGATACTTAAGAACCGTCAACAAACACCCCCATACTTAGGCTTTTACTCGTCCTCGAGAAAAGGTTGGTTTAAGAAACATCTGGGGTTAAAAACTTTGCAAAGCATTCTTTTCATACCTGCAGGGTGTTGTAAAAATCCACTGTGCACTGTAGTCAGGGAAATATATGGTTAGAGTAGAGAGCCTTTCTTCTTCTCAACTCTGTCACTTGGAGTTTTTGCATATTTTTGAAAAGAAAACTTAGCATACCTTTATCCTCATAGGTGCTCTCAGAATCACTCATTATCTTTTTATATATATCTCACTGAGGCTGTTTTGATTTTGCAACAATTCTTTAAGCATACATACCTTGCATTTATTGTATGGTCAAAACGGGATCCGAGGAGAGGAATGCCATACTCTTAGATCAAAGACTTCGAAAATTAAAAACTTGTCACTCTTACTGGCATATTGCTTATTAGAGGGACCATGGGCTATCATTTTCTTTTCATCATATTTTTATCATATCTCATTTTTTTTCTTTTTGGGTGGATACCGAGGTACCCCTAATTCTACTGCCGGACACTTGTCCATTTTTTTCTGCGAGGTTGTCGAGCACTTGCTCCTTTTTATTTCCTCGATATATTCATAATTTTGCATAGCCCATGCCTCTAACGCAATAATACTTCGGAAGAGTGAATCTTTCTGAATAAAAATGTCTTGATCTTGGGAGTATGGTAAATCTCTCAACAAGGGTCTAACTCATTTTGAGCAAACTCAATACAAAGTAGATAGCTATAGTTATGTTTAGCAAGCTTATAAAACATGAGGATGGTAGCTATAATTTTAAAGTTTTTGAAATAAATTCTCCAAGCAACAAAGATATTAAGAATAAGGTACTCATACTCTTGCCATCTTACATTCCACAATGACTTTAGCAATACAGGGTTTTGAAATAATTTTAATAATTGCAGGTTTTCAGGAAGGATCACAGGGTGAGATCATGATTATGAGTATTTTTATCTTTTTAGTTCATTATGTTAAAAGAGAGACAATAATTCTACACAACTATAGTGAGTGTATGAATGCAAAATAACAGTGTGCAGAGTGTGTACCTGAATCGTGGAGTGGTGTGATCGAAGTGTGCGTGGCATGTCGGGGGATCTCCCCCATACTTGTTTTCTGCTTTCTTGCACAAAAGTAAAGTAGAGACACAAAACATACTAATAATAATCTTTATTAATCTTGAGGCATTTATTACAACCGAATAATAATAATAACCGAATTATAGTGATAGATCTAAACCGAATATAAGCGAACCTAATAGAATCTAATAATAAGATAAATAGCCTCAAGATCTACTCTAGATAGCTCAGCGACGCTCAAGCTTCCTAACCCTCTTCTCTAAGTCGACGTTTTGCCTTCTTGGGCTTCTTGTTGAGGTCGTAGGGAACGACTTCCCAATCGTCGTGGTACTCTTTGGCCATTGGAGCAGCAGGGATTTAAGCTAGATCTAATTGAGGAAGAAGAGAAGGCTTGAAAGAATTTGTGCTAAAAGCTGACGTCAGGGGGCTTGTTTATATAGGGGGTAAAAACTGCCTCGTAGATGGTCGGGAGTCTCTTCCATTGTCACCGACAATGGAGTTTTCCAGATAGCAACGGGCGAGGTTGTCGCGTGGGAGAAGTCCGGAGCCGAGGGGAGGCAGAGGCAGGGCGCCCGCCCTCATCCTTAGGGCGCCCGCCCTGTTCCTGTCTCCGCTGCGGGCCCGCTTCCTCTAGCGTGTTTCTAACCATATTCTTATCCCGAAAAATATATTTTTGGCCCAAAAACGTCAGATTAAAAATGTCGGGCTTTAATTATTAATTGGAAGGTAAAAATTGATCACGTCTATTTCTTCTAATTCTTTATTGGGCTCTAAAAATAATTTAAGACGTTGACCATTTACCTTGAATAACGTACCTTCGTCATTTTGAAGTGTGATAGCTCCGTGAGATGATGAATGAATTACCTTGAATGGTCCTTCCCATTTGCTCCGGAGCTTTCCATGCCCGAAAAGTTTCACCCTGGAATTAAAAAGTAATACCTTATCTCCGGGCGAGAACTCCTTCTTCTTGATCCTCTTGTCATGCCATCTTTTGACTCTTTCTTTGTAGATTTTTGAATTGTGATATGCTTTTTCCCGCCATTCTTCCAACTCTGATAATTGCATTCTTCTATAATTCCCGGCGATGTCTAGGTCCATGTTCCATCTCTTTATGGCCCAGTGTGCCTTGAATTCAAGTTCGACAGGTAGGTGGCAAGTCTTCCCGTACACCAATTGGTATGGAGACATTCCAATTGGGGTCTTGTATGCTGTCCGGTAAGCCCAGAGTGCATCGGGTAACTTGTCCTTCCACGCCGTTCCCATCTCATTTACCGTCTTCTGAAGAATGTTCTTGATTTGCTTGTTGGAAGTTTCTGCTTGGCCACTTGTCTGAGGATGATAAGGAGTAGCAACGTTGTGACGGATTCCATGTCTTGATAGATAGTGCTCGAAGCGCTTGTCTATGAAGTGTGATCCTCCATCACTTATTACTACTCTAGGAACTCCAAATCTTGGGAAAATAATTTCCTCAAACATCCTCTTTGAACTGATGTTGTCAGCATGTTTGCAAGGTAGTGCCTCTACCCACTTGGAGACGTAGTCAACCGCCACCAAGATGAACTCACACTTCTTTGATGGGGGAAATGGACCCATGTAGTCTATTCCCCAGACATCAAAGAGCTCAATCTGAAGGTTGTTGGTGAGTGGCATGGCATCCCTTGTATTTATATTTCCGTGCCTTTGACATGGCCCACATCTTCTGATATATTGCTTCGTGTCATCGTACATTGTAGGCCAGTAGAATCCACACTGCCAGATTTTTGAATGCGTACGGAATGCTCCATAGTGACCTCCGTATGGTGATGAGTGACATCTGTCGATGATCTTCAATCCTTCCTCGGTGGTCACACATCTTCTGAGTAAGCCATCAGCGCATACTCGGAAGAGGTAAGGTTCATCCCATATATGTGAACGACTTTCTTGAATAAGCTTCTTCTTGTTTGCTCCGGGTGGTACATAACCTGAAACCATAAAATTAACAATATCTGCATACCAGGGGTCAGATCTGTTAATCCCGTAAAGCATGTCGTCCCGGAGTGAGTCATTAATGGGGGGTTCCTGTGGATTCTTAAAGTACATTCTAGACAAGTGATCAGCAACAGAATTTTCTACTCCCTTTTTATCTTTTATTTCTAAGTCAAATTCTTGGAGTAATAAAATCCATCTAATTAGGCGAGGTTTAGCATCTTTCTTAGTGAGCAAATATTTTAGTGCAGCATGATCAGTGTAAACGATTATCTTAGCTCCAACTAAGTAAGATCTAAATTTATCAATGGCAAAGACAACAGCCAGAAGCTCTTTTTCAGTGGTTGCATAATTAAGTTGAGCTCCTGTCAAAGTTTTACTTGCATAAGCAATTGCATGATGCTTTTTGTCTTTAGTTTGTCCCAAAACTGCCCCCACAGCATAATCACTAGCATCACACATAATTTCAAAAGGCAACGACCAATCAGGGGGTTGAATGATTGGTGCAGAGATGAGTGCTTGCTTTAATAAATTGAAAGAAGTTAAACATGCATCATCAAATTCGAAAGGAGCATCCTTGGCTAGCAAAAGAGTAAGTGGTCTAGCAATAAATGAAAAGTCTTTTATAAATCTGCGATAAAAACCAGCATGGCCAAGAAAGCTTCGAATTCCTTTTATATTCACAGGTGGAGGTAGTTGTTCGATTACTTCAATTTTAGCTCTGTCTACCTCAATACCTCTTTCAGACACTAAGTGTCCTAGCACTATACCTTCCCTAACCATAAAATGACATTTTTCCCAATTAAGGATTAAGTGCTTTTCTTCACATCTTTGCAAAACCTTATCTAAGTTTTCAAGACAACTCTCAAAAGTTTTTCCATAAACTGAGAAATCATCCATAAAAACTTCCATAATCTCTTCAATCATATCAGAAAATATAGACATCATGTATCGTTGAAAAGAAGCTGGTGCATTACATAACCCAAAAGACATTCTACGATAAGCATACGTTCCATATGGGCATGTAAAAGTGGTTTTGCTTTGATCATCAGGATGGATAGGGATCTGATGATACCCTGAATATCCATCTAGAAAACAGAAGAACGAGTAGTTTGCTAATCGCTCTAGCATCTCATCTATGAAAGGTAAAGGAAAATGATCCTTTTTCGTGGCTTTATTGAGTTTTCTATAGTCTATGCACATCCGCCACCCAGTGACGGTGCGTTGAGGAATTAGCTCATTCTTCTTATTAGTGACAACAGTCATGCCTCCCTTTTTAGGCACAACTTGTACTGGGCTCACCCACTCACTATGCGGCACAGGATATATAATCCCTGCATGCAGCAACTTTATAACTTCCTTTTTAACTACCTCTCTCATCGCGTTATTAAGTCTACGTTGAGGTTCTCGAGAGGGTGTAATAGAAGGATCTGTTGGAATACGATGAGTACAAATCATAGGACTGATTCCTGTGAGATCTTGGAGTGAGTAGCCGAAAACAGAGTGGTGTTTTTCAAGAACGGTCATTAATCGCAGAGTTTGCTCCTGAGTGAGTTTATCACTAATGATCACAGGGAACTCTGGATTATCGTTTAGGAAAGCATATTTAAGACCAGGTGGTAAAGTTTTAAGTTCTATGGGGGGTCTGGGCGTTTCTGCAAACTCATCTAAAGGTTCAGGTTCAGAAGGTTCGGCCTCTTCTTCAATGAAGAAAGGAGCTTCCTCTTCTAAGTCCGGGTCATCTAAAAGCTCTTGAGATGCAGCCTTAACCTCCTCCATAGGATCAGGCAAAAGATATGGCTCGGTCTTATTATTCAAGGAATGAGTTATTGTGATTGGAAGTTTAAAATTCTTCCCTAAAGAAATGTGTAGCTTTCCAGTTTGACCTTCATAAAGGAGTCTTCTGAAAGGTTGTCCTATCAACAGGTTGAAGTCCCATGTATCAAAGATATAAAAGTTCAAATGAACCATGGAGCCTTCTACCATAAAGGGTAGGACATTAATAATTCCGAGACTGGGGACTAATCGTCCTGAAGATTCCTTCATGACTTTTGTTGTGGGGGTTAAAACAAGTTTTCCAAATAAATTGAGTGCAAAAGCTTCAGACATGATATTGATCCCCACAACAGGATTATAGAGAGCGTCAAATTGATCAGAATTATAAGCACAGCGTATAGTTATAGAAGGTGTATCCAATCGGATTACTTCAGAGGAAAGCTCTGACTCCTCTAACCATTCGCTACTCATAACTGAGATAAGCTCTCTCAATTGACGTTCACTTGGTAAACAAATACTAAACTGGCCGTTTTGGGGTCGGTCTATAGAATGGTAGTTTGAAATATTTCCAAAATCGGCAAAAAGATCGGATTCTATGTCCAGTATGAAATCAGGTGGTGGAATTTCTTCCTTTTGTGACTCAGAACCTGGGATAGCTAAAGTAGATGAAAAATTTGGCAGAGTGTCTACTTCGGCTTCGTCGGTTTTGTCATGGAGGACATTATCCATCTCGGCTTCTAAGATTCTATTCAAAATCCCCTTAGCTTCATCTGTAGGGATTCGAAAGAAAGAACCTCTAGCCATAGTATGTAGCATTTGTTTATTTTCTTTTTGAAGACCTCTAAAGAAGTGAAATAAAAGAACAGTGTCTTCAAGCAAAAGTTTTGGACCAGATTCTAAAAGATCAGAAAAACGTTTCCAGGATTTTCCCAAAGTTTCATTATCTTTTTGTTTAAAAGATAGGACTTCGAGTCTAAGGTCGCCCGTACGGTCAAGGGAATAGAAATCTAGACAAAAGTTGGCTCTTAAAACTCCCCATTCACCTTGTTGTTGACCTACCTTCTGACTATACCATCGTCTAGCTTCTCCTCTTAAAGAAAAAGGAAAAAGCTTCCAACGTAAAGTCTTATCAGAGATGCCATCAATGCGAAGACAATCGCATGTCTGTTCAAAATCTCTAATATGAAGCTAAGGGTTTTCGTCTTCCTTTCCCGAAAAAGATAAGTTTTGAATCATCGCAATCAACCTTGAACTTAACTTATACTGGGCTGTTTGGATAGGTTGTGATGACTCCCATGGTAAAAGGTCAGTTGCTGAAGGTGTTGCGGCATCAAAGATGGATCTAGAATCTTGGTTTTCCATTTTTTGTAAAAAGAAAAAGGAAAGTAAAGAATGAAAAAGATAAGAAAAGATAAAAGTATAGATACAAGCTAGTAGTAAGATTAAAGTTATCTCAGCAAACCGTCTTTCTCCCCGGCAACGGCGCCAGAAATGCTTGTTGATATTTGGTAACGCAATTAGGAAATAGGATCCGCAAGCGCACGGATATCGGTGAGCACTTCACCCGAGAATAAGTCCTGGGTATCGTATTTATATTTTTACCACTAGGAGAAAAGGTGCATCTGACTAACCAAATCTATTACTACTAACCTTTAGGCTACAAACCACTATGACTCGATATAAGTGATATAGAGAAGACTACAACCGCACTCTTCTTCTAACCTTGGTAAGGATGATCTATTGTTCTATTGGGGAGGCTGACGGAATCTAGACACCACAAAGGATGTTCAACCCGCACCTATAAACCCTATCGATCCTGCTAACGGGATATGGAATCCAAAGGTAACTCGGAAATGTCACGTTCCTCGCTACTACCACGATCCAGCTAGACGAGGGGATATCTATGAGTATCCTAGCTTAAACACCACGTTTACGCCAGAGATGATTACTCTAAACTCTACGCGAAGAGATCAAAGTAAACTCATAAACCAAAGAACAATAAAACAAAGAACTTACTAGAATTTAGAAGTCGAAATACTGAAGAATCCTGAGAACAAGCCTCGGGCTAGGAGAACTTGATCCCGCAGGTACAACCTCGGAGTAGACACCGACAGGCCGGCTTCCTCCGATCTACACCTCCACTCTATCTCTCTTAATCTAGTAGAACTAATTCTACTTCACATTGGATGCTACGCCCCTAGAGGTGGGAACCTAGAGGAACCTCTCTCTCTAAACCCTAACTTTTGATATGCAACTGAATAATGAATTGGGGTCTCCTGTGCCAGGGGCCAGGGCCTTGCTTATATAGTCTTTTCCGGTGAATCTGGACCGTTGGATCAAACCGACTTAGAAAGGACGGTTTTCCTTGATCCTCAAAGGCGGTGGAGCATAATCCGCGAGATTGAGCCTGATTGGCTGCAGGCATAGGGCGGGCGCCCTGGGGGGTAGGGCGGGCGCCCTGCCTGTGGGCCCGTTCCGCCTCCGCTTCGGTCGTGTTGCTTCTGGACTCTTCCTGATCGAGGAAAATTGGCCGCCAAGTTAATATCCCGTCATTAATCCGACATGTGGGCCTATTTTCCATATTATCTGATAACCCCCTGCAGAAATAGATAAACAGCAAAACTCGTGGAATTCTGTCAGATCAAACCCTAATTATAGGTGTTGCTTGCATATAGGTCCTTTTCTTTATTTATTTGATAGCTATAATTGATACTTAAGAACCGTCAACACACGACTCATCGCTCTAAGTCGCTGAAGGGTTTGGAGCCTTGAAAACAACATATGGATCAACAAACCCAACAGAATTATCATATTTATCTCTGAGCTGAGTCATCTGATACCTGTAAAATATCGAGTCGATCTACAAGTATGTGTGTAAGAATACTACGTACTATATACACATACTAGAGAGTTCAATGAAAACTATAAAAGAAACACTTACAAACAATAGCAGCTAAGGAGCGATTTGTCCAGTGCGTCCATATGACATAGCTGGTGTAATTCCTCCATCTAGACTAAGATTAGGTCATCGCCAAAGAAGTAGTGATGGTTCCGAATTCGGACATAAATCCAATTGACATCACCGTCTTTAGAAGCCTCCATGCACCATTTGTTGATTGCAAACATCTGCGTACCAAGTACATGCAAGTGATTGGGGTTCATTAGATTCCTGCCCGGTGCAAAATTTCTCCTCCATTCATCAACTACTTCCGCTCGTGGAAACTCCAGCCCAGTAGCAATATTTTTAATTGTGTCGTACGGGAGACCGCTGTCAATGAAAAAATCTTCAATTGAGTCCATCTCAGACAAAGTGGTCTCTCCAGATTTTCGCTGTACTCTGCCCATGTTTGAACCATACTGATTTTGCACAACTAACGGGGACAAAGGTCTTGATGTTTCCCCGAGCTGTGGAACACCCTTTCCCACTTTCTTCTTGTTGGATTGTTGTTCTTTTGCGGACTTCATAAGAGAGCGTTCGTAATCTGATTTTCGCGAAGCCTTTCGGGCTTCACGCATCTTGATACCATGTTGGTCCACCCTTTTCCTTAACTCCTGTGGGTTTAACAAAGAGGTAAGGCTTCTCCGGGTTCCTCTTCGCTTTAGCAGCGGCCTCACATTCATCTAAAAAATTTCGCACATCTTTTTTCACCGTAATTTCTAACTCCTCATCAGTCTTTTCATAAGCTAATTTGTCCTGGGCTTTTTTCCCTGATGCAGGAGCCTTCTTCTTTGGAGGTGGGGTCTTTGGTTCTGTGGCGGCAGACCGCTTCTTAGGGCCGCGCGGTGGAGGCGACGGTGTTGGAGCCCGCGGTGGAGGTTGTGGCGTTGGAGCCCGCGGTGGAGGAGATGGTGGGCCCGGTGGCGGTGTTGGAGCCCGTGGTAGAGGTTGTGGCGTTGGAGCCCGCGGTGGAGGAGATGGTGGGGCCGGTGGCGGTGTTTGAGCCCGCGGTGGAGATCTTTGTGCAGGAGATGGGGTTGAAGCCGTGTCCTCCAACACATCATCATCGCCCGCAGCACTCTGATGCGCTGGGGAATAATGACGAACTGGACTATAGTTCCTGCTACGCAAAACAACGAATGATGTGAGCATCCAACTAATATATACATATAGGAAGTTAGTGTAATAAAAATTGTTTCTCGTTTACGCGCTCACTACCTATGGTGAGGATCTTGATCAGTAGGAGGAGGTTGCGGCGGTGACACTCCAGGAATAATAATGAAGCGCTTGCGCCAGCAAATAAATGTCTTCTTCGCTTCACCTAAAGTCTTCTCCCCATCTGCCCCTTCGATTTCCAGTGTCACGCTGCCACAACCTGTCAACCCTATCCACCGAGACGCTAGCGTATCCGGCTGGCACTGGTTGACCATGGATTCTTGGTGTTCTTGTGCGGTCGATAGGGTTTACAACACTGACAGCCACCTTTTTTGTGGCATTTCCATCTGCAATGTGCAGCTCACAAGTAGTAAAAGGTTCTTTAACATCATCCACGGGGAAGCGTAGCTTGGAGTCATCTTGAATGGTTGGTACTTCCGTGGAGGCGCAACTGCTTTTCATCTGACCTGGGGGGGCTAATGTTCGCTTGAGGCTGTTGTGATGATGTACCTTGCCCACTCGTCATTTGACTAAGTGCCGCTTGCACTTGCCTTTTGATTTCCTCCTGCATCCATTCTTCATGAGATTTCTCACGGTCTTGTGTTTGAGGAACATACTCCTCCAACTTGTAGAGCCGCTTTGCCTCCTCATCCTTCTTTCTCTGGCGGCTTCTGTAACTTTCTAGATCCGCTTCGAAGGAATGCAGCCACGAAACGGCCCCAAAGCCTCTCGTACGCCCACCGTGCTCAGGATTCTCCAGCGCGTACTTGAGTTCATCCTTCTCTCTGTTGGGCTTGAACTCGCCAGCCAACACCGCACTTCGTGCTTGAACTAGCCTCTATGCTGCTCTTGAAATTTGCGAGCCCGAATCAAGCTCCCTGTCATTAGGGTTTATGGTTCCCCCATGAGCGTAGAACCAATTCCTGGACCGTTCACTCCAACCTCTTCTTATTGTCTCCGGGACTACCCCCTGGCAAGCATCTCTTATTCCTGTCTCTCCCACTTTGGAAGGGCAGTCTTATAGCCACCTGATCCTAAATGATGGTGGCATTTCTTCTGAGCTGCATTCTGTTTGTTTACTCTGACCCGGGCCTCGCTCTCTTGTGATCTTTTGTACCGTACAAATTCATCCCAATCGGCCCTTATCTTGACATACGCCTTAGAGTTGAAATCTGGCGTCTCGTTCTTCAGCACAAACTTGTGGTACAATTTCTTCTTCCAGTCCTAAAAAAGTGTGGCCATCTTCTTCATTGTCCACTCCCGAATTCGCCTCAGCAGCTCCTCATCATCCGTGTCGAACGAGAAATGAACTTGGATGTCATCCCAGACTAGCTGCTTGTCAAGATTGGAGACATAACTGATCTCGGGAGCACTTCGCCTCTCTTTCCATTCATGGGCACTTATCGGAATCTGATCTCTCACAAGGAACCCACAGTGAAAGACATATTTCTGTGCATGGGGTCCTAGTGGTTGGCATGTAGCCATGTAAAATTCAGAGATTACATGACGGCCCTTCAACGGCCTCTTCGGCCCTCGTTTTGGTCTGCTCTGCCTCGTCGCAGACGTCGATCCAGAGGGCTACATATAGGTAAAGACACGAAGATGAAACCCTAGTACAAGTTGAGATAAAACCTAATCAAGTAATAAAGTAAATGTAAACCCTAACACGACATATTGTATATATACCTCGCATGTATTGCCTTCTTCCATCTCAACTTGTTTTTCAGGGGGATTTTCATCATGCATGGTCATGTCTTCATAATTCAATAAGTATTGACTCCCGTCATCGTCGCCGGCGATGATATTCATCATTTCCTCCTCCATGTTCTCATTTGGGTCCGTCATTTCTGTGAATATTAAAATATATATACAATATGATCGAACACTTAGAGGGGTTTTATACATGTATGTGAAACCAAAACCAAAAACTAGGGGTTTTGGGTTTAGGGTTTCGGGTTTAGGGGTTTAGGATTTCGGGGGGTTTAGGGTTTCGGGGTGAAAGGACCTAATGTGTCGCCTAGAGGGGGGTGAATAGGCGTTTCTGAAAATTTACAACTTATAATGCGGAAGCAATTAGTAAGTGAGTTTCCAATTACTTGGAAACTCTCAATCGAAGTGAAACAACCCCTCAAGAGACAAACACAAAGTATATGACAAGTATTTAAGACACCTAGAAGCTAACACCCTGCACCACAAAGATTAGCTCACTCAATAAACAAGTTGGGCACAGTCAGAGAATACCGGACATGTTCGGTATTAATACCGGACTTGTCCGGTATGCACGTGTTGTGCTGAACTGCTCCTTTTCTTCTCCAATTTCTCACACAACCTGCAAGCAATGTGTATGATGTATATATGATGCTGATTCCCTGCAAGAGAACTAGCACAACGAAGAATAATAAATAACCAAATGTAATGCGCAAGAGGATGACATGGTATTTGTTTTACCGAAGTTCGGCACCCCCTCGGGTCCTACTCTCCGTTGAGCCGGCTGCGAGCTACCACAAAGGTGGGCTCTAGAGGACACCACAGGTCACTCTAGCCGCGGTCTATTTCACCCGCAATGCTCCTTCCACTAGTTGATCTCTTTTGAGGAGAGATCGAACCTTTACAAACTTTTCGAGGCACTTCACAAATCTCTTGGGTGTTCAACGGCGACGCCTAACCGTCTAGGACCATAGAGTCCAAGAGTAACGAATGCGCACAACAAGATCGACGATTTGCACAAGTGCTCAAGAGGTGGCTTGCTCTCTAATTTTGAATCTCTCTCAACCCACAAATGGATTTGGCAATTAGAGGACAATCACTCGCTAAGAGAGGGTTGGAAAGTGTTTTGAAAGGCTTAGAATGAGTATGGGAACCAATAGAATCAGCAGCCTCCAAGGGTGGAGGCTTGGGGGTATTTATAAGCCCACATTCGAAACTAACCGTTTTCTAGCCGTTGGCTGAGTCAGCTCATACCGGACATACCGGACATGTCCGGTATGACTTTGCTACGTGAGAAGCACACTGAATAGACCAACTTTCAAACTTCCCAAAAGAGCCCGGTAGTACCAACCACCAGGTCGGTAGTACCGCCAGTTAAGAGAGGGTTTCGCAACCTCTCTGTGTTGGGCCACATTTGGCCTACCGGTAGTACCGGTCGGTAGTACCGACCCAAGGGGCGGTAGTACCGTCCGTACACAAAGACACTGTCAGCCAGAAATCCGCAAATACCGGACATGTCCGGTATGGACTCCATGCGCCAGGACTAACCACAGGACCAAGGGAAGGCTGAACCGCTATAGGTTCATACCGGACATGTCTGGTATGCATGTCCGGTATGGACTTCCTTCACCAGGTTCACCGCCAGGCCAGAAGGATGGCCGCACTGCTGTGGGCTCATACCGGACATGTCCGGTATGCATACCAGACACAGACAGTGCAGCAACATGCTGAAAGTTAGTTCTAGCTCTCTCATGTCTCACCTAGGTTGGTTTGAGCACTTATGAAGAATCATCTACTATATGTTGCATCCCTCTTAATAGTACGGCTTTCCTATTTACTCAAGATAAATTGAAAAACAAGATTTAAACCTCTTGAGTTGATCTCCATTTGAACCAAAGCCGCTTCTCTTCATTTTCTATATTGAGAAGAATGGTTGACATGTTTAGAAGTAGATATCCCTTTGAGCATAGCCATCTTGAGCATGTGACTTGACTCCATGCAAGTGATATAATGGTGTTCCAAATGTGTCAAGTCACTTCAGTCAATATTGTTGCTAGGAATGTTGATTCTCCACTAGATGCGATCTTCAAGCTTGATTGATCCTTCGACTAAATGCAAGTACTTTCTTCTTCACTCTAGCTAGGTTCTTCGGCCGCCAAGCCGTCGCTTGCCCTTCACCCTTGCTTAGTACCTCGAAGACTCTTTCCTTGCTATCTTCACCATCTCAAGCCATTCAACCATACTTCGTTTTGAATCCTTCCTTAGCAATCATATATGAACCATGATTATCCCACAATACGATAGCCCTTTACATCAATATCATTCCCATTGTTGTCATGTGCTTGTGATGTGATTTTCATGCAACAATTCATCATTTGAGCTTTGCATTTCATTCCAAGTATATTGTCCAGATGATAGCCTTTTCATCAATATTGATCAAATGTGCAGGTCTTTAGTTAGAGCATAGGACTAGTTCACAAGGATTTAGAAATCCTTCAGAAATCAGGACGCTGTGCTTTTCCTGGCCATACCGGACAAGTCCGGTAGGCATACCGGACAAGTCCGGTATGAAAAGACTTCGTCCAAATCTTCGTACTGAGTCACTGGTTTTGTGAGAGTGAATATCCCATACCGGACAAGTCCGGTATTTGCAAATCAGAACCAGAAAACAACCACTCCTGAGATTTCCTTTTGGCTCTAGTTTATTTTGCTTTCCTGCACTCCATCAAAGATAATGCTCTACTAGAGAGCCATTAAGAGCATCGAATGGCAAATATCATAAGGATAAATTAAATTCATTTAATTACTAAGCTTTAGGCACTTATCATCAATGGTGTAGATGAGTAAAAGTGAAATCAACATCACATAAACTTCGGGTCAACCCTATAGGATAATATTAACAACATAGGTTGATAGTTTGAGTTGAGATGTCATTTTGCTTGCTCAAACACCCCGAAAACCTTCATCTCACTATTGGTGCCTACATCAACATCCTAAGCACATTTTGATACCCAACTCTTGTTGGGTCCTTCAAAGTTAGTTAACAAGTGCTTAGGCACCCAAGTGGCCTTAGAGCTAGTATGTGGTGAACACATCACCTTACTAGTGCTAAGTCCCTTTGTGACCTTCCTAAGCACCTTATCATGTGCAAATGTGTTCGGCTTAGGAAACATACCATTTGGGCAATCATAGCTTAGATGCCCCTTTCTCCTACAAGCATAGCAAATGCGCCCATTGTTTGCTTTATGCTTATCTTGTTTGTTGGGACATGCATCAATAATGTGTCCCGGCTCGTTGCATGCATAGCATCTTCTTGTTGAAACTTGAGCCTTCTTTCTTGCCTCTTTGTATGTGAGGCAACTCTTGGTGAGGTGACCCAACTTGTTGCATTTGAGGCAAGGACTTGGCCCATCATTCTTCAAATGCTTGGCCAATTTGATTGATGCCTTTTGTTCGGCCGCTTCACATTTGTCGGCCCAAGTCTTGTGTGGACACCTAGCCCACTCATGTCCATACAATCTGCAACCAAAGCATAATCTCTTCTTTTGTTTCTTGCCCTTGGTTGCTTTCTCATGACTCGAGGTATGACTAGATTGTTGGACTTTGGAGGAAGCAAGGTTTGAACCGTCCTCAAGCTTCTTCACCATGACAACACGGTTATCTTGAGAAGGTTGTGCTTTCTCCTCATCCTTCATACTAATCACATCCTTCTTTAGATTTCCCACTTCTTCGATGAGCCTAGCATTTTGTTTAAGAGTTTGCTCAATCGAAGATTGGCTTGCTTGAGAGGCACACTCATTAGCACAAATAACATTTAATTGAGATGGTGCACTAGTGAGTGTAGTAGTGTGAGGTTGTGAAGATTTTACCATGGCAATAACAACCTCATGTGCAATCTCAAGCATGGCATTTGATTCCACAAGCTTCTCATGTGAGCACTTGAGATGGGTGAAGTTCTCTTGTAGGAACTTGTGCTCATATGAGAGGTCACTCATTTTTGCCTTAAGCATGTAATTCTCCTTCTCTAGCCTTTCCACATTAGAGAGAGAGTTAGTAGCTAAAGCATGCTCAATTGACAACTTTTCATACCTTTCTTCTAATGCCTTTAACTCTTCTAATTTGGAGATGAGGAACTCTTCTTGATTTTGAAGGGATTGCTCTTGTTCCTCCACCTCCTTTTCTAGCTCATCATTTTTCTTCAACAAGTTGACGAACAAGAGCTTGTCTTCATACTTGAGATAATCAAGAGATTCATCATCTTCATCATCCTCATTGCTCTCTACTTGATTACCTCTTGATGCCTTCTCCTTGATCTCACCAAGAATCTTTTCTTGATCTTTCTTGGTTGCTTTCTTCTTGTTCTTCTTGGCCATGAGACACAAGTGATGAGTATCATAAGCTACTGAGGTTGACTCATCACTTGGTCGCCACCGAGCATGTGAGCCGTTGCTGTCTGCTGCTAGCTCCCTGTCTGCTGCGCTGATACCGGACATGTCTGGGGTATGGACAGACAGGGTCCAGAGCAGCAGCAGCCAACACCTCTCGATCCGGCTCGTCTTCCTTGAGGCTTCCTGAGGCTTCCTCACATGATGATGACTCAATGGACTTCATTTCCATTGAATCACAATCATATGCTTCATCACATTTGGACTTCCCATACAAATGGGCAAGTCTAGTCCAAATGACATGAGCACTCTCCGGTGGAGAATCTCCATTGTAAATAGCCTCCTTAAGAACCTCTGCACTCAATGAGTTCAACATGATCAAACACGCATGAGCATTGAGTTGCACACATATCTCTTCCTCTTTTGTCAAGTTCTTATAGTTGCTCCAATCAACTATAGAAAGAGAAATGCTCGCATCCACAATATGCTCAATAATGGGGCTAATAGCCCGAAATGCATTGAGTACATAAGATGACCAAGATAGAAACTTAGAACCATCATTTTGGAGAAGCACCACATTTGTCTCCAAAGGCGAATCCATCGGTTCTCACAAGCGGTGAAGCTCAAACGTGAGTCCAAGCTCCGATACCAATTGAAAGGACCTAATGTGTCGCCTAGAGGGGGGTGAATAGGCGTTTCTGAAAATTTACAACTTATAATGCGGAAGCAATTAGTAAGTGAGTTTCCAATTACTTGGAAACTCTCAATCGGAGTGAAACAACCCCTCAAGAGACAAACACAAAGTATATGACAAGTATTTAAGACACCAATAAGCTAACACCCTGCACCACAAAGATTAGCTCACTCAATAAACAAGTTGGGCACAGTCAGAGAATACCGGACATGTCCGGTATCAATACCGGACTTGTACGGTATGCACGTGTTGTGCTGAACTGCTCCTTTTCTTCTCCAATTTCTCACACAACCTGCAAGCAATGTGTATGATGTATATATGATGCTGATTCCCTGCAAGAGAACTAGCACAACGAAGAATAATAAATAACCAAATGTAATGCGCAAGAGGATGACATGGTATTTGTTTTACCGAAGTTCGGCACCCCCTCGGGTCCTACTCTCCGTTGAGCCGGCTGCGAGCTACCACAAAGGTGGGCTCTAGAGGACACCACAGGTCACTCTAGCCGCGGTCTATTTCACCTGCAATGCTCCTTCCACTAGTTGATCTCTTTTGAGGAGAGATCGAACCTTTACAAACTTTCCGAAGCACTTCACAAATCTCTTGGGTGCTCAACGGCGACGCCTAACCGTCTAGGACCATAGAGTCCAAGAGTAACGAATGCGCACAACAAGATCGACGATTTGCACAAGTGCTCAAGAGGTGGCTTGCTCTCTAATTTTGAATCTCTCTCAACCCACAAATGGATTTGGCAATTAGAGGACAATCACTCACTAAGAGAGGGTTGGAAAGTGTTTTGAAAGGCTTAGAATGAGTATGGGAACCAGTAGAATGAGCAGCCTCCAAGGGTGGAGGCTTGGGAGTATTTATAAGCCCACATTCGAAACTAGCCATTTTCTAGCCGTTGGCTGAGTCAGCTCATACCGGATACCAGACATGTCCGGTATGACTTTGCTACGTGAGAAGCACACTGAACAGACCAACTTTCAAACTTCCCAAAAGAGCCTGGTAGTACCGACCATCAGGTCGGTAGTACCGCCAGTTAAGAGAGGGTTTCGCAACCTCTCTGTGTTGGGCCAAATTTGGCCTACCGGTAGTACCGCTATAAAGCCGGTAGTACCGGTCGGTAGTACCGACCCAAGGGGCGGTAGTACCGCCCGTACACAAAGACACTGTCAGTCAGAAATCCGCAAATACCGGACATGTCCGGTATGCATACCGGACATGTCCGGTATGGACTCCATGCGCCAGGACTAACCACAGGACCAAGGGAAGGCTGAACCGCTATAGGTTCATTCCGGACATGTCCGGTATGCATGTCCGGTATGGACTTCCTTCACCAGGTTCATCGCCAGGCCAGAAGGATGGCCGCACTGCTGTGGGCTCATACCCGGTATGGACAGACAGTGTAGCAGGATGCTGAAAGTTAGTTCTAGCTCTCTCATGTCTCACCTAGGTTGGTTTGAGCACTTATGAAGAATCATCTAGTATATGTTGCATCCCTCTTAATAGTACGACTTTCCTATTTACTCAAGATAAATTGAAAAACAAGATTTAAACCTCTTGAGTTGATCTCCATTTGAACCAAAGCCGCTTCTCTTCATTTTCTATATTGAGAGGAATGGTTGACATGTTTAGAAGTAGATATCTCTTTGAGCATAGCCATCTTGAGCATGTGACTTGACTCCATGCAAGTGATATAATGGTGTTCCAAATGTGTCAAGTCACTTCAGTCAATATTGTTGCTAGGAATGTTGATTCTCCATTAGATGCGATCTTCAAGCTTGATTGATCCTTCGACTAAATGCAAGTACTTTCTTCTTCACTCTAGCTAGGTTCTTCGGCCGCCAAGCCGTCGCTTGCCCTTCACCCTTGCTTAGTATCTCAAAGACTCTTTCCTTGCTATCTTCACCATCTCAAGCCATTCAACCATACTTCGTTTTGAATCCTTCCTTAGCAATCATATATGAACCATGATTATCCCACAATACGATAGTCCTTTACATCAATATCATTCCCATTGTTGTCATGTGCTTGTGATATGATTTTCATGCAACAATTCATCTTTTGAGCTTTGCATTTCATTCCAAGTATATTGTCCAGATGATAGCCTTTTCATCAATATCAATCTCATTGTTGCCTTGTGCTTGTGACATGAACTTCATACAACAATCCATCATTTTGGCTTTGCATTTCATTTTAAGTACATAGTGAGATAATCCCTTCCCTGTGTCATACTTAGCGAACATATTAGATCTTTAATCAACATTGTCATCAAATCATCCAAAATCACACTTAAGTGCAACATGCACTTTCACGGGGTTTAGGGGTTCAGGGTTTTAGGGTTTAGGGTTTTGGGGTTTAGGGTTTCAGGGTTTAGGGGTTAGGGGTTTCGGGGTTTAGGGGTTCGGGGTTTCGGGGTTTAGGGGTTTGAGCGTTTAGGGGTTTAGGTTTGAGGGTTTAGGGTGAGGGTTTCAGGTTTTAGGGTTTCGAGTTTTAGGTGACATGTAATCGCCAACATTAAAAATAACATATATTCGTAAAGAGGCAATTCCAACATTAGGGTTTCGAGTTTTAGGTGACATGTAATCGCCAACATTAGGGTTTCGAGTTTTAGGACATGAAGAAGCATATCTGTCAAAATATTTCTAAGTGTAAATACATGTTTAAACATATCCAAGTGATTTTCTATGGCATTCCAACATGACACATGATTTTCTATGAACACATATTTCTAAGAGTAATAAATACATGTTTAAACATATCCTTGTCACGTGATTTACACACCGTGGACGAGAACGACGACGGCGGACAGCAGCGAGGATGACGACGGTGCGGATGACAGTGGACGGCGGCGAGGTCGGTGGAGCGTTCACCAGGACTACAGGTCGACGCGGCCTGTCACTTTTTATCTACATGTGTAAACATATATTTGTTAGGTTAAAAAAACATATATATGATTTTCCTTTTTCTATAAATATATCTATTCATATTTATTATCTGTATACTCCCTCTGTATCCTATTTAGAAGTCATTTTGGAAAATATATATACACCACTTTACAACAAATATTTTTAAAGAAACAAATGGTCAAAGTTATGCTATGAAGACCGTATCGCTGTCCTAAACGACTTCTATTTGCGATACGGAGTAGTATATCTATTTCTATAAAAAAAAGAAATGAAAAATTTAATAGAAAATAATATATATAGAAAAAGGAAAATTGATATATATATAGATAATAAATATATATATATATATATGTGTGTAGAAAAAGAAATGAATATAAATAGATATATATATATTTATAGACAATGAATATGATCATATTCATTATCTATAAATATATATGTATTTATATTCATTTTATATATATCACTTTCTTTTTCTAAATATATATATTTATTTTCTATATATATATTAATTTTCTTTTTTTATATATATTATTTTCTATTTAACTTTTCATTTCTTTTTTTTACACTCACTCTCACACTGCACACAAACCACGCACACACACCACGCACACACTGCACACACACGCACACACGCACGCCACGCACATCTGCTCGACGGCGGCGGAGGACGAGCTCGACGATGGCGCGGAGGTGCTCGATGGCGGTGAGGAGGCTCGACGACGGCAGCAAGGACGAGTACGGCCGCCGGCGCGGACACACGACGGCGAGGAGGACGAGCTCGACGACGGCGCGGAGGTGCTCGACGGCTGCGAGGACGACGCCGTACGGGCGCGGAGGGCAGAGGGAGGCCGGCCGAGGGCGCAGCGCGGACGACGGCGATGGAGGCCGAGGGCGGCGCGGAGCTCGACGGCGAGGACGCGGCGGACGCGAGGGAGCGGCAAGGACGACGACGATGGAGGCCGAAGGCGGTGCAGACAGAGGCGGCGGTGCAACTGCGTCGATCTGGGGAAGATTGGAGGGCACTGTGCCCTATATACCCGGGAGCCCCTTTAGTCCCGGGCCGTATTACGCACCGGGACTAAAGACCCTTTAGTCCCGGTGCGTCATACGCCCCGGGACTAAAGGGTTGGACCTTTAGTCCCGGGCGGGCTTACGCACCGGGACTAAAGGGGTCTTTAGTCCTGGTGCGTAAGACGACCCCGGACTAAATGGTCATTTCTCGCCACCGTTTTGGGTTTTCAGTATTTTGGGTTTTGTATTGAGTTTTCACTATATAAATATGTTGTTATTCTTGTTAATTGCATAGTAAATTGAACAGTAGGCATAAAATTACTTTAAAATAACAGTTATATTTCCTTTGACCTTATTGTATAGTAGAAAATTTTGTCGCATAAATTCTTTTCTTTTTTTATAATAACGAATATAAATGTAAATAACCATTCATATTTTGTTAATGTAAAAATATAATGTTCAATTTAAATTTAAAAAATTGTTGGCTTTCAATAAAAAAATTATTTTCACATCATTTGGACGTTAATCTTTTGATTATAACCTAAAAAATCATTGCCCAATTTCATTCTACGCGACAGATGGAGTAGTTTTAGATTTTTAAATTTAGTTTTCTTTTTAAATATATCTTAAATCTTTCTAATTTAACAGAAAATTAAATATTTGATATACTTGCTTTTAAAAATTAGTATGAGATTCTTTTTGCTTTAGTTTACAAAAGAAAATGTTAAATTTTAGTATCTTCTTATATGTATTTTGTTGTTTCACATCTAGAGGAGCACATAATCAATGATCACTACTAAATATATATAAATCTATTATTAAATAAATGGAGTCTTAATTAATTAATTATTACATAATATCTTTACAACCCACTATTTAGCGGGCACAACTGCGAACCTCCTCTTGACATATGTCCCTTGGTTATGATCATTCCTTAACCATGGAGTTTCCTCATTGTTTAACAAAATGCTTGAGTCTTTGTTCACTTTGAATGGTGGAATTCGGTCATCTCTTTCATAATCACCTGACATGTCTGACTTGTCCTCAATTCCGACAATGCTTCTTTTCCTTGAAAGAACTATGTGGCGCTTTGGCTCGTTGACGATCGAGTTGTTATCATTTTTCCCTCTTTTTGGTTTTGTAGACATGTCTTTCACATAGAACACCGGACTCACGTCCGCGGCAAGGACAAATGGTTCATCTTTGTACCCAATATTGTTGAGGTCCACTGATGTCATCTCATACTCCTTATCGACTGTTACCCCACCTCCGGTACCGGTCATCTTGACCCATTTACACCGAAACAAAGGGACTTTAAAATTAGGTGCGTAGTCTAGTTCCCATATGTCATGTATGCGGCCATAATATGTGTATTTGTTCGCATTTGGATCCGTGGCATCCACGCGTACACCACTGTTTTGGTTGGTGCTCCTTCCGTCTTGGGCTATTGTGTAAAATGTATTCCCATTGATCTCGTACCCTTTGTATGTGTTGATATACCACGATGGTTGTCTGGCCAACAAATAAAGTTGCTCATCTATGTTGTCATCACCCTGACATTGTTTTCGCAACCAATCACCGAAGGTTTGCATGTGCTGACGTGTAATACAAGATTCACTCTTCCCAGGCCACTTGGATCGAAGGAAATCCTTATGTACCTCGATATATGGATCGACCAATGAGGAGTTCTGTAGAACTGTGTAGTGTGCTTTATCGAAGTAATCGTCTCCTGTACCGATATATGTTTTCTTCCCTAGTGTTCCCTTGCCACTGAGTCTGCCCTCGTGTCGCGATTCAGGAACGCCAATCGGGTCAAGGTCTGGAATAAAGTCCACACAAAACTCTATGACCTCCTCTATTCCGTAGTCCTGGGCGATGCTTCCTTCAGGCCGAGAACGGTTATGAACATATTTTTTCAGGACACTCATGAACCTCTCGAATGGGAACATGGTGTGTAGGAACACAGAACCAAGAATAATGATCTCCTTGACCAGGTGAACTAGGAGGTGTGTCATGATATCAAAGAAGGATGGAGGGAACACCAACTCAAAGCTGACGAGACATTGAACGACATCATTCTGCAAAGTAGAAAGTTCCTCTGGATTGATTGCCTTTTGTGAAATTGAATTGAGAAATGCACATAGCTTCACGGTGGCTAGACGTACATGTGGAGGTAGAATTCCTCTTAGAGCAACAGGAAGCAATTGGGTCATAAGCACATGGCAGTCATGGGACTTCAAGTTTTGGAACTTCTTCTCTGGCACATTAATTATTCTCTTTATATTGGAGGAGAATCCAGATGGGACCTTGATGCTGTTAAGGCATTCAAACATGCTTTCCTTTTCTTCTCTGCTAAGAGTGTAGCTAGCAGGGCTTAAGTACTGGCGCCCGTCATCTGTCTTCTCCGGATGCAAGTTGTCTCGTTCTTTCATGCGCTGCAAGTCCTGTCGTGCTTCAAGTGAATCCTTAGGCTTTCTGTAGACACCCATGAATCCAAGCAGGTTCACACAAAGGTTCTTTGTCAGGTACATCACGTCGATCGCATGGCGGACCTCTAAGACATGCAAGTAGGGTAGCTCCCAGAATATGGACTTCTTCTTCCATATGGGTGCGTGTCCCGAAGCGTCTTTGGGAACAGGTTCGCTGCCCCGTCCCTTTCCAAATACTACTTTCGTATCCTTCACCATTTCAAGTATATCATCTTCGGTTCGGTTACGAGGCTTGGTTTGGTGGTCTGCCTTACCTTTAAAATGTTTGCCTTTCTTTCTTACTAGGTGGCCCATGGGAAGAAACCGACGGTGCCCAACATACACGACCTTCCGACACTTTTTCAAAAATAAACTATCAAGGTCTTCGAAACAGTGTGTGCATGCATTATATCCCTTGTTTGTCTGGCCTGAAAGATTACTTAGAGCCGACCAATCATTGATTGTTACGAACAATAATGCTCGCAGGTCAAAGTGTTCATGTTTGTACTCATCCCACACGCGTATGCCTGGTTTGCTCCATAGAAGTAGAAGTTCCTCAACTAATGGCCTCAGGTAGACATCGATGTCGTTGCCAGGTTGCTTCGGCCCTTGGATGAGCAATGACATCATAATGAACTTCCGCTTCATGCATAACCACGAAGGAAGGTTGTAGATACATAGAGTAACTGGCCAAGTGCTATGACTACTGCTTTGCTCCCCAAAAGGATTAAAACCATCTGTACTTAAAGCGAACCTCAAGTTTCTAGCCTCATCTGCAAACTCTGGGAATTCTCTGTCTATCGCTCTCCACTGGGATCCATCAGCTGGGTGCCTCAACATATTGTCTACCTTACGGTCTTCTTTATGCCACCGCAATAACTTTGCATTGTCCTTATTTCTGAACAAACGTTTCAAGCGTGGTATTATAGGAGGATACCACATAACCTTGACAGGGATTTTCTTCCTGCTTGGACATTCTTCACCCACTACGTCGTCAGGATCATCTCGCCTTATCTTATACCGTGATGCTTCACATACCGGGCATGCATCCAAATTCTCATATTCCTCCCCACGGTACAGGATGCAGTCATTAGGACATGCGTGTATCTGCTGGATTTCTAATCCCAAAGGGCAGACGACCTGTTTTGCTTCGTACGTAGTGGTGGACAATTCATTCACTTTCGGAAGCATCTTTTTCATTATCTTCAATAACTGCCCAAATGCCTTGTCGGATGTACCATTCTTTGCCTTCCATTGCAGCAGTTCCAGTGTAGTACCTAGCTTTTTTTGGCCATCTTCAGCAGTGGGATATAGCAATTTCCTATGATCCTCTAGCATGCGCTCGAACTTGACCTTCTCCTTGTCACTTTCACATTCTCTTTGTGCATCACGAATGGCGTCACCAAGAGCATCAACATCAGCTGCCACATCTTCTGTCGCTGCCGCATCTTCTTCACCATCTCCCCCACTGCATCATCATCAAAGGCACCGTACTGAGCAATAATATCAGCGTGTGCCAATTTTTCCTCACCTTCTTCACCATCATCCATTACAACCTCCTTTCTCCATGCTTCGTCCAACAAATATAGTTTGTTACGAAACCCGACTTCAACAAATGCGTATGAAGAGTCCTTAGGCATGAATATTCCTTCAAATTCTTATAGACGGCGCATGAGCAGCACATGAAACCATAATGATTGTTTGCCTCAGCCACACCTAAGAAATAGTGCACGCCAGCAATGAACTCTTTGGAGCGACGATCGACATTATACGTCCAATTGCGTGACAACATCTGCATTAAATATTACAACCATGCACTTAGTAGTTTCTCATGTTATTGCACAACACTCATGACATCACATGATTGATTAATTTAAGCAAGCTTGACTACAACGAAGACTATCGCAGCTAGCACTAAAAAAACTAAAAATAAAATGCACTTAAACAACATAATTAGTTCGCGTCCGATCCCAACTAAAATAGACAGATTATTCGCTTCATCAGCATGGATGGGCTGCTGCCGCTGACTCACTGCCTCATCACCTTTAGCAGTTAGCACAGAATTTCGTACATGCTGAACGTACTCTTCCTCCCAGTACCAACCTTTACATCCACTGGTGCCCTCCCACTGCAATTAGAACAAAGAATAAGAAATTTAAACAACATCATCAAGCAAAACCGATACGAATGAACCATATTAATCAAATGCGGGTAAAGAATAACCCACCTCATGGTCCGGACACTTGTAGAATATACGACCCTTGTTGATTCCCTCTTTTTTCACTCGATACTCTTTCACAATCTTCTGCTTACACTCGCCGCAAGCAATGAGAGGAAGATCCGGCCGCAAACGCTTCAGATCCCAATGATGAGAGGCTGAGGACCCGGTCACGGTTGCCATCTACTATATCCATGCTCATTTTGTAAACTATTACATGCAAATTCCTAATTTTCTAAACAATTATAAATAAAAAGACTCTAAATTTATCTATTTGTTTAGATAATCGAAAAATATGATATAACAATACCAATTTCCACATTGTCTACTCTCTATATTTATTGTTGCAAAGTATTATAAATTCCACATTTTTCTAAAGAAAATATACTAAAAAGACACTAAAATTCAATATTACTCGTCTTGCATAAGTATGAAATATAGAATGGATACTACCTAGCAGTAGAAAACTATCAAGTGATTGTGATGAACCAATTTAAACTACTCAACTCTCTATGCTTGTTCTTGCAAACTATATATTTAATTAAATTCCTCTCATATTCAAAAGACATGGTAGGAGATGAAAATAGTTACCTCTGAACGCAAAGAGACGATGACGGAGTCGAAGAAGATCACCAATTGACGCCGGAGACGAAGAACAATGAAGAACAAATGAAGAACAAGCAATAACAAGCAATAGCAACAGCAAGAAGCTCACTGAAATTTGAATGTCTCTAGCTCGGGGGAGGAAGAAGTTGGCAGGTTATAAACCGGGGAGCTTTAGTCCCGGTTTGTATTAAAAACTGGGGCTAAAAGGTGATCATTTATCCCGGGGCAAGCCACAAACCGTCGCTAAATCTTTAGTCCCGGTCCGGGCACCAACCGGGACTAAAGGGTCTCTACCCCGACAACTCTGTGCAATAGCCGTTGGGGCAGACCCTTTAGTCCCGGTCCGTGTTACCGACCGGGACTAAAGGGTCTATTAGTCCCGGGCGGCAAAAACACGGAGACTAAAGACGATTTTGAGAATCGGCCAAAGGCCCTGTTCTGTAGTAGTGTAAGATACTAAAACTATACTAGAATTTTATGTTTTCTTAGACTTAGAGAATACTTTTCGAAAAGCAGCCAATGGTCATATTACCAATTGGCGCTTTGAGGCATCTCCCAGCCAGTCGCAGTCAACGATGGACTGATGGAGTGTAAAAAAACTCAACGATGCAGGCTCTTTGAGCATGAGAGCATCGCGAGCAGCACGATCATTTCTGGGGTATCTGGGTAATCCTAACTGGCATAAGATGTTTAGATACTAATTTAAAATATTAAATATAGATTAATTACAAAATATAATTACAAAGATATAGACTAATTTACGAGATGAATCTATTAAACCTAATTAGTCTCTAATTTAGCAATGGTGTGTTCAGGTAAACAAGTGCTAATAATAGATTAATTAGATTCAATAGATTTATATCTCGTAGATTAGTCACTGTCTCTATAATTCTATATTTATAATACTCTACTCCGTAAATTAGTACTCTCTCCATATCCATATTAGTTGTCGTTTTAGAAAAGATTAGAGTCAAACATTGGGAATATAAATCATCAATAACTATTAAGTTTCTAAGTTTATAATTCTAAAAATTATATAAATAGATTTGTCTTCAAGAATACTCCCTCCGTCCCTTTTTAAGTGTCGTCCGGAAAGCGTGTCTGTGAGGGAAATACGGATTTATAGAGACACTTATTTAGGGACGGAGGGAGTACTTTCATAAAAGTGTACATATATCACTTTTTTATAAATATTTTTATAAAAATAAGAGGTCAAAGTTGTGTTTTGAAGACCGTGTCGCTGTTATAAACGTTGAGGGAAATACAGATTTATAGAGACACTTATTTAGGGACAGAGGGAGTACTTTCATAAAAGTGTACATATATCACTTTTTTATAAATATTTTTATAAAAATAAAAGGTCAAAGTTGTGTTTTGAAGACCGTGTCGCTGTTATAAACGTCAACTAATATGAGTACGAAGGGAATACTCAAAACTTCGAAAATTAAACATTAGTGCCGATCAAACACCCTTCTGGAGTCTCAAGCCAAGCTCGATAGACCAGTGGAAAGAAAGCTGGCCTTGTTTAGGGGGTGTTCGTTTTCAGGGGAATTTTTTTTTCCCCTGTCACATCGAATATTGCGACCCTAGTTTAGCCTATTAAAAATATACTAATTAAAAAACTAATTTATCAGCCGGAGGCTAATTCACGAGACGAATCTATTAAACTTGATTAGTTCATGATTTGACAATGTAGTGCTACAGTAAACATTCGCTAATAATAGATTAATTTACCTTAATAGATTCGTCTTAGTAATTAGCATATGGCTCTGTAATTAGTTTTATAATTAATTTATTTTTAATAGACTAAACTACTACCGCAACGTTCGATGTGACAGACAGAAAAATTTTGCCAGGAAAACGAACACCCCCTTAGTTTCCCTAATTTTCACCAAATATTTCTAGATTCACTATCACATCAATCTTTAGCTACATGCATAGAACATTAAATATAGGTAAAAAATAATTAATTATACTTTTAGTATCTACATGTCGAGACGAATCTTTTGAGCTTTGTTGGTCTATGTTTGGACAAAGTCTGTTAAATAATAACAAAAGTGCTACGGTGCGTTTTCTAAATATTTCTGGTAACTATAGAAGCCCCGAAGATTCTGCAGTATCCTAGCGCAGCGCAGCTTTCCACAGCCGCGTCTGTGGGAATCCGGACCTCCAGCGCCGCGTGGTCGAAGCGTCCCATCCATTTTACTGCCATCTCGCAATCAGCGCGCTTTGCATGCCTACTATTCCCGCAGCCGTCCGCTCCCGCCTCGCGTCCGCCGTTCCGTCGCAGCAGGGCAGACGGGCAGAGCCAAGCCACCTTCCCCTCTCTGGCTCCCTCTCGTCTCTGCCCACGGGCCATGGTCCATGGAGCAGGAAAAAGCTCTCTTCGGTCTTTGGAGATCACGGTCGCCGGACGCAGGCGCCTGGCCGCATAGGCACGGACAGATTCCGCCACGGCGAATTGAATCCGCTGCATGCGCTGCCCCGCCGGAACGGGTCGAATTCAATGAACAATAAACAGTGAGCATCGCAATCGCCATGTCCGGAGCCGCAGTAATGGCGTTCCATGTTCGTACCATCCGAGAGGCCCGTCGACCGTCGTTATGGCCGCGCCGCGCCGTGCGCGCGGCGCACCGGGGGTGGTAGGATCGGCGCCGGATAGTACCTCTACCACATGCCATTGCCGGGCACTTTTGCAGCTGCAGCTTGGAAACTTCAAGCTTCCAACATGGGATTGGCATTGCCATTGGCATGGTTTGGGTTTGCTGCGACGGCGACGCTGTGCGGGTGCGGGTCTCCTCTCTTTGACCTGCCGCTGCTGATGCGTGAAGCCTGGCATGAATGAACACCGAGAAAAGTGAAAAGACACTGCTGTTGTCCAAGTACCGGTATACGGAGTACGTATGAAAGACCGATGGAGACGAGAGACGTATCCATGGCTGGAACAAAGTTCGTCTACAGTTTACCGTATTCGTTCGTGAACCGTACTTTATTGCCTGACGGCTTTTCACCCTGCGCGGCCTGCGCTCGACCTACTACTTCTACTGCCACGGGGATCTACTGCTCGCCAGTCACCCTCGCGCTGGCATGCTACTGTGCCTGGCTGGCTGGCCGCTGGCCTGAACCTGAACCTGATGAAGCTCTAAACGAGGAACTGTGGCCACGAATGTTTGACCGGTCGATTGAACACTGACACACCTGTGGTTCGACGACTCCTTTTATCTCTCAGTACACTGTAGTCGTCACGAGTAAAGGAGATGGTTCTGAACCTCGGGGTCCTTTCTCCTAGCGTCCTGGTAGTGGTAGCCACCATTGATGCTCGTTGCTTGAATTATCGACCGTACGGAAACCTGCATTGTTCGGCTGGAAGCTGGTGCCGCCGCTTGCTGAAGGATTGGGTTGCACAGCGACTCAGGTCATCACTCATCAGATGCATCATGCATGCAGTGCAAGGTCGCCAGTCTACTTCGTCTCTGCTGGGAGGAGGATTCAGAGTTTGGACCATCCATCCATCCATGATCCATGCAGATCCGAGCTTTGGTCTTGTATAGATAGCTTTGCTTTAGCTGGTAGTACTAGGGTGTAGCAGCCAGCATTGGCACTCACGAGCTCCGTATGGTGCGTGGTCCTCCTTCGCCATCACCTACCACATCCATCCCCGAGATTTCATTTCAAGCGTTGTCCCGTGTGTGGTTCTTACATTCGTTGTAGCCGATCCTCCATACCCTAGTCCATTCATTCATTGTGACACGACAGTCGGTCAAAGTGTCTACAACCGGCTTCCCCAGCGATAGCGACAGTTGTGGCGCCATCCAATCCCCCGATCTTCTCGTTTCATTTCACTCCTCGATCCTTGAGAGGCGAGATGGCGGCCGCAGTTAAGCCTGGGCAAAATACCCGCTACCCATTAATCGTACCCGAATTACCCGAACCCGGACCCGAATTATCCGAACTCGAGGTACCCGATCCCAACTTCGGATACTGATTTTGATTACCCGAAATTAGTTTGGGTAATTCGGGTAATATCCCCCGGTACCCGAACTACCCAAATTACCCGAAGTTATATTTTTGTCTTTGTATTTATCATGTTTTGTTAGTTAAATCAATAAATTTATCATTTAATTAGTATACTATTCTCTCCGTTTGAACAAGTGATTGTAATATGTTATTGTTTGTAAATTAATGTTAGAATTCTATACAAGATGTTGCTGAAATTATGTATGAATTTCTACTAAAATTTTGTATAATTTGCTCTTTTTATGAATTCGGGTAAATCGGGTAATTCCCGAACCCGAACCCGAATTATCGGGTACCCGAAGTTGCGGGTAGTGTTTTTTCAGGACTAAATTCGGGTAACAATTTTCATTACCCGAACTTTGAATTACCCGACCCGAAAAAAACGGGTAACCCGAACGCCCAGGCTTAGCCGCAGTAGAACGCCACTGGTAGTATGGACCAAGGGGCAAGGGTTGTGTTAAACCAAACCAAGCGGGTGATAGGTTTACAAGGTGGTGGTGGTGGTGGTCACCGGCCCAATCCTTGCTGTGGCCTCCATCCGGCCGTGGCGTGGCGTCCGTCCCCGACGTTTGCACATATATATGCCCATGTCATCGTCTCGTTCCTCTCCTCCCTCTTTTGCAAACCTCCCTCGTCATAGGCCACTGTGACCTGCTTCTCTTCTCTTGTGCTCCTCCTGTGCCACCGTCACTGCTCGTCTCCATATAATAGCCACCTCGCTCAGTAGCTCGAGGAACCACATAGGAGAAGCTTTACTTCACAGCAGCATCTCTCTAAGCTTTATAGTACTAGGTTTTAGTTTATGGAAGGTGAAGAACCTACACGACACAGAAGCTAGCTGCTAGCTTTCTTCAATAACCTCCTCGGTCCATCCGGCAAGAAGCTTCCCTAGTTCCCTTATTTGCCGTTTGCCCTCGATCGATCTGCCCAGTGCCCAAGCAACAAGCATCCATCCATCCATATCCACCCACCCTTCGTGCTGGCTGTAAGAAGAAGAGATGGTCGCATGGCCGTGACCTGCTCACCTCGCCGAGCGCTCATCGCGGCCGTGTCCCTCTGCTTCCTTCTCGGCGCCGCCACCAGCATCCGCACCGCGACGTTTTCGCCTTCTCAGGTACGAGCACGAGCACGAGACCGTCCGCCGTCACCACCCAACACGACGTTTTCTTTTCCCTCCTGCTCCTGCCTATGAATCCTGACAGTTTTTGTGAGGTACTCTACGTGCAGAACCTGGCGGAGGACAAGTCGCGGCTGGGGTCGACGCCGCCGAGCTGCCACAACCGGTGCAGCGCCTGCAACCCCTGCATGCCCGTCCAGGTGACGACCGCGCCGGGGCTCGGCCGCGCGTTCCGCGTCACCGACGACACGGTGGCCGCCGGCCTCTCTTCGCGCTACTCCAACTACAAGCCGCTGGGCTGGAAATGCCGCTGCGACGGCCGCCTGTACGATCCCTAGCGTGCTGCTGCTGGATGCTTTCCCTTGTCCACCATGCCGCCCAAGCAGGCAACTCCGGCGCACTAGCTCTGCGCCGTCCGGTCCGGCGGGAGACATAGTCGACTGGACACCAGCCAGGTTGCTGCTCTTCGTCTCGCGTGTCGGCGTGTGCGTCCTCTGTTCTTCGGAACCCATGGCGGCTAGCTTGCTTCACCATGGCGTCTACAAGTCTCTTTACTAGTTCGAGCTTGCAGCCTCTGCGGCTTGTACTGCCCGTAGCCGTAGCCATTTTTTGCTCTCTGCCGAAGCAATTTACTCGCGTGTAAAGAGTGATTTGTGAGCAGTAAATCCTCTGCTAGCAGTAGTATCGCCAAGTGCTCTGGTCATGACAGATTGAAGGCAGGTATCCATGTGACTCGCCTGACGGGGCTGCCTCTGGTCCGGTAGCCTGAATCTACCGCTGGATCGCAGTGGCCGCCGACCGACCGATCCGCCGGCTGGATCGCTGGTTGCGTTGCGTTGTAACGTTGCGTGACGTGTGGCCGTGCGGGGCACACACACGCACCGCACACCGGGGTGATGATGCGATTTTTAATCTGAGACTGTTGCGTAGTTATTGTGGCCATGGCCTGATGGCCGGGCTTCGTACGGCTCTGATGGCTCGCCATGTGTTTTGTTTAGTGAGGTGTCCCCCTCGTGCCCAGCCGTCCGTATGGGACTGGCCCGCCGACTGGGTGTGGGGCTCCGCCGGGCTCGTCGCGTGGCGCTTTGGCGGCAGCTGCATGGGCATTGCTCTTGTCGGGCTCGGCTCTGGGATCGCGCTAGCCGGTAGGGACGAGGACCATGCAGGTTTCAAACTTTATTATGATGCCAAAATAGTACACTGGTCCGCCTCCTATATTATGCTTATACTGTATATATATTCAAAAACTTTCTAATGCTTTGATGGAAGCGAGAATCTATGATTGCAGATGAGATCTGTCCGTTTTTCTCGTCAGAGAATGAAGTTTGATTGTTGTGTGGGGACTTGTTTGTCGACCGTGAAAACCGGTCGTTGTAAACTGGAATATTTGCTGGGCTATTTGCATGTCTAGCAGCTAAATTGAATCAGTTAAAGTTCAGCTGATTGTTAGATTTATTATGGGCCAGGCCCAATAATATATTTAATAAATCAATAACTCTATGGTGTAATTATGAGAATTATTGTTTGTACCGGATTGGAATTTAAAGGGACGTTGACTCAACTTATATGGTGGGATTTATTCCATCTAATTTGAGAAGTTGTGAAACCGACCAAGGCGTGCCACACGCGCGCGCGCCGCCGCCGCCGCCGGCGGCCGGGCACGGGCTCGGGCCGTGGCGTGGCGTGGCGAGGCAGGCAGGTGAGCGTGGCGTGTTAATTTTGTTTTAATACGCAATAATCACGCCGCACTAACCATGCCTTAATCACGGGAGTTACAACTCTTTATCTCACCATGATGAAGGAAGTTTTAACTCTTTTAATGGCCTGTCTCCTCATCTCCTGCGCTCTCCCTGCGCCCGTACGGGAATAAAAGGAGCAGCGCCTCCTCCTGTGCGCAAGGCTGAATTCACTTCCTTCTTTCTCTCCAACCCGAACACATTCCAGAGCTCAGTTCCGCTGCAGGAAAGGCTTTCCCATCTCGTTCATCCGCGCGCACGGAGGAGCGAGAGGGCAGGTGCCTCCGGAGCCAGTGTCGATCGAGACCTTGCACGAGGGATCGGCAATTAGGTTTTTGGGGAGCGACTACGCGACTGCCCGAACGATCTTCGCCGCCATTCTTCTTCTTCAGGAGGATCGCCGTCGTCGTCTTCTTCCCGGCGAAGTTGCTGCTACTGTTCATCTTCTTCCCGGTGATTGGACGTTTGTCTTCTTCCCGGTGATTGGCTGTTCGTCTACTTCCCGGTGATTGGTCTTCGTCTTCATCTACTGCAATATGACCAAGGAAGTTGGACAAGGATTTGGATCTGCGCTAAGGATGGGCGGGTATGAACTGTTCATCTTCTCTCTGTTTTTCGTAACTCAGTATTTTGTTCCGTCATGCTATTTCAGTAGCACTGTTGAATATGTTGCAGTAGCTCTGATTCGTAGTTTTAGTAGTTGCTGCTTATATGTTTCAGTAAGTCTGTTATGTTGTTTCACATGCTTTCGTGCAGTAGATGATATATTATGTTTTATCATCATATATATGATTCACATGTTTGTTTCACATATGTTCCGTACTGCCATGGTCATATGTGATATTATGAAATCACTTTTATATTATTTCTATTATGTCGTCATCATAATGTTAATTTACGGAATTAAAATGACATGGAAATTGCCTTTATTTCTAACAATCCAAAAACCTAATTATAGGCATTTTTGTGTCAGTGGTTTTGCTGCCGTGTTAAAACCTGATGCTTTTGATGGGAAAAACTTCTTGGTATGAAGAGCTAAAATGGAATTGTGGCTAATTGCTATGTCATGCTTTCATGTGATTGAGGGCAAGCCTGCTAACTTGTCTCCTGAGGATGAGGCTAAGTTTAAGGCTGATGACAACCTCTTTCGAGGAGCAATGATTAGCGCACTTGATGCAAAATTCCAGAAAAGCTACATCATACTTCCCACAGGTAAAGAGTTATGGGATGCACTTGTTGGAAAATTTGGAGTTATTGATGCTGGTAGCGAGCTGTATCTTATGGACCAACTGTATGACTATAATATGGTTGACAACCGATCTGTAGTGGAACAGGCTCATGAGATTCAGGCACTGGCAAAGGAACTTGAACTTTTTCCTTGTCCACTTCCTGACAAGTTTGTGGCTGGCGGTATTATCGCTAAGCTGCCATCGTCATGGAAGGACTTTGCTACCTCTCTCAAACATAAGAGACAAGAGTTCAATGTGGAAGAGCTCATTGGCACTCTTGATGTTGAGGAGAGGGCGAGAGCAAAGGACAATGGAAAAGATGTTGAGACCTCTACTGCCAATGTGGTGCAGAAGAGAAACTCCAAATTCCGCAAGTACAAAAAGAAGAAAAACCAGAACAAGCAACAGAACATTCCTAAGACCAATCAGACAACACAATTTAAGAAAAAGGACAACAACAACAAGAAGGGAGGATGCTTTGTCTGTGGTAGTGATGCGCATTGGGCAAGTGAGTGTCCTGATCGCAAATACCACCGGGACAATAAATCAGCAAATGTTGTTACTACTGACAATGGTGAAGGAACATCTGGGTACGGTAATTCTTTACCATTCGTTCTTTCCGTTTGTAATTCACCTGAGTGGTGGATGGACAGTGGTGCAAATATACATGTGTGTGCTGATGTATCTCTATTTTCCTCCTACCAAGTCGGGAGGTCTGGCGCCTTGTTGATGGGAAATGGGTCGCGTGCTCATGTTCTTGGTGTTGGTACAGTCATTCTGAAGTTTACTTCGGGAAAGACAGTGCCATTGAAGAGCGTGCAGCATGTGCCCTCTATCAAGAAAAATCTTGTTAGTGCTTCCATGTTGTGCCGAGATGGCTACAAAGTTATTCTTGAGTCGAATAAATGTGTTCTGTCTAAACATGGTTTGTTTATTGGTAAAGGATATGATTGCGGAGGTTTGTTCCGCTTATCGTTGCATGATGAGTGTAATAAACTGGTGAATTCTGTTAATATTTCTGATGAGTCAGATTTATGGCATTCACGTTTCTGTCATGCAAGTTTTGGCTGTTTAATGCGGTTAGTAAATCTGAATTTAATTCCTAAATTTAATTTAGTCAAAAAGTCTAAGTGCCATGTGTGTGTTGAATCGAAACAACCTCGCAAGCCACACAAGGTTGCTGAGGCGAGGAACTTGGCACCTCTAGAACTTGTGCATTCCGATCTATGAGAGATGAACGGAATTTTGACTAAAGGCGGTAAAAAATACTTTCTCACCTTTATAGATGACTCCACTAGGTTCTGCTATGTGTATCTCTTAAAATCAAAAGATGAAGCGTTTAATTATTTTAAGGCCTATAAAGCTGAAGTTGAGAACCAACTTGAGAGGAAAATAAAACGTTTAAGGTCCGATCGAGGTGGAGAATATTTCTCTAATGTGTTCGATGAGTTCTGTGTGGAACATGGGATTGTTCATGAGAGGACACCGCCATACTCACCACAATCCAATGGGATTGCTGAAAGGAAAAACCGTACTCTAACAGAGCTTGTGAATGCAATGTTGAGTACAGCGGGATTATCCAAGGAATGGTGGGGTGAGGCGATTTTGACAGCATGTCATGTCCTGAACAGAGTTCCAACTAAGAACAAAGAGATCACACCATTCGAGGAATGGGAAAAGAGAAGATTAAATCTCTCATATTTACGCACTTGGGGTTGTTTGGCTAAGGTGAATGTGCCAATCAACAAGAAGCGTAAACTTGGACCTAAAACAGTTGATTGTATTTTCCTAGGTTATGCTTTTCACAGCGTTGGGTATAGGTTCTTAATTATTAAATCTGATATTCCTGATGTGTATGTTGATACAATCATGGAATCGAGAGACGCAACATTTTTTGAGAATGAATTTCCAATGAAGAATACACCTAGTGAAACAAGTGAAACAAGTCATGAGACTATAATTCCCTATGAACCAGAACAAATAGATCATGCTGAGGATACTCATGTGCACATCCCTGAGGAGGATGACACTATAGTTACTCGAAAGAGTAAGAGACAAAGGGTTGCAAAATCTTTTGGTGATGACTATATAGTGTACCTTGTGGAAGACACACCAACCACTATTAGACAGGCATATTCCTCTCCTGATGCTGACTTGTGGAAGGAAACTGTCAGGAGTGAGATGGAATCTATTATGTCTAATGGATCTTGGGAGGTCGTTGACCGTCCTTATGGTTGTCAACCTATAGGTTGCAAATGGATATTCAAGAAAAAGCTTAGGCCTGATGGTACCGTTGAGAGGTACAAGGCAAGGCTTGTGGCCAAAGGATACACCCAAAAGGAGGGTGAAGATTTCTTTGACACCTATTCACCAGTTGCTCGTTTGACTACAATTCGCACTTTGATTGCCGTGGCAGCCTCATATGGTCTTATCATTCATCAAATGGATGTAAAGACTGCTTTCCTAAATGGAGAGTTGGATGAGGAGATCTATATGGATCAGCCAGAGGGCTTCATTGCGGATGGTCAAGAGAACAAGGTGTGCAGGTTGTTAAAGTCATTATATGGCCTGAAACAAGCACCTAAGCAATGGCATGAAAAATTTGATAATACTCTACTAGCTGCTGGCTTTGTTGTGAACGAAGCTGACACATGTGTGTATTATAGGTATGGTGGGGGTGAGGCTGTTATGTTGTGCCTTTATGTTGATGACATATTGATCTTTGGATCAAACCTCAATGTGATTGAGGAAGTTAAGAAACTTTTGTCAAGTAATTTTGATATGAAAGATTTGGGAGAAGCTGATGTTATTCTGAACATCAAGTTAATTAGAGAAGGTGATGGTGGGGTGACTTTGTTGCAGTCCCATTATGTGGAAAAGGTGTTAAGTCGCTTTGGTTATAGTGACTATAACCCTGCTCCTACACCTTATGATCCTAGTGTGCTATTGCGGAAAAACCGAAGAATAGCAAGGGATCAATTGACATACTCCCAGATCATTGGCTCGCTAATGTACCTTGCAAGTGCAACAAGACCTGACATCTCATATGCTGTGAGCAAGCTGAGCAGGTTTGTGTCCAAACCTGGAGATGATCACTGGCACGCTCTTGAGAGAGTGTTGCGGTACCTGAAAGGTACTATGACTTACGGTATTCACTATACCGGTCACCCAAAAGTGCTAGAAGGCTATTGTGATGCCAACTGGATTTCTGATGCTGATGAGCTTAGAGCCACAAGTGGATATGTGTTCCTGCTTGGAGGTGGCGCTGTTTCCTGGAAGTCTTGCAAGCAGACTCTCATTACAAAGTCTACCATGGAAGCAGAACTCACAGCGTTAGACACTGCTGGGGCTGAGGCCGAGTGGCTTCGTGAACTCTTGTTGGATTTACCGGTGGTTGAAAAACCAATACCGGCTATTTCCATGAACTGTGATAATCAAACTGTGATTGCGAAGGTCAACAGTTCTAGGAGTAACATGAAGTCTACTAGACATGTTAAGAGAAGATTGAAATCTGTCAGAAAACTGAAAACCTCCGGAGTTATAACGTTGGATTATGTCCACACGTCGAATAATCTGGCAGATCAATTCACTAAGGGATTGTCACGAAATGTGATAGAAAATGCATCGAGGGAGATGGGTATGAGACCCATATGAAAATCTACTATAGTGGTAACCTGCTCTATGTGATCGGAGATCCCGTGAAGTAGAGTGGTGAAACAAGCTATGAGTAGGTTGAGAGGAAAGTTCCCTTTTGAACCTATCTCTGATGCATAACTTTCCTTCTGTAAGGCAGGTTGGTATTTACCTTAATGTATTCCGAGAGTCTTTTAAAGATGAGATGTTGTCCTACAGAACATCTTATGAGGAATACACCTATATGAGTCAGACTGCTAGTCACAGTCTATGGGATTTGGGCGGTCCCTAAATACTCATGAAAGGCACTGAAGTGTGACTTATATGCTTCAAACAGCGGGGATGTCTGTTGCAGCCTAGTACCAGCAAAGGACTTGAGTGAATCTCACCTCACGCAAAACTGTCAATTCAAGGCATAGTCCATTGTTCAGTTGTGACTGAGTGAAACTCTTGCTCTAGATGGATGTACAACTTAACAGTCTCCATCGAAACACTGGTATATCAAAGAATTGAGATTCTGGAATTTCACAGTTGTTAACCCTAGAGTTTGGTGGGGATTGTTAGATTTATTATGGGCCAGGCCCAATAATATATTTAATAAATCAATAACTCTATGGTGTAATTATGAGAATTATTGTTTGTACCGGATTGGAATTTAAAGGGACGTTGACTCAACTTATATGGTGGGATTTATTCCATCTAATTTGAGAAGTTGTGAAACCGACCAAGGCGTGCCACACGCGCGCGCGCCGCCGCCGCCGTCGGCGGCCGGGCCGGGCACGGGCTCGGGCCGTGGCGTGGCGTGGCGTGGCGAGGCGAGGCAGGCAGGCAGGCAGGCAGGTGAGCGTGGCGTGTTAATTTTGTTTTAATACGCAATAATCACGCCGCACTAACCATGCCTTAATCACGGGAGTTACAACTCTTTATCTCACCATGATGAAGGAAGTTTTAACTCTTTTAATGGCCTGTCTCCTCATCTCCTGCGCTCTCCCTGCGCCCGTACGGGAATAAAAGGAGCAGCGCCTCCTCCTGTGCGCAAGGCTGAATTCACTTCCTTCTTTCTCTCCAACCCGAACACATTCCAGAGCTCAGTTCCGCTGCAGGAAAGGCTTTCCCATCTCGTTCATCCGCGCGCACGGAGGAGCGAGAGGGCAGGTGCCTCCGGAGCCAGTGTCGATCGAGACCTTGCACGAGGGATCGGCAATTAGGTTTTTGGGGAGCGACTACGCGACTGCCCGAACGATCTTCGCCGCCATTCTTCTTCTTCAGGAGGATCGCCGTCGTCGTCTTCTTCCCGGCGAAGTTGCTGCTACTGTTCATCTTCTTCCCGGTGATTGGACGTTTGTCTTCTTCCCGGTGATTGGCTGTTCGTCTACTTCCCGGTGATTGGTCTTCGTCTTCATCTACTGCAATATGACCAAGGAAGTTGGACAAGGATTTGGATCTGCGCTAAGGATGGGCGGGTATGAACTGTTCATCTTCTCTCTGTTTTTCGTAACTCAGTATTTTGTTCCGTCATGC
Source organism: Coix lacryma-jobi var. lacryma-jobi (assembly GCA_009763385.1). NCBI lineage: Eukaryota > Viridiplantae > Streptophyta > Magnoliopsida > Poales > Poaceae > Coix > Coix lacryma-jobi. The sequence goes on from CM019822.1 coordinate 10,012,505, forward strand.
TATTTCAGTAGCACTGTTGAATATGTTGCAGTAGCTCTGATTCGTAGTTTTAGTAGTTGCTGCTTATATGTTTCAGTAAGTCTGTTATGTTGTTTCACATGCTTTCGTGCAGTAGATGATATATTATGTTTTATCATCATATATATGATTCACATGTTTGTTTCACATATGTTCCGTACTGCCATGGTCATATGTGATATTATGAAATCACTTTTATATTATTTCTATTATGTCGTCATCATAATGTTAATTTACGGAATTAAAATGACATGGAAATTGCCTTTATTTCTAACACTGGTGCATCCAAACAAACCCTAACTAGTGTGGTTTTAGGTGTTTGTAAGATTAACTAAAGTTTAAACAACTCTTTAAACCTTTCGATCGAAGCCACGAGACTTTAGATCATGGATCCAAATGGAGTCTTAGCTAGACCATGGAATCCAAACCGGTCATAGACCATGGGATCTAGTCTTATAGAGCGTATAGGATATCAAACCTTAAAATTTTCGATAGGTAAGGCCTCTATTGGGCTGATTTTAGACAGGCTTCTGTCATAGTGCTGGGAATGTGCGGCAAGAGACCTTCAATTTTTGCAGTAGCTGCTAGACCGGTACGTAAGAGACCTTCAATAAACGGGCTTGTGTCATTGCTCTTGAAGATTAGATTTTCCCCGGCACCAGTCTGTTTTGATTTATGCCTCCGCCACCACGGCCCAGGGCTTGTTTCTCTCCCTTTTTTGAATCTGTTTTTACAAAGAATCTTAGTAGCACCGTACTTAAGGTTCTAGATTCAACTCCATATGAAAGTAAATATGTCAAGATTTAACGCACTTTTCTATAAATTCGGTTCAATTTGAAAAATAATTTAAGACAACTCTAGAAAAGAAGGCTGGTAGTATATATAATGGATTTTCAGTTACCCCAAATTAATGAAACTAGTCACTACTCCGTACAATTTGGGAGGGCCACCGGCCACCTTTTAAGGTGTTGTTTAGTTTTGGAAAATATTTGGGAAATGCACTGTAGTACTTTCGTTGTTATTTGAGAAACTTTATCTAAATATGGACTAATGGACTAACTAGGCTCAAAAGATTCGTCTCGACATACAAATATACTAAAAGTACAATTAGTTATTTTTTATCTACATTTAATGTTCAATGCATACAGCTAAAGATTAATGTGACGGAGAATCTAGAAATATTTGTGCAAAGTTAGGGAAACTAAACAAGGCCCAAATCATCCTTGACCTGAGAAACGAGGAGCCCATTGGGCCGCAAAACCGAATAGACGTTTTTTTGACAACAAAGCTGAATAGACGTTATCTGTAGGCGCAAGCGCAATTCAGGTAGGCGGGAAGCGATCATAGCCTCTGGAATGTGGATCAATTATCAAGCATACGGGCGGCTAGCGTCTACCGTCAAACATTGCCCCATCGGTATTACTACGCATGAACATCAAAGAAGCTCTCGTCATTGTGCAATTTCTAGATCAATGAAAGTTTCTGGTTTTTTTTTGTCTTGAAATACGACATTGCATTTAAGACCGAGAAAAAACAGGTCTTACAACGACGCACCATGGAAGGTGCACCAAACAGGGCAACAGGAAGCAAGAAAGTTTCTAGCTTGTTGTGCAAATATGTAATCTGCTTGTAGATCATAACCAAACCGGAAATTGAGTTCCATGCATGCATGTTTCTTATCCAGATTTGGTAGACTATTATGATTACTTATTACACTACAAGGACTGTTGCTTTACATGATGATTCATTTCGTCACGTATAGAAAAAATACATCACGTACAACTTGTTATGACGATAAAAAACTGTTACGTATCTCACGTCATACATTTCCTGGACCGACTGAACCCGTCATACATTGCCATTTTATTTCGCCATGGACTATATGGTCAGCAACAATAGCCAAAGCCTACGGTGACGAACTAAACCGTCCTGGAGCTCAGCGCCACATCAACAATTGTCACGTCATTTGGTGACATCACAGCTGCCTTGCCATGTCATCACTAGGCCTATGCCAACCCATTTTAGAGGAGGCCCATTACTTCTTCAGCCCACTAATTCAGCTCATGTTCTCTGTAGTTTTTTTTCCAATTAGGCCTGAAGCCCATTAAATGTTCACTGTCTATTTTTTTCAATTAGGCCCACACTAATGGGCTAGCTCAAGTACAACAAAAATTTGGCTCATTATTTAAATTTAAAATTTCACCAGAAATAGTTCAATTTAAATTTGAATCAACATATTTAAATTTAAATTTAAATCAACATATTTAAATCTAAATTGACAAATATTTAAATTCAAATTTAAATTCGAATTTAAAATGAACATCATTGACATTCAAATTTGAATTGGTCATATTCAAATCATCACAGGTTGTCACAGGTGCCACAAATCCATTACACATGATAGAGTTGACGTGTACAGCAGTTTGCCACATCTATTACACAGCATCGTTTGCATCAGTTCAAACAAACAACATAGTTGTTGTACACACATAGCTGCCACGACACACAGGACATCAACAGTACACATCACAGACCATAGCTGCACTAGAAGTTCACAATGCATGCAATGAAGCATTTCGCATAAGAACATTGCATTAGTTCACCACTACAGGAACCTTGGAAGTCAATCAACGACAGAACACTTGCCAAAATGTTTTGAACATCAAAAGACATCCACCAGAATGTGTGCAGCAGCTGTAGCTTAACCCAAACATGCCAAAAGATCACTTATATCAGCCACCATTCATTCAAAAAAAAGACACCAAAAATTTGCAGCCCATGCAATGCATCATGGAGTTCAGGGACGAAGCTAGAGGAAAATTAGAAGGTAAGACATCAATAAAAAATAGCAATAAAGAAACTTTTTTAGACAATTAAGAGAATGGAGCGAGCAAGCAGATTTATAACTAACCTTACAATGAAGCTAACTTGCTTTAATCTTGCTTGGTAAACTATATAAATGATAAGCTAACTTGGTAAAAAAAAAGGGGGCTATAACTACTCTTGATACGAAAAGCAGATTGATAAGTAGAATGAAGCGAGCAAGCCTACAATTCAAACTAGTGAAACGAAAAACTCAATTAACAACTTTCAATCTTATAGCTTTCTTTCTAACTTCTCGCTAAGAAAGAGAGTAATTAAGCTACGTAAACGAGGAAGCAAAGACAGTACAAAAAGCTACTCTCGAAACTACATAGCCAGCTTCTACTACTTTTATATCTGATTTGTGGGTTTAATTCTTATTTCCTTTAACCTTCTAGCTGGTATAGCTGACTTTAAATCTAAATTCTATGTTGCTATATAGTACAGAAACGAGAACTCAAGCAAGTAAAACGACAAGCTAACTTTTTTATAAGTGATTTACTTAAACGCTAGATACAATTACTAAAACTATGGACACGATAAATGCAAAGCGAGAAGCTGATAGCTAACCTTACTGCTTTAAAATTCAAATTTGTGTTTTTTAATCTGATAATTGCACCGCACGCACCTTGCAAAAAGTAGACACTAAAACTGAACTTACAGCATAGTGATTTGCTTTCTAAAACTGAGTTAACCGCGACTCCATTGTTGCACACCACATAAATGAAATATTAGCTTATGGCACTACAATTCTTATTTTTGACTTTGTTACTTTAGGTGCTCAAAGACAATAGTAGAAAGGCAAAACGAGAACTTCACCGATGCGCGCCTTTAAGCTAGCTTGGTTACATGGCTTTATTATTGAACACTCATCAGTAAGTGAAATATTGTAATATAGTTGTATGTTGATACCCAAACATGACAAAAGACCACTTACCAAAATATTTTGTGGCCGGTACCCCCAAGAACCTTAGTTGGGTGGTGGATTTGCTGAAACCATGGACATCAGACGCCTGATCAGTACATCTGTCTCAGCTTGCTTCTTCTTATTCTCCTCATCCTGCCAACAAATATCACCTTTACCCGCACGAAGCGCGGGGTTACCTGGTAGTTTTGTATATGTGCATATGTATACTAGCACTGAGTTTGTAAGGGTAGGTTCAAAATTTTAGTTTTGCACTTTTGCTCTAGGTCGATAAAAACATAGGACTGGCTCTGCCCACCACGTTCGTACAACACCTCTCCACCTCCCTGTCTGCTGTTGCCTTCCGCAAATGTGCGGCCTCGTGATTCCCTGATCTGATAATTTGATTTTGACTTTGATTTCAATTCTCATTCTCAGGATTATGAATGGAATGATTTTTTTGGGTCGTGAACATGAATCATGGACTTGGTCTTTCTGATTTCTTCTCACCCGTTAGGATTCCTTCTCTCTTTTTTCCAGGTCTAAATTTAGCTAGTGTTACTTCATTTAGGTTCGTTGTCACTAGTGCAAAGTACTGACACTATGAACATGTTACGATTACTTTAACAGGATAATATATTGGAGAAATGTGGCTCAGACTGCTGCAACATTGGAGATTATGGTGGGTTTGCTCTAAATATTAAGACAAGTGAGAAACTAATTTACTATATTTTCTAATAATACACATTTCTTGTTTTCCTAATTGGGGACCTACAGAAGGATTCTAATATGCCATAGCTATGTTGCTTTATTAATGTTCAGCATATCTAAAGGCCTGGGTCTTGTTATTGAGGCAACAGAGAGGTGGATATAATGGAAGAATATACTTGGCAATTTATGTTGCTGCTACTGTTTTTTTGTGTAGGTATTAGCAGAAAAGCATTGCATTGCCTATGCGTAGACTATGTAAGATAAAAAATTAACTCTATGAATAAAAGTATCAAACAAAGTATGAAATTTGGGTCTGCTAACTGGAAGAGTTGCACCAATGTTTTCAGTTTCAGGACCCTATCCCTATTATTTATGCCTCATTTTTCCATTATGTAATCTGTTTGTTGGTTCCAAATTATGTATTTCAAGAGCTAGAAAAATAGATAAATCAATCATAGAAATTCTTATAATAATCAGAAAGATCTGGCCATCAATTTAACACTATTAATATTGGTATAGCCATTAGATCTATTTTGTTTTTCTAAAAGAATTACCCACCTGTCATTATGAAATATAACGTGGTACACCTCTCACGCGTAATACTAGATCTAATTGAAAAGAAAAACATCCTATCTAACTGTATTGGCAACCATCCTATCTCACGTCGTCTTATTAGCGAAGCACTAGTGCCTACTAGGATAATTAGGCATTAGGCATTCATAGCAATGAAAGGGGAGCAGTCGGCAGGGGACGACTGGAGAGCCGTCGGCACACAGCAGGGGAGCAGGGGAGGGAAGCCACCGACTTGTGACACCCTAGTGTCAAGCACTGCATTAGGAACCACATTTAGCTACCAAAATGCATAAGCAATGCATTGCATCATTTCATGTGCATATGAGTGCTTTTTGCCTTTTTGTTTATTTGGATTTTGGATTTCTATTGGACTTGATAGTTTAAGTGGATTTCTATCTTGGCAAATAAGTTTATAAAATAGAGAATATTGGGTAGAGTGCTTTTCATGTTGATATTTTGACCTAGTTCAAAATAGTTTATCAGATAAAAATGAGGCAAGCAAAATGGTGTATGTTTCAAAATTGGCTTTATTTATGTGGAGGTTGTAAAAATGGTTTTCAGAAAAAGTGTCTTATATGAAAGTTGTAGAGAAAATTATTTTGAGCAACTTTTATTTTTGGGTCAAAGTCTAGTTTGGAGTTTTTGAAACTGTTTTTGAATGGTCAAAGTTTGAAAAGGTTTTGCCAAAAGAAAAAGGAAAACCATTTTTTTCCCGGCGCCAGCCTTTCGGCCCATTCGGCCTTTCCGGCCCAAGCCCGCGCCGCGCCTGCCCCCGCTCCCGCGCGCACTCGCGCACGCCGCGCACGCCAGCCCCGACAGCGCCGCCGCGCCGTACGCCGGCCGCAACCGCCACGTGGCCGCCGCATCCTGCCGAGGATCCTCGCCGGCCACTCCTCGTCCGATTCCCCTCCGCGCGATCACGCAAGCGATCGGCTTCGCCCACTCCGCGCTCGCCTCGCCTACCGCGCCACCCTCACTCGCCGTGCCGTTGCCCGCCGCACGCCACGCCGTGGCCCCCGCCTCGACCGCGCATTGCCGTCGGCCGAGCCAAAACCCGAGCACCCTTCGCTCCCTCACTCACCCGCACACACTCTCCCACTCTCGCTCGCACTCTCCTCCCCACGCCACCGAGCAAGAACGAGCGCTCTGCTCGCTCTCGCCGCGACCACCCCCCGCAAACCCCCTTCGCCGTTCCGGCCACGCCGGAGCCTCGCCGTCCGATTCCTCGCGCAAGCCTCTCCGCCTACACCCCAGACACCTGTTGCTCGCGTTAGCACCACCCCTCGAGCCTCGCCGACACCAAAGTCTGTGGAGCGCCGCCGCGGTCGCCATCGGCACCGTCCGGAGCTCGCGACTGTTCTACATCGACCGAAGCTTCTCCGCTTCCCCTCTTCTCCGTCGAGCATCACCAAGCCAAGGCAAGGTGAGAACACCGACTAGCCTCAACGCTACCGCTCTCACCCACCTCTTCTTCCCCGGCCGAGCGCCATGGCTGTCCGCCGAGGCCATGCCCAAGGCCAAGCTTCCTCGGAGCCATCCGAGCCGAGCCGAGCCCTCCGATAGCTCCCTAGGGTTCACAAAGCACTGCGCACGCGCCAATTTGGCCGGCGACCGCCGGACACGGCCTAGCCGAGCCCCGCCACCGTCCGCCATGGCCGCTCGTGTGGCCAAGCTTCCTCGGAGCTTCCCGAGCCAATCCGAGCCCGCCGATAGCCTCCCTAGGGTTCGTGAGAGCCTTCGCCTTCCCCAATTTCACCGGCGACCGCCGGAAACGGCGTAGCCGTGTGTCGCCGCCGCCGCCGTCCGCCACCGCTCGCCGCCGGCACGTTTCGGTCACCCTCTGGCCAAACCGACCCCACCGCTGGATGCGCCTCGTCGAGACGAGTCTATCGAGCCTAGCCTCACCGCCGGCGACCTCACCGTCGTCGAGCTTTCGCCGGTCAACACCTTCCCCTGCTTCGCCCTCTCTGACGGGTGGGTCCCGTTGACCAGCGGACCCCGCGCGTCAGCCTCACCCGGTCCATGGACCACGTTCACGCAGGCCAGCCGGGAAGATTCAAATATGTTTTCCTTTTTGTTTTATTTTTCAGAAATGCTTGTTATTTTTGTGTAGCTCGTTTTAAAAGTCCAAATAAAGTACTTTCAGTTTTGTTAGCTTGCTTATGAGCAGATCTATCAGGGAAAAATATGAAAGTATTTTTGGTGAAAGTTTTTATTACTATTTTTATTTGATTCAGTTTGTGAGCTTTTGTTTAGATAAATAGAAATAGGTGTTTTCTGGTTGAGTTAATTCATGGGAAAATTTGTGTAGGTTTCTTATCATGATTTGCACCTGTGAAAAAATATATGATGCACTGTTTATGTGGAAAAAGTTTCTGTTATGATTTAAAGTCCTTTTTGACTGATTTCTTAGAATAAGTGTTAAGGTATTTTATATGCCAAAATAAAATGTGGGACAAATTGTGTGGTCTCTCTATGACATGTTCAGGCTAAAAAAAATGTTAAGCAGGAGCTGTTGTATAGAAGAATCTGAAGTTTCTTTACAAATGTACTTTTCTGTGTTTTCCTTTGGAAATTCATGTACGAAATAAAATAATGTTTCTGTTCGTGGAACTTTCTTGATAAGTATGAAATGTGAAGTAGAATCTGGGAAAAATATAAAAATGAGTTTAGCACCCTTTTCCAGTAGAGTTGTAGTTCAAATGGTTTAAATTGGAATAGATTTGTTTATTTTGTGTAGGCTTGCATGTTTATGCTCTGACAGCAAGTTTTCTACAGTAGAATGTGTATGAGTAGATGAAGCTAGAAAAATTATGAAATCTGCTGTTGAACACCTTTTGTGTGAAAAGTTAGTTCAAAGCACCTTTTGAGTAGTTTATTTGTTATTTTTATATCTACAGTTCTCTATTTTATTTCTGGCTGAAAATTTTTCAGTGAAGTCCAGCAGATGCCATTTGCCTTCTGGAATTTTTGTGGATTTTTCTGAGTCCAGAAAAATGCAATTGCAGTTCAAACTCAAATTTCTTTTGAATTACTAAATAAGAAATAGGTGGATTACTGAAATTGTTTTATGAGATAATTAAGTGTTTACCTCAATGTCAAAAGTGGTTCAACAAGTTGGTTTTATTGGTTTGCAAGAAATGTTACTTTTCTTACCACCGCATCTCGCACTACGTATTATTTATTTATTATTTTTCAACCGCATTGCAATAGGATCGACAGTTCAGGAGCAGGACCTAGAGCAGGAGACAAGCGCCGAGCAAGAGATCCCGGAACTACATCAAGCCGAGGAAGCCGACCCCGCGGCCGACACTAACCTGCCTGAGTGCCCCTCCCACGAGGTCTCAGTCTTCTCTCAAGGCAAGCCCCGGAGCATTCTAAGTCTCCCAGTTTTATAATTAAATTACTTGAGTATTTTATATTGTGATGCATTAGGTATAGGAGTTGATTGAATCCTACTTGCTGCATTACCATTCCTTGGTTATTGATTAATATCTACCTTGTTATCCTGTTATTGAGTTACCATGTAGAATTGCTTAGCTTGCTTAATAAAAGTAGTAGTTAAGAATGTTTCCGTAATACCCTGATGGGTAGTTACCGGATCACGGTTGGCTATATTTGCTATCGTGGAAAAGAACCTGAGTAGTAATAAAATACGGTCAACTGAAAGGCAGGGCACCAAGTTGGAACTTGGGGGCAGTCCGTCCGTTGGATCGTGTAGGTTTGTATCGATGTTGGCCCTCGTTCATTTTTGAACGCGCCCTTTTACTTAGGGATACGTCAGTGCCGTAATCATCGACCCCAAAGCCGGTTAAAAGCTGTTCGGGCCGGTTTCGACCCGTGTCGCGCCCTCTAGTATGGAAATTGCGATCTGCCGCGTGAGGCCATCGCCAGGTTCCAATTGGGCGGTCCGTGCTTGAACCGCGACGATTACCACCACGAACAAGCGTCGAGCGGTTGCCCAATGCATGGACCCGACGGGGAAAGTGTGGGCTGGTATTAAAGGTCTTTCACCAGCTGGTTTGGAATTCGATTCGAGTCGCCGTCTCCCCCGGTTAGTGGGAAACTATGGCGAGCTTCACCACGATACAACTCCATGTGATGTGTAAAAGGTTCAACTAAAATATGGATAAGTGTAACACTCTGGTGTTAAACAGACTAAAACTTGACATGTCATCATATGCACTAGCATTTCATCTGAGTTGATAACCTAAGTATGCATTCACTAAAAACAAGTTTAATTCATCATGCTTGTGCTTAGTTGATAAGGAGTGCTTACGTTTGAAACTCTAGCTTATGTCTTCTTATGTGGTGAATAGTGCTCTTGTGCTATAAAAGGGTGTTTTGGTAATCTCATATATAGTAACTGAATTTTGGACCAAACTTTGGTATTATGTCTCAAAGGTGTATTTGGGGGCATGTTTCAAGTCACCATTGAGGTATAATTCGAATTTGGTTGAAATCCAAATAAATAATTTAATTAATTTGAAAATCCTATTTTGTCCCCTTTTTCATAATTCTAAATCTAAAAAGAATTTGGTCATGCTCTAAAAAGAAAAGTTGCTCCATTTATGATAAGGATCAACTTTGATGTATAAAGTTTTTCAAGTTTTCATACGAAATCAAAAGTAATTGTGAAAATACACTTTTGCCCTTTTATGTCCTCTTTTGAATTTCAAATCCTAATTCAAAATCTAAGCATATTTTGCATATGTTGCAAAAATAAAAGATGTTCAGTATTTAATTCTGAGCATTTGATATTTTAACATATTTTCAACTTATATTAAAAAATCTTAAGTAATTTCAAAATATCTGAAAGGGGTATAAAGGAGGGGGGATAAGTTTTCTTCTCTGTTCATAGCGGTGGGAAGCTGATCCTTGATCAGCGACGCCAGCGCAAAGGACGTCGTTCTCTCTCGAATGAGCTCGCACCTATCTCCGTGGCAATGTTAAGCAGCTGCTGGCGCTCTCCCTTGCTCCGTGGCGCCTTCTCCTGAGCTCGCCGTCGCCGTTTCGCCACCGAGGCACCGACGGGCTCAACTCCAAGCGTCCTCATCCAAAATTGACCGCAGCCATAACTTCCTTACCTCCTTGCGCATCTCCAGAACCCATCCCTTCTACCTCTACTGCCTCAGAGAGCTTGTGCTCGCCGTTCTTCTTCCCGCCGGGCGAAAACGCCGCCGAGCTCGACCTCGCCGTGGTCAGCCCATCCGGGCACTCCTCTGCTCTCCCTGTCTCGTGTTTCTCTTTCGCCTTGACCCCAGGATACTCATCGGCTCGATGGTTTTCCGTTTGGTGCTCAGGTCTCGCCGGAACATCGTCTGCTTCGCCGGAGCTCGCCGCCGCAAGTCACTCCTCCGGGGACTTCTTCTTTCCGTTCATCCTCCGCTCGAACCAGCGACGCAGCCAGCATCAGGGTGAGCTGCTGGAGCTTCCTAGCCCCTCCGTTCTATTGCTACCGGCCTAAGTTCGCCGGAACAGCTTCGCCGTGATCCGGTCCGCCGCCGTGCGTGGCCAGGCTTCACCAGAGCGGTAGCGTTTAGGGTTAGGGACTCTATCGGTTGCGGGTGACTTGCCGGTGCTTGTGCTCGCGTTAGTCGGGTCTCTAATGGCCGGAGTTGACCGGCGTAGGGTTCGCCGGCGCTCGGTGCGCCGCCGTCCTCTCTGGCCGGCGTCGGGGACTTCGCAGTTGCGAAGACGGTAAAGTGTAGGGGGCTGGTTGCAAAGTCCACGGGACATGTGAATAGCGCTCTGGACTGCGGGTTGTTTCCTTAAAAGCCGAAGGGCTTTTCTACAAAAGCGCCAGGGCGCGCGGGCGGGAGCCAGGCCGGGCCGGCTTTCGCGTGCGCTGGGCCGCCGGAATCGGGCCGAAAGCCCAGTTAGGCTTAGATTTCAGTTTTTCTTTTTATAGCTTTATGCACAATAGCTAGTTTTGTTATTTTTCTATAATTATTCTATAGCTCTGTTAATTGTGAGATTTTACATGTTAGATGATAGCATGTCTGTGCTAATATAAAAATTATAGAACTTGTGTTTTGAGCACTTTTGCTTTGATAATTAAATCCGTGCTTTAATTAATAAATGCAACTTTGATGAATTATGTAATTTTCTGTGTTTCTCCTAAAATGATGAAATTTGACATGTGAGTTTATGTTACTGTTATATATCTTCAGGATTAATTTCAGCTCTATTTGATAAAGTATGATCTGCTCATAGTAAAGGCTATTTAAATGACTTATAAAATAAGTAGAAATAGTTAATTACTTTAGGTTTATGTGATTTTTGGAATTGTTTGACAACCAGTGGAAAGTTTAGCATGATTTGCTCCCTGGTTATGGATTCCTTTATGCAAATAATCTTTTGTTGCTTGTTAGTTACATAACCTTGCTTAATGAAAATAATAAAACTTGCTTAGTAATAATATATGGTTTAATAGCTAAGTTAGTTTGTTTTTTTTATATCATGAAGGAAAGTTGTACTCAAGATAGTTAAGTTTGTTTGTTATTATCTAAAGAACATGTACCCTGTCTTAATCATATCATGAGCATCTCATTGATCATGCATATGCACTTCTACGTGTAGATCTCGTTTCGGAAGAACCGGATCCACAGTGGGTTTCTTCTGAGAGTTTGGATCCTTCTGGTTTTTCTGAGTCACCGGACTTCACTGATCACCAAGGCAAGCCCCGGACATTAAACCTATCCTTGTATTTTATAAAGTTATTTATATCACTTGAGTTAATATGATGCATTAAGTGAATAGGAGTTGAGTGAACCCTATTTGATGCATTACCGATCTGGATGATTCGGGTTTCCCGAGGACACCCGACATATCTCTTGAGTCATTTGGAACCCGTGCACGCCAATCAGAAGTATTTAGGACAATGATGGGTGCATGTGGGCCACTTAATTCAGGAGGTTCTGCCACAGCTGGTATCAGAGCAGGTTCCCTTAGAAAGTATAACAGTATTCATTTTTGAAAACTTCAAAAGTTTTGAGTCAAACTAAATTTCAAATTAGTTTGAGTCCAAATTGCTTCTAGACTTGTCTTATGCTTCGGACTTGCCTTAATTCATTCTTTAGACTTATCCTTCTATCTAAATGGATCTGTTTTTAGTATAGTTATGGTGATATTTATATCTAAGGAACAATGCTTATAACATTATAATATTGCCCTAATTGTGAAAAGAAAGTTTATTCACTTTTATAATAAGTGACTAATTTAAAGATAATTATTTGTTTGATGTGTGTTTGTTCGTAAGTACGTTTCATGCATCATGATTGATAACATGAAGCCCATACACTGATAATATTAAGGCAGCACCTGCTTCATCCGAAGAGTTTGACTAAAATGCGATGAGACTGAGGTTAGCATCTAATGTATCCACACTGTTAGACTCCTTGCTATATTGAACTATGACAGCTTCTGTACCGTTGACTTTGTGCAGATTTAGGTACTGATTTAATTGACTTAGATGAGCAGAAAATGGAATGAAAATTGAAAGCAAATTTCACAGGAATGGCATTCTTGATTCTTTAATTTTGTTTCTGATAAGACATTATTTATCTGGACAATATGAAATCCCATATGAAATGTACGCGATGAGCAGACATAGTTCATTTCCTCCTTTGGGGTGATAAATTGATTTATTCTTCTTTGCTGAAGAATATCATATGACAATTTACACATAAATTCAGTACATTTACTCATCATCAGGGACAAAGAAATAAATTGCTACCAAGATCAATTCTATCATTATGTTTTTTGTTTGGGCAATATGAACTCTCATAAAAAATATACACAATAACCAGGTAGTTCATCTCCACCATTAGGTGATAAAATTGATTTATTCTTTTTCCTAAAAGTTTCATGTAACTTTTGATTATCCCCAATGATGTTGAGATTATCTCTATTGTCAATGAAAACCTTAAGATCATCCCCACTGATGTTGAGATTATCTCTGTTGTCAATGAAAGCCTTACTGATATTGAACTATTTCTAATGAGGTGACCTACTCATCGCAAATTTTCATTGACCAACAATTGTGTATCCAAATATATAGTTGGACAAAGAGATTGCAGGAATAACATTCTGAGAGTACAAAGGTCATGAGCAGCAGTGATTTGATTCTTGCCGGACTAACCTGGAGACAACAGTCCAGACGCTATTGTTTTCCTATAATGCGCACAACATGTCAGGCATCTCTACTTTTTTTTTTGTAACCATTTCGAATATTTACAAACTGCTTTCTGTTTTCATGAAAGCATGTGCATTTGTGTGACAATAACGAATAACTAATGTATATTTGAGTCTCCAACTCTCCATAGACCAGTGCTTGACTCTGCTGTCCGTATGTAAATTAATGAATACTACCTGTTTACTTCGGACTTCACAAAGCACAAACAGCTTAGGCATGTGTAAGAGTACAACTTCAGACTCCACAAAGCAAAAACAACTTAACTTAGGCATGTGCAGCCAATACGGGCGCGGCGAAGCGCGCCTGCCTGCCTAGTGTATAACTAAATGACATCGTCATCTTCAGATTCTGATGCTTCACGGCTTGCGTCTCGAAGTTGCTTGTCGTTATCCTTCAGTTTAGTAGTGCCTTCCAAATTCCAATCGATTAGTTTAACACCCAGTGAATAATATATCAATATAATCCATGTAAACAAAACAGTTTGTTTCAGAGTTGCACAACAATCTAGTATATATTATTGTTGTTGTTTATTACACAACCACACTGATCTGTCCATCAGCCTCCAAACCAAATGAACAACAAAACTACACGACACTGACAGAAACACCGGTGCAAAGACAGGAGCTAGTTGCCTGCCTAGTTCTTGGGCAGGAGCACGTTGCGAACCAGGTCGTCAAAATTCCGGTGAGACGTGCCGTCCGGCTTGGCCACCTCGGTCGCGACGTCCCTCCATTCCATGGCCTTTCTCCTCATCTCCTTCCCCTTGTCCCCCTCCATGAGCTCGGTGATGAGGCTCGCCACGGCGTCGCGGCGGACGTTGCTGTCGATCTCCATCCCGACGCCCCACTCGTTGCACTGGTAGCGGCAGTTGGTCTGCTGGTCGGCGAAGAAGGGCCAGCTGAGGACCGGCACGCCGCCGCACATGGCCTCCTGCGTGGAGTTCCAGCCGCTGTGCGTGAGGAACGCGGCGACGGCCGGGTGGTCCAGCACCTCCCGCTGCGGGCACCAGCTGGCCATGAGCCCGCGGTCAGCCGTCGCGGCCAGGAACTCCGGCGGCAGCACGGCGGTGTCGCCCTTGACGAGGTCGCGCCGGATGATCCACAGGAACGGCGTGCCGCTGTTGGCCAGCCCCCACGCGAACTCCACCAGCTGCTCGTTCGTCATCACGGTGATGCTGCCGAAGTTGACGTAGACGACGGAGCCGGCGTCCCGGCCGTCCAGCCACCGCAGGCACTCCGCCTGCTCCTTCCACAGGCTGAGGCAGATGGCGGAGCGCGGGGTGGGCGGGTCTTCGCGCGCCAGCAGCGGGAGCGGGCCCAGCGTGTACACCTTGCGCGCCAGCCCGAGCGACTCCATGGCCGCCACCGCCTCGCCCTCGAGCTCGTCCATGGTGTTGACGATCACGGCCGACGCCCCCGCCGAGCGCCCCGTCTCCTGGAGGACGTAGCCCACCATGTACTCGTCAGGGTCCGTGGTGCGGATGAAACTCGGGAAGTCTCGGAACCTCATGTTCCGCAGCCCCGGCACGTCCTCCACCGGAGTGTCGAGGAACCCGTTCGTCAGCTGCTCGACACCTGTGTATGTAAAAGACAGAAATGAGATGATTAGAAATTCAGAATTCAGACAGAGCAGGAGGCTCGTGAATTTGCGGAGCATCTCCAAGAGTTTCTAATAAATTCAGTATTTGATAAACTTATGATTGTTCCAACTCCTAAAACAGATTAGGGAGTATTTTTTTTTTTTTGCCTATCTAACTTTCTCTGAAAAAATCAAAGAAGTCCACTTCTCGATCATTTCTCCTTCACACGTACTCCCTCCGTCCCAAAATAGAAGTCGTTTTCGCTTCCCGAGAAACAACTGTCAGCAATTGTTATAAATAGTAATATCAACAATTAATATCATCGAAAAGGTCTTTGAATCTAGTTTTTTTAACAAAATTATTTGGAGAAACAAATATTGGACATATTTTCTACAAATCTAGTCAATCTTGTGGCACGAACACAAAAAAACGTCTTCTATTCTGAGACGGATGGAGTAGGTATCAAGAAATCGGTCACCATCTACAGTACCCAGTGGAAGATGGACTAGCTGGCCTCCTTGTTGGTGCCCACTGGCACTGTTGGTACTTTGCTCATCAAGGCTGAAGCAGAGGAATGCCAATGAGGAAGACGCCAAGGACGACGACGACAGTGGCTTTCTTGACTTATCACATCTCTCCTGGCGACCATGATTACTTTCTAAGACTGTTTAGTTCCGAGAATTTTTTTTGGAAAAGTTTTGTAACATTTTTGTTGTTATTTGACCAACTTTGTCCTAAACATGAACTAACTATACTTAAAAGATTCGTCGAGATATGTACATATTAAAGATCACGACAAAAAGAGAAGAAAGAAAAAGAACCGGACGAAGGATACGCAGCCCTTTGCACCCGCGTATAGTTACACGTAAAACTGATTTTTTTTTTTCTAAAGCACGAAAAAATTAGAAGTCGGATAAGTAGCTGTTGGAGCATTGTTTTTTCTCTTTTTGCTAAAACCTTAAGATTGGAAACAGTTTTACCAAACTATTACTGTACTCTATTAGAGATGCACTGGCAAGCAGAAAAGTTTGACTCGCTGGAGTCATCATCATCAAATCAAAAAGAAGACAAATAGGCACACGAACGGACGAACGTCATGAACCTTTGAGCGGGGCGAGGCCACGGGTCTTGAGTAGGCGGTAGTGGTGGTAGCCGAGGAAGCTGATGGCGCTGGCGGTCCAGAGCTGGACGTAGGGGACGCCGAGCTCCTTGGCGGCGTCGATGGAGAAGCCCATGACGACGTCGGAGACTACGCAGGTGACCGGCGGGTGGCCCGTGGCCGCGGCGGCGGCTGGGTCGTTGAGGCCGGCGAGCAGGCGGCGGAAGGGCCCGAGGCAGGTCTCCGTGGTGGACTTGCACAGCGAGGGGATGTCCTGCGTGACGTCGTCGTCGTCCGACGGCGGCAGGCCGTCGGGGATGGTGGCGAAGCGGAAGCCCGGGAGGCCCGCCACGGCCGCCGCGCCGCGGGTCCGGACGAGGCGCGCGTGGTTGTACTCGGTGTTGACGAAGGTGACGTGGAAGCCCCGGGCGTGGAGCAGCTTCGCCACGTTCAGCATCGGGGTGATGTGGCCCTGCGCCGGGTACGGCAGGCACACGGCGTGCGGCTGCGGCTGCGCGGCGCTGCCGAGAGAACCCATGGTATGGTTGGTGTCTGCTCGGTGATCGAGATCTCCTCCGTGCGTGTAGGCGCTGGCTTAGCACTGGTGCTGTGCCTGCTGCGTTACAACAGGGCGAGGCTGCTCGTGCTCTGCGTCCGCTTGGACTGGTTTCTGTGTGATTTTGGTGGGGGTTGGGTCAGCATGGCTTTATAGGCGTCAATGGGATGGGATTTTAGCAATAAACAATGTGGTGATTGTGGTTGAGGCCTTGGGCAATCAGGGGAGGGAGCACAGCACGCGAACGCGATAGCGTCTTGCAGTTGAGCTGGGGATACGGCTCTCCATAGCAGCCTCTGTCTGGTCAGCGGAAAGCGACGGCCGGGGCGTGATCTTTTGCGCACGCACCAGCGTGAGCGTGATGTCGGTACGCGCGCAACGGCGCACGGGCGACAAAGGCGACTCGGCGTCGGCCATGCGCGCTGCGTGCGAGACGCGTCTGACTGCGCGGGGAGCGGGGAGGCAGGTACGCCATGCGCCCATGCCATGCTGCGCTGAGCCTGTACGTACGCGCCGCGCCGTGCAGGGTCGGCGCACGCTGCCACGTTTCGCCGTTTAGGTACGCGGCGTGTTCCTACTATACTGTACTTTCCGAAGTATGGCAGGTGTCCGGTCTGTGGAGTACGTACTAGTTAATTAGTTACTCTCTCCGTCCAAAAATAATATTTATATTAGACTAGTTAAAAAGTCAAACTTTATAAATTTTAACTAATAATTAATCAAATTGTATAAAAGTTTAGAGTATAAAACTTATATCAATAGATTCGCGTTAAAAAGTGCATGTAAGATGTTATTGAGTTTTTAGCCACCAACTTTATATTATAAGAGAAATTAATAGTCAAAACTAGGACAAATGCCCGTGCGTTGCAACGGGAGAAGAAAGAGACTCTAAAATCTTTTAGGTTAAGTTCAATCCGAAGTTTAAATTTTTAAACTCTAATTATAAATAAACTTTTTTGGGTTTAGTTTTAAAAAATGAAAGTGACGTAAGTAGATCCATTTCAAAATTTAATTTTATAGTACATATGCCCGTACGTTGTAACGGGAAAAAAATATATTAGGATTGTTCGACATGTTTTATGGCGGTTGTTGTTGTTTTGTTGTGATAGAAAAACATTGACCAACTGTGATTGATCATAAGCTTTAGCAAACAAGGTCAATAACACAAAATAAGACATGAACTTTTAAATACCTAAATATTTATATTTGTTCCTTTCTATTAATTTTTGAGCTATAATTTTCTTTATGATGGATTCGTAGTGTAGTAATGTCCAGTTAATCTATACCTAATGATAAAGAGCCCCCGTTGAATGGAGCTTAGGGCCCTGATGGCAGCAACGGTGGCTGATCCAAGGAGGGGCGGGGGATGTCAGGTGGATTTGACGGAGCTCACCATAGCGCCATGGGGGAGGGGAGGAGTAAAAAGTGTCTCGCTGATGATAGGGAGCTCGGCGAGACCGGCTGATGATGTGGGGC
Organism: Coix lacryma-jobi var. lacryma-jobi; assembly: GCA_009763385.1. Taxonomy (NCBI): domain Eukaryota; kingdom Viridiplantae; phylum Streptophyta; class Magnoliopsida; order Poales; family Poaceae; genus Coix; species Coix lacryma-jobi. Next base: position 10,030,480 of record CM019822.1, read on the forward strand.
AGAGGAAGATGAAGGAGAGCGACACGAGGAGAGGAGAAGACGGGTGAAAGAAGATACATACGCACCCGCACATACGCTAAGCATCGCATTTAAAAAAAACAGTCAAAAAATTTGTTTGGGGCAGAGGAAGATGAAGGTGAGGGCGACACGAGAAGAGGAGAAGACGGTGAAGGGTCGAGATGGCGGACTAGAGGGGGGGTGAATAGTCCCTTTTAAAATTAAACTTAATTGGAGCGGCTAACCGAAACAAATGCGGAATTAAAACTATCGGTCTAGCCAAGACTACACCCCTCTACCTATACTCTATGACACCTTACAAAAGATCCTAATCAATGCAAATAAGGTGTCGGGCTAGCTAGAGCTCACCTAACCAATTCTAGAAGCAAGGTCACACAAGCCTATGCAACTAATACTTCAAGCACGGGGGAGCTCCTAAGCAATCTAGCAAGCAAAGCACAAAGCCTAAGCTCACTAGCAATGCTCAATAACAAGGCTACCCAAGCCAAATTAGAGAGCTCAACTTAGCTACACAAACTAAGCAACTAAACACTAGCACAAGAATAAATATTGCAAAACAAGCTAGTGCAAACAGCAGGCAGTCGGTACTACCGAGCTGTAGGGCCGGTACTACCGATGCCGGTACTACCGGGCTTCCAAGCCGGTACTACCGAGCACCTGCAGGAAGCTACGAAATCGAAGGGGGTGAGATGCAATCTCAGATCTAGCAATTACCCCACTTCCCTAGATGTTGTAGATGACGATTGTAGCTTCCTCACGTCTTGATTCCTTGCCAAAATGTGGATCGAGCCTTCCCAACCTAAGATAGAGTGATAGAGGGAGGAAGAACACGAAGAGCACAAGAACAAGCGTAATATGCAAGGAAACAAGAATAATAAGAGCAACAAGGGACGGGGACACAAGATTTTATCCCGAGGTTCACTTGGTTGCCACCAAGCTAGTCCCCGTTGAAGCAAGCCCAAGGTTGCCGCCGATCCTCTCGCTAGTGGTGACACTAAGCCAACCTCTCCACGATGGAGTGCTCACCAAGAGCTCTAGCTCTTGATCCGGCCGGACCACTTGGCGCTCTTCACGCCTCTTTCCACTAGAGTTGCTCTTCGCGATCTCCCGCGGGGCGAGCACAATGCCCCTCACAAAGCTTCTCCGGAGCCACGCACAATCTTCACGCGGGCTTCACGACGGAGACACGCACCAAGCCGTCTAGGAGGTGGCAACCTCCAAGAGTAATAAGCACACCGGCTTGCAACTCGAACACCTAGTGCCAACTCTTGCAATCTCTCATGCACTGCACTAGAATCGCTCACACACACAATCGGATAAGCACTAATAAGCATATGTGAGTTAGAGGGCTCCTAAGCACTTCCCAACCATGGACACAAAGTCCCTAGGGTGCTCAACCTTTCCCAAGGGCCGGCCACCCCTCTATTTATAGAGGGGAGCCACAGACTAGCCGTTTTCCCCTTTTCCCGAGCTTCCACGCCTTCGGTCGGTACTACCGGCGGTCAAAAGGACCGTTAGAATCGCCTTTCTAACACGGGCGGTAGTAGGGTCGGTACTACCGGCCCCGGTACTACCGAGGTTATGGCGGTACTACCTCTAGGCCAAAACTCCTCCGAACAGAGAGTTTGCGCACTGCCTACAGAGGGGTCGGTAGTAGGGTCGGTACTACCGACTTCAGGGTCGGTACTACCGGCCCCGGTACTACCGAGGTTATGGCGGTACTACCGGTAGGCCAAAAACTCCCCCGAACAGAGAGTTTTGCGATCTGCTCGCGGAGGGGTCGGTAGTACCGAGGTTATGGCGGTACTACCGGCCTCAGGGTCGGTAGTAGGGTCGGTACTACCTCTAGGCCAAAATTGACCTCCGCGCTAAAACGACCATAACTCTTAGCTCCGAACTCCGATTTCGATGATCTTGGACATTTTGGAAAGCTTATTCAGAGGGCTACACATCCCACATGAATACAAGATCCAAATTGTGGCGGAACCGTCCTGATTATAAGAGCTTAAGTATTATCTTAGCCAAATCCGTCTGACTTCGACTGATACTTGAACCCATACAACCCCGGTAGTCCGGAAATCTCGAAGGATTTCTAACACCATACATCATACAGGATCACATCGTTCAAGGATTACATTCGTAAAGATACATCATAATGAAAACGAAACCGAATTTAAAATATCAGAGTGCGAATTTAAAACGGAGTTATTACAATACGGAGTTTAAAAGTGCGGAAGCTGAAATAGTTTAAAGCACGACCACCACACATGTGGTCCAAATAAAACATTGTTTTGATAAATCCACTCGACACAACTCACTCCTCCCTTTTTAAGATAATGTGCCACTAGTAGTCTTGGTCCAGCAAAAGAAAAGGGGAAAGCTTCTGGACGACCCTGCCCTGGGCCTACTCCTCATCACCTTCCACTGGGTAGAGGCAGTGCTTACAATAGCCGAAGTAGACCTGGCCATCTGCAACAAACGGGATAAACCCTGAGTTCTGGAATGTACTCAGCTAGACTTACCCGTCCAACTGAAAATAAAGACACCAAGGACATGCAAGGCCTTTTTGGGTGGAGCTGGGATCTTGAATTCGCGAAAAGCTCAATTTAAGATAAGCGAAGTATTAGTGAAGTTAATGAGCTGTCATCTTTTATACCTATTCCTTCTTCTAGGTTTGCACCTGAACTATTGCACACACTTGAGTCTAGCAGACAAATATTATAACCATATCCAGTTGACTTGTCCACATTTTAGTTGAACCTTTAGATATCACATGGAGTTGTATCGTGGTGAAGCTCGCCATAGTTTCCCACTAACCGGGGGAGAAGGCGACTCGAATCGAATTCCAAACCAGCTGGTGAAAGACCTTTAATACCAGCCCACACTTTCTCCGTCGGGTCCATGCATTGGGCAACCGCTCGACGCTTGTTCGTGGTGGTAATCGCCGCGGTTCAAGCACGGACCGCCCAATTGGAACCTGGCGATGGCCTCACGCGGCAGATCGCAATTTCCATACTAGAGGGCACGACACGGGTTGAGACCAGCCCGAACAGCTTCTAACCGGCTTTGGGGTCGATGATTACGGCACCGACATATCCCTAAGTAAAAGGGCGCGTTCAAAAATGAACGAGGGCCAACATCGATACAAACCTACACGATCCAACGGACGGACTGCCCCCAAGTTCCAACTTGGTGCCTTGCCTTCCAGTTGACCGTATTTCATTACTACTCAGGTTCTTTTCCACGATAGCAAATATAGCCAACCGTGATCCGGTAACTACCCATCAGGGTATTACGGAGACATCCTTAACTACTACTTTTATTAAGCAGGCTAAGCAATTCTACATTGTGTAACACCTCTGGTGTTTAATCTGTAATTAACCTGACATGTCATCATCATTAGTCATAATCATTCTTGTCATGCATTAATGTTTGTCTAGTGGTTGCTTGCCTTTACCTTTTCCTAAAAGGTATTTTGTGTGTAGTGATCCCTTTTTCTAAAAACCCTAAAAGCCCAAATCTTCCTATAAGGGCAAAATGGTAATTTCAACTCTGTGCCTAGTCTTGTGTATTTCTTGTTCAGTTTAGTGTCTTGAAGCTTTGTTGTGTTGTTCAAAACCCAAAATCAAAAATCAGATTTCAAATTCCTTTTGAAAATCCCTAATTTCCAAACCCTGGCTTTTACCCCTCTTTTAATAAGTTAAAAACTATTCAAAATTTGGACATAGTCCAAAAAGCAAAGTTGGAGATCTTGTCAAGAAGAACAACTTTGGTTTTTACAGATTTTCAAGTTTCAATATAAAATTAAAAGTAATTTTGAATTTATTAAAATCCCAAAAGTGTCCCCTTTTTAAATTTCAAATGTGATTCAAAAAATTTTTGGATTTTGAAAATGTTCATATTGACAAAGTTGTAGATCTCATTTTTCTACACAACTTTGGTATTTTGAGTTTTTGCTGCTCAGTTCAATTTTTGGGAATAATTTGCAAAATTCAGAAAGTCAACACCTAGACCTAGCCCTGTTCATCTCCTACCTAGGGTCAGAGCAGAGCAGGGGGGGCCCCGGCCATGGCCGCTCGCCGGAGCTGCGTGCGCCACGCGCCTGGCAGCCGCACGCCCGCCCCCGACTTGTCTCCCGTGACCGCGCCATCATTCTGCCCCCGCACGCGCAAGCGCTGACCGTGTCCCGTCCCCTACAGTTCCCAGTTCGCCGCCGCCGCGTGGCCATCGCCGGCGAGCTCGCACCCGGTCCCTGCGTACCTCCCACGTCCTTCCTCATCATGTAATCGCGAGCACGCGCCGCGGGCAACCTCATCTGCACCTCCGCGCGCTCTCTAACGGCCCCTGGTCGCGCCTATTTAAGGCCCGCCGCTGGCCGGAGCTCCGCACTCACCCCGCCACCGTGGCCAGTCCATTCCAGAGCCTCCGCAGCTCAACCAACTAGCCCAGCAGCTCCGCCTTGAGCCCGTGCAGCTTCCCCACCCCTCAATTTCATCTCTACCGTCTCCTATCGCCCGGCGTAGCTCGTCGTTCCAAACTCCGGCGAAACACCGGTGAGCACGGGATTGAGAAATACTCTCTCCCCGGCCGTGATCTTTCCTCCCCGACCCCTGCTTCATCTTCCTCATCTTGGTGCGCTCTTAACCCACTCCTGGTGACCGTGTCTGGTGTACAGGGTCGCCGGCACGTCGCTCGCCGCCGAGAGAGCTCCGCCGAAACACCGCCACGTCGAGTTGTTCCGTCCCGCCGAGCCCTGCCTCCGACCCGTGGTAAGCACTCGAAGCCCCCGGTCTCTGCTTCCACTCCGCTTCGCCCGAGCCAGGCCTCGAGCAAGCACTCGCTCGAGCCAGGCCTCGAGCAGACACGTACCCTCGCCACTTCGCCGAGCCCAGCCTCGGAGCAGACTCACACACCCTCACCGCTTCGCCCGAGCCTAGCCTCGAGCGGACTCACGCACCCTCAGCTTCGCCGAGCCTAGCCTTGAGCAAGCATGCACCCTCCGCTTCGCCCGAGCCTCCCGGCCAGGCCTCGGACGAAACGATCGTTTTCCGTCTCGCCCGAGCCTCCCGGCCAGGCCTCGGACGAAACGATCGTTTTCCGTCTCGCCCGAGCCTCCCGGCCAGGCCTCGGACGACCGTTTGTTTCCGCTTCGCCCGAGCCCTGCGAGGGAGGAGCACAATGCTCTTTTCCTTTTTGGAAGTTGTGAATAGTATTCCTTTTTCATCTTTTTGTATGATTTTCTGTGTTGCTCTAAAAATTCTGAAAATTTTACAGTTAACTCTTTATACCATGTAGTATTTTATAAAAATATGAAACTTGGACTTTGTGCAAAAATTTGAAAATGAAAAATCTCCCTTTTAATTAAGAAATGAATGGTTTTAGATTTTTAGAAAAACATGTGTAGCTCCAAAAATCATGAGATAAATTTTTATGTGCTAGTTATGTCATGCTTAGTCTCTGGTAGACTTTTGAGGCCTTTTGGAGTAACTTCATAAAATGACCTTTTTATATAATTAGGAAAAATAAAAAAATCAAGTAGAGTTCATGTTGAATGCCATGTGTTGCATTGTTCATGCTAGCATACTCATGTGCATACATCATTGCATCCGTATAGTGACCGAAGGAGAAGGAATCAAAGTCGAGGCAGCCGCTGACGAACCTACCCCTGAGGCTACCCCGAGCTCCGACACCTGCACTGCCGACCCCGAGTCTGTCCTTTTTGCTCTTCAAGGCAAGCCCCGGTGCATTTAACCCCTTTCCTTGAATTTATAAAATGATTTCCTTAAATGCTTTTGAGTTAAATTACTGCATTAGGTTTATAGGAGTTGTGTGCTATCCTAATTGATGCACTATCCACCTTGACCACTGATACACCCGATACCTGCTTTTTAAAAGTATTTGAAAAATGCTTAGCAATGCTTATTGAATTAGACTTTGCAATAAAATGCCATTTTTAAAAGTGTGATCACTGAAAGAATCTTTATGGGAATTTGACTTTACTTCCCGTTCGATGACTGCTTGCCTAGCTAGCATGTGGTCATTGTCGAGAAGAGGTTGTCCGCGCGTACGGTGCCGTCATGTTGTAGTCCGGGACTCAACAGTTGACACCGACCGGGACAGGGTTGAAAAACTGACAGGACCTGTACTCTTGGGTTAGAGTCCCGAGGTGCTTGTTGCTGACGGAAAAACTTTAGGGACCATCCGTATGGGGGCCTGCTGGTCAAGACTTGTAACTATTCACATACTTCGGAAAGCTCTGGCTCCGAGGAATCCTTTATTGGACTGACAACCGCGCACTGGGAGTGGAGAGATGGCGGAAGTAGCATGTACCCACGTGGTCGTCGTACCTGGATAAGAGTGGTGTACTGTACTTCCGGGTGGCGTAGGACCGCGCCCAATCTTGGAGGAATCGTGGTAGACGAGTTGGCATATGCAAGCTTGGGTGCTACATATGCAGTGTGGATAGGGATCCTCAGCTGAGTATTATTTATCCGGATTAACGTTGCTCCTCGGTTATGGAGACTTGGTCACTGACTGTCAACGGAGAGTGGTTCTCAACTAGGAATGTTTTGAAATGTAAAATGAATCAGGAACGATGAAGAATTGAGGAATACTGAATCTTTCCAAAATAAAATAAGGTTTACAAAATGCTTTTCTGCAAAATACCTGATCTTGCTTAAGCCTTACCTTGACTACCCTAAGCCTCTCATTCCTGAGTCTTCTTCCTTTTCTTTAGTCGGGTAAGTCTTGTTGAGTACCCCAGTACTCAGGGTTTGTTACCCATGCTGCAGGTATGACTGAGACCCCGATGTGTCTTGCGCCCTGCTGCATGACCATCGTCCAGGAAGAGGCCGATGAGGCCGAAGAATAGTTGTGCACCCTCGGGCTGGGTGATTATCAGTATCTTTATTTTGTTGTACTCCGCTACATTGCCTTTGTCTATTTCTATTATCAGAACTTGGTTTGTAATAACTGCACCTTAATTTCTATTTGGAACCCTGCTTTGTAAAACTAATGTTATTTAAGTCTTCCGCTCTTTATTCCGATGTTATTTGTAAAAGTATGCAATGTTGTAACCGAATTGTGAGATGATCCTGCGGACATTGGGCACTGATGTAGCCCAGTGGCGAACAGGTCTTAATCACATGGAACATGGGTTCGGCTGTCAGAGGTTGACAGGGACACGTGGGCCATGAGATTAGGGCCGTTCCGTCACAGAGTGGTATCGGAGCATCTCACTTTAACGTTGCAGTGTTCGTTTTTGCGAAAACTTCAAAAGACCTTTTGAGTCCAAACAAACTAAACTTGACTATTTTGAGTCCAAATTGCTTCTCTCATCTTGTCTCTCATATGGCAACACTAGCTAGTGGAACAACATGTTTTAAGCCCTATGTACCTTATTTATTTATTGCATTGCTTTGTTCCGTAGGAACGATTCATGCATCATGTCATAATCACTTAAGTTAACTTCCTCTCTAAGTTCGTTGGGGTAGTATGCCTTTACCTGTTCTTGCTAGCCTTTCTCATCCATCTTATCCTATCCAGACATGGCTCGCATCAAGCTGACTGCCCGCAAGTCGACTGGACCGCAGGGTGTGCCACGCCACCAGCTGGCACCACGCGCTGAGGAGGAGACTGGAGAATCTTCCAACAGTCGTCGCTTTCCCCGCCGCACCCGTAAGAACCTGAAGGAGGAGATCAAGGATCTGAAGGCTGAGCTGAAGAACTTGGAGCATGACTTCTACCACTCACGACTGGAGTTTTATGAGGCACGAGCTTCCCTGGAGCAGGCCAACCGGAACACGGTTCGCGCTATCGAGCAGCGCAATGATGCTTGGATCCGCGAGGACGTCACCAGAGCCGAGCTCCACGGACTGCAGCAGTACACAGCTCAGATTGAACAGTTCAATGATATGCTTCATGAGGAAGTGCATCAGCTGTATGATCAACTCCACCCCTTGGTACCCCCGGTTATGGAAGACCCTGAGGACGGAGTAGTGGAAGAACCCGATGTGGAACAAGAGCCAGACGTGGACGAAGAAATTGAACCTGCTGAGGACGTCCACGCTGAAGACGAGGACGAGGAGGAAGAGCCTGAGCTCATCCTCGAAGAAGACGACGGCGACGACATGATCATCTTCGATGAGGATTAGGCTCGTCGTTAGGAGATGGAGATCCCGTGTGTCTGTACCACCTGCTTACCTAAAACCTTAGTCTAGGTCTGGGAGCGTTAGTCTGTCTTTTGTTAAGTCAGTCTGTATCTTTCTTTTCGTACCTTTTCTCCTTATCAGTCAGTCGCTATCTGTCAGTCATCTTTATCAATCTATCAGTCTTTGTATCAGAAGAAGCTATCAGTCTGTTGATTTCAGAACCCTATCTATGAATGCTAAGTTCCAAGTTGCTTAACAGATGCCTGTGAACACTCGCACTGGAGCTGGAGGTTCTGATGATGCCAACCTTCCAAACCCTCCACCTGTTCCTGCTACGCTAGCAGATGCCATTGCAGCCTTGGCAGCCGCTGCTAACCTAATGGCTCAAAATCAGGGGCAACAGAACAATGGTCACCGTGGTCATCACGACATCAACCGTGAGACTACATATGTGGATTTCACCGAGACCCGTCCACCAGTTTTCACCAAAACAGATGAACCCCTTGAAGCTGATGATTGGCTCCGCACTATGGAGCAAAAGTTCAGTCTTCTCCGCTGTACCGACATCCAGAAGCCCCGGTTCGCTTCCCAGCAGCTTCGTGGTCCAGCAAGCGCTTGGTATGCCAACCTGTTGGCTGCCCAGCCAGAAGGTCATCAGTTGACCTGGGAAGAGTTCCGCACCGCTTTCCGTGCACATCATATCCCTTCGGGATTAATGAAGATGAAGCTTGATCAGTTTCTGGCACTGCAGCAGAAGGACTCCTCAGTGATGCAGTATGTGGGTCAGTTCAACCATCTTAGCCAGTATGCCTCAGAGTATGTCAACACAGATGAAAAAAAGAGGGATTGTTTCCTTAGGGGACTGCACCCCAAGATTCGCAGAAGTATGTCCAATAACCTGACCGGTTCGTATCATGATGCTGTTGACCGGGCTGTTGCTTTTGAAGAAAGCAACCGTCAGTATCAAGAGGAAAAGAAGAAGAAGAAAGCAGGATCCAGCAGTTTCTCTGGCGGTCACAAGCGCCAGAGGATCATATACCACCCCAGTCACCACCAAAATCGCCAACCTTACCCCAACCAGCAAGTGGTCGTCCGTACCGCGGCCACCACCCATAATGCCAACCAGCAGAGTGCCACACAGCCGAACGCCCCAGGTGTTCGTATCACCACCCCACAAACAGCCTACAACCATCCCTGCTACAACTGCGGCCAGCTTGGTCACTGGTCTCGTGAGTGCCCAAAGCCCAAGAGATATGCTCAGAATACTCAGAAGAATCCTGGAGGATCTCAGCAGCAGCAGCAGCACCGTGTCCAGCAGCAGCATGTTCAGAAAGGCAAAGTTGTCAAGAAGCACGGGCAAGTCTACTACACCACTGTCGGCGACATCCCAGAAGGAGAGCCCGTCATGATCGGTAGGTTTCCCGTTGCCAATCATCCTGCAGTCGTGTTGTTTGATTCTGGTGCATCGCATTCCTTCATCAGTCGTACATTTGTCTCTAAGCATGAGATATCAATCGGGGAGTTGAAAGAAAGTTTCTGTATATTTTCGCCTGGAGGGCGTATAAGTACTAAGGAAGTGGTTCGCAATATACCGGTGATGTTGGGGAAACACATATTTCCTACCACCATGATAGTGCTATGTGATCAGGAGATAGATGTCATTCTAGGCATGAATTGGATGTGCCAGTATAAGGCTATGATTGACATCCTGAATAGGGTTGTGAGAGTGGACATTCCCAACAGTACCTCCAAACTCCTTCTCCAACTCCCAATGCCTCAAAAATCAGCAGCCACACTTTTGAATACCACCTATGTTCTGGAAACCAGAGACATCCCCGTGGTCTGTGAATTCCCTGATGTTTTTCCAGAGGACTTACCTGGTCTGCCTCCTAACCGTGATGTTGAGTTTGCCATAGAGCTAAAGCCTGGGACTGCTCCTATATCCTGCAGAGCTTATCGAATGCCTCCCAGAGAGTTGGCGGAGCTGAAAACTCAGTTACAAGATTTGTTGGACAAGGGCTTCATTCGCCCAAGCTCGTCTCCTTGGGGCTGTCCTGCAATCTTTGTAAAGAAGAAAGACAAGAGTCTCAGGCTATGTGTTGATTATCGCCCACTCAATGAGGTCACCATCAAAAATAAATATACCTTGCCTCGTATTGATCTTCTCTTTGACCAGTTAGCTGGAGCCAAAGTATTCTCCAAGATCGATCTCAGATCTGGCTACCACCAAATAAAGATACGTCCTGAAGATATTCCTAAAACAGCTTTCACCACCAGATACGGCCTATATGAGTACTTGGTCATGTCCTTCGGTTTGACCAATGCCCCTGCTCATTTCATGTACCTCATGAACTCTGTGTTCATGCCAGAGCTTGATAAATTCGTGGTCGTGTTCATTGACGACATCCTTGTCTACTCAAAAACCCCTGAAGATCATGCCGAACATCTTCGTATCGTTCTATCCCGTCTCAGAGATCATCAGCTTTATGCCAAGTTCAGTAAATGTGAGTTCTGGTTAGATCAGATACAGTTTCTTGGTCATGTCCTATCCGCTGAAGGTGTGTCAGTTGACCCTGGTAAAGTGGCAGACATTCTGGATTGGAAGCCACCTACCACTGTTCACCAAGTCTGCAGCTTTATGGGAATGGCTGGATATTATCGTCGATTCATTCCGGATTTCTCCAGAATCGCCAAGCCTATCACTGAGTTAGTAAAGAATTCTGTGAAGTTTGTCTGGTCACCAGCCTGTGAGCAAGCCTTTCAAACTCTGAAGAAACTGTTAACTACATCACCAGTGCTAGCCCAACCGAACATCGAGAAACCCTTTGATGTCTACTGTGATGCATCTGGTACTGGTTTGGGCTGTGTTTTGATGCAAGAAGGTCGAGTGATCGCATATGCCTCCCGACAGCTTAAGCGACATGAAGAGAATTATCCAACCCATGATCTTGAGTTAGCAGCAGTGGTGCATGCCTTAAAGATATGGCATCATTATCTGTTGGGCAGTACCTGTAATGTGTACACTGATCACAAAAGCCTGAAGTATATCTTCACTCAAGAGGAACTGAATATGAGGCAGAGAAGATGGCTTGAGTTAATTAAGGACTATGATCTTGAAGTGCATTACCATCCGGGTAAGGCGAATGTGGTTGCCGATGCGCTCAGTCGCAAGTCATATTGCAACTGTCTGATGATGAAACCTTATGATTCTTCTTTGTGTTATGAGCTGGAAAAGTTGAATATTGAAATGATTCCACAAGGAACTCTGAATAATATCAAAATAGAAACCCCTATCAAAGAGCAGATCATCGCTGCACAGAAAGATAACCCTGGAATCAAGCACATCATCAAAAAGGTCCAATCCGGAAAGGCTGATTGTTTCAGGATTGATGATACAGGAGTAGTATGGTTTAAGAATCGGTTAGTAGTTCCTAAAGTGCCTGAGTTAAGAAAGTTAATCCTTGATGAAGCACACTTGACTAGATTCTCCATCCACCCCGGCAGCAACAAGATGTACCAGGACTTGAAGCAAAGGTTCTGGTGGACAAAGATGAAGATTGAGATCACCCGGTATGTCGCTCAGTGTGATACTTGCCAGAAAGTCAAAGCCGTGCACATGAGGCCCGGAGGAGAATTGCAACCTTTACCTGTACCTGCTTGGAAATGGGACGATATCAGTATGGATTTTATCAATGGGCTACCAAAGACACCAAAAGGTTTTGATTCCATCTGGGTGATCGTGGATCGTCTCACTAAGCAAGCTCATTTCCTGCCAGTCAAAACCAGCTACACCGTCCCCACATATGCCACTTTGTACAAGAACCACATAGTGAAACTTCATGGCATACCCAAGACCATTGTCTCTGATCGTGGTACTCAGTTTGTCGCAAAGTTCTGGAAAGCGTTCCATACCTCACTTGGAACCAAGCTCTTGCATAGTACGGCATATCATCCGCAAACAGATGGACAAACTGAGCGAGTCAACCAAGTGTTAGAGGATATGTTGAGAGCCTGCGTGCTCACCTTCGCAGATACTTGGGATAACTGTTTGTCCTTGGCAGAATTCTCGTATAATAACAGTTATCAGGAGAGCATCAAAATGGCACCCTTTGAAGCACTGTACGGTCGCCGTTGTCGTACACCTCTCAATTGGTCTGAACCTGGAGAAAGAGAATTCTTTGGAGTTGACCTAGTAAAAGATATGGAAGAAAAAGTCAAGCAAATACAAGAGAATATGAAGATTGCGCAGTCTCGACAGAAGAGCTATGCTGACAAGAGACGTCGACCACTGAAGTTCCAGGTCGGGGATTATGCGTACCTGAAGGTCTCACCCACCAAAGGAGTTACTCGTTTTGGAGTCAAGGGGAAGTTAGCACCACGCTATATTGGTCCCTTCGAAATTTTGGAACGCTGTGGCAAGGTAGCTTACAAACTAAGATTGCCCGATCATCTTTCCGCCGTCCATAATGTGTTTCACGTCTCCCAACTCAAGAAGTGTCTCCGAGTACCCGAACACGTGGTGGAAGTTGAAGGTGTTGAATTAGAACCCGATCTGTCATACTCTGAAAATCCAGTTCGTGTGTTGGATTACAAGGACCGTGTTACCCGGAGGACTACCACAAGATGGTACAAGGTCCAGTGGAACCAACACTCTGAAGAAGAAGCCACTTGGGAATCCGAAGACTTCTTAGCAAAGAGCTATCCCGACTTTCTCGATACTTTGTAGATATAAGGTTTTACACTTGTCCTTCTTAAGACGCAGAATCTCGGGGCGAGATTTCTTTTAGGGGGGAAGGTTGTAACACCTCTGGTGTTTAATCTGTAATTAACCTGACATGTCATCATCATTAGTCATAATCATTCTTGTCATGCATTAATGTTTGTCTAGTGGTTGCTTGCCTTTACCTTTTCCTAAAAGGTATTTTGTGTGTAGTGATCCCTTTTTCTAAAAACCCTAAAAGCCCAAATCTTCCTATAAGGGCAAAATGGTAATTTCAACTCTATGCCTAGTCTTGTGTATTTCTTGTTCAATTTAGTGTCTTGAAGCTTTGTTGTGTTGTTCAAAACCCAAAATCAAAAATCAGATTTCAAATTCCTTTTGAAAAACCCTAATTTCCAAACCCTGGCTTTTACCCCTCTTTTAATAAGTTAAAAACTATTCAAAATTTGGACTTGGTCCAAAAAGCAAAGTTGTAGATCTTGTCAAGAGGAACAACTTTGGTTTTTACAGATTTTCAAGTTTCAATGTAAAATTAAAAGTAATTTTGAATTTATTAAAATCCCAAAAGTGTCCCCTTTTCAAATTTCAAATGTGATTCAAAAAATTTTTGGATTTTGAAAATGTTCATATTGACAAAGTTGTAGATCTCATTTTTCTACACAACTTTGGTATTTCGAGTTTTTGCTGCTCAGTTCAATTTTTGGGAATAATTTGCAAAATTCAGAAAGTCAACACCTAGACCTAGCCCTGTTCATCTCCTACCTAGGGTCAGAGCAGAGCAGGGGGGGCCCCGGCCATGGCCGCTCGCCGGAGCTGCGTGCGCCACGCGCCTGGCAGCCGCACGCCCGCCCCCGACTTGTCTCCCGTGACCGCGCCATCATTCTGCCCCCGCACGCACAAGCGCTGACCGTGTCCCGTCCCCTACAGTTCCCAGTTCGCCGCCGCCGCGTGGCCATCGCCGGCGAGCTCGCGCCCGGTCCCTGCGTACCTCCCACGTCCTTCCTCATCATGTAATCGCGAGCACGCGCCGCGGGCAACCTCATCCGCACCTCCGCGCGCTCTCTAACGGCCCCTGGTCGCGCCTATTTAAGGCCCGCCGCTGGCCGGAGCTCCGCACTCACCCCGCCACCGTGGCCAGTCCATTCCAGAGCCTCCGCAGCTCAACCAACTAGCCCAGCAGCTCCGCCTTGAGCCCGTGCAGCTTCCCCACCCCTCAATTTCATCTCTACCGTCTCCTATCGCCCGGCGTAGCTCGTCGTTCCAAACTCCGGCGAAACACCGGTGAGCACGGGATTGAGAAATACTCTCTCCCCGGCCGTGATCTTTCCTCCCCGACCCCTGCTTCATCTTCCTCATCTTGGTGTGCTCTTAACCCACTCCTGGTGACCGTGTCTGGTGTACAGGGTCGCCGGCACGCCGCTCGCCGCCGAGAGAACTCCGCCGAAACACCGCCACGTCGAGTTGTTCCGTCCCGCCGAGCCCTGCCTCCGACCCGTGGTAAGCACTCGAAGCCCCCGGTCTCTGCTTCCACTCCGCTTCGCCCGAGCCAGGCCTCGAGCAAGCACTCGCTCGAGCCAGGCCTCGAGCAGACACGTACCCTCGCCACTTCGCCGAGCCCAGCCTCGGAGCAGACTCACACACCCTCACCGCTTCGCCCGAGCCTAGCCTCGAGCGGACTCACGCACCCTCAGCTTCGCCGAGCCTAGCCTTGAGCAAGCATGCACCCTCCGCTTCGCCCGAGCCTCCCGGCCAGGCCTCGGACGAAACGATCGTTTTCCGTCTCGCCCGAGCCTCCCGGCCAGGCCTCGGACGGCCGTTTGTTTCCGCTTCGCCCGAGCCCTGCAAGGGAGGAGCACAGTGCTCTTTTCCTTTTTGGAAGTTGTGAATAGTGTTCCTTTTTCATCTTTTTGTATGATTTTCTGTGTTGCTCTAAAAATTCTGAAAATTTTACAGTTAACTCTTTATACCATGTAGTATTTTATAAAAATATGAAACTTGGACTTTGTGCAAAAATTTGAAAATGAAAAATCTCCCTTTTAATTAAGAAATGAATGGTTTTAGATTTTTAGAAAAACATGTGTAGCTCCAAAAATCATGAGATAAATTTTTATGTGCTAGTTATGTCATGCTTAGTCTCTGGTAGACTTTTGAGGCCTTTTGGAGTAACTTCATAAAATGACCTTTTTATATAATTAGGAAAAATAAAAAAATCAAGTAGAGTTCATGTTGAATGCCCTGTGTTGCATTGTTCATGCTAGCATACTCATGTGCATACATCATTGCATCCGTATAGTGACCGAAGGAGAAGGAATCAAAGTCGAGGCAGCCGCAGACGAACCTACCCCTGAGGCTACCCCGAGCTCCGACACCTGCACTGCCGACCCCGAGTCTGTCCTTTTTGCTCTTCAAGGCAAGCCCCGATGCATTTAACCCCTTTCCTTGAATTTATAAAATGATTTCCTTAAATGCTTTTGAGTTAAATTACTGCATTAGGTTTATAGGAGTTGTGTGCTATCCTAATTGATGCACTATCCACCTTGACCACTGATACACCCGATACCTGCTTTTCAAAAGTATTTGAAAAATGCTTAGCAATGCTTATTGAATTAGACTTTGCAATAAAATGCCATTTTTAAAAGTGTGATCACTGAAAGAATCTTTATGGGAATTTGGCTTTACTTCCCGTTCGATGACTGCTTGCCTAGCTAGCATGTGGTCATTGTCGAGAAGAGGTTGTCCGCGCGTACGGTGCCGTCATGTTGTAGTCCGGGACTCAACAGTTGACACCGACCGGGACAGGGTTGAAAAACCGACAGGACCTGTACTCTTGGGTTAGAGTCCCGAGGTGCTTGTTGCTGACGGAAAAACTTTAGGGACCATCCGTATGGGGGCCTGCTGGTCAAGACTTGTAACTATTCACATACTTCGGAAAGCTCTGGCTCCGAGGAATCCTTTATTGGACCGACAACCGCGCACTGGGAGTGGAGAGATGGCGGAAGTAGCATGTACCCACGTGGTCGTCGTACCTGGATAAGAGTGGTGTACTGTACTTCCGGATGGCGTAGGACCGGGCCCAATCTTGGAGGAATCGTGGTAGATGAGTTGGCATATGCAAGCTTGGGTGCTACATATGCAGTGTGGATAGGGATCCTCAGCTGAGTATTATTTATCCGGATTAACGTTGCTCCTCGGTTATGGAGACTTGGTCACTGAGTGTCAACGGAGAGTGGTTCTCAACTAGGAATGTTTTGAAATGTAAAATGAATCAGGAACGATGAAGAATTGAGGAATACTGAATCTTTCCAAAATAAAATAAGGTTTACAAAATGCGTTTCTGCAAAATACCTGATCTTGCTTAAGCCTTACCTTGACTACCCTAAGCCTCTCATTCCTGAGTCTTCTCCCTTTTCTTTAGTCGGGTAAGTCTTGTTGAGTACCCCAGTACTCAGGGTTTGTTACCCATGCTGCAGGTATGACTGAGACCCCGATGTGTCTTGCGCCCTGCTGCATGACCATCGTCCAGGAAGAGGCCGATGAGGCCGAAGAATAGTTGTGCACCCTCGGGCTGGGTGATTATCAGTATCTTTATTTTGTTGTACTCCGCTACGTTGCCTTTGTCTATTTCTATTATCAGAACTTGGTTTGTAATAACTGCACCTTAATTTCTATTTGGAACCCTGCTTTGTAAAACTAATGTTATTTAAGTCTTCCGCTCTTTATTCCGATGTTATTTGTAAAAGTATGCAATGTTGTAACCGAATTGTGAGATGATCCTGCGGACATTGGGCACTGATGTAGCCCGGTGGCGAACAGGTCTTAATCACATGGAACATGGGTTCGGCCGTCAGAGGTTGACAGGGACACGTGGGCCATGAGATTAGGGTCGTTTCGTCACACATTGTAAATCAATAACAGGATAACAAGGTAGATATTAATCAATCATCAAGGAATGGTAATGCAGCAAATAGGATTCATTCAACTCCTAGACCTAATGCATCACAATATAAAAGGACTCAAGTAATTTTAATTGTAAATACTGGGAGACTTAGAATGCTCCGGGGCTTGGCTTGGGTGAAGACCGAGGCCTCGTGGGAGGGGCACTCGGGCAAGTTAGTGTCGCTGGCGGGGTCGACTTCCTCGGCTTGCTGGAGCTCCGGGATCTGCTGCTCGGCGTTTGCCTCTAGCTCCTGATCGGGTTCCGGGAGTGTCGATCCTATTGCATGCGACGAATAATAAATATTTAAATGCGGGGTGCGAGATGTGTGGTATGAGAAAGAGCATTTCTTGCAAACCAACAAAACCAACTTGTTGAACCATTGAGGTAAATACTCATTTAATTCATAAAACAAAATCCTTTTATTCACCTATTTCTCCTTTAGTAAATCAAAAGAAGCTTAGGTTTGAACTGCAAGTGCACTTTTCTGGACTCAGAAAAATCTATGAAAATTCCAGAAGGCAAACAACAGTTGCTGGACTCCACTGAACAAATTTTAGCCAAAAATAAAATACAGAACTGCAGATATAAAAATAACAAGCAACTGCCCAAAAAGGTACTTTGAACTACAACCCTACTGTAAAAGGGTGCACAACTCTATTTCATATTTTTTCCAGATTCTATTTCATATTTTATGCTTATTAAGAAAGTCCCATGAACAGAAACATTATATTATTTCTTACACGAATTTTCAAAGGAAAACACAGAAAAGCATCTTTGTAAAGCAACTTCAGATTTCTCCACACAACAGGTCATGCTTTAATTTTTCCTAGCTTGAACCTTATAAACAGAGACTGTACAAATTTTCCCACATTTTATCTCGACATTTAAAACGCCTTAACCTTTATTCAAAGAAATCAGCCAAAAAGGACTTTTAACCATAAAAGAAACTTTTTCTACATAAATAGTGCATTATATATTTTTCACATGTATAAAATAGGATAATAAACTTACACAAAATTTTACAGGAATTATCTCAACCAGAAAACATATATAACCATTTATCTTAGCAAAAGCATATAAACTGAAATAAAAGAAAACAGTAAAATTAACTCCTACCAAAAATACTTTTATATTTTTCCAGGGTAGATCTACTCATAAACAAACTAGCCAAACTGAAAGCACTCCATTTGGACTAACAAAACAGGATCTACAAAATAAACAAGCATTTACGGGAAATAGAAAAACATTTTGGAAAACGTTTTCTGGAAAACACTCGGCGTACGGAATAGGTGTGCTCGCTCGAGGCCCGGCTCAAACGAGACAGCGCCCGAGGGTTCGCTCGAGGCCTGGCGCGAAGGCTCGGGCGAGGCGGACAACAAACGCCCGTCCGAGGCCTGGCTCGAGGGCTCGGGCGAGACGGAAAAACACACGCCCGTCCGAGGCCTGGCTCGAGGGCTCGGTCGAGACGGACAACAAACGCTCGTCCGAGGCCTGGCTCGAGGGCCCGGGCGAGACGGAAAAACACACGCCCGTCCGAGGCCTGGCTCGAGGGCTCGGGCGAGACGGAAAAACAAACGCCCGTCCGAGGCCTGGCTCGAGGGCTCGGGCGAGACGGAAAAACACACGCCCGTCCGAGGCCTGGCTCGAGGGCTCGGGCGAGACGGAAAAACACTCGCCCGTCCGAGGCCTGGCTCGAGGGCTCGGGCGAGACGGAAAAACAAACACCCGTTCGAGGCCTGGCTCGAGGGCTCGGGCGAGACGGAAAAACACACGCCCGTCCGAGGCCTGGCTCGAGGGCTCGGGCGAGACGGAAAAACACACGCCCGTCCGAGGCCTGGCTCGAGGGCTCGGGCGAGATGGAAACACACACGCCCGTCCGAGGCCTGGCTCGAGGGCTCGGGCGAGACGGAAACAGGGGAGAGGTTTGACCGTCGATTCCTCGCCGACGGTGAGGTCGCCGGCGGGAAAGCTAGGCTTGCGAACTCGTCTCGACGAGGCGCATCGAGTGGTGTAGGTGGTTTGGCTAGCGCACGGCCGGAGCATGCCGGCGGCGAGTGGCGGCGCACGGTGATGGCGGCAACGCGCGGCTACGCCGTTTCCGGCGGCGGCCGGAGAAATTGGAGGAGGCAAAAGCTCGAGAGAACCCTAAGGAGCAAAGCTACGGGGTTGGTTTGGCTCGGGTGGCTCCATAGGAGCTTGGCCACGAGCGAGGTCCGCGGCGGGCGGCCATGGCGTTCGGCCGGGGAAGAAGATGTGGGAGAGAGCGGTAGCGTTGAAGCTAGGTGGTGTTCTCACCTTGCCTTGGCTTGGTGAAGCTCGAAGATGAAGAAGAAGAGTCGGTGGAGCTCGGGTTGGGGAAGAACGGCGTTGCGGCTCGGCGGTGGCGACTGACGGACCGAAAGAGGCGCTTCGTCCTCCGGCGGCGAAGGGGCTCGGTCGGGGACGACAACGTGCGCACGACGTGTGCACGGTGTAGGCGGAGCGGTGTACGGAGGGAATCGAAGGGAGGTGCTCCGACGAGGTCAGAACGGAGAGGGAAGGTTGCGGTGGAGGTCGCGGCGAGAGCGAGCCGAGCGCTTGCTCTGGCTTGGTGGCGAGGGGAGGAGAGTGCGAGCGAGATTGGGAGAGTGTGTGCGGGAGAGCGAGGGAGTGAAGAGGTGCTCGGGGTTTTGATCGGCTTGACCGGTGGTCGTGGCGGGGCCACGGCGGCGCGGTCGGCGAGGCAGCGCGGTGATGCCGTGCACGGCGAGCGGGTGCGGCAGGCGAGGCGAGTGGAGAGTGGCCGGGGGAGATAGCTTGCGTGCTCGGGTGAGAGAGGATCGAGCGAGGAGTGGCCGGCGAAGATCCTCGGCAGAATGCGGCGGCCACGTGGCGGTTGCGGCCGGCGTACGGCGCGGCATGTCAGCGGCAGCAGCGCGCGGCGCGCGCGGCACGCGGGCGAGCGCTGGCGAGCGGCGCGGGCGAGCGCGGGAGCGGGCCGGCGCACGCGAGCGGGCGAGCTGGGCCGGCGCGCGCGAGTTGGGCCGAAAGGTGGGGCGTGGAAGAAATCGTTTTCCTTTTTCTTTTTCCAAATTCTTTTCAAACTTTGACCACTCAAAAACAGTTTCAAAAACTCCAAACTAGGTTTTGACCCAAATATAAAAGTTTCTCGAAATAATTTTCTCTACAACTTTCATATAGAACACTTTTCTGAAAACCATTTTTTAAATCCTCCACATAAACAAAGCCAATTTTAAAGTATAAACCATTTTGTTTGACTTATTTTTATTTACAAACTAATCTGAACTAGGTCAAAACTCCAACATGAAAAGCACTCTACTCAATATTCTCTATTTTATAAAACTCTTTGCCAAAACAGAAATCCACTCAAACAACCAAGTCCAATAGAAATCCAAATCCAATTAAATAAACAAAAGACAAAACACTCTCATGCTCATGAAATGATGCAATGCATTGCTTATGCTTCTTTAGTAGCTAAATGCAGTGCCTTAATGCAGTGCTTGACACTAGGGTGTCACATAAATCACAAAGGATTAGTACAGAATTCCAATCCAAGATCCATCGCTTCTCTTTTTCAACCAAAGCTTTCTCCGAAACTTCTCCGAGTTGATCCAAATCAACTCCAACACCTTCTCCTTTGCAAATGTGCCAACACCACCAAGTGTACACCATCATGTGCATGTGTGTTAGCATTTTTACAATCATTTTTCAAAGGATTTTCACTTGCTCTCACCACGCCACTCGATCCTAACAACATCGCAAAGTTAGATCGCTCAAGTGGCACTAGATGACCGATATGCAAACAAGTTTGCTCCTCTTAATAGTACGGCCATCTATCCTAAACCCGGTCATAATCTTCTCTACACACCTATGACCGATGAAATAAAATGCCCTATAAGTATACCTTTGCCTTGCGCATTCCATTCCATCTCCTCCATGTGTTGATGCAACACATGCACCAACCTCTTCATCAAATGATATGATCCACTTCATATCATCACATGGCCTCCATGGTCCATCGATCTTGACATCACTTGCTCTTCACCATCGCTTCGGTCCTTCGGCGCCAAGTCTTGCTTAAGCCTCCCGACACTCGGTACCAACGGCTTCAAAGCCTCCAACTTGTCCTTCACCTTTGCAACCGGTCCATCAAGCCAAGTCTTGCCTTGATCTTCACCATCTTAGCCACATGACCACATGTCATGTTTCATGTGCATTAAGCTCCTTCTTCACATGTCTGAGCCTTGCAACATCTTCCAAGCCATTTCACCTCTATGGCATATGTTGCTCACACATGATCACCTATGGACTAATCACCTGTGTAATTCACTTCAAACACATATTAGTCCACCTAAGTTGTCACTCAATTACCAAAACCAAACTAGGACCTTTCAATCTCCCCCTTTTTGGTAATTGATGACAACTCTACAAAGATATGGAAATTAAGCTTATTCCAAGCTAGCACTTCACAAGAATGTAAATTGCTAACTTGGTTTGGATTCATGTTGCTTGCCCAAGCTATTTTACCATGTGTAATGGATTTTGGACAAGTAGCACAAATCCGAATTGGTAGTATTAGCTCCCCCTACATATGTGCTAGAGTGTTTGGAAATGAAACTTGCACATATGCATAGATATTGAAGTGTGGGAGAGTAATTACTACCAAAATGTGCTAAGGTGTATAGAATAACCTTTGAAGCGTGTTATCGATGAAGTCATAGTTGTACACCTTCCTTAGCACCAAGAGTAGCTAGACATCATAAAAAAAACTAGAAAACCCCGTGAGATCAACATTACTAGCAAGGGTCTAGTTTTGCATGAAAAGCACAAGTCTAGCTATCAACCTATGCATGCTAGTTATCAAATCATCAATTAAACCCTATAACTAGCATACACCACACAAGTATGCATATAAGATTTAAAAACTTATGCATTGCAAGCAAGCACATGATTATGCACATATCAAATGCAACAACCAAGTTCATGAGCTTGCTCCCCCTACTTGTGTGATCAAAAACATTTTCATTTTATCTTTACATTCTCTCCCCTCATTTTATCTTTGTTCTCCCCCTTTCATTTTATCTTTGTTATACTTTCTCCCCCTTTGTCATCTATTTCCATAAAAGGTTTGCATAAAGGAGGTTCAAATTTGTTAAGCGAGAGATGTTTGTTTCATTTCATTTGTGGTTCAACCTAGATCATTTGCATGAAACATTTAACACTGTTTGCTCTAGAGTAAGCTTCTTCACACATTTTTGCAATGGTTATCTTACTCACGTTGGTTAAATGTTCCATTGCTCATTCTCTAGATTAAACACTAGGATTGCAAGCCCATAAACATGTTATATGTTACCACTAGATCATGTAAAGCATAGAAGCAATAGTGGCATCATATAAGCATCAAAACATTTGATTTTCATGGATGCTCCTAGATAGTATCACAAGGATGTTTATATGCTCTAATCAAGTCCTAAGCATAGTATGAATGCATATGACAAACAATGATACCTTGCTATCTTGGAGTAGAGGTTAGTCATTTGATTCCAACTCCGAAAATAGCAATGTGAAGTCCATGGTGAAGACCAATAGATACCAATTGAAAGAATCAAATCTTCACCCATATGATCAAGTGCACTATCTTGTTGTGGTTGGCTTGCTTCTTCATTTGACCTTTGCTTGCATATAAATACCACTTGAGTTGGCAAGATTTGCTTTTCTATCTTGGATGTTGCTTGCTTTGCTTGGTTAATCCTTTCATTGCTTCAACTAAGCATCTCAAATATCCTTTGAATCACCACTTCCATATTAGCCTTCCAAGTACCACACTTGGTTAACCTACAAAAGGCGGCAAGCCCCTACATAAGGGAGAAGTGACCTCTCTCCAAAGAACATCCTTGATCCTTACTCGAAATGCCTTTGTTTGATTGATCCAATGGTGAACTCATCATGATGGAAGCTTCTTGCAAGGTTGCCTGAGTTCAACTCTTCCTTCTTTGAGTCCTTTTCTTTCTTCCAAATGATCTTCAATTGATACTAGGACTTGATCTTTCTCTTCATCTTGATGTTGGTCTTGATCTTCAATTTGAGTACCAAATGTGTGCCAAATACACTCTTCAATCAAATGAACTTGTACTCATCTTTGTCATACTTCTAGCTCATCTCAAAACCAAACATAGGTCCCTCAAACACTTATAAACATGATTCCAACTTGAGGGCCTTTCAATCAAAGTGACTCTAGATTAATCCAATAATTGTCACTTTTCTGGCAGATTCTGTCCTTCTCAAAGAAACATGCATATCTCTCAAAATATAAGTCCAATGACTATGAAATTTGGTGGAGATGTGCCTCTCTAAGTGTTCTAGCAGCCATAAAAATTTGAGCTTCATTGGCTTTCTAGATTGCTACCAGATTTCAATTCTTTCCATAGTACTACATGCTGAAAGCTGCTGCACTATAGTTGACAAGATCTACTCCAAAACCAAAGTATATCTTATCCAATAATCATGAATTTTGCACAGAAACTAATATCATAAGTGTAGAGCATGTGTACCAAATTTCAAGCCAATCCAAATAGATTTGATCATTCAAACATGGCTATTATCACAGCTAGCTCAGATTTCAGATTTTTGACAACTTGGAGCAATTGAGCTATACTCTACCAATTTGAATCAAACTTGAGCTAACATGTTTGAATACTCTCACAAGACATATATCCATTCAAATCACTTACTAAAAGAAGTCTCATGAACATATCCATTCAAACTAACTCAATTTTGATCACTAAGCATCAAATCCATTCAATCATCTTATAGCAAGCAACATATGCATATATATCCGATTCAATCATCTCATATGCATCTAAAATAACATGATCAACTAGAGATATACCTTAGTAGCCCATGATCATCCAAAAGCAAGCTTCAACTAAATTTGATTGCAAGCCTTCAAATATTCCATTTTACCACCACAACTTGATCTTTTGCACTTGTATGTTGTAGCACTTGGACTTCACTCTTTTGTCTTGGCATTGGGTTTGGATAGCACTAAGCTTCATTACTTGACTCAATCATATAGTAATCATCATGAATCCAATTGAATCAAGCCTCCAATGCCATGGTACCTACACAATCATCCACTTTTTGATGGTACCCAAACTAGTTTGGGTCCTCTCAAGTTAGGTGCAACATACTTTGGCATAGCCTTAGTATGAATAGCGGGATGAGTTGTAATGGTAGTCTTAGAGGTACCATTATCATCCTTCCTAAGCATAGAATCATTAGTAATTGAAATAGGCTTAGGAATGTTACCTAGGGGACATGAATGAGCCATGTGTCCCCTTTCCCGACATGAGTAGCAACTTCTCTTGGATTGAGCCTTTTCTTCCTTGCTCATGTGTTGCTTCTCATTGCCTTGCTTCTTCTTGTTTGCTTGAGACTTCTCCTCAAGCTTGTTTGGACAACCCGAAGCTAGGTGGCCCAATTCATCACATTGGTAGCACATGATGTGAGCCAAATCCTTCTTCTTTTCTTTATTCTTGCTCATCATCATCTTGGCATCTTGAATGTGAGTTGGATGCCTTGCTCTTCCACCCCTTCTCGTTTTCTTCTTCTTCATCAAGTCACCATCATGATGGTTGTTCTTGATTTGAGCTTGGGGCTTCTTGTTGGGGCAAGCTTTTGCAAGATGTCCCATCTCATGGCATTGATAGCACATGAAATGAGATAGCTTTTCTTGTTCTTGCTTCTTCATTTCTCTTTCATATCTTCTCTTGCCCCATCTCTTTCCTTTGGCATTGCTCTTGTTGAAGCCAATGCCACTCTTGTCACCATAGCTTCTTTGATTCTTCATCATGTGCTCATGGGTGACTTTTGATCTACACCACCTCTCTAACTTGTTGCTCAAATTCTTCACTTCACTTTTGAGCTCATTGTTCTCCTTCAAAATGTTAGTCTCACAAGACATAGAAGTAGAACAAGCATCTATATGTGAAGAACATGGCATAGATAATAAATCTTCACAAGAGGTGGATACATGCTTCTTCTCTACATCACAAGGGTTAGCACAAATATGTGATTGATCATTTGACCCAAATGATGAGCTCTCACTAGTTTTAGTTTCTACATTAGAAAGCTTCTTAGTGAGAAAAGCATGGTCTTGTACCAAGTTGTCATGAGCAACACTAAGTTCCTCATGAGTCAATTTAAGCTCATCATGTGAACAAGTAGTGACATAAAGTAGATGCTTTTGTTGTTCACATGCATACTTTAGAAATGAGTTTTCTTTTTCCAATTTTGCATTTTTAGACATCTCATTTTCTAAAGCTTTGGTGAGTCTACATACAAGCTCTACATTTGGATCATCACAATCAACTACCACATTTGCAAATGATACCTTGGTGTCACCGTGTGACATGAAGCAATGTGGTGTAGAGGAAGAGCTTGTGGAGACATCACTCTCATAGCCATCATCCTTGTCAAGTGATCTTGTGGATTGATCATCATCTTCATCACTTGACCATGAGGTGGAGCAATCTTCCACAACCGCCATGTTGTGGTCATGCTCAACATCCTCATGTGCCTCCTTCTCGGGCTCACTAACATCATCATCATTTGGATCACTCCCATACTTGTCATTTAGGTACTTCCACATGTTATGGGAGGACTCCATATCCATGATCTCACTAAAGATATCATCATGCAAAGATCCAAAAATGATGTTAGTAGCTTGACACTCGAGATCTAGGCATTTCTCTTGTGCTTGAGTTAGATTCTTTTCATCCAACACATGAGAAAAGCCTACATCTACGATCCACCACATTTGAGGGCAAATAAACTTGAAATTACACATCATCCAAGTTTTCCATCGTGTAAAGTGAGTGCCATCAAAAATGTGTGGACAATCAATTCCTAGCCCGTAAGTCGCCATCCTCTCGGGTCGGTAAAGACAACAAATGAGAGACCTAGCTCTGATACCACTTGAAGGGTCGAGATGGCGGACTAGAGGGGGGTGAATAGTCCCTTTTAAAATTAAACTTAATTGGAGCGGCTAACCGAAACAAATGCGGAATTAAAACTATCGGTCTAGCCAAGACTACACCCCTCTACCTATACTCTATGACACCTTACAAAAGATCCTAATCAATGCAAATAAGGTGTCGGGCTAGCTAGAGCTCACCTAACCAATTCTAGAAGCAAGGTCACACAAGCCTATGCAACTAATACTTCAAGCACGGGGGAGCTCCTAAGCAATCTAGCAAGCAAAGCACAAAGCCTAAGCTCACTAGCAATGCTCAATAACAAGGCTACCCAAGCCAAATTAGAGAGCTCAACTTAGCTACACAAACTAAGCAACTAAACACTAGCACAAGAATAAATATTGCAAAACAAGCTAGTGCAAACAGCAGGCAGTCGGTACTACCGAGCTGTAGGGCCGGTACTACCGATGCCGGTACTACCGGGCTTCCAAGCCGGTACTACCGAGCACCTGCAGGAAGCTACGAAATCGAAGGGGGTGAGATGCAATCTCAGATCTAGCAATTACCCCACTTCCCTAGATGTTGTAGATGACGATTGTAGCTTCCTCACGTCTTGATTCCTTGCCAAAATGTGGATCGAGCCTTCCCAACCTAAGATAGAGTGATAGAGGGAGGAAGAACACGAAGAGCACAAGAACAAGCGTAATATGCAAGGAAACAAGAATAATAAGAGCAACAAGGGACGGGGACACAAGATTTTATCCCGAGGTTCACTTGGTTGCCACCAAGCTAGTCCCCGTTGAAGCAAGCCCAAGGTTGCCGCCGATCCTCTCGCTAGTGGTGACACTAAGCCAACCTCTCCACGATGGAGTGCTCACCAAGAGCTCTAGCTCTTGATCCGGCCGGACCACTTGGCGCTCTTCACGCCTCTTTCCACTAGAGTTGCTCTTCGCGATCTCCCGCGGGGCGAGCACAATGCCCCTCACAAAGCTTCTCCGGAGCCACGCACAATCTTCACGCGGGCTTCACGACGGAGACACGCACCAAGCCGTCTAGGAGGTGGCAACCTCCAAGAGTAATAAGCACACCGGCTTGCAACTCGAACACCTAGTGCCAACTCTTGCAATCTCTCATGCACTGCACTAGAATCGCTCACTCACACAATCGGATAAGCACTAATAAGCATATGTGAGTTAGAGGGCTCCTAAGCACTTCCCAACCATGGACACAAAGTCCCTAGGGTGCTCAACCTTTCCCAAGGGCCGGCCACCCCTCTATTTATAGAGGGGAGCCACAGACTAGCCGTTTTCCCCTTTTCCCGAGCTTCCACGCCTTCGGTCGGTACTACCGGCGGTCAAAAGGACTGTTAGAATCGCCTTTCTAACACGGGCGGTAGTAGGGTCGGTACTACCGACTTCAGGGTCGGTACTACCGGCCCCGGTACTACCGAGGTTATGGCGGTACTACCTCTAGGCCAAAACTCCTCCGAACAGAGAGTTTGCGCACTGCCTACAGAGGGGTCGGTAGTAGGGTCGGTACTACCGACTTCAGGGTCGGTACTACCGGCCCCGGTACTACCGAGGTTATGGCGGTACTACCGGTAGGCCAAAAACTCCCCCGAACAGAGAGTTTTGCGATCTGCTCGCGGAGGGGTCGGTAGTACCGATGTTATGGCGGTACTACCGGCCTCAGGGTCGGTAGTAGGGTCGGTACTACCTCTAGGCCAAAACTGACCTCCGCGCTAAAACGACCATAACTCTTAGCTCCGAACTCCGATTTCGATGATCTTGGACATTTTGGAAAGCTTATTCAGAGGGCTACACATCCCACATGAATACAAGATCCAAATCACAAAGGATTAGTACAGAATTCCAATCCAAGATCCATCGCTTCTCTTTTTCAACCAAAGCTTTCTCCGAAACATCTCAGAGTTGATCCAAATCAACTCCAACACCTTCTCCTTTGCAAATGTGCCAACACCACCAAGTGTACACCATCATGTGCATGTGTGTTAGCATTTTCACAATCATTTTTCAAAGGATTTTCACTTGCTCTCACCACGCCACTCGATCCTAACAACATCGCAAAGTTAGATCGCTCAAGTGGCACTAGATGACCGATATGCAAACAAGTTTGCTCCTCTTAATAGTACGGCCATCTATCCTAAACCCGGTCATAATCTTCTCTACACACCTATGACCGATGAAATGAAATGCCCTATAAGTATACCTTTGCCTTGCGCATTCCATTCCATCTCCTCCATGTGTTGATGCAACACATGCACCAACCTCTTCATCAAATGATATGATCCACTTCATATCATCACATGGCCTCCATGGTCCATCGATCTTGACATCACTTGCTCTTCACCATCGCTTCGGTCCTTCGGCGCCAAGTCTTGCTTAAGCCTCCCGACACTCGGTACCAACGGCTTCAAAGCCTCCAACTTGCCCTTCACCTTTGCAACCGGTCCATCAAGCCAAGTCTTGCCTTGATCTTCACCATCTTAGCCACATGACCACATGTCATGTTTCATGTGCATTAAGCTCCTTCTTCACATGTCTGAGCCTTGCAACATCTTCCAAGCCATTTCACCTCTATGGCATATGTTGCTCACACATGATCACCTATGGACTAATCACCTGTGTAATTCACTTCAAACACATATTAGTCCACCTAAGTTGTCACTCAATTACCAAAACCAAACTAGGACCTTTCAGACGGGTGAAAGAAGATACGTACACATCCACACATACGCTAAGCATCGTATTTTTTTTAAAAAAAAAACAGTCAAAAAATCTCTTTCTGCAAAAACAAATTTTACAAAACGACACCCAGTGGCCGGACCCGGACAGGACAGGCGGACGTGGTTGCGCTTCCTGTGCGTCATCTCTAGTTGAGCCACAACGAACGACGACGGCGAGTCGTCGTCGTCGACGGCGCCGTTGTTTGCGCAGGACATTATACCGATTTCTCCGGAATCCATTCTGTGAGAGTAAACCACAGGCCCGCCTGCGGAAGGCAGCAGCGACAAGGACGGTCGTCGACGTCGGGAGGGAAAACAAATAATAAATGCAGAAAGATCAAAGTTTAAATTGTTAATTTTGGCAGTGGTTCATGAGTCTTAATGATCTCACGCCCATCCCGTTCATGTAAATATGGAGCAACGGGGCACGAGACGCTCTTCTTATAGCATGAGCTCGTGGCTCGTCCGTCTTCAGCTGATGAGGTGGTGCTAAACGTCCAGACCGAAACTGAACGAGCGCTCGTCTCCGCTCTACTGCCGCTGAGGTCTCGTGGGCTACCGAGACTGGGCCTTCAAGTTCGGGCCGATTTCGTTGCAAAGAGGTCCGAGCCGAGACGAAACAACCAGACTGGATCGGTTTTTGCTCCAACTGGTACTGTCGACCAGACGAAAGAGGAGGGGGAACGAAAAGGCTATTAGTCCCATATCGGTCCCCTAATCTTGTGGGAATCCTAATTAGTCTATATAAATAGGCTTGACAAAAACGGCCAGACCAAAAACAGTGAAGAAATTTTGCCTCTTTACCGTGCGTTGCAACGGGAGAAAAAAGTCATTCAATGATCATAAGAAATATAAATATAAATGCTACGTAACTACTTTCTCTATTTCAAATTATAAGATATTTTAGCTTCTCTAAATATATTAATTTTCTAATTACATAGTAAAAACTATGAATCTAAAGGTCCAAAAATAGAGGAACAATTTGTGTTTTCTGTTTTTTTTAAGAAATTTGAGAGTTACAGTTTATTTGTGATGACTATAACATCCAGACTATAAGCTTATATTAGGAACAATATGTCAATTTTCAATTAAGCTTGCACCAAATTGAATGACAATCTTTGATAGATCTCCTATTGGTGCCAAGCATAAAAAAAATATTTATAGATAAGTGGGAACTCTGGTTCGGGTGATATGCATCAGTCAAGCGTCCAGCACGACAGAGCATATCAACAACACAACAACACATGAAACATGCTCTATAACTGGCTGCAGACCATACTGCTCTTTCATGCACTTAAGCAGGCTCGTTCCCTCCTCAACAAGACCTGTGTTTTTATAGACAATCAACACAACAATTAAAGTGTAGTGGTTTGGTTGTACTTTTGCTTTCTTTATCATCTCAAAAAGCTTAACAACTTCTGCTGCGAGTCCATTACATGCATATACCTGCATCATAGAAGCCCAAGAGATTGCATCCTTATCCATAATCCCAGTATAGGCATCAACTAAAAGACTAAGACTCCCGCATCGACCATACATGAAAATAAGTGAATTAGTAATTGCCCGTTCATTCTGGAAACCTCTTTTAACAATGTGACGATGTACTCCCATCCCCCTTTTCAGTGATGGAATCAACGAGATCATAGGTAGAACCTCCAAGAGTGTAACAGAGCGTCCGGATCAATGTCTGTCTATGATTTATTGCAAACTCAATTGCCTTTTCCACTTGTCCAAGCTCTCCACAGCGTTTGATCAGGGCATTCCATGCAACCACATCGCCTCTGACCTCTACATATCCATATAGAAGGCTCTCACATGAACTTAACTGTCCGCACTTTGCATACATATAGCCTCTCTTGAATTCACTGCCATTACACATGATATAGTTCTCTTCAATCCATTTTCCTTCTCTCCAGTCCCCCAACTCAGAGCAGGTCATGATCACATTGAGCAAGATAGACCGTGTGACCAAGAAGCCCACCAATCATCGAACTCCAAGTGACAGAATCCTTCACCTCCATCTGCCGGAACACCAACAGCGCCTCACCCAAACAACCCAACTCAGCATGCTGGAAGCCATACTTAATCACAGCGGCGTGCATCACACCATGGCCCTTCCAAGAACCAAACCTGGCATAACCAGAAATCAAGCTCACAGCGTCGCCTCAGTCGGTCGCGCTCCATCCGCAGACCTCATCGTGCCAAACACCACCACAGCCTCGTCCAGGCGCCCCGCGCGTGCGTACCCGCCGATCACGGCGTTCCACGCCACGACATCTCGGCGCAGCATTTTGTCGAACACCCTGCGCGCGGCGCCCATGTCCCCGGCCTCGGCGTGCATCTCGATGAGCACAGTGGCCACCAGGAGGTCAAACGCCGCGAGCCTGCACGCCGCGGCGGCGGCCGAGTTCGAGGTTCGGGGCGCGCGCCCAAGCCGTGGCGGCGAGGTGGTACGTGTGGCGGTCAGGCGTGCAGGGGCCCGACGTGAGCGTGGCGCGGAAGAGCGCCGCAGCAGCGAGAGCCAAGAGGGAGAGACGAAACGATGAAAGGATAAGAAGCGCGCAGGCCGTGGGCGCGGAGGAGCGCCGCGGCGACGAGAGTGTGAGACGGAACATTGAAAGGATAAGAAGTACGGAGTACGACCGCGTGAGGCGGGCTGTGGAAGCTGCGGAGCTGTGCGACGCTTGGGCAAAGAGGCCAGACAAAAAAAAATGAACCAAAAAAAAGGGCAGAAATTTTGCCTCTTTATTATTATATAATAATATATATATATAGGTATAGATATATTTTGTGTGACTTTTTGACTATTCTAATACGAATATCATTTTTGGACGGAGGGTTAGTTACTCCGACATTCTGGCAAAGAACTACTCCAGCTTTCACCCATTCTGAAAAGGAAAAAATAAAGAAATTAGGCGGCTGCATCCAACGACGACAATCCATAAAGAGTAAAGAGCGTAGCAAGTCGAACTCTCTCGCTCTAGCAAAGAAGAGTATCGGCACGACAAGCCATGAATAGCAGCCACGACACTTGTGTTGAAGTGTTTGAACTGAAGTCCTTGTATTCTAGTCCATAACTAGTCATCTGATCACATCGCGTTGAATTCCCACGCAACCGAAACGCAGTTGAGTGTTGACCAGCACGTACGGCTGCTTGAAGAAGCTGGATCTTTATCATATCTCCATATAAATTTACACTATCATCAAGTACATTTTCATTGTCTTAAAAGTATCCCGTGGAAGCAGCATTGCACATATATACACATCATTTTCCAGATACACATAATCATAGGTGCTATTCGGTGGAAACAGCGGTCAGGTTAGGCACAGACTGTCACTCCTCAGCTGATAGTTCATGAGTAAATCTGTTTGTGCATAGGTGGAGCCACCTATAGGGTGAGGTTGGACAGCCGCCCTATCTTTCCTCTAGTGAGATTAGAACCTCTTGTCTTGATGGGCGTCCGAGAACAAAGTTCCTCAAACTCGAGGTTGAAGACATAATTGCACAGCGATGGAAAACAGATAACATTGCAATGAGTGGACTGAGCTTCTAAATTGGACTAGACTATCTTAGATTGTTGTGTGTGGGCTGTTGTTTAGCGAATTAGATCAGTGGCTACACATCTGCTGCTTGTGGCCTACAGTGCAGTTACAGTGCAGAGAAAAGAAAAGGAACAAGGGATCAAGAGATGTTGACTGCTTTTCGTGTGGGGCTCTTCTCTCCGATGCTTTCTCCTCCGCGCCCTTCGTGGTCTTGTTCAGTTCGCGAAATTTGTGGTGAAAAATTCTTATAGCATTTTTGTTGTTATTTGACAAACTTTATCCAAACATGGACTAACTAGGCTCAAAAGATTGTTTCGACATGAACAGACTAAAAGTAAACTTAGTTATTTTTGTACCTACATTTAATGTTTTATGCATGCGTCTAAAAATTCGATGTGACGGGTACTGTGCAACATTTTTTGGGGGAATTTAGGGAAGTTCCCAATATTTCTCTAAAAATTTTGCACATTACTCATCACATCAAATATTTAGACGTATGTATCGAGTATTAAATGTAGGTAAAAATAATAATTAATTGCACAGTTTGTCTATAAATGCCGAGAAAAATCTTTTGAGCCTAGTTAGTCCATATTTAGATAAAGTTATCAAATAACGACAAAAGTGCTAAAAAACTTTTCACCACAAAATTCGCGATTTGAACAAGGCCACATTCATGCAACAAGGAATCAAATCTTAATTGTAATTATTTGTTTTTCTATCTGTCGCGCACCAATTCTTCTCCAATTAGTTTCAAAAAAAAAAATTCTTCTCCAATTTCTCTTCCTTTGACCAAACTAAAAATCGGTGTGCACGAGTTGACATATATACCTCACCCAAATCCAACCCTTCGGTGCAGGCGTGGTTGTGCGCTGCTCAGCATCATACTGCCTAGTACGCCTGCTAGATTATTTGGTATGTAAATATATAGGTTAGGGGTGATTTGAACATTTGATGATTTTGTACTATTAATTCTGAATTTATTTTTTATCAGTTCAGTTCAATTATTCATGCAGATTTTAAAAAGCTTTTCTAAATGTTTTTAGTAAAAAATTTGTGGTCTATATTGGTCCTACCTTAATTTTCTACCACTCTCTGTGTGTCTCGGATGCCAAGTCTTTGATCAATACTTCCATGGACGCTACGTAATCGGAATCTGTTAACCGGCACACGTACTTCCGGTTAGATGTTTTTTTTTTTGCATATACTTCGTATACCGTATATCATATCTCTTGCGCAATTACAATATGCAAAGTAAATCCACGTAATAACATTATTTATGAGGGGACTAGTTCGTGAAAGCGGCGTTGTTCGAAATCAGCTTTCGAACATCAACTATTTTATTTATCTAGTCTGTTACGTATTACTCTGGCTGATGCCTCTAAAGGCAATTCTTTTTTTCATATCTCTTCGCCATGGTTTATGCAAGTATTATCGTGTCGAGCATCTCCAATGGTTTTGCATGTTTTGTTTGGCAAAATTAAAAGTTTGCCAAGTCTCGAAAAAATATGATAAAGATAAAAAGAGAAAATCTCCAACGGTTTTTGCATTATCACTTTGCATATATGCGTGAGGAAGAGAGAAAACATGCGGGGATGGAAATCGTGCGTGGAAGAGCTATGCCAAGCGCTGACGAGGTTTGCATATATGTCTACTAATCCCAGGATTTTGCCAAGTTAACAAAAATACCAAGCTCATTTGCCAAACCGTTGGATATGAGATTTTTAGACATTTTTGCCAAAAAAAAAACAAGAATGGAAAGTTTATTTGTAAAACCGTTAGAGATGCTCAGTACATGCACTTAAGGTCTCCTAGAACCGGTACTATGTGACAGCGGCGTAGTTAACCTATCATCAGTTACAGACCCACTTTCACACACAATTGCTGTTCTGGATTTTGATACGTTCGGTCAGATCTTGCTTGCATACTCGCGTGTCCGCACCAAAATCCCTTTTACAGACGCAAATCCCACCTTTTACCGGGTCACGCTCCATTTCGACAAAAGTAAATCTACTTCTTGTTCACGTGATCTATATATGTATCACTTGAGTTGTTGGCCATGTAAAATGGGACCATGATGAACTCACAATTCGCTAGGTAGATCTTATCGTTGACGTTGACTCGCTGGTCACCTCAGACGTGGCTTGATAAACTTCCCCTCCCGAGTAACTCTGGGCATAATTAACTGATGACCAATGACCAAACCGAACTGATCGAGACTAAATTTTCCGATTACTAGTTCGGTCCCTGCACCCAGCTAACCAAACTTTATACAGTTAGTTCGGTCATAGGTCCCGATTAACTGAACTGATCGAACTAACCGAAAATTTAGAATTTATTGATATAATGTGTATTTTAGACTACTATTAGTGATATAATATTTTATTATAGTAAGTTTATATCAATCATCACTCTTATCACTTTGTTAATCTATATATTGTATTATTATTTTTGCCTTGAAATAGAAAAAATATTGCTAAAAATTGCTACAAACTATAATTTTTACTAGCTATTTTATTTAGTCCGGTAAGTTCGGTCATGACCGAGACCGAATCGAACTTGTTCGGTCCTGAGATTTTTAATTAACTGATAGGTTTTTATTTTTAAATAACCGAACTTTCAAGATGACCGAAGAATCGATCAGTTCGATTCAGTCAGACCGAACGCCCCGGCCTACTTCCAAGTCCCGGGGGTAGAAAGATTATTGATTTACCAGCGGCCTGTTTCTACTGCACCTACCGACTGTAATGAAGCCACGTGTGGGTCCCTACCGGCTCGGCGACTCCAGTCCACGCATTGGCACTTGGCAGGGGCAGCTTCAGTGCTTCAGCCTTCAGGCAACCGTCGTTTATATCATGCTCCAGTAGCCGTGGTAGTGGTACACAGTACTCACTGACAGTACACACACCTTGAGCATCGTCGTCTTCCATGATCCAACAACCGTTGTACACAGTTCAGTCAAGCTAGTTGATCGAGTCACGTTCAATTCTGAACCTGGCCACCTACTATCAACGTCTCCTTGTGCTGTTGTTTGCCTGTCCGAAAGACCGAAACCACTGTTCCATCAGTCAGCTTTTGAGATGGAGATGGAGATGGGCACACATAGCTACAGTACAGTCTTGAGCACCAACTTGGCAACATGGATGGAATGGATTGATCGAGTGAGCCCCTCCACATGTCTCAATATCCGAAGAGGCTGCACGCGGGCGGGCTAAAATTCTACGGATTGCATCTTCCAGTTCCAGCTTCCAGCGACGCAAGTGATCACCCAGTTTTTGTATCGTATCGACCCTTCTCAACTCTCGAGGTCAAGGGTCTCCATGTCGCCGATTCGCCGTACCCGTACGTGCGCAGTGCCACACATTGCTGCTGCTGTTTGTTTGGCTCCGTCCTGCTCTTGAGTCTTGATGCATGCGTGTGCGTACAGGAAGGAGGAGCCAAGGGAGATCACCATCTATTCCTATCTCTTTCTCTTGCGCTTGCGCTGTTGCTGCCAATGCCGTCGAATTCCCTCGGTTGGGTTCAGCCGTTCAGGAGCATGACGCCGTTCCTGACGTCAAAGCTCATCGTGATGACAAGATAAATTTCGATGGCGAACGGGGGCGGCTGCATGCTGAGTGATGAAAACAGGGTGGTCAAACAAAGCTTAAAAACTGATGAGAGACAGCCAGCTCGACGCCGGCGGTGTTCTTTACAGTAGTACTTCTTTTGACCGTATTCTAGTTCTAGTTCTAGGGATACAAGGCGCAATGGCTCCTAGCTCAAGACCACCCTCCACGTCACCCAAAATTTTTGGGCCGTCCGATCGTTCATCCAACGGCTCAGATCGGCTAAAGCGGATTTCGCTAGAAGCAGCTTCTCGTTTTCATTGTTTGCTTCTCTAGCTTCGACCTTGTTTCGTCGGCTTCTCGGTAGAATCCGGACAAACCAATATATACCAGCTTCCGCTTCGC
This sequence comes from Coix lacryma-jobi var. lacryma-jobi, assembly GCA_009763385.1. Taxonomy (NCBI): domain Eukaryota; kingdom Viridiplantae; phylum Streptophyta; class Magnoliopsida; order Poales; family Poaceae; genus Coix; species Coix lacryma-jobi. The sequence continues at coordinate 10,066,519 of CM019822.1, forward strand.
AAACGAAAAAAAAAACCCGCTCCCCATCCTCTTTCCCTCGGCCGCTCGCGTGTCAACGACGGTGGGAGCGACGGTGCCCCCCGCGGCCAGCGGTGCCGGACGGCCTCCGCTCGCCTCCTTGTCTCCCTCGTCATGGCGCGACGCTACAGGGCCCCGCCGGTCGCCGCGGCTTCTCCCGGCGCTGCGTCCTCCCTACGGTCCCCATGCGCTTCACGAAACCCTAGCCGCCTCGTCCTCGCCGGCGACGACGCTCGACGGCCGGCCTCCGCTCGCCTCCTCATCTCCCCCTCACGTCCTCCACGTCACCGAAAATTTTTGGGTCGTCCGATTGTTCGTCCAACGGCTCAGATCGGCTAAAGCGGATTTCGCTAGAAGCAACTTCTCGTTTTCATTGTTTGCTTCTCTAGCTTCGACCTTGTTTCGTCGGCTTCTCGGTAGAATCCGGACAAACAAATATATACCAGCTTCCGCTTCGCAAACGAAAAAAAAACCCTCTCCCCATCCTCTTTCCCTCAGCCGCTTGCATGTCAACGACGGCGGGAGCGACGGTGCCCCCCCGCGGCCAGCGGCGCCGGACGGCCTCCGCTCGCCTCCTTGTCTCCCTCGTCATGGCGCGACGCTACAGGGCCCCGCCGGTCGCCGCGGCTTCTCCCGGCGCTGCGTCCTCCCTACGGTCCCCATGCGCTTCACGAAACCCTAGCCGCCTCGTCCTCGCCGGCGACGACGCTCGACGGCCGGCCTCCGCTCGCCTCCTCATCTCCCCCTCACGTCCTCCACGTCACCGAAAATTTTTGGGTCGTCCAATCGTTCGTCCAACGGCTCAGATCGGCTGAAGCGGATTTCGCTAGAAGCAGCTTCTCGTTTTCATTGTTTGCTTCTCTAGCTTCGACCTTGTTTCGTCGGCTTCTCGGTAGAATCCGGACAAACCAATATATTCCAGCTTCCGCTTCGCAAACGAAAAAAAAACCCGCTCCCCATCCTCTTTCCCTCGGCCGCTCGCGTGTCAACGACGGCGGGAGCGACGGTGCCCCCCTGAAAGGATCAAATCAGCCTAGAGGGGGGGTGAATAGGTGATTTTTAACAATATGAAACTCCACAAACTAGAAGATGTAGTTAGATAACAACCGGAGAGGCCGGTTTGTTTGGGTAGGTACTACCGGGTGTAAAACACCGGTACTACCAACACAAACAAACGACACAACCGGGATCCTAAAAGGAGCTACAAATCCAATGTATGTAAGGTGTGAATGTAATACAAGAATCTACCCCACTTTCCTAAGTATGAAAGATAGCAAATCTACTCTCACCGAGCCTTGGTTGCTTCCCTTGATGTAGATCGAGCCTTCCCGACCTAAGAACGAGATATGGATAGGAAGAACACGAAGAACATAACAACAAGTGCAATATAGAAAGTAGAGACAACAACAAGCACACGGGACACACGATTTATCCCGAAGTTCGGCCAATCCACTAAGGAGTGCCTACGTCCTCGTTGTTGAGGTGACCACAAAGGTCGGAGTCTATTTCACCTCCTCGCCTCACTCAAGCAACCACAAAGGCTATGAGAGTTTCTCCACTAGAAATCTCAAGGGAATACAAACACTTCGGGGAGCCCTCACAAGTGAATCAATACGGGCTACCACGAAGAACACCTAACCGGCTAGAGCTCAAAGAGCTCAAGAGTAAAAGACACAAATCACGCCGGCTAGATGGAAACCAAGTGCTCAAATCGTAGATCGAAGCTTCCCACTCTCTAATCTCACTTCCCTAGCTCAAATCTTGCAAGAGAATGGATCTAGGAGCAAAGGGGAAGAGAGAGGGGAGGAGTCAATGCTTCGGAGAGAGTTTGTCTCAAGTTAGGTCAGCAATAAGTGAGTGGAATGAGTGGGTGACCGTGAAAAGTGAAGAAGTGAGGCATTTATACTCCCTCAGTCCCGAGGCTGGTCGGTGGTACCGACCACCCATGGTCGGTACTACCGACCAGTTCACAACGGTCGCATAGATCCAGATCTGACCAAAAAGTCAACTACCGACCATAGGTTGGTACCACCGCGGGCGGTAGTACCGGCCTTATGGCGGTACCACCGCCAGGCCAAATTGGCCGCGAACAGAGAGCTCTGCAGTTAGGGACTTGGTCCCTCGGAAACTACCGACCAGGGTCGGTACCACCGAGGGTCGGTAGTACCGACATAATGGCGGTACCACCGCCAAGTCAAAAGCGCGACAGTCCAGAGAGCTCAGCAAACTTGGTTACCACCGGGCCAAGGTCGGTACCACCGCGACCGGTAGTACCGACATAATGGTGGTACCACCGCCAGGCCAAAATCGATAGTTCCAGAGACCTCTGTAAAACTTGACTTACCGCCGAGCGAGGGCGGTACTACCGAGGGCGGTACCACCGACATGATGGCGGTACCACTGTCAGGTCAATTTGAGCGCGACCAGAGAGGTCTGAGAAACCAAACCTACCACCGACCTTGGTCGGTACCACCGCGGGCGGTAGTACCGACATAATGGCGGTACAACCGCCAGGTCATTTTTTGAGCCAACAGAGAGGTTGTTTTGAGCACTGCCTGGAGAAGCTGTGGTCGGTACCACCGACCACCCATGGTCGGTACCACCGACCACACAAATTTAACCTCTATGTGTTTGTGATTGTGCGGTGTCTCTCAAGCGAACTATAGTAAGTCTATTTGAGCACTTTTCTCCACATCTAGCCAACTTACTTTGTGACCCTCTTCGTGGTCCGGCTTACCTATAACTCAAGTTTAAAATTGAAATTTTAAACTACTACTTGAGCTAGGCATCTTTATGTACAAATGTATCCAACGTGCTTTGTTCACGAGATTTCAATGTTTCAAATCTTTCTTAGGACTAACACCTGCATACATGCTTTTATAAACCGGTTAGTCTCTAATTTGATTGTCATTAATTAACCAAAACCCACATTGGGGGCGAATGCACTTTCAAACTCCCCCTTTTTGGTAATTGATGACAACCAACTTAGGCTTACAATAAGGATAGAAAGAATTGAAGCTTTTGAATTTCAAAATTTAGTTCAAGCTCCCCCTTAGTGTATGCTTTGGATATGAATTTCAGACCTTGATTAAACAACAAGGTTGCATACATAAGAACAAGAGCTCCCCCTAAATTTTGCAATCCGTGGGGTGCCTAAGTGTGTGACAACATTATATATAACAGTTTGTGATGCAAGAACGGTATGGCATGGTGATTCACATAACAAAGTAATAAGAAAAGCGAATGGCTATGGAAGAAAGAAAAGGACTCAAAACACATAGCCATATCAAAAACAACAATCACCAACCATATCATGAGCATAAATAGAGGATGAACCATACATGAATATAACATTAAGCACAAATGTTTTACATCCTCATCATCACATCACAGATAAAAGTAGCATACCACACTTAGTTCTCAAAGTTTAACCCTCTCTCACAGCTAGCTATTACATCAAGATAAAGCCTAACACTCCCCCTTTGGCATCAAGTACCGAAACGGGTAGGCCAAGATAAGCAAAGAACTAGTAATAGCCGCTGGAAGATCCACCATGAAAAGGACCACCGAAGAGAGAGGAGTAAGCACTCTCACCAACATCACGACCGGGGAAGGACGACGAAGGGGCATCAGAGGGATCCAGCGGAGGAGTAGGGTCGCGAAAACCACCACTCCCAGCTGGATCGGCGTCGGGACCAGCAAAACCCATGTACGAGCCGCCACCACCACCGTGATATGATGTGGATCCGCCAGCAAAGGACGTACCTGCACCATAGTCAGGGTAGAAAGGAGGAGCCTGGTACTGTGGTGGAGGCTGAGGATAGAACTGAGGCTCGAACAGCATGGAGCTGTAAAAGCCAGCCTCACCACCACCGGGCTGTTGGGGCTGCTGCTGCTGGTGACCACCGTCATCATCATCATCATCATCGTGGTGCTGAGCATCATACTCGGCAAAAGGATCTGGATGGGGTCGGGGCGGAGAACGCGGAGGGAGACCAAGGTGCTCACGCACCTCTTGGTGATGCCGCTCGTCGCGCTCGGCCCTGTAGCACATCCACTCGAAGATCTTGCCGAGGGCGGAGCGAAGACCGCCACTCCTACGCCTCTCACGACGCGTAGGAGGAGCGGTGGCAGGAGGAGCATCTCCACGACCCGGCTGAGCCTCGCCAGGCGCTGCTGCTGCTGCTGGAACCTCATCGCCTACAACGCCCTTGTCCTTGACGATAGAAGTAAACTTCCGAACACTGTAGTCCTTCACCGTCCGGTCGTACTCAAAGGTAGCTCCCACAACATGCTCAATGATGTGCATAAGATATGGAGCATAGGGCAGGAGCTTGTGAGGGTCATTGTACACATCTGATATCTTCTGCCAGAGAAAATGTGAGATGCTGAACCGACCATCTGGTGAAGCAAACTGGACAAGGACCTTGGCAGCATCATCTCTCAAGTTATCTTGGTCTCCAAACTTAGGATCCAGAGTCAGGCGCATCAAATTGTTAAGGACATAATAGGCAGGCTTTAGGCCAGGGACCTTGAAGTTTGCCACTGCACCATCCATGTAGATTCCTGAATCCTGTAGCTGAGTTGTGTACATGCCCCCACCATACATCTCTGACAAGCGAGGGGCATCCCTGTCCACATGGTCGAAACCCAACAACCTGGCGAAGGTGACGAAGTTGCACCGGTAGTGGACCCCTTGGGTCATCCAGTGCAGCACCTGCGCCTCCTGATCAATAAAAAGGGTCGCCCAAAACTGACAGATAATCTCTTGGTTGTAGCTGCGCTCACCAGAGATCAACCCCAAGATCCTCCACTCCTCTAGCCTCTGCACTAAAGCCTGAATCTCCTCTGAGTCCTTGTCTGTCAAGGAATGGATAACCAGCCGCTTGTGCTCAAAGAGAGGGGGATGGCCCTTAGCACAGAGACTCTTCCAAAGGACTGACACATAGTAATCCTGCTGGAACCTCGACCAAAACCTCCGATCAACTGAATCATCTCTGATGAAGAGGTATGGATTCTCCTCACGCTGCCTTCTCATCAGATTCCCCTTCTTCCTGTCAGAGTAATCCATGGTGTTTCCAAGAAGAGCAGGGGCAGACATCACGGTTCCAGCTTCAGGGTGCATATTAAATACACGGTTGATGAGCAACAACCCTGAAGTCGGAGGAGACGGCGGTCCAACGTGAGGATCGATGGAGCGACCCTCACGCTCAGCACCAGCCGCCTGAGCCACACCACCCACAATGACGCTATGCAGGCGCCCGGGCGGACCAGCGACAGGGGGCGGAGGAGGCAGAGGAGCAGCATGCCCACTGCCACCGGCATGGCTGCTCCCACGTCCCCTGGCACTATCAACGCTGTGACGTCCCACGTGGCCCCCGGACGAACGTCCACGGACCTGACGAGGGAGTTCCTCCATACTCCCACCGGTAGACCGAGCACGGCGCGCAGGATTGCGCCGCTGTGGCCCACCGGGCTACGCATCACCTTGCTCAAAGGCAGCATACTCCTCATCATCGTCATCACTAGCGGTCCTCCGGTTATGCGACATCTAGAACAAGATAGCATAGACCGTAGTGAGATAAAGATGATAGAAAGATAACTTCAAAGGATGTAGCAAAGACGACGATCGTAATCGGGGAGAGAAACTGTAACATCTCGGCTCAGGGCTTAATAGGATTAATAGAATACTCATACCAATAAGTTGCAACTTCTTTTCCGGAAGCCCATCTCCTAAAAACTCTAAAGTTAAGCGTGCTTGGCTTGGAGCGATGGGTGACCGACCGGGAAGTTCTTCCCGGGTGCACACGAGTGAGGACAAAGTGCGCAGAAAAGACTGGTGTTGGTCTGTGAGGGAAGTCTATGTCCTAGAAAAGCTGCCAGATGTAAGTGGGCCTGGCCACGTGGAGGCGGGACGTTACAGAATGGTATCGGAGCCGACTATCGCGGTTTCACGGGCGCGTGTGTCGCAGTTGCGCAGGCATAGTGCGCATGGCTGGTGTGGATCCGGAGTGGTCACACAACATGGCATATGCGCTGGCATTGGGCATACGGACGTGGCCAAGAGAGGACGTTCCTGGCCTGGGATTGATCGACGAGGACGTCGATCTCTTAAGGGGGTGAGATTGTAACATCTCGGCTCAGGGCTTAATAGGATTAATAGAATACTCATACCAATAAGTTGCAACGTCGATCTCTTAAGGGGGTGAGATTGTAACATCTCGGCTCAGGGCTTAATAGGATTAATAGAATACTCATACCAATAAGTTGCAACTTCTTTTTCGGAAGCCCATCTCCTAAAAACTCCAAAGTTAAGCGTGCTTGGCTTGGAGCGATGGGTGACCGACCGGGAAGTCTTTCCCGGGTACGCATGAGTGAGGACAAAGTGCGCAGAAAAGACTGGTGTTGGTCTGTGGGGATAGTCTAGGTCCTATGAAAGCTGCCTGATGTAAGCGGGCCCGGCCTCGAGGAGGCGGGACGTTACAGAAACCCCTCGCTGCGTGCGATCGGTACTATCGACCCCAGCGGGCGGTACTACCGACCGCACAACAGCGTGCGGTTCCCCTCAATCCAATCACACAAATCGTCCATGAACTTGCAAACCAAACATCCTAAAAGCATCTACACACTAGATAGATCAAACCTACCAAAGGAATCGACCTAGAACAAAGTACATTTAGAGATCGGGCAAGAACACCCTAGTACCTTGCTACTCGTGTAGAAGAGGTCGAAAACCAATGAAAGAAGAAACTTCGAGCTTCAAGAACACCACCAAGACGATCTCCTTGCTCCCACGCACCTTTCCACCGGAGGGATTTGGATTTGGGTGGAGGAGGAGGGAGATCGGAGAGGAAAAAGACGCGGCGTCTTGCACGGTCACGGGCACGGGCGGCGACGGCGCAAGGAGGCGGCAGCTGCGGTCAAAACAGGATTGACTAGGGATGAAAGGAATTCACCGCGACCTTTTATACTCGGGACCACACGGTCGGTACTACCGCCCATAAGGGTCGGTACCACCGACGTCGGTACTACCAACCCTATGGCGGTACCACCGACTGTGCAAAAACAGAGAGGACAGAGAGCTATTCCAAGAGAACCTTGAGTGGTATACTACACATACTTCAAATATGTCCAGATTTCATACAAGCAGTACATAACTATGGACACAAGTGAAGCATGCAAAATAGATTTTGAAATCACACACAATATTTTGTCAAAGCATTTATCTAGGTCTCTAGGTGAAAACAAATATGTGCAAGACATCAAGCCACGTTACGAGAATCAATGATATTTAGTTCACTCCTCAAAGCACAAAATCTTGACTCATCTAAAGGCTTTGTGAAGATATCGGCTAGTTGCTTTTCAGTGCTCACATGGCGTATTGCGATATCTCCTTTGGCTTCATGGTCTCTCAAGAAATGGTGTCGGATGTCTATGTGTTTTGTGCGAGAATGGTTTACGAGATTGTTGGCTAGCTTGATAGCACTCTCATTGTCACACAAAAGTGGAATTTTGGTTTCCTCACATCCGAAGTCTTTTAGTGTTTGCTTCATCCAAAGTAGTTGAGCACAGCATGCGCCGGCCGCCACATACTCGGCTTTGGCGGTGGATAGGGCAACACTATTTTGTTTCTTAGAACTCCATGACACCAAAGACCTCCCAATAAATTGGCAAGTCCCGGTAGTGCTCTTTCGGTCTACCTTGCAACCGGCATAGTCCGAATCGGAATAGCCAAGTAGATCGAAAGTGGAGCCCTTGGGATACCACAAGCCAAGATTCGGAGTGTGCACTAAGTATCGACAGATTCTCTTAACGGCCATAATATGACATTCTTTTGGATTAGCTTGAAACCTTGCACACATGCACACACTAAGCATGATATCGGGCCTAGATGCACAAAGGTAAAGTAATGAACCGATCATAGAGCGATATACCTTTTGGTCCACTGACTTACCATCCTCATTTAGATCAAGATGTCCATTGGTAGGCATGGGGGTCTTGATGGGTTTGGCCTTGTCCATCTCAAACTTCTTTAGCATGTCTCTTGTATACTTGTTTTGACTGATGAACGTGCCATCCTTGAGTTGCTTGATTTGGAATCCAAGAAAGTACTTCAACTCACCCATCATGGACATCTCGAACCTTTTAGTCATGATCCTACTAAATTCCTCACAAAAAGCCACATTAGTACTACCAAATATTATGTCATTGACATATGTTTGGCACACAAAGATATCATTATCGATTTTGCGAGTAAATAAAGTAGCATCGGCCCTTCCTATCTCAAAACCCTTTTTGAGTAGGAAGTCCTTAAGACAATCATACCAAGCTCTAGGGGCTTATTTGAGCCCATAGAGCGCATTGTCGAGCTTGTAGACGTGGTTGGGAAATTTTGGATCCTCAAAACCCGGTGGTTGCTCCACATATACCAATTCAGAGAGGGGGCCGTTGAGGAATGCACTTTTCACATCCATTTGATATAGCTTTAAATCATGGTGAGTAGCAAAGGCAAGTAATATACGAATTGACTCAAGCCTAGCTACAGATGCATAGGTTTCCCCAAAATCCAAACCTTCGATTTGAGTGAAACCTTGAGCCACCAACCGTGCTTTGTTCCTTGTTACCACGCCATGCTCGTCTTGCTTGTTGCGGAAGACCCATTTGGTTCCTATCACATTTTGCTTGGGCCTTTCCACCAAGGACCAGACTTCATTCCTGGTGAAGTTGTTCAACTCTTCTTGCATAGCCATCACCCAGTCCGGATCATCAAGTGCTTCTTCCACCCTAAGAGGTTCCAAAGAGGAGACAAACAAGTAATGTTCACAAAAACTTGCTAAACGAGAGCGTGTCGTTACCCCACGCTGTATGCTCCCCAATATGTTGTCAACGGGATGATCCCGTTGAACTGTATGATGAACTCTTGGATGTGGCACAAGTGATCTCCTTTGGATGGGTCCATTTTCATCATCTTCATCATATGTGTTGATGTCCCCATCTTCTTGTTGGACTTCATGTTGAGCTTGTGTTTGATCATCAACTTGATGTATCACTTGAACATCACCCACACTACCATCATTCGGAGTTGCGGAAGCTTCATCATGCACATTTGGATGCACATGATGGATATGAGAATCTTGTGGAGTGTGTGATGGATCATCTTCATCATCTTCAATTTCAACGGGCCTCACATCACCGATTGCAAGCCTCTTGATAGCTTCGGATGGAGGCACGTCATTACCTACAAGCTCATCATTGACTTGCTCCTTTTGGGAGCCATCGGATTCATCAAAAGTCACGTCTACCGTTAACTCAATAGTGCCGGTGGCATTATTGAATACACGGTAGCCATGTTCGTTAGTACCATAACCAAGTAGAAAGCCTTCATGTACCTTAGGTGCAAACTTTGAGCTTTTGGCCCTTTTGTTAAGTATGAAACACTTGCAGCCAAAGACTCTAAAGTAGTGCACCTTCGGTTTGTTACCGGTTAGAAGCTCATATGGCGTCTTCCCTCTCAGCTTGTGAAGGTAGAGGCGATTGATTGCATGACACGCCGTGTTCATCGCCTCCGCCCAAAAGCCATGGGAAGTATTGTACTCATCCAACATAGATCTTGCGGCTTCAACAAGAGTTCTATTCTTCCTTTCCACAACCCCATTTTGTTGTGGGGTATATGGAACGGAGAACTCATGCTTGATTCCTTCATCATCAAGATACTCTTCTATGTTGGTGTTCCTAAACTCGGTCCCGTTGTCACTTCTCACTTTCTTGATCTTGATATCAAACTCATTTTGTGCTCTTCTAGCAAACTTCTTGAAAATGTCTTGTGTTTCACTTTTATCTGCTAAAAAGAACACCCAAGTGAAGCAAGAATAGTCATCAACAATAACGAAACCGTATTTGTTACCACCGATGCTTTGGTAAGCCATGGGTCCGATGAGGTCCATATGCAATAGCTCCAATGGTCTTGTGGTCGACACGATGTTCTTGATTGGATGCTTTGCTCCAACTTGCTTTCCGGCTTGGCACGCACTGCAAATCCTATCTTTCTCAAAAGAAACATTGGTTAGTCCAAGGATGTGCCCTTCCCTTTGAAGTTGGGCCAAGTTCCTCATCCCAACATGAGCTAGTCGGCGATGCCAAAGCCAACTCATGCTAGATTTTGCCATTAGACATGTTGTAGGTTCTACCTTACTAGTTGAGAAGTCAACTAAGTAAAGTTTTCCCTTCAACACGCCTTTGAATGCAATAGAGGAATCCCTTCTTCTAGAGACGGTCACACCCTTATCCGTAAAGAAACAATCGTAACCCATTTCACAAAGTTGAGAAACGGATAACAAGTTGTAACTCAACGAATGCACAAGTAATACATTAGATATGGAATTGTCAGTTGAGATAGCAATTTTACCCAAACCAAGCACCTCACCCTTTCCATTGTCACCAAACACAATGTTGTTGCATGAGTGTAACACCCCTGGTGTTAAGCATTAATTAAAATTCTAATTAAGTGATTAGTATGCATAATCATCTAGCATCTTGGCATAAAGCATTTCATGTTTTAGGCATAATTGTGATGTTTTACATGTTTGACATGAGCGTTGTATATTGTTTGAATGGGTTGTTAGGAGTCACATGAAATGACAATTAGAAAACCCTAGTTTTAAATGTCCTTTTTATTCCCTTTTCAATAAGTCAAAAAGTATGTCAAATTTCAAAGTGATTTCAAAAGCAAAGTTGTAGCTCTTGTTGAGAGGGACAACTTTGGTATTCAAAGTTTTTAAAGTTTCTGTACAAAATTTTGAATAAATTTGGAATCTTTCAGACTTTGAATTTGACCCCGAAACTGGATTTCAAAAATTAAAAAGAATTAGACTTTGGTCCTTTAATCAAAGTTGTAGAGAAGTTTAAAATAAACAACTTTTATTAAGATAGATTTTCAAGTTACTAAAGAAAATCTGAAGTAAGTTGGAAAATCAGTTTGAATTGGTTCAAATTGAAAATTTTATCCCAAAATCAGATTTTATCCCCTTTTGTGTAGTTTCAAAATTAAGCACAGTTTGGCTATGCTTCAAAAAGCAAAGTTGTTCTATTTTTGATAAGGAACAACTTTGATGTGTAAAGTTTTTCAAGTTTTCTTATGAAATCAAAAGTAATTTTGTTTTTTTTTCAGTAAGGGTAGATTAGGAATGGGAAAAGGGGGGATAGATTTGCTTCCCTGTTCATGGCGGTCACCGACCGAGCTAGGGTCGGCAACGCCAGCGCGATGGGCACCGTTTCTTCTCGAACGAGTGCGTGTTGATCTCCGTGGAGAAGTTATCTAGCTGCTGGCGCTCTCCTTTCTCCGTGGCGTCTTTTCCCGAGCTTGCCGTCGTAGTTGCGCCACCAAGGCACCGACGGACTCCTCTCTGACCCAATCTCGAAGTCACGGTGAAACAAGCATCCTCAACCAAAATCAGCCGCAAATATAAGTTTCTTACCTCCTTGCGCATCTCCAGAGTCCATCCCTTCAAACTCTTCTGTCCCAGAGAGCTCATACTCGCCGGTTTTCTTCCCACCGGGCAGAAAGCGCCGCCGAGCTCGACCTCACCGTGGTCAGCTCAACCGAGCACTTCTTCACTCCCTCTTTCTCGTGTTTGTGTTTCGTCTTGATCCCAAAGAGCTTATCGGCTCGATGGTTCCTTGTCTGGTGCTCAGGTTTTACCGGAACAGCGTCGTCTTCGCCGGAGTTCACCGCCGAAGGCCACTGCTCCGTGGACGCCTACTCTCCGAGCAACCTCCGCTCAAACCGGCTTTTCCATCAGCATCAGGGTGAGCTTCTAGACCTTCCTAGCCTCTCCGTTTGCTTGCTACCGGTCTAGGTTCGCCGGAGCAGGGCTAGCCGAGATCCGATCCGCCGCCGTGCGTGGCCAGGCTCAACCCGTATGGTAGAGTGTAGGGTTGAGGGCTCAATCGACTGCGGCTGTCTTGCCGGTGTTGATGCTCGCGTCAGCCGAGTCTCTAATGGCCGGAGATGGCCGGCGTAAGATTCGCCGCCGCTCGGTGCGCCGTCGTTCACGCCGGCCATGGTCGAGGACCTTCTCGTTGTAAAGATGAAAAGTTCCAGGGTGTTGGTTGCAAAGCCCCAGGCTCAGGTGAATAGCGCCATGGACTGCGGGTTGTTTTAGTGTAAGCCGAAGGGCTTTTCTGCAAAGCTATCAGGGCACACCGTTCCGCTCGAGCCAGGTCCCGAGCGGGCATGTGGACACGTGCCCTCCGTCTCGAGCTATGCCTCGAGCAGGCGCCTCCTCCGCTTCGCTCGAGCCAAGCCTCGGGCGAACGTGTTCACCGTTCCGCCCGAGCTAGGCCTCGGACGGACGAGCTTTTTCCGTCTCGCCCGAGCCGAGGGCCAGGCCTCGGACGGGCGTTTGGTGTTTATCGCCTCGGTCGAGATAGGCCTCGAGCGGACCCTCGGGCGCTGTCTCGCAGGAGCTAGGCCTCGAGCGGACCCTCGGGCGTTGTTTCAATCGCGCCGAGCCTCGAGCGAACGCACCCTTACCCATCGCTGTGCGCTCGCGCCACGCTGGGCTGAGTTGGCTTGGGCCGAAAGCCCAGTTTGGGTTGGTTTTCGCTTTTCTTTTTCTATCTTTTTGAACAGTAAGCAATTTTGTTATTTTTGCTATAATTAATCTATAGCTCTGTTTTTTATGAAATTTGACATGATAGATGATAGCATGTCTGTGTTAATATAAAAATTATAAAACTTGTGTTTTGAGTACTTTTGCTATAGTCATTAAATCTGTACTTTAATTCATAAATGTAACTTTCATGAATTATGTAATTTTCTGTGTTTCTCCAAAAATCATGAAATTTGACATGTGAGTTTATATCACTGATGTACACCTCCATGTTTAATGTCATCCCTGTTTGACCAAGTATGATTTGTGTATAAGTAAAAGGCTAATTAGAATGATTTATAAAATAAATAGAAAGTGTTAATCCCTTTTGAATTTATATGACTTTTGGTTTTGTTTGACAATCAGGGAATCAGTAGCATGAATTGCTCCCTGGTTATGGATTCCTTTATGTTAATGATCTTTTAGATACATCACCATGTTTACGGAAAATAATAGAACTTGTTTAGTATATAATAGCTAAAGTTGGTTTTGTTGGTTTACAACTTTACCGCGAAGGAAAGTTGTACTCGACTTTTCTTATCTTGTGTTATCTTCTGTTTTACTTTTGAATTGTCCTGCACCTTAGCATACATCACATGACATCATTCTGAGCATACCTCATTTATCTACGTGTAGTATCCGAGAGTATTGAAATCGTGTGGTTTAAGCTTTGGTGATCGCCCTTGTCGGACAAGCCTCAGAAGGAGATTCTTGTTGGACAAGCTTCGTCGAAAAGACTTAACTTCAAAGCAGCAAAGGAACTAACTTGTGTCGATCTTTCTTGGATCCTATCTTCCCTGCAACAAAGGCAAGCCCCGGTGCATTTAACCTTTCTATTTCTATTGCAAAGTTTATACAACGATTTATCAACTGCATTTAAGTAATAGGAGTTGGATGACACCAGTAGTTGCATTACCAGTTGGTTACCTTTACCCTATCCTTGTTACCTATTTGTTTATAAATGCTTAGCCAAGATGCACGGTGATGAGATTATCCTCCGCTTAGGCCTTGAGCAAACTAAGGGATGATGAGTCATCATTGTTAGGATACCTCTCTCAGGTACAAACTGATAATTGGATGAAAAATGAATTTCAGACCGGACAAGTAACTTGCATCCGGATTGGAATCTTGATGTAGTGTTCCTGTTTGTGTCGATTAGGAACCGTCCGTTGTTGGTCCTTGATCGAGAGCATGATAGTACCAATCACGGGATACGGGTTAGTATGTTGCAGGTTAGAGTCCTGCCATACAACGCCGTGGTGCTTTGGTATGTTGCAGGTTAGAGTCCTGCCATACAAATCACTTGTGGTTGTGCAATATGTTGCAGGTTAGAGTCCTGCCATATTGTGTGATTGGGAACCCCCAGCTGGGTAGATAAAGCGGTTCGAATCGTCGTTGCTCTACGATAAAAAGAGACTCGATCTCTGACTCTCAACGTAGAGTTTTCAAAATCAAAGCATTTGGGAAATGATGTTTCATCCTAAAAGAGTACTATTGATGGTATATTTGGAATTACTCAGAAAAAAAAAGAATGTTTGTTAAAACTGATTATTCTGTAAATTCCTTCCCTATTGCTAGTCTCACTACATCCCCTTAAAGCTAGCATGACCCTGAAGTCCTTTCTGTTGACGGATAAGTCTTGCTGAGTACCGACAGTACTCAGGGTTTGTTAATTCCCTGTTGCAGGTTTCTAATAGGTGGTGTTGATCATGATCATGTCAATGGGCTTGACGTGATCTGGTTGTTCTTCTTCTCCAACTTAGGTGCTCCACCTAAGTATGGCTCCATAATACTTCTCTACTTCCGCAATAAAAGTTATGTTTATGTAAAAAGTAACTTATTCATGTTTTGTATAGTTTATTTATCTTGCTTCCGCACTCCGATGGTATTTTGTATCAACTGTTGTAATGTTGTAATTATTTCAACCTTCATGATGATGATCCTGTGGTTCGTGGATAATTCGGGGTTCTCTCGGGGACACCCGACAGATCTTTCCAGTGATGTGGTACATGTGCACAGTCATTAGGGCTCGGGGAGACGGTGACGTGTGCAGGTGGGCCACATTACCGGGCGGTTCTGCCACAGAATGGTATCGGAGCAGGATTGTCATCAAGGAAAGACTGGTTGCAACATTACTTTCGAAAAAAAAACTTCAAAATGATTTCTTAATCTAAAAGTTTTTGGAAGCAAGAAATAAAAATGATCCTTCCCTAAGTTTCTTGCTTTGCTGGAAGACTTCGTGAAGACTATACCAGTGACTCCAATGGAAGATGTTGAGAAGTTTCCAACTCTTCTACTGAAGGTTAATGGAGAATCACCTCTCTGTCAAACCAAGACAGAAGAGCTATTCAACACCTGTACAAGGTTTGTGAAGCTAAAGTGTAAAGTATAGCCCTATACCTAACTAACAGGTGGAGGCAGAGATCTCCTGTCAGTGAGAGATCGTATAGGACGAGCATATATCATATCATGCATAATGATAAAATGTGCTTCTTCTCTAAATTCTAAAAGCAGCTATGATCCCCGATAGTTGATCGTCCCTGGATTCTGTTATCCTTGATACTTATGTTCCATAAGTTCTGATCCTTGGGAACTTTTGGATATCTTTCATATACTTTACCACATAAAGTCAGAATCAGGGTAAATCTTTGGTTCTTCCTAGATGTGTGTGCCATGCCTTGAATTGGCACATACCAGTTGTTTGATGTTGTGAAAACGACGAATGGTGGTTGAAAGTTACTAAAATTGTGTTCTTTGAAAGGACCCTGATCTGTGGACCGGATAAAAGCGTGGGAACCTGGAGTAACCTATGGATGGCCACCATAAGGCGTTGTTGCCGGGAGCTCGCTAATATCCAGGTCTATGATCATGATTCTTTCTAGTCCACCGTTAAAGTGCTTTCATTTCTGGACGCCCGAAAGGGAGTTCAAAGCCACTTTCCTTGTAGTTATAACCAACCCTTGCTTTTGGTTATAATTTCCTTCTTATTAAGATGAGAGATATAGAAGTTGTGCTCTATTGTGGTGCCATGATTGGTGACCACAGTGCCGCGTCGGAACCTAGGGAATCTCGTGTGTCCGGATCACACTAGTTTCCACTGGGTGCGCGCAGGTATCGAGGTCTACAGTTATGATCCATTATAGCCCACAACTAATGTACGCTCTCTCTGGATTCTTGATAATCTTTCTTGCTCCACCCAGATATCTTCTACCCTGCTACTTGCAACCGTGTTCTGATCCCGGTTGTAATCCTGAATCCAACCCAGTTGCCTTGTGAACTCCTTGCGAGTAAACAAGTGGGACACATTTCTTTTTCCATCACTCAACCCCAACCGTTAAGTGCTTCTTAAATCTCAGGACGAGATTTCTTTAAGGGGGAAGGGTTGTAACACCCCTGGTGTTAAGCATTAATTAAAATTCTAATTAAGTGATTAGTATGCATAATCATCTAGCATCTTGGCATAAAGCATTTCATGTTTTAGGCATAATTGTGATGTTTTACATGTTTGACATGAGCGTTGTATGTTGTTTGAATGGGTTGTTAGGAGTCACATGAAATGACAATTAGAAAACCCTAGTTTTAAATGTCCTTTTTATTCCCTTTTCAATAAGTCAAAAAGTATGTCAAATTTCAAAGTGATTTCAAAAGCAAAGTTGTAGCTCTTGTTGAGAGGGACAACTTTGGTATTCAAAGTTTTTAAAGTTTCTGTACAAAATTTTGAATAAATTTGGAATCTTTCAGACTTTGAATTTGACCCCGAAACTGGATTTCAAAAATTAAAAAGAATTAGACTTTGGTCCTTTAATCAAAGTTGTAGAGAAGTTTAAAATAAACAACTTTTATTAAGATAGATTTTCAAGTTACTAAAGAAAATCTGAAGTAAGTTGGAAAATCAGTTTGAATTGGTTCAAATTGAAAATTTTATCCCAAAATCAGATTTTATCCCCTTTTGTGTAGTTTCAAAATTAAGCACAGTTTGGCTATGCTTCAAAAAGCAAAGTTGTTCTATTTTTGATAAGGAACAACTTTGATGTGTAAAGTTTTTCAAGTTTTCTTATGAAATCAAAAGTAATTTTGTTTTTTTTTCAGTAAGGGTAGATTAGGAATGGGAAAAGGGGGGATAGATTTGCTTCCCTGTTCATGGCGGTCACCGACCGAGCTAGGGTCGGCAACGCCAGCGCGATGGGCACCGTTTCTTCTCGAACGAGTGCGTGTTGATCTCCGTGGAGAAGTTATCTAGCTGCTGGCGCTCTCCTTTCTCCGTGGCGTCTTTTCCCGAGCTTGCCGTCGTAGTTGCGCCACCAAGGCACCGACGGACTCCTCTCTGACCCAATCTCGAAGTCACGGTGAAACAAGCATCCTCAACCAAAATCAGCCGCAAATATAAGTTTCTTACCTCCTTGCGCATCTCCAGAGTCCATCCCTTCAAACTCTTCTGTCCCAGAGAGCTCATACTCGCCGGTTTTCTTCCCACCGGGCAGAAAGCGCCGCCGAGCTCGACCTCACCGTGGTCAGCTCAACCGAGCACTTCTTCACTCCCTCTTTCTCGTGTTTGTGTTTCGTCTTGATCCCAAAGAGCTTATCGGCTCGATGGTTCCTTGTCTGGTGCTCAGGTTTTACCGGAACAGCGTCGTCTTCGCCGGAGTTCACCGCCGAAGGCCACTGCTCCGTGGACGCCTACTCTCCGAGCAACCTCCGCTCAAACCGGCTTTTCCATCAGCATCAGGGTGAGCTTCTAGACCTTCCTAGCCTCTCCGTTTGCTTGCTACCGGTCTAGGTTCGCCGGAGCAGGGCTAGCCGAGATCCGATCCGCCGCCGTGCGTGGCCAGGCTCAACCCGTATGGTAGAGTGTAGGGTTGAGGGCTCAATCGACTGCGGCTGTCTTGCCGGTGTTGATGCTCGCGTCAGCCGAGTCTCTAATGGCCGGAGATGGCCGGCGTAAGATTCGCCGCCGCTCGGTGCGCCGTCGTTCACGCCGGCCATGGTCGAGGACCTTCTCGTTGTAAAGATGAAAAGTTCCAGGGTGTTGGTTGCAAAGCCCCAGGCTCAGGTGAATAGCGCCATGGACTGCGGGTTGTTTTAGTGTAAGCCGAAGGGCTTTTCTGCAAAGCTATCAGGGCACACCGTTCCGCTCGAGCCAGGTCCCGAGCGGGCATGTGGACACGTGCCCTCCGTCTCGAGCTATGCCTCGAGCAGGCGCCTCCTCCGCTTCGCTCGAGCCAAGCCTCGGGCGAACGTGTTCACCGTTCCGCCCGAGCTAGGCCTCGGACGGACGAGCTTTTTCCGTCTCGCCCGAGCCGAGGGCCAGGCCTCGGACGGGCGTTTGGTGTTTATCGCCTCGGTCGAGATAGGCCTCGAGCGGACCCTCGGGCGCTGTCTCGCAGGAGCTAGGCCTCGAGCGGACCCTCGGGCGTTGTTTCAATCGCGCCGAGCCTCGAGCGAACGCACCCTTACCCATCGCTGTGCGCTCGCGCCACGCTGGGCTGAGTTGGCTTGGGCCGAAAGCCCAGTTTGGGTTGGTTTTCGCTTTTCTTTTTCTATCTTTTTGAACAGTAAGCAATTTTGTTATTTTTGCTATAATTAATCTATAGCTCTGTTTTTTATGAAATTTGACATGATAGATGATAGCATGTCTGTGTTAATATAAAAATTATAAAACTTGTGTTTTGAGTACTTTTGCTATAGTCATTAAATCTGTACTTTAATTCATAAATGTAACTTTCATGAATTATGTAATTTTCTGTGTTTCTCCAAAAATCATGAAATTTGACATGTGAGTTTATATCACTGATGTACACCTCCATGTTTAATGTCATCCCTGTTTGACCAAGTATGATTTGTGTATAAGTAAAAGGCTAATTAGAATGATTTATAAAATAAATAGAAAGTGTTAATCCCTTTTGAATTTATATGACTTTTGGTTTTGTTTGACAATCAGGGAATCAGTAGCATGAATTGCTCCCTGGTTATGGATTCCTTTATGTTAATGATCTTTTAGATACATCACCATGTTTACGGAAAATAATAGAACTTGTTTAGTATATAATAGCTAAAGTTGGTTTTGTTGGTTTACAACTTTACCGCGAAGGAAAGTTGTACTCGACTTTTCTTATCTTGTGTTATCTTCTGTTTTACTTTTGAATTGTCCTGCACCTTAGCATACATCACATGACATCATTCTGAGCATACCTCATTTATCTACGTGTAGTATCCGAGAGTATTGAAATCGTGTGGTTTAAGCTTTGGTGATCGCCCTTGTCGGACAAGCCTCAGAAGGAGATTCTTGTTGGACAAGCTTCGTCGAAAAGACTTAACTTCAAAGCAGCAAAGGAACTAACTTGTGTCGATCTTTCTTGGATCCTATCTTCCCTGCAACAAAGGCAAGCCCCGGTGCATTTAACCTTTCTATTTCTATTGCAAAGTTTATACAACGATTTATCAACTGCATTTAAGTAATAGGAGTTGGATGACACCAGTAGTTGCATTACCAGTTGGTTACCTTTACCCTATCCTTGTTACCTATTTGTTTATAAATGCTTAGCCAAGATGCACGGTGATGAGATTATCCTCCGCTTAGGCCTTGAGCAAACTAAGGGATGATGAGTCATCATTGTTAGGATACCTCTCTCAGGTACAAACTGATAATTGGATGAAAAATGAATTTCAGACCGGACAAGTAACTTGCATCCAGATTGGAATCTTGATGTAGTGTTCCTGTTTGTGTCGATTAGGAACCGTCCGTTGTTGGTCCTTGATCGAGAGCATGATAGTACCAATCACGGGATACGGGTTAGTATGTTGCAGGTTAGAGTCCTGCCATACAACGCCGTGGTGCTTTGGTATGTTGCAGGTTAGAGTCCTGCCATACAAATCACTTGTGGTTGTGCAATATGTTGCAGGTTAGAGTCCTACCATATTGTGTGATTGGGAACCCCCAGCTGGGTAGATAAAGCGGTTCGAATCGTCGTTGCTCTACGATAAAAAGAGACTCGATCTCTGACTCTCAACGTAGAGTTTTCAAAATCAAAGCATTTGGGAAATGATGTTTCATCCTAAAAGAGTACTATTGATGGTATATTTGGAATTACTCAGAAAAAAAAAGAATGTTTGTTAAAACTGATTATTCTGTAAATTCCTTCCCTATTGCTAGTCTCACTACATCCCCTTAAAGCTAGCATGACCCTGAAGTCCTTTCTGTTGACGGATAAGTCTTGCTGAGTACCGACAGTACTCAGGGTTTGTTAATTCCCTGTTGCAGGTTTCTAATAGGTGGTGTTGATCATGATCATGTCAATGGGCTTGACGTGATCTGGTTGTTCTTCTTCTCCAACTTAGGTGCTCCACCTAAGTATGGCTCCATAATACTTCTCTACTTCCGCAATAAAAGTTATGTTTATGTAAAAAGTAACTTATTCATGTTTTGTATAGTTTATTTATCTTGCTTCCGCACTCCGATGGTATTTTGTATCAACTGTTGTAATGTTGTAATTATTTCAACCTTCATGATGATGATCCTGTGGTTCGTGGATAATTCGGGGTTCTCTCGGGGACACCCGACAGATCTTTCCAGTGATGTGGTACATGTGCACAGTCATTAGGGCTCGGGGAGACGGTGACGTGTGCAGGTGGGCCACATTACCGGGCGGTTCTGCCACAGAATGGTATCGGAGCAGGATTGTCATCAAGGAAAGACTGGTTGCAACATTACTTTCGAAAAAAAAACTTCAAAATGATTTCTTAATCTAAAAGTTTTTGGAAGCAAGAAATAAAAATGATCCTTCCCTAAGTTTCTTGCTTTGCTGGAAGACTTCGTGAAGACTATACCAGTGACTCCAATGGAAGATGTTGAGAAGTTTCCAACTCTTCTACTGAAGGTTAATGGAGAATCACCTCTCTGTCAAACCAAGACAGAAGAGCTATTCAACACCTGTACAAGGTTTGTGAAGCTAAAGTGTAAAGTATAGCCCTATACCTAACTAACAGGTGGAGGCAGAGATCTCCTGTCAGTGAGAGATCGTATAGGACGAGCATATATCATATCATGCATAATGATAAAATGTGCTTCTTCTCTAAATTCTAAAAGCAGCTATGATCCCCGATAGTTGATCGTCCCTGGATTCTGTTATCCTTGATACTTATGTTCCATAAGTTCTGATCCTTGGGAACTTTTGGATATCTTTCATATACTTTACCACATAAAGTCAGAATCAGGGTAAATCTTTGGTTCTTCCTAGATGTGTGTGCCATGCCTTGAATTGGCACATACCAGTTGTTTGATGTTGTGAAAACGACGAATGGTGGTTGAAAGTTACTAAAATTGTGTTCTTTGAAAGGACCCTGATCTGTGGACCGGATAAAAGCGTGGGAACCTGGAGTAACCTATGGATGGCCACCATAAGGCGTTGTTGCCGGGAGCTCGCTAATATCCAGGTCTATGATCATGATTCTTTCTAGTCCACCGTTAAAGTGCTTTCATTTCTGGACGCCCGAAAGGGAGTTCAAAGCCACTTTCCTTGTAGTTATAACCAACCCTTGCTTTTGGTTATAATTTCCTTCTTATTAAGATGAGAGATATAGAAGTTGTGCTCTATTGTGGTGCCATGATTGGTGACCACAGTGCCGCGTCGGAACCTAGGGAATCTCGTGTGTCCGGATCACACTAGTTTCCACTGGGTGCGCGCAGGTATCGAGGTCTACAGTTATGATCCATTATAGCCCACAACTAATGTACGCTCTCTCTGGATTCTTGATAATCTTTCTTGCTCCACCCAGATATCTTCTACCCTGCTACTTGCAACCGTGTTCTGATCCCGGTTGTAATCCTGAATCCAACCCAGTTGCCTTGTGAACTCCTTGCGAGTAAACAAGTGGGACACATTTCTTTTTCCATCACTCAACCCCAACCGTTAAGTGCTTCTTAAATCTCAGGACGAGATTTCTTTAAGGGGGAAGGGTTGTAACACCCCTGGTGTTAAGCATTAATTAAAATTCTAATTAAGTGATTAGTATGCATAATCATCTAGCATCTTGGCATAAAGCATTTCATGTTTTAGGCATAATTGTGATGTTTTACATGTTTGACATGAGCGTTGTATGTTGTTTGAATGGGTTGTTAGGAGTCACATGAAATGACAATTAGAAAACCCTAGTTTTAAATGTCCTTTTTATTCCCTTTTCAATAAGTCAAAAAGTATGTCAAATTTCAAAGTGATTTCAAAAGCAAAGTTGTAGCTCTTGTTGAGAGGGACAACTTTGGTATTCAAAGTTTTTAAAGTTTCTGTACAAAATTTTGAATAAATTTGGAATCTTTCAGACTTTGAATTTGACCCCGAAACTGGATTTCAAAAATTAAAAAGAATTAGACTTTGGTCCTTTAATCAAAGTTGTAGAGAAGTTTAAAATAAACAACTTTTATTAAGATAGATTTTCAAGTTACTAAAGAAAATCTGAAGTAAGTTGGAAAATCAGTTTGAATTGGTTCAAATTGAAAATTTTATCCCAAAATCAGATTTTATCCCCTTTTGTGTAGTTTCAAAATTAAGCACAGTTTGGCTATGCTTCAAAAAGCAAAGTTGTTCTATTTTTGATAAGGAACAACTTTGATGTGTAAAGTTTTTCAAGTTTTCTTATGAAATCAAAAGTAATTTTGTTTTTTTTCAGTAAGGGTAGATTAGGAATGGGAAAAGGGGGGATAGATTTGCTTCCCTGTTCATGGCGGTCACCGACCGAGCTAGGGTCGGCAACGCCAGCGCGATGGGCACCGTTTCTTCTCGAACGAGTGCGTGTTGATCTCCGTGGAGAAGTTATCTAGCTGCTGGCGCTCTCCTTTCTCCGTGGCGTCTTTTCCCGAGCTTGCCGTCGTAGTTGCGCCACCAAGGCACCGACGGACTCCTCTCTGACCCAATCTCGAAGTCACGGTGAAACAAGCATCCTCAACCAAAATCAGCCGCAAATATAAGTT
Source organism: Coix lacryma-jobi var. lacryma-jobi (assembly GCA_009763385.1). NCBI lineage: Eukaryota > Viridiplantae > Streptophyta > Magnoliopsida > Poales > Poaceae > Coix > Coix lacryma-jobi. Next base: position 10,089,148 of record CM019822.1, read on the forward strand.
TCTTACCTCCTTGCGCATCTCCAGAGTCCATCCCTTCAAACTCTTCTGTCCCAGAGAGCTCATACTCGCCGGTTTTCTTCCCACCGGGCAGAAAGCGCCGCCGAGCTCGACCTCACCGTGGTCAGCTCAACCGAGCACTTCTTCACTCCCTCTTTCTCGTGTTTGTGTTTCGTCTTGATCCCAAAGAGCTTATCGGCTCGATGGTTCCTTGTCTGGTGCTCAGGTTTTACCGGAACAGCGTCGTCTTCGCCGGAGTTCACCGCCGAAGGCCACTGCTCCGTGGACGCCTACTCTCCGAGCAACCTCCGCTCAAACCGGCTTTTCCATCAGCATCAGGGTGAGCTTCTAGACCTTCCTAGCCTCTCCGTTTGCTTGCTACCGGTCTAGGTTCGCCGGAGCAGGGCTAGCCGAGATCCGATCCGCCGCCGTGCGTGGCCAGGCTCAACCCGTATGGTAGAGTGTAGGGTTGAGGGCTCAATCGACTGCGGCTGTCTTGCCGGTGTTGATGCTCGCGTCAGCCGAGTCTCTAATGGCCGGAGATGGCCGGCGTAAGATTCGCCGCCGCTCGGTGCGCCGTCGTTCACGCCGGCCATGGTCGAGGACCTTCTCGTTGTAAAGATGAAAAGTTCCAGGGTGTTGGTTGCAAAGCCCCAGGCTCAGGTGAATAGCGCCATGGACTGCGGGTTGTTTTAGTGTAAGCCGAAGGGCTTTTCTGCAAAGCTATCAGGGCACACCGTTCCGCTCGAGCCAGGTCCCGAGCGGGCATGTGGACACGTGCCCTCCGTCTCGAGCTATGCCTCGAGCAGGCGCCTCCTCCGCTTCGCTCGAGCCAAGCCTCGGGCGAACGTGTTCACCGTTCCGCCCGAGCTAGGCCTCGGACGGACGAGCTTTTTCCGTCTCGCCCGAGCCGAGGGCCAGGCCTCGGACGGGCGTTTGGTGTTTATCGCCTCGGTCGAGATAGGCCTCGAGCGGACCCTCGGGCGCTGTCTCGCAGGAGCTAGGCCTCGAGCGGACCCTCGGGCGTTGTTTCAATCGCGCCGAGCCTCGAGCGAACGCACCCTTACCCATCGCTGTGCGCTCGCGCCACGCTGGGCTGAGTTGGCTTGGGCCGAAAGCCCAGTTTGGGTTGGTTTTCGCTTTTCTTTTTCTATCTTTTGAACAGTAAGCAATTTTGTTATTTTTGCTATAATTAATCTATAGCTCTGTTTTTTATGAAATTTGACATGATAGATGATAGCATGTCTGTGTTAATATAAAAATTATAAAACTTGTGTTTTGAGTACTTTTGCTATAGTCATTAAATCTGTACTTTAATTCATAAATGTAACTTTCATGAATTATGTAATTTTCTGTGTTTCTCCAAAAATCATGAAATTTGACATGTGAGTTTATATCACTGATGTACACCTCCATGTTTAATGTCATCCCTGTTTGACCAAGTATGATTTGTGTATAAGTAAAAGGCTAATTAGAATGATTTATAAAATAAATAGAAAGTGTTAATCCCTTTTGAATTTATATGACTTTTGGTTTTGTTTGACAATCAGGGAATCAGTAGCATGAATTGCTCCCTGGTTATGGATTCCTTTATGTTAATGATCTTTTAGATACATCACCATGTTTACGGAAAATAATAGAACTTGTTTAGTATATAATAGCTAAAGTTGGTTTTGTTGGTTTACAACTTTACCGCGAAGGAAAGTTGTACTCGACTTTTCTTATCTTGTGTTATCTTCTGTTTTACTTTTGAATTGTCCTGCACCTTAGCATACATCACATGACATCATTCTGAGCATACCTCATTTATCTACGTGTAGTATCCGAGAGTATTGAAATCGTGTGGTTTAAGCTTTGGTGATCGCCCTTGTCGGACAAGCCTCAGAAGGAGATTCTTGTTGGACAAGCTTCGTCGAAAAGACTTAACTTCAAAGCAGCAAAGGAACTAACTTGTGTCGATCTTTCTTGGATCCTATCTTCCCTGCAACAAAGGCAAGCCCCGGTGCATTTAACCTTTCTATTTCTATTGCAAAGTTTATACAACGATTTATCAACTGCATTTAAGTAATAGGAGTTGGATGACACCAGTAGTTGCATTACCAGTTGGTTACCTTTACCCTATCCTTGTTACCTATTTGTTTATAAATGCTTAGCCAAGATGCACGGTGATGAGATTATCCTCCGCTTAGGCCTTGAGCAAACTAAGGGATGATGAGTCATCATTGTTAGGATACCTCTCTCAGGTACAAACTGATAATTGGATGAAAAATGAATTTCAGACCGGACAAGTAACTTGCATCCGGATTGGAATCTTGATGTAGTGTTCCTGTTTGTGTCGATTAGGAACCGTCCGTTGTTGGTCCTTGATCGAGAGCATGATAGTACCAATCACGGGATACGGGTTAGTATGTTGCAGGTTAGAGTCCTGCCATACAACGCCGTGGTGCTTTGGTATGTTGCAGGTTAGAGTCCTGCCATACAAATCACTTGTGGTTGTGCAATATGTTGCAGGTTAGAGTCCTGCCATATTGTGTGATTGGGAACCCCCAGCTGGGTAGATAAAGCGGTTCGAATCGTCGTTGCTCTACGATAAAAAGAGACTCGATCTCTGACTCTCAACGTAGAGTTTTCAAAATCAAAGCATTTGGGAAATGATGTTTCATCCTAAAAGAGTACTATTGATGGTATATTTGGAATTACTCAGAAAAAAAAGAATGTTTGTTAAAACTGATTATTCTGTAAATTCCTTCCCTATTGCTAGTCTCACTACATCCCCTTAAAGCTAGCATGACCCTGAAGTCCTTTCTGTTGACGGATAAGTCTTGCTGAGTACCGACAGTACTCAGGGTTTGTTAATTTCCTGTTGCAGGTTTCTAATAGGTGGTGTTGATCATGATCATGTCAATGGGCTTGACGTGATCTGGTTGTTCTTCTTCTCCAACTTAGGTGCTCCACCTAAGTATGGCTCCATAATACTTCTCTACTTCCGCAATAAAAGTTATGTTTATGTAAAAAGTAACTTATTCATGTTTTGTATAGTTTATTTATCTTGCTTTCGCACTCCGATGGTATTTTGTATCAACTGTTGTAATGTTGTAATTATTCCAACCTTCATGATGATGATCCTGTGGTTCGTGGATAATTCGGGGTTCTCTCGGGGACACCCGACAGATCTTTCCAGTGATGTGGTACATGTGCACAGTCATTAGGGCTCGGGGAGACGGTGACGTGTGCAGGTGGGCCACATTACCGGGCGGTTCTGCCACAATGAGTCATGGCTTGGTTGGAAGGAGGTGAACATCTCTTTTGCCCCGGTCATATGGTTGGTGGATCCACTATCCAACACCCAACTTGACCCACCGGAGGCACATATTCCTACAAAACAAGTTTATGTTCTTGATTTAGGTACCCAAATGAGATTGGGTCCTAGGGGGTTAGTCACATAAGCTTTTGGCACCCAAACATTTCTCATAATTTCCCTCTTCTTGAGGGCACCAACATACTTGACCACTATCTTGCCATCCTCCCCCCAACAACACAAGTAATCACATGTATAGCTTCTTGATATGAGCTTTTGTTGCTTGGGGGCCTCCACTTGCTTTTCTTTGTTGATCTTACCATTAGCAAGTGGAGCCTTGGGATTGGCAACCTTGTTGGCCTTGTTCATGAGGTCAAAGAGAGGAATCCCTTTGTTAAAGTTAACAAAAGGTACCCCATTGACCATCTTTGTGGCGGAACCGTCCTGATTATAAGAGCTCAAGTATTATCTTAGCCAAATCCGTCTGACTTCGACTGATACTTGAACCCATACAACCCCGGTAGTCCGGAAATCTCGAAGGATTTCTAACACCATACATCATACAGGATCGCATCGTTCAAGGATTACATTCGTAAAGATACATCATAACGAAAACGAAACCGAATTTAAAATATCAGAGTGCGAATTTAAAACAGAGTTATTACAATACCGAGTTTAAAAGTGCGGAAGCTGAAGTAGTTTGAAACACGACCACTACACATGTGGTCCAAATAAAACACTGTTTGATAAAACCAACTCACACAACTCACTCTTCCCTTTTTAGATAATGTGCCACTAGAAGTCTCAGACCAGCAAAAGAAAAAGGGAAGCTTCTGGACGACCCTGCCCTGGGCCTACTCCTCATCACCTTCCACTTGGTAGAGGCAGTGCTTACAATAGCCAAAGTAGACCTGGCCATCTGCAACAAACGGGATAATCCCTGAGTACGAGAATGTACTCAGCTAGACTTACCCGTCCAACTGAAAATAAAGACTCCAAGGGTATGCAAGGCTTTTGAGGTAGAGCTGGGATCTTTCAGTTGCGAAAAGCTTAATTTTAGATAAGAGGTAATTAATGATAATGATGAGCTGTCATTTTTAGACCTATTCCTTAATTCTAGGTTTTTCACCTGTACTAGAGCACTCACTTGAATCTACCAATCAATAATATAACCATATCCAATTGACTTATCCACATTTTAGTTGAACCTTTAAAACATCACATGGAGTTGTATCGTGGTGAAGCTCGCCATAGTTTCCCACTAACCGGGGGAGACGGCGACTCGAATCGAATTCCAAATCAGCTGATGAAAGACCTTTAATACCAGCCCACACTTTCCCCGTCGGGTCCATGCATTGGGCAACCGCTCGATGCTTGTTTGTGGTGGTAATCGTCGCGGTTCAAGCACGGACCGCCCAATTGGAACCTGGCGATGGCCTCACGCGGCAGATCGCAATTTCCATACTAGAGGGCACGCCACGGGTTGAGACCGGCCCGAACAGCTTCTAACCGGCTTTGGGGTCGATGATTACGGCACCGACATATCCCTAAGTAAAAGGGCGCGTTCAAAAATGAACGAGGGCCAACATCGATACAAACCTACACGATCCAACGGACGGACTGCCCCCAAGTTCCAACTTGGTGCCTCGCCTTCCAGTTGATCGTATTTCATTACTACTCAGGTTCTTTTCCACGATAGCAAATATAGCCAACCATGATCCGGTAACTACCCATCAGGGTATTACGGGAACATCCTTAACTACTACTTTTATTAAGCAGGCTAAGCAATTCTACATTGTAATTAAATAACAGGATAACAAGGTAGATATTTAATCAATAACCAAGGAATGGTAATGCAGCAAGTAGGATTCATTCCAACTCCTAAACCTAATGCATCACAATATAAAAGGACTCAAGTAATTTAATTGTAAATAATATGAGGCTTAGAATGCTCCGGGGCTTGCCTTGGGTGAAGACCGAGGCCTCGTGGGAGGGGCACTCGGGCAAGTTAGTGTCGCTGGCGGGGTCGACTTTCTCGGCTTGCTGAAGCTCCGGAATCTGCTGCTCGGCGTTTGTCTCTGGCTCCTGGTCGGGCTCCGGAGGGGTCGATCCTATTGCATGCGACGAATAATAAATATTTGCAATGCGGGTGCAAGATGTGTGGTATGAGAAGAGCATTTCTTGCAAACCAACAAAAACCAACTTGTGAACCACTTCGACATTGAGGTAAATACTTATTTAATTAATAAAACAAAATCCATTTATTCACCTTTTTCTTATTTAATAAATCAAAAGAAACTTAGGTTTGAACTGCAAGTGCACTTTTCTGGACTCAGAAAAATCCACGAAAATTCCAGAAGGCAAACAACAGTTGCTGGACTCCACTGAACAAATTTCAGCCAAAAATAAAATACCGAACTGCAGATACAAAAATGACAAGCAAACAGCCCAAAAAGGTACTTTGAACTACAACCCTACTGTAAAAGGGTGCACAACTCTATTTCATATTTTTCCCAGATTCTACTTCACATTTTATGCTTATTAAGAAAGTTCCATGAACAGAAACATTATATTATTTCTTACATGAATTTTCAAAGGAAAACACAGAAAAGCACCTTTGTAAAGCAACTTCATATTTTTTCACATAACAGATCATGCTTACATTTTTCTTAGCTTGGACATCATAAACAGAGACTATACAAATTTTCTCATATTTTATTTCAGCATATAAAACACCTTAACACTTATTCTTAAGAAATCAGCCAAAAAGAACTTTAAACCATAACAGAAACTTTTTCCACATAAACAGTGCATCATATATTTTTCACAGGTGTAAAACATGATAATAAACTTACACAAAATTTTCCATGAATTAACTCAACCAGAAAACATATATAACCATTTATCTTAGCAAGAGCATATAAACTGGAATAAATGAAAATAGTAAAATAAACTTCTGCCAAAAATACTTTTATATTTTTCCATGATAGATCTGCTCACAAACAAGCTAACAAAACTGAAAGCACTCCATTTGGACTAACAAAACAGGATCTACAAAATAAACAAGCATTTACTGAAAATAGAAAAACATTTTGGAAAACGTTTTCTGGAAAACACTCGGCGCACGGAATAGGTGTGCATTCGCTCGAGGCCCGGCTCGAACGTGACAGCGCCCGAGGGTTCCCTCGAGGCCTAGCTCGGGCGAGACGGAAAACAAACGTCTGTCCGAGGCATGGCTCGGAGGCTCGGGTCGAGACGGAAACAATCGTCCGTCCGAGGCCTGGCTCGAGGGCTCGGGCGAGACGGAAACAATCGTTCGTCCGAGGCCTGGCTCGAGGGCTCAGGCGAGACGGAAACAATCGCCCGTCCGAGGCCTGGCTCGAGGGCTCGGGCGAGACGGAAACAATCGCCCGTCCGAGGCCTGGCTCGAGGGCTCGGGCGAGACGGAAAGCAATCATCCGTCCGAGGCCTGGCTCGAGGGCTCGGGCGAGACGGAAAGCAATTGCCCGTCCGAGGCCTGGCTCGGAGGCTCGAGCGAGACGGAAAGCAATCGCTTGTCCGAGGCCTGGCTCGAGGGTTCGGGCGAGACGGAAAACAATCGCCCGTCCGAGGCCTGGCTCGAGGGCTCGAGCGAGATGGAAAACAATCGCCCGTCCGAGGCCTGGCTCGAGGGCTCGGGCGAGACGGAAAACAGGGGAGAGGTTTGACCGCCGATTCCTCGCCGACGGTGAGGTCGCCGGCGGGGAAGCTAGGCTTGTGAACTCGACTCAACGAGGCGCATCGAGTGGTGTAGGTGGTTTGGCTAGCGCACGGCCGGAGCATGCCGGCGGCGAGCGGCGGCGCACAGTGATGGCGGCAACGCGCGGCTACGCCGTTTCCGGCGGCGGCCGGAGAAATTGGGGGAGGCAAAAGATCGAGTGAACCCTAAGGAGCAAAGCTACGGGGTTGGTTTGGCCCGGGTGGCTCCAGAGGAGCTTGGCCACGAGCGAGGTCCGCGGCGGCGCCCATGGCGCTCGGCCGGAGAGAAACGGGTGGTAGAAGACGGTAGCGTTGAGACTGGGTGGTGTTCTCACCTTGCCTTGGCTTGGTGAAGCTCGAGGATGAAGAAGAGGAGTCGGTGGAGCTCGGGTTGGGGAAGAACGGCGTTGCGGCTCGGCGGTGGCGACTGACGGACCGAAAGAGGCGCTTCGTCCTCCGGCGGCGTCGGGGCTCGGTCGGGGATGACGATGTGCGCACGGCGTGTGCACGGCGTAGGCGGAGAGGCTGGCGAGAGGGATTGGATGGTGGTGGTCGGGTGTGGCCGGAACGGTGGAGGGGAGTGATGGTGGTGAACGGTCGGCGAGAGTGGCGGATGCTTGCGCGTTCGTGGGAGCGGAGAGGGAGAGCGGGAGTGAGAGCGGGCGAGCTGGAATGGCAGTGGGGAGAGGGGAGTGCGGTGCGCTCGGGGTTTTGGCTTGGTTTGGCCGGCCGGTGGTCGTGGCGGGGCCACGGCGGCGCGGTCGGCGAGGCAGCGCGGGCGATGCCGTGCACGGCGAGCGGGCGCGGCAGGCGAGGCGAGCAGAGAGTGGCCGGGGAAGATAGCTTGCGTGCTCGGATGAGAGGGGATCGAGCGAGGAGTGGCCGGCGAGGATCCTCGGCAGGATACGGCGGCCACGTGGTGGTTGCGGCTGGCGTACGGCACGGGCGTCAGGCGGGCGGCGGTGCGCGGCGAGCGCGCGGCGCGCGGGTGAGTGCGGGAGCGGGCTAGCGCGCGGGCGCGGGCTAGCTGGGTCGAAAGGCCGAAAGGCCAGATGGGCCGAAAGGGTTGGCGCCGGGAAAAAAAAATCGTTTTCTTTTTTCTTTTTCCAAATTCTTTTTAAACTTTGACCATTCAAAACAGTTTCAAAAACTCCAAACTAGGTTTTGACCCAAATATGAAAGTTGCTCAAAATAATTTTCTCTACAACTTTCATATAAGACACTTTTTCTGAAAACCATTTTTACAACCTCCTCAAAAATAAAGCCAGTTTTGCAACATAAACCATTTTCTTTGCCTCATTTTTTTTATCTGATAAACTATTTTGAACTAGGTCAAAAACTCCAACTCTATTTTATAAAACTCTTTGCCCAAGCAGAGATCCACTTAAATCATCGAGTCAAATAGAAATCCAAATCCAAATAAATAAACAAAAGACAAAAGCACTTTCATGCACATGAAATGATGCAATGCATTGCTTATGCTTCTTAGTAGCTAATTGCAATTTCTAATGCAGTGCTTGACACTAGAGTGTCACAATCTTCCTTCCATTGGCCTTACCACCATACCTATTGTACCCAATTCCATCCTTGATGGATGGGTGTCTTGCGGTCTTGAGGATATCTTTTGGTTGTTGCACCTTACACTTGCAACCATTCCTCAAGATCATGTTCAACCTATGAATCTCCTTGTCTTTCTTCTCTAGCTCAATAAGGTTAGTTGCACAAGCATTTATATCAATTTTATAGCATCTTTTGCAACCATTACTAGTTGAGGCATTAGAGCCATCGGAATCCTTAGAAGAGGTTGAAGAAGTGCTATTCCAAAGAGTGTTGTAGCTTAGTTCAAGAGTTTGATATTTATCTTGAAAGCTTGTGAGGCTTCCTTGAACTAAGCTAACCTCATTCTTTAGGCTAGCAATTGAGTCATTGCTCGTGGAACACTCCTTAGCCAACTTCTTGTTAGAGTCATTGGCTAAAGATAATTCCATGGTCAATTTCTCAACCTTCAACTTCGCCTCGGCAAGAGAGACTTCTAATGCAAGGTTCTTTTCTCTCTCTTGAGAGATCAAGTCCCCTTGCAAAACAAGACTCTCATTCCGACTTTCCAACTTACTAAGCAATTTTAATATTTTTGGTCCACCTTTCTTACCAAACTTTCTTATGATACTTAGTTCAAATTCATCCATGTCATCATCACTAAATTCATCGCTAGAACAAGTAGGAGAGTTAGATGATACCTTCTCATTCTTAGCCATGAAGCAAGAATGAGTGAAGTCATCCTCGTCGTCGGAGAGGCTCTCGAACAAGCGTGATGAAGTTGTCGATGTAGCCATGTTGGAGAAGAGGCTTGGAGAAGAGGTCTTGTGTATGGCAATGTTGGCCGCTCCCTTCTCCTTCTCCTTGCTCTTTCTCTTCTCTTCATCACTCGAATCATCTTCCGAGAACCATTCCTCACCAAGATGAGCTTCACCACCTCTTCTTCTTCTTTGCTTCTTGTCATCACTCTTGTTATACTTGTTCTTGTTCTTCTTTTGTGGACAATCGGCAATGAAGTGATCATCCGCACCACACTCATAGCAATTCCTCTTCTTGGACTTCTTGAAGTATCCACCTTTGCCCTTCTTGTGCATCTTCTTCCTCATGAATCTTCTAAAGTTCTTCACAAGAAGCGCCAACTCATCATCGGAATCATCACTCCCTTCACTTGATGAGTCATCTCAGGCCTTGCTTCCTTCTTCTTGGTTAGCCTTAAGCGCCACCACCTTCTTGTTGCTTGCCTCTCGATCTTCTATATCTTCATCATCCAAGACTTCATGATGCTTTATCTTGGCAAGCATCTCATGATGTCCCATGCTCTCATAGTTAGGTCTCTCCATGATGATTGACGCAAGGTTCTTGTTCTTCTTTCTATATGCTCTCAATAGCTTTCTTGCAGCTGAGTTGTCATCCCATTTCTTGTCTCCAAGAGCTCTAATCTTGTTGATCAAGGTCATGAATCTATCAAACATTTGTTGAGTGGTTTCACCACTCCTGATAGCGAAGTTCTCAATCTTTCCTTGAAGAAGCTCTATGTTGCACTTCCTCACACTTGCATCACCCTCATATGATATTCTGAGAGTGTCCCAAATCAACTTGGCATCTTCCATTCCATGTACCTTGTTGCTTTCTTCGGGCTTGAGGCATGATAGAATCAAAGACGCAGCTTGGACATTTTGTTGAAACTCAATCACATCATTGTCCGTGAACTCTTGGCCTTTAACATGACTTGGTCCATTCTCTACAATCTCCCAAACCCTTGCGGCAAGAAGGTGTAGCTTCATCTTGTGTGCCCAATCATTGTAGTTGATTCCATCAAAGGCGGGTGGTTTGCCTAGATTGACGCTAGGCAATTGAATGACTTTGCCCATTTGGCTATAGTCAAAATGCACTCTAGAGAACTCATTGTCTTTCTTGCCTTTCTCCTCATCTCCCTTCTTCTTGTCATCCTTGGGCGGCTGATTATCACCGCTTCCAGATGATTCGGCTTTTCTGTCTAAATCTCGCCTCAAACTCTCTATCTCATCTTTCATCTTCTTCATTTCATCTTCATGCTTCTTTTCTTGATCTTCAATTACCTGAGCAGTAACCTTCTTCACAAGCTCATCAAGCTGTTCTTGACTTAGGGTCGACATGATTCTCCCTTACGCAGTGAAGCGCTAACACAAGGGTTAGGCTCCGATACCAATTGAAAGGATCAAATCAGCCTAGAGGGGGGTGAATAGGTGATTTTTAACAATCTAAAACTCCACAAACTAGAAGATATAGTTAGATAACAACCGGAGAGGCCGGTTTGTTTGGGTAGGTACTACCAGGTGTAAAACACCAGTACTACCAACACAAACAAACGGCACAACCGAGATCCTAAAAGGAGCTACAAATCCAATGTATGTAAGCTGTGAATGTAATACAAGAATCTACCCACTTTCCTAAGTATGAAAGATAGCAAATCTACTCTCACCGAGCCTTGGTTGCTTCCCTTGATGTAGATCGAGCCTTCCCGACCTAAGAACGAGATAGGGATAGGAAGAACACGAAGAACATAACAACAAGTGCAATATAGAAAGTAGAGACAACAACAAGCACACGGGACACGCGATTTATCCCGAGGTTCGGCCAATCCACTAAGGAGTGCCTACGTCCTCGTTGTTGAGGTGACCACAAAGGTCGGAGTCTATTTCACCTCCTCGCCTCACTCAAGCAACCACAAAGGCTACGAGAGTTTCTCCACTAGAAATCTCAAGGGCAATACAAACACTTCGGGGAGCCCTCACAAGTGAATCAATACGGGCTACCATGAAGAACACCTAACCGGCTAGAGCTTCCTTCAACTGATCGCAGATGTCGACTGCTACCTGTTGTCCAAAGGTTTTTTAAGTGTTTTCAGTTCCAATTTAATTTGATACATGTGTCTTGGTTTGCCAAAAATGGAGGCCTTTTGTTTTCTTGCATGCCTAATGATTTCTACTTGCTATTTCTTCTTCCTATCAAAAAAAAGTACAAATGAGTATGGGTTCCCTAGCTGAACTTATTTCCTTGCTTACATAATTACTTCATTCATAACGCTGCCTATTTTAATGCAAAGGGATTGTGTTGAACTATTGATCGTGGGAAGCAAGAGCCATTTTTCTTAATTATTGCACTATGGGTTAGTAATTCTCAACTTTAATAATAGCACAGTCTGTCCCTGGCCACTGAACTTTCTGTTGAGATTTAGAATATACAGGAATGGAGGTCACATTATTTTCCTTCAACACAGACCTCAGCTCTGTCACTCCTATTTTTGTTCCTGATGTTTAACAAAGTTCAGCGCTGTTCACTGTTATTCAGATAAGTACAAAATGGAGGATATTGTGATTATTCGATATTAGCATATTTATTAAGATTCGCCTCCATCTTCAAAGATAGACCAGTTTTATTAGTTCCTACATGAATGTCCATTGTTTCCATGCTACAAAATGGCCAGGGAGATTACTACTGGAAGATTGGTGTGCAGCCTAAGGCTGTTATTTTACACAGCCTATTTGTGAATTCACTATCCTCTCCACCAGCATGACATGTTAACTAACAACTTAGAGTTGACACCATTTCTTTCTTGCGTCTCTCCCTGATTTGTTTTTTTTTTTGCATATTTTAAAAATATACATTTAAATATGACAACTGACCCTTAGTGTCTTAGTGCCTGAAGCTATAGGCTCATGAAGAAATTCAGAAGCAGCCTTCCATGGTGAGATAATGTTGATGTCTCTTACATTGGCAGCAACAAAGCTTGCTCATTTTGGGCCCTTCGACTTACCTTCATGTACTCTATTGCATGCATACAGTAATTTATGAATACACTTTGACCTACTGCATACATTTGGTAAGCCGGTCCCATTTCTTGCTCTTGTATTCTACTAAATGTAATCCTGCCCCATTTGTTGCTCTTGAATTCTACTGAATACAACACAAGAGAACAAAATGTGAGACAAAACCATGCACAATAATTATAGGTTCTGCTTTAGGTTTTATACAAGAATTCGTTGTTTCCTTTCTTAGGTTCATGGTGGCAAAAAAAAAAGGTTGTTTCATTTCTTAGGTTCATGGTGGCACAAGAATGTTTGTTTTCCTATTTGATTCATATTCCCCTGTGCCATTTGTCGACATGTTACAAAGCTTTTGTAATTTGTGTTCTTTTTCGTGCCTAATTTGTGTCGTTTCCAGTTATATTTATGCTCCTTGGTTAATATTCTATTGGTGTTGACTGACTGCTCATGAATCATAAATTCACTAATAGAAAGTCCTTGTTTTTATGCAGGTGTCATAGACTATGATATATAGTCCCTGTTTTTAGCCAGTTGTGTTCTTACTCAGACACTCAAGTGAAGTTACTTTGTGCTTAGGTAACACTAATTTGTGCCATGCTACATCGCTACATACATTAGTTTGTTCCTTTGTAAGACTTAGTTCTGTGCATGATCAATGATGCAGAGGAGCCTTTTTTGCGCATATTTACTTCTAAACATAGTTCTAAATCTAGATTGAATACCTTCTTTGTGAATTCTTATCACTTGACAGTTGATGTAATATAAACCTATTGAAATCTTATATTGCAGTCAATATATTTTTCATATTTGATTGAAATCTTTCATGTGTCCACTAACGCGCACAAAGGCGCGCGCCCTATACTAGAACTAAAATAAATAATGTCAGGTCAAAAACGAAGCAGGCCAGTAGGCCACCACGCCAGCAGGAACGAGCTGGTAGCCAGCCGTCTGACCTCAATGCTGCTGCTAGTAGCGCAGTACAGTAGTCCGTCCAATAATGGAGGAGGCGGCCAAGCCGGCGTACGTGACCACGTTGGCATTCATGTCATGTGTGTCGTTGCGCGCAGAGGAATTCAAATGTTATTTCGCCAACTATAGCTTTTCTTTGATAGTAAAGGCCTGTTTGGTCCCCTTCCACTAAAATTTAGTGACTAAAATTTAGTCACTTTTAGTAGCTAAGTTGTTAAACACCCCTACTAAAAAGGACTAAAAAGTCATTTTAGTTCCTTTTAGTCCTTTTTAGGGCCTGTTTGGTTCTCTCCCACTAAAATTTAGTGACTAAACTTTAGTTACTTTTAGTAGCTAAGTTGTCAAACACCCCTACTACAAGGGACTAAAAAGTCATTTTAGTTTCTTTTAGTCCCTTTTAGTAAGAGTGTTGTTACTAAAAGTGACTAAAGTTTAGTCACTAAATTTTAGTGGGAGGGAACCAAACAGACCCTTAGTAAGGGTGTTGCTACTAAAAGTGACTAAAGTTTAGTCACTAAATTTTAGTGGGAGGGAACCAAATAGGCCCTAAGTACAGTAGTACAATGTATTAAGGATTGCCAAAGTGCCATACGAACGAGACCTTTCTCCTGTGCACATTTCTCCTTTTTCCTACTTACTGTCTTTTCTTATAAAAAAATAAGCCGATTCTTATGAAATTTTTATAAAATTATTATGAAATTCTTGTGTTTTAAAGGAGGCCTTAAGAACAGGATGGGATATATAGCCCGCTTGCTACGGCGCAGCCGCAACAAATAGAAGTAACTACTAGCAGCCGTTGATGTAACCATTCCTGTCAATGTATACTTTATTATTTTGTTTCATAGATATTTAACTAGTAAGTTTAACTACTAGCTGTCAAATGTACAGTAACTGTTATGGTGCTAGATCTTTTTTTGCTAATTTCTAGTCAGTTTTCCTGTTAATGGTGATCGCTAGCGACACCACCCACATCACTTCTCGAGTTCTCCTTTATTTTACTCCTAGTGGAAAGCCCAATTCCAAAATGACGGCCGCCCGGGCCCATCGAGCTCAGCCTGCTGTGAAGCCATCCCTGTCACGGGGTAACCTGGTCAGCCACGGCGCTTTCAGAGCTCACTGCCTCAGCTCGAGCACTCGGACTCGCTCCAACCGTGGCCGATCGGTGCAACTCCAGGCGCAGCGGCGATGAGCTCCGGGAAGGCGCAGCAGCGGCCGCACGCCGTGCTCATCCCTCAGCCGGCGCAGGGCCACGTCACGCCGATGCTGCACCTCGCCAAGGCGCTGCACGCCAGGGGGTTCCGCGTCACCTACGTCAACTCCGAGTACAACCACCGCCGCCTGCTACGGTCCCGCGGCCAGGACTCCCTCGCCGGCACCGACGGCTTCCGCTTCGAGGCCGTCCCCGACGGCCTCCCGCGGTCCGACAACGACGACGTCACGCAGGACATCGCCGCGCTCTGCCTGTCCACCACCGAGCACAGCGCCGCGCCGTTCAGGGACCTGCTGGCGAGGCTGGACGCCACGCCCGGCGGCGCGCCGGTCACCTGCGTCATAGCCGACGGCGTGATGAGCTTCGCGCAGAGGGTCGCCGAGGAGATGGGGATCCTGGCCTTGGTTTTCTGGACCACCAGCGCGTGCGGCTTCATGGGCTACCTCCACTTCGCCGAGCTCATCAGACGAGGCTACGTGCCACTGAAAGGTACTACTCCTACCTACAAGTGGTGACACCAGTTCTGTTGAATTCGATTCAGACAAATTGCATCGAGTTCAGCTCGGACCTGAAACCAAAAATTTGCCAAAATTAACTAGTCCCCCGCACACGCGTTCTTCTTCTTGTTGCTTAGACGAAAGTGACCTGACGAACGGGTACCTGGACACCGCGATCGACTGGATCCCCGGCATGCCGGGCATCCGTCTGAAGGACATCCCAAGCTTCATCAGGACGACGGACCGGGACGACGTGATGCTCAACTTCGACGGCGGCGAGGCGCAGAACGCGCGCAAGGCCCGCGGGGTCATCCTCAACACGTACGACGCGCTGGAGCAGGACGTGGTGGACGCGCTGCGCCGCGAGTTCCCTCGCGTGTACACCGTCGGCCCGCTCGCGGACGCCGCGCGGGGAGGCGGCGGGCTGGACGCGATCGGCGGGAACCTCTGGAAGGAGGACACGGGCTGCCTCCGGTGGCTGGACACGCAGCGGCCGGGCTCCGTGGTGTACGTCAACTTCGGCAGCATCACGGTGATGACCGCCGCTCAGCTCGCCGAGTTCGCCTGGGGCCTGGCGGGCTGCGGCTGGCCGTTCCTGTGGGTCGTCAGGCCGGACCTCGTCGTGTCCGGCGAGAACGCCATGCTGCCGGAGGGGTTCGTCACGGACACGAAAGAGAGGGGAATCTTGACGAGCTGGTGCCCGCAAGAGCTGGTGCTCTCGCACCCATCCGTCGGCCTGTTTCTGACGCACTGCGGGTGGAACTCGACGCTGGAGAGCATATGCGCCGGCGTGCCGATGCTCTGCTGGCCGTTCTTCGCTGAGCAACCGACCAACTGCCGGTACGTGTGCCATGGATGGGGGATCGGGATGGAGATCGACAGCGATGTGAGGAGGGAGGAGGTGGCGCGGCTCGTGCGCGAGGCGATGGACGGGGAAAGGGGCAAGTCGATGAGAATGAAGTCGATGGTGTGGAAGGAGAAAGCTCGACAAGCAGTGGACGAAGGTGGATCCTCCAGGGAAAACTTGGACCGGCTGGTCGAGTTCCTGCTCGCAGGGACTGATGCCCCTAGCTGAATTTACTTCAAAATGGTTTCGTGCTGATTTTTAGCTTCTCCTAATATTTCCTATTAGGAATTTGGTGTTACTATATCATTTCAAATGGAAAAATTGATGATATCTCGACAAAACTATGTGCTAGTTTTTTTTTTTTTTTGACAAGAAATATGTGCTAGTTTGAAAACTCCAATTCTCATAGGGCTTGGTTCTTTTCTACTCCAATTCAACTATGAGGCCTTAAGTTATACATGATCCAATGAGTCGGGACTTATGGGCCGAACAAATTTGATGGGCCACTAGTGCACCAAATGAGCCCAATGCTCTTATCAATATGTGGATATGTGATTTCCTTTCTCTCCTTATTTTCAGCCATCCTTGCCCTTATACAATACGATGTTGATCTCCATCGCTATTCACTACCTGCCAAAATAACATCATCAGTTACAATCTCCCTCACATCTCGGTTACTCATGAAACTAAGGTTAGAGTATCTCCAAGAGTTTTTACAATAAAGCCTCCTAATATAAGATTTTAACTTATATCCAAGAGTTTTCAATACCACCTCTGAAAATTTTGTCGATTGGAAAAAAAATCACCCAACGCGTGGAAAAATTCGCGTGACTGCCGCGCATACCAGTTTGCCAATCTTAAGGTGAAAGAGTGTGAAAAATAATAAAGAGTAGAAAATTGTTTCTGATACAAATATAAAAGAGAGAAAAATATATAAAACTTGTTGGTGTAATTTAGAAATAGTATAGCATTTTTATTGTAAAATTGTCTTTTTTCTTTTAGGAGTAGATTATTAAAAACTATTAAAAATGGTCTTATTTATTCTTTCCGATGCTTCATTGGGACTTGAAAAACATCATGTTTTTCTACCAAAAAAACATTATGTTTTTGGAATTAAATTATTGGGTACTTTGGTAGATGCTCGTACTGAAGATGATCAATGTCGCCGTTAATAATATAACTGGATATTTGTTGGTGTTTTGTGGGTAGCATGGTTCATTTGTACAATTGTATTCCAAAAAAAAGGTCAGGTGTCCCTCTAAATTTCGAGAGAAAAAATTAAATTAATTATGTCGCATACCATTGTTGCCTAGATGTTTTTTTTGTTATTGGGAGGGGGAGGTATGCTATATTCTAGGTGTTTAAAATATAGCATGCATTCAGTCAGCTAACAACTATCAGCTATCCAACGGCCTAAATCTATTAGCATAAACCATAATAAACAAATGATAAATTTTCTATGGATAAGAATAAAGTTGTTCGGACACTTGAACTAGAGGACAGGTGTTTTTTTACTACTAATTGTCCCTAGATGTTGACCTGTTGTTGCCATTAGTGCACCAATAGCAGTTTCTACTCTCCCACACCCCACAGACTCCGTAGATGTTGGATTGTTGGCTGCTCCAGGACTCTCGCTGGTCGACGCCGGTACGTGGCTGCCGTGGACCGTAAGCATCAAGGCCCAGAGCCGACAATAAAAAACCCATCCATCGCTGTAACTGTAAGCATCAGCGACTGCTTCGTCGCGGGCTCGCGCGGCTCCGCGAGCCACGTCTGGACGCGACGGTAACGATGCGCATACTCATCTCTTTCTGGCACTATCTGAATTCTGAGTAGCCGTATCGATTGCGTCGTCTCCTTGATCGCAAGCGCCTTGGCTGTTCTCAGTTTCTGTCTGCTCCGCTGGAGATGTCCGTCCCACCATATATCCTAGTACTATGACACCGTAACTGATTCATGGTGGTCATCGCCACACCTTCCCAGGACGCCCGTCATCCAACGAGGAGAAGAAAAAAAACCCCCTCGATGGGCTCGAGCAAGCGCCCCCACGCGGTGCTCATCCCGTACCCGGCGCAGGGCCACGTCACGCCGCTGCTGCAGCTCGCCAAGGTGCTGCACTCGAGGGGCTTCTTCGTCACCTACGTCAACTCCGAGTACAACCACCGCCGCCTGCTGCGGTCCCGCGGCGCGGGCTCGCTGGCGGGCCTCGACGACTTCCGGTTCGAGACCATCCCCGACGGCCTGCCTCCACCGTCCGGCAACGACGACGACGACGACGTCACGCAGGACATCCCCACGCTCTGCGAGTCGCTCTCCCGGAACGGCGCCGCGGCGTTCAGGGACCTCATGGCGAGGCTCAACGGCATGCCGGGCCGGCCGCAGGTCACCTGCGTCGTACTGGACAACTTCATGAGCTTCGCGCAGAGGGTGGCCAACGACATGGGCATCCTGGCGGTCGTGTTCTGCACCATGAGCGCGTGTGGCTTCATGGGCTACCTCCACTACAAGGAGCTCATGGACAGAGGCTACGTGCCACTCAAAGGTACGGTACGGTACGGCGGCCATACGCCCAGCAGGAGCCTTTATAGCTGTCCAGTGTCGACTATCAAGCGCTCACTCGTTGCTTGCTATACGCAACAGCTTGTTCACATGTTTGTATTGTTGTTGCGCACACTGCAGATGAGAGCTACCTGACCAACGGGTACCTGGACACGGTGCTCGACTGAGTGCCCGGGATGCCGGGCATCCGTCTGCGAGACATGCCCAGCTTCATCCGCACGACGGACCCGGACGAGTTCATGGTGCACTTCGACAGCGACGAGGCCCAGAACGCGCGCCGCGCGCAGGGGATCATCGTCAACACGTTCGACGCGCTGGAGCAGGACGTCGTCGGCCCGCTGCGCCGCATCTTCCCCCGCGTGTACACCGTCGGCCCGCTGCTCACGTTCGCCGGCGCCATGGCCCGCCCCGATGCGGCCGCGATCTGCGGCAGCCTCTGGAAGGAGGACCCGAGCTGCCTCCGGTGGCTGGACGCCCGGGGAGGGGCCGGCTCGGTCGTGTACGTCAACTTCGGCAGCATCACGGTCATGACGCCGGCTCAGCTCGCCGAGTTCGCGTGGGGCCTTGCGCGCTGCGGCAGGCCGTTCCTGTGGGTCATCAGGCCGGACCTCGTCGCCGGCGAGAAGGCCATGCTGCCGGAGGAGTTCTACGCTGAGACGAAAGAGAGAGGGCTCTTCCTCAGCTGGTGCCCCCAGGAACAGGTCCTGTCGCATCCGTCCACCGGGCTGTTCCTGACGCACTCTGGGTGGAACTCGACGCTGGAGAGCATACGCGCCGGCGTGCCGATGGTCTGCTGGCCGTTCTTCGCCGAGCAGATGACCAACTGCCGATATGCCTGCACCAACTGGGACATTGGACTGGAGATTGACAACAATGTCACGAGGGAGGAGGTGGCACGGCTCATAAAAGAAGCCATGGACGGTGAGAAAGGGAAAGACATGAAGGCGAAAGCAACAATGTGGAAGGAGAAGGCCGTGGCGGCAACGGAAGGCGGCGGGACCTCGAGCGTCAATATTGATTGTTTGGTCGAGTTCCTGCTTGAAGGAAATGTTCCTACAGCTGCAAGCTAATTGTATGAACAGTACATGCATATGAAAACCAGAGTATAATGGTTCCAGTAAATCTGTATTGTGTAAGTATAAGTACTGAATTACTTTCTTTCATGACGGCAGTTTCACACGCATGAACATGTGGATTTCAGAATTCAAGGTATATATGGTGTGGCATGAACATGCCAATTTCAAGAATTCAGGGTGATGAAGTTACAAGCTTGTCAGTATTCTCAGGTAGGCCTATAGTTTCACCAGTCATGCTACAGAACGAACTGCGAATCATTTTATTCTTCTGAGAGTAATGAAACATCAGTAGAAATTGGTGTCGTCTTGTAGCAATAAAACGGGGTGGTTCTTCAACGAAAAAATGCACTGCATATTTGAGATACGAACTAACACTAACAGCACAGCAGTACTTTGAAGTTGAACACTCACGGCAGTACAATGGAACTCATGGAACTCAAGGTGATGAAAGTACAAGTTTCACAGTAAAAAATATGGTGTCCCATGAACATGTCAATTTCAGAACTCAAGGTGATGAAGGTACAAGCTTGTCAGTATTTTCAGGTAGGCCTGTAGTTTCACCTGTCATGCTACAGAACGAACTGCGAATCATTTTTATTCTTCTGAGAGTAATAAAACAGCAGTAGAGATTGGTGCCGTCTTGTAGCAATAAAACTGGGTGGTTCTTCAATGAAAAACCGTACTGCATATTTGAGATACGAACTAACAGCACGGCAGTACTTTGAACACTAACATGCCACCGGAACTTATGCTAGCGAATTCTTGAATTTTGAACTTGAAATTCAGTCGGCCGTACAATGGATTCGGTGAAGAAATGCAATGCAAGAATTCAAAAAAGAATTATTAGAAATAATGAAAGAACAAATCTTTGGGAACTTTTTCAGTCAAGATGTGAGAGTATCATGGACTCTGTTACAGACCACCAATAGTCTGCATCAGATTGACATCAGATCGTGTTGCCAGGATTCTTAGAAAGTCAATTTGGTGTGTTTGGATCTGAATCTGACACTACAGGCCTCGAATCTTCCTGGTTGTCTGTGATTGTAGCTGGAGTTGAAGAAGTTGGCTGAGCTGACTGAGAGCCTGCTAAGATATGCCAGTGGTATGTAAGATATCAGTTTTGTTGAAAACAAAGTGATTGTTTACAGTTCTTTTCTGCAATTAACCTTTGTTACCAACCATCAAAATGACATAATTTTATGATGCCAAAGTTAGAATTATTAAACCAAAATGTGTTTATTTACTAGGTTTCAGCAAGAAACACCACGCTAACTGACAAAGAATGATAGGAGTAGCATACCAGATGCATCTTCAGATTCCCTTGAGACTGCACGAGGGGGCAGCTGGAGTTTAAAATTAGGCGGAAGCGAAGGCCCTGGTGGGAAAGAACCATCCATCTGTGCCGTCGGCTGCTGCAAGAACGGTGGTCGCTTGGATTGCTGCATCGCTGAGAATCCAGTCCTTGGACTTGGGCCACCAGGCATATACCCCATGTATTGGTAGGGTGGTCCTGAAGGAGACGCTGGACCATACATCTGAGAGTAGTAATGTTGTAGCACTTGAGAATTGTAGAATGCCTGCTCATCAATTTTCAGGTTTCATGGTTTCAGTTAGATTGCCAGGTTGTGCTAGTGTCTCATTCTGGTACAAAATGCATGATAAGTTTGATGACCAATAAACAAAGGCCCTATCATGCAGACATTGCCAGGTTTCATTTCTAAAAATACTTTGTATTCAAGGATGGGAAGTTTCAATACTTGAATCCATAGTTTCAGATCATGGCAAGTAAACAGTGTGATTTAGCCAATAATTCATATAATAATGTCAATTTATTGCAAAAACAACAAAAATGGCATCGAAGGGCAGGAGATGAAAGGGAGACTGGATTGCTTGCCTGTTGGTATGGATAATCAGGTGGGTACCAGTACCTGCAAAAGTTTGCAGAACATCTTCAGTGCCTTGTAAAAGGAATATAGTGATTGCACTGAGCATGAGGCCCATCGCTGTCTCTCACTCCCAGAGACATATCTATCAGCTAGCATGGTTGCAAAGCCTAAAAATTATCTCAAGCATTATTATATGTCGAGCTAAAATAAGACCCCTCTTTTCAGTTCTTGCATCATATTACTCAGTATTAATAGTTTATTAGGAAAAGTTGCTTGCTGTTCAATGCTTCTGAACCTTGCAACAACCTGAAAACATCTGACCAGCTGGCAAGATCACATCAAAAGTACTAATCACCAACAAACAAAATGTCAGGTAGGGGACCTCCAAATAAACATGAAAGTTTCATCATAACAATAGGGATTAAATTAAACAAATACCATCCTTATGAATTCGAAAACTTGATCTCGAGAATTATCTTGTAAAGCAACTATAGTGTAACTCGTATAGCAAAGAAAGAAGTATGAAGTACCAAATTGGTCATGAAATCCTACTGCAACTTCTAATTAGTAGTGCACCTGTATGATCATGCCAATGGAATGGTACGGAGCACATATTAGCAAATATCTGTAAAACCGAGTGGAACTAAACTCTGCAGCAAACCAACAAAGTGAAGAGATTGTTTGCAGGGTAGACAACACAGCCCATAGTGGTCTGTTGTCTGGGGTAAGAGAGAAGGAAACAGAGGGTGGCAGTAGCGGGACCACCAGAGTTAAATGCCATGCTGAGCTGCTGTCTCCCTCCCATCGGCCCAAATTTAATGGGCCTATCTCAGGGCCCAGCAAAAGAGGCATGGGGGACACGTGGGTCCATCTGCGCCTCTTGGCAACTGAACCCACCTGTCCAATTAAGGAAACGATAACTGAAAGCTACGCAGTGAAAGAAACAAGACGCTCGGTTCCGTGAAAGTGAAACGCACGCTGCACGCAGAAGTCAGGTACTAGCTCGGTAAATCGAACATCACAAAGACCAATGACTTTTTGTTGTTCTCCTCCCACAAAAGAGGAGGGTCGGTCATGCTTAGATTCCAAAAGTTTCTAAGATTCATCATTACATCGAATATGCTTAGATTCCAAAAGTTTCTAAGATTCATCATTACATCGAATATTTAGACGTATGTATGAAGTATTAAATGTAGATAAAAAAATAACTAATTGTATAGTTTGTCTCTAAATGTCGAGACGAATCTTTTAAGCCTAGTTAGTCCATATTTGAATAAAGTTTGTCAAACAACAACGAAAGTGCTAAAAAATTTTACACCCAAATTTTTTTCTACTAAACACACCAAACTTGCTTTTCTATCACAACTCTCTATCTGGCCTGAAGGTCATGTCAGTTCAGCATGCAAATTCTCTGACGATTCATATGGCTGTGGCTCTCTAAACTTCAGAATACCCAAAAGCAGCCACTACGATAGAGTTGTCACGACCTAATAACGAGTAACGATGGCTATCCTCTCCGGATCAGAACAAGAAGTGAGAGAGAGAACAGAATGACACACTGACACGGCCTTGAAATGGACATGCGCCGCCCTTTCAATTGATAATTCAGAGTTGCAGTGTGCTCGGATTCCACGATGACGACGCACAGCTGCGGTGATACAGGCACGTACGTAGGCATACGGCACTCGCTACAAGCACGCGCGTACATAGGCAATCTGGCAATGCTCGTATCACCAGCGCATCATTGTAAGCTCAGCTGGGCTGAGGCGTACATGGATCTGTCGATCTGCAGTGCGTATTTCTACGGCCTGGCTCCAGGAGGAACAACAGCTGAAACAGTGAAACGTACAGGCAACAGGAGCACTCACCCGTACTGGGGATTGTAGTTGTAGAACACCGGGGCAGCCTGAGGCGGGGTCATCTGCGACGGCATCCTGTAGGGCGACCCCTGCGGCGGCTGATCCGGCACGTGCGGCCCGCGGCCGGCACCTCCTCCTCCTCTCCCTGCAGAGAAATCGTGGTGGCGATGGCACGTTAACGCAACACGCGCCAAACAAATAATACACCGAGCAGTACAGAACAGTGCAGAGCAGAGCAGGCGTATGCATGCATGTATTACGGACAGGGGAGCATTGCTTGCGAGAACAGTTGTGCAGCCTGTGCAAGGGACTTCTCACCATGTGCCCCTGCGCTGCGCTGGACTGGGTTTTGACAGGCCAGACGGGCTCGGGTTTTCTTTCAGCGTATGATGGCTTAGGACATGTTTAGATCCCAAATATTTATAAAATTCTCTATTACATCGAATCTTTAGAAGCATGCATGGAGTATTAAATGTAGGTAAAAAAACTAATTGCACAGGTGGTGGGGGGGAGATGATTTCTGTTCTGCACTGTAATTTGGTCTACAAATAATAGAGAAAGGGGTTTCTTTAAGTGAGCAGTGACCATTGCGTAGATTAGCACAGTGCTAAATGATTCAAAGCTGTCCTAGCTAGCCAGCACTTGAACCTACTCCATTTGGTGTGCATTATTGTGCGCGCGCTGTAATGCACTAAACAGTTCCGCAGATATAGCCTGCAGATTACTCTACTGTGAAAAGGAGAGAAAAAAAACCAATGCTTACTTGAAAAGCAACATTATGATAATTATCACATACAAGGGAAATAAAGAAGAAAACATTCCAATCCAAGTTAAAATAAGAGCGTAGCTAGAAGATGCTCTCTATCCATTATCTCAAAAAAGGAGATGCGGTATATATTGGGAGGCAATATTGAAACGAAGGAATGTAAAGAAACCCTCTACCCTGAAAGGAATCGGATATATAGGGGGGATATATATAGATGCAAAAGATGCATCAACACAGAATTAGCTTTTCATGCCGCAGAATCAAGCATCTATTCCTCGAGTGGTTGACGCTCAACGGGTCAAAGTCTGGAAAGACTACAGGAAGGAAGAGCTAGCGGTAGTACTGGCAGTATATGCTGCCGAACATTTTGTAAAGCCATGCATCGGTTTTCACTAGAAAAGAAAGGCGGCCGGATTCCCGATTCTCCAGCGATAATCTCCACCCCTTTACACCTCACTGTCGCTGGAACGATGCAGCATACCACCAATGGCGTGATCCCGGTCAATGCAACTTGATCTTCCTCAGCAAGCAAAGGGGGAAAAAAATAGTACCAGCCCCACCCACTCGCACTCTTTCCATCACTGGCAAATCGGCCAAAATGCTACTAGAATCCATGCATCTTGTTATGAGAGATGGTTGTACCAGCACTTCACCGAGATGCCCTAGTCTAACTTATCACCAGCTAGAGGTTCTGTTTGGAACTAAGTAAGAATTTGTACTAGACAAAGCCCCTCAAAAATCTCCAAACATATTGTCAGCCGCCAGATTTCATTGCTATCCTAGACTGGGTGGGGTGCCGGCCGGGGTGGGGTGGGGTGGGGTGGAGTGAGTAGACCAGATAGCGTGCTAAGGGTGGCAGCGAATTAGGGGGCAGCCACTGCAAGGCCAGCCTGGCTAGCACACAGCCATGAGACCATGACGACTCGTCATGGAAGCCGTGAGGCATCAACCATGGTTGATTAGTGCCTGCGTCGCCTCCTCTCCCCCGTCGTCCCAGTGCAGATATAGTAGTGTCCGTCCTCGTTCCCGTGTGCTGGCGCCCAGTGTTTCACCAGCTGGGCTGGGGGTGGGCCCCACCCACCTGCCAATAATCTCCATCTCCCCCAGGGGGAGATATGGCGCCCTAAATCAAGCTTATCCGGTTAATCGCGGCAGTACCAGGCACCAGCCGCCGGCGCTAATCATGTCCCGGTTATTACTGCCATGCACATGCGCGTGCCTCGCGCGAGCGCAAGGAAAGTAAAAGAAGACAGCAGGGGGGAGGGAGCATTGATTTTGGTTTGGTTCCTCGGGTCGCTCACCTCCTCCTCTCGGCTGCTGCTGCGCGGCCCGCGGCGGGCCGTACGCCGCAATGTTGCAGTTGGCGCGCCGGCCGGCGATCACCGGGTTCGGGTTCTGCACCGCCCGCGCCGCCGCATCCGGTTCCCGGAAAATCACCTGCGGAGGACACACAGATGGATGGATAACACGATCGATCTGGTGGTATAAGGCAGGCGGCGGCCGATCGGCCGGGAAAAAGGCCGGTGTGGACTTACGAAACCGTAGCCCTTGGAGCGGCCGGTCTCGCGATCGCTAATCACGACCGCCTCGAGTATCTCGCCGTAAACTTCGAAGTGCTGGCGCAGGCCCTCGGACGGCGTCTCCCACGCCAACCCGCCCACGAACACCTTGGTCAGCGTCGTGTCGCCGAACCGCGACCGGTGGTGGTACGGGCCGCCGCTGCCGCCGCCGCCGCCCGGAGGCGCGTAGGCCGGGCCGGCGGCCGGGGACCCACCGGGGCCCGAGGATGACGACGACGTCGCCATCCGCTGCACACGCAAGCACCGTATCTGCTATCTGCGTCTTGTGTCGTCTCTTCTCTCCACCTTGGTGCGGAGGCGCGGAGGGCTCTGGTCTTCTTAGGCGAGGTTGCGATTGATCTTTGCGGAGCGCGGACTCCTGAGTCCCGACTCTTTCCTAGTGGTTTCTCAGCCGTCTTGGGCCGTAGAAAGACCTGCCCTCCTCCGGTTGCTCCTCCTCTCCTTGGGTTTCCTAGTATATTTCTCTACTACTTCCATACCCTCTAGGTCCCCTCTCTCTACCTCAGAACTCAGAAGAGAGGGGAGCAGGATATGTTAAGCGAGAGAGAGAGAGGGAGGGAGGAGACGGCAGGCAAGCAAAGAGATGGAGGTGGGGAGGGGGCCGACGGCCGTGGCTGTGCGCTGCGCTGGAAGAGGGGGTTCGGGTGTGGGATGACAG
The DNA here is from genome assembly GCA_009763385.1 of Coix lacryma-jobi var. lacryma-jobi. NCBI lineage: Eukaryota > Viridiplantae > Streptophyta > Magnoliopsida > Poales > Poaceae > Coix > Coix lacryma-jobi. The sequence continues at coordinate 10,115,430 of CM019822.1, forward strand.
CTGCTGCATGACCCTTTCTAGTCTCGTTTCCATTGGACTATAATAAGCTCCTGCAACAACGCCAGCCCTCCCTTGTTCTCCATACCATTTTTTTTTATGATGCGTCCCCTCTTCCCTCTCTCTCTCTTGGCGAGGGGCCGAGGCGCCGAGGGCGACGAGAGATCAGCGCTGTGCTGCTGCCACCTTCCCCCACTTGGGTGGGCGTCCTGCCTGTCGCTCTCGGGCGACCACCCCGAGCCCCGGCCCCCACCCGCAAACGTAACGTAACGAACGGCGACGGCGTGGCCTGGCTGCTGGTGGTACTGGTGGTACACGTCCGCGCGCAGGGCATCGGCGGGCCGCGCTGGAACTGGAAGCGCCGAGCCGTCGTCGCCGAGTTGGTGGCGTCGGCGGGCCGGCGGCTGGCCTGGCCTAGCCTGCCTACTAGCCTAGCCGCTAGGTGGTAGTACGCCTAGTTGGCGTAGTTGTTTGCTACTAGTCGCGGGAAGAGTTGCTTCCTTGCCCGCATCGGCCACCCCGACCCTGGCGTACCTTGCTTTGCCACCGATGTGATCAGGTGTGGACGCCAGCGATCTAGCTGGAGCAAGGGGGGCAAAATTCGAAAGTCGCCCGGCAAAGTGTGTAATCATTAGCAAGGTCGTCTCCGCTGCCAGCAAACGCCGTCGTCATCAGTTTCTAATGGGTTCATTAACTGAGACCTGCCATTTTCGTGCGACGTAACCGACTTACTGTATGCTACGCGATTACACACGTACGGTTCTGTACTTTTTTTTTTTGAATCGTGGGAAACAAAAAAATATTTGAATTTACCAGCTATAATCACTTAATCAGCCCTTCAACTGTAAAACGATGTTTTTCTCTTGTACAATTTAACAATTTTTTAAAGCCAGAAAAACCCCTGTAGATTCGATGAAAGAGCCTACATACTATTTCGAATTGACCGGCCAGACCATGGAGATGATCGGTGATATTTTCTTTTCGATAGAACAGAGGTTTGGGTACGGGAAAAAGTGGGTCTTCGTTCGCTATCCACAAGGAAGGTTAGGGCAGACGGCAGTGAACCACTGGTGCCACGTCAGCATGCAACGTTTCCGGCGTGGCGAAAGCCTTCGGTTGACGACGAAGCCCCGTGCTGGCCTAGAAAGCACTGCAAAAATTTTAAGGCACGCTGGCCTTGACCTCTCTCCTTCAACTTCCTAATCCATTGTGGTGCGCATATTCTCCATTCTTTTGGTCTTGGTCTTATCAACCGGTTTATCAGTCGTATTTCTTTCATAGAACACTTTTGAAACAGCCGAAATGTGGTGCATCGGTTTAGTGCTCCGTTTTCTTCTGCACCAGGGACAGCAAATCCGGTTTTCAGTCAGAGCTCGGTAGTTGGTTCACTGAATAGTATAACGATCCTCGTTAACACGCAAAGCGGTTGATTCACTAACTGACAGGAGATTAAATTTCCACGACAGTAGTTGCTTGTGAAACTATAATAGTAGTACATACACGGAATCGTCGGTTGGGAGGCGCAAGGAGCTGCTAGCCTGCTACTGCTGCTTCAGCAGCGGCTGCTGCGCTTTTGTGAAACTCTTGTTGGTGCAGTGCAGACGACGACGATGCGGCCAGGAATACCAGAGCACGCAACTGGTGACAGCAACCGATGGGAGCATGCCGTCGACCTTTCCGCTAATTACCAACCTGTCCTCTAAGCAATCCAGAGAGACGGCGGATGGATGGATAGAGCTCGCAAAATACTCGTCGACTCGTCGTCCCACGTCCCGCGCCCAACCCATGAACATTGTTTATTCTTCACAGCGCGCGTCGATCGGCCATTAACAAACGGGGCTTAATAAATAATAATCCGCGCCGGTCGCTGTCAGCCGTCAGCCGGGCCTACGAAATCCTCCTGCGAGCACGAGCACGAGCATTGCTGCATTGGCTGGCCACCACCGGTCGGTTTCTTTAACGGCAAGCAACGAGGAGGAGGCCCCCGGTGAACATGAACTGGTGGTGGTCTCGTAGGATTAGGAGGACACGGAGCGAGGGGGATCGGGGCGCGACGTACGCCAAACGAGAAGGACGACGCCAATCAATAATCCCACCTCGAGCGAGCCTTGTTGGACTGCACGATCCGTCGATTCGCCACCCGACGAATCATCCGAGACGATGTCGAACGAGTATACGGAGTACTGTATACTGAGGGAGTATATCTATCGCTCGATCACTACTTGCCCCGGTTCTCAATTATCTTCTCGTTGTATGTAAGTATGATGACGAGTGAATCTTATTAGCTGGTGTCTGGCTGGTTGTGGCAGCGAATGAATGTCGCCGTGTAGGATCGGAGCCACCAGACATCTAGCGGATGCCTTTGTTTATCGTTGCTGCTCGCATTGTTTAGTTTCTGCGCACCTGGCGTCTGTTTCGGCCACGACGGGAAGACGACTAGAGGGGGTTTTGTTTGTTGTCAACTCGCGCGGCGGGATCGTTAGCGGCGGCCGCGCCTTCCGCGCTAGATCGACAGCCGGCACGAAAGCTTGCGGCGGTACGACACGCGCAAGCGTCCATTTGTTTCGCCGGCGAGCCGAGCCGGCAAGGCAAGGCAAATCGCTTTGCCCGGACGCCGGAGGGAGGGAGGACGTGAACTGCTCCGGTGTGGCCGGCAGTGGCAGGCGCGATGCCATTACTTGGTTGGTCCTGTGCTCCTCCTGTCCGTAGCCGATGACTTCTGTTAGATCTTAGGGCCCCGTGCGTGGCCCCGGTATCTTCAGCCAGCAGATCGTGTCGAACTTGCAATACCAGGGTGGGCGTACGGTACGGTGCGGCTTTGTGTTTTGTACGACGAACGGCAGGTATGCGGTCAGACCAGAGCTCTGTCATGTATCACATGGAGAATGGAGCCACCGAAATGGGCAAATGGCCGTACTGTATCAGCAGAATCCGCGCTTTGATTTCGCCAGTGTCTTGTGTATACGGGGCTACGAGGTTCACTTTGCGCTCTGGTGGAAAATTTTGCCTCGCACAGATGCAGACTGACGACCATTACTTTGCTTGCTGGATTCTCAGGCCTTGTTTAGTTTCGCAAACTTTCCCCAAATATTTCTAGATTCCCCGTCACATCAATCTTTAGCTGTATGCATGGAATATTAAATGTAGGTAAAAATAATAATTGATTGTACTTTTAGTATCTACATGTCGAGACGAATCTTTTGAGTCTTGTTGGTCCATATTTGGATAAAGTTTATCAAATAACAACGAAAGTGCTACAGTGCAGAATCCAAATATTTCTCGGAACTAAACACCCTCATTGGCGAGTGGCGAGTGGCGTGTGACTGAAATGCAATTGCAATGCAAACCTCCAGGCTGCAGCTGCAATGGTGCAGTCCAAGTCTGGAGGCCTGTGGGCTAATGGTTACGGCCCGGTGGGCTCATTCAGCATGTAGGGCACTTGTACTACCTATGCTTTTGTTGCATGGTGCTGTCATGTTCTGATCTTTCTTCTCGGAAAATTCAAACCATACACCTTCCTCCCCAAACCATTTAAATTCTGTCCTTGGCACTGTTAGAAGCGGTTTCGTCATTTCGTAGTTAAAAAACATGGTAAATATCTTATAATAAGGCTTTTAATAAACCATGAAAAATGTCACTAAGTTTCTAAAATTTATGAGAAAAAATTCATAGAGATACATAAGGACAGGATAAATCAGAATAAAATAATTAGAGATCTTGAAGCATATATAAAAGTTCCGTAAATTAAATTTAGATCCAGGGAAATGAGAAAAGTATCAAACAATCTAAATTTTCTAAAACATCACATTTGATGTATAGACAAATAAAAACATCCCACAACAAACGTACTCCCTCCATACCCATATTAGTTGACGTTTTAGAAAAGATTAGAGTCAAACATTGGGAATATAAATCATCAATAATTATTAAGTTTCTAAGTTTACAAATATAAAAATTATATAAATAGATTTGTCTCGAAGAATAGTTTCATAAAAGTATACATATATCACTTTTCCATAAATATTTTTATAAAAATAAGAGGTCAAAGTTGTGTTTTGAAGACCGTGTCGCTGTCCTAAATGTCAACTAATATGAGTATGGAGGGAGTACCCGATATAACAAGCAGGCCTTCCCAACCGGGGCTAAAGGCTCCCACGAGGAAAAATAAATGTGCATTTGTGAGATTCGAACTCAGCACCTCTCGCCTCAGGCACGCCTACCAACTGAGCTACACAATCCACGTGATGTAGTTCTGGATGTTTTCTTTTTGAATCCACTCGGGAAGGGCCTTTAGCCCCGGTTGGTAACACCAACCGGGGCTAAAAGGACCTTTAGTTCGGGTTGATAATACCAACCGGGACTAAAGATTCACCTTTAGCCCCGGTTGGTGTTACCAACCGGGACTAAAGGTCTTTAGCCCCGGGCGCAATTTTTTACCGAGGCTAAAGCTCAATTGAAAGATCGTCCAAAGGTCTGTTCTCTAGTAGTGTACTAAGGTGGTCGTTGTTTGAGTTTTGGAGGTAACCGAGTGAAAGTATTAGGGAACTCACATGTTTTACGAGAGATGAATAGATGATGATTAGTCCACAAGATAGTTGCGCTACGTACATGAAGCCATAGAAAAGGAGATGACAAGGATCATGAAGTGCAAAGGCTCAAGATGTGAAGGTGAAGACGATGGATAGATGGAGATGAAATGGGTTGAAAACAAATCAAGGCAAATGAGCAGTATATAGTTTACGTGTTTAGCTATAGATCATGTATAGTTAGACTGTTTTTTTTTTTTGGTAGGGCTCCACCTGTGTGTGCACTGTACGTTACTATGGCAGTAGCAATACCGGCTCTGCCGCCTGCTGTTTTTGGCTGTGAAACCAGCGGACCCAACCGAGCTGTCTTATCTGAACTCCTGTGACTCTACTACAATGCACTGTGCCGGAGCCGGAGCCAGAGCCAGAGCCGGAGGATAGAGCCCCTGGCCCCTTTTACAAATACGCTTAACACCTGTGTACTGTCGCTTGTTGTTTTTGCGTGTGAAACTAATGGAGCCACGGAAGCTGTCTTTTCTGAACTCTTGTGTCTCTATATTAGCTCTACATTGCGTGTTAAATATATTTCAAATTCAGTTACATACTCCGTATTATATTTGAGAATTTGCACATTATATTGGACCGGGGGAAGCGGAGTCTGAAGTCGGCCCTCTGGGATGCGATGCGACCTTGAGGACGTTTGGGGTTGCGGCGAACTTGCTCCCCGCGGTTTGGTACATATACCCATCATTAGAGTTTCACTTTGATTACTCTCTTGTAAGCCGTTATACAACGTTATAATTCGACTCTTGATAATAGTGAAGAGTGTTTGTTTAGTGGTGCCTGTGGTTTTTCCTTCCATATTAGAAGGGTTTTCCACGTTAAATCTTGAGTAAAATGCACCCTAGGTCCTCGAACTTTTAACATCTTCCCATCTACGTCCTTGAACTGCAAAAGCGACTATCTGGATCCTTAATCTATTATGACCACACACCAAAGATCTAAAACCTACCACACAAGTGTCAACAACCGACGTGGCCATGCCACGGTGGTGGGCGGACACCATGGCCATGCAATTTTTTTCAAAAAACCCCTTGTTCTTCCTCTCCTCCCACAACAACCACTCCTTTGGCCATGTGCCGTGCTCGCGGCTGGAGCAGGCCGGGCAGCGCGCGTGTAAGGCTGCTCGAGCCGAAGCAGGGGCAGGGTGGCGCGTGCGGTGGGGCGAGCACGCGTATGAAAGCCGGAGCAGGGTGCTGGGCAGGCGCGTGCGGGAGAGGCCCCAGAGCAGGACACATGAGCGGTCGCGCGTGTGCAGCAGGTTCACGCGACGAGGAGCGGCGAGGCACGGCGCGTCGAGCGCGTGGGCCGGTGGCGGCACCTGCTGGAGACTGGAGGCTGTACTGCACCTATTCGCAAGGCTTGGACGCGGCGCCTGTGTCGCGTGAGGCTCAAGCGTGCGCGGCAGCCGTGGTTCCGCGGAAGAGCATTGCCACCCCACCACGCGCGACCATGACGGCCGAAACTTCCCGCGACGCCACCATCGGTGAGAGCAGGGCCACGCACGCGTGCTTGACAGACGTCGTGCCAGAGCTGGACTCGAGCGCGTGAGGATGCCCAAGATGTGGATGGCGGCGCCCGTGCGTGACGCCGGTTCCATGCCGCGGGTCGCGGCAGCAGCATGCGGATGCTCGGGCGGTCGTCGATGCGTGTGAGTGAAAAGCATCGAGGATCGCGGAGAGTGGTCATCCTCCCTTGTTGCGCCCTGCTCATTCTCGTCGTGGCCGCCATTGTTGGCCGGTCCGAGCTCCAGCTTGCATTCCCCGTTGGCACCCAACTTGCGGCACGCTCTCTGGGTCTGCCGAGGCCGGGACGGACACACGGTGCTGAGCCTGGATCCAACAATGATGGCGATGGCGCGGCAGAGCTCATGCTCATCCAAGTCACTCGCTTGGCGTGCGGCTGAGGTGATAACCGGCATGACCGACGACGGCTTGCATGCACACCCAGGGCGGGTGGCGCCTGCTCGGTTGTGTGGCCGGGCGACAGCCTGCTTGTGCATGCACATGCAGAATATTCCACATGCATATGCAAGTTGGCATGCAATGGTGGCTTGTAAGTTGTAACTGGTGGTCTGCTGTGCATGCGCTGTTCTCTAAATTCCGAAGGGTTGTTTTAGAAGTTGGCACGGCTCTAGGTGTTCGGATGCCACCGTGTCACGTCCACGTCAGATGTTAGGTGCTGGCGTGGCTGGTCTTGGACTTTTAGTGTGCGGCGGTAATAGATTAGAGATCCAGATAGTCGTTTTCATAGTTCGAGGATGCAGATGGGAAGATGTCAAAAGTTTGAGGACCCATGATGCATTTTACTCTTAAATCTTGTATCTCTGTTGTGATTGATCTTGTGTACATTGTTATTTATTCGTCGTGATTCATAACACTATTCTGCTGATTTTAACCTTACAAACCAGGGGTAGAACAATTTTTTCTCTCTTCAAAAATCAGCCGAACCAGATAGCTCAAGCGAACTATGCCGGAGCCTCCTTTTACAAATACGCTTCCCATACGCTTACCAGATTGTTTTGCAAAGGCCTGTTCTCACCTCTTGGCAGTTTGGCTCCGCTCTTCCCATCTTCGCTCGACTTCCGACTCCTCTAGACCCTAGGCCAACCCTTGAACTCCACCCGATTCCCCGCTCCCACTTGCCGAGCTCGCTGCAACCCACCTCGCAGAGCCCCAATGGAGCAGGGCAGCAAGGCGCAACTGCCGCCCTCACCTCACACTGAAGCAATGGAGCAGCCGCCCCCCGTCCCAATGGACCAAGGCGAGGGTCGGGAAGCCGCGGAAACCATGGAGGAAGAAGAAGCTACCGCCGCAGATTTCTCCGACGCCGCGGATCCCATGGAGGATGGGGAGGCGGCAGGAGACTCCGCGGCAGCCGCGGAGCCCATGGAGGACGACGCGCCCACGTCCTCCCCGACTCCCTCCGCGCCGTCGGCCACCGCGGCCGTCGACGACTCCACCATCGCGCGGAAGCGCCGCCGCCGTAAGAAGCAGTTCCCTGGTATGATCCCCACCGCCGGCGTCCGCGTCCTGCGCGGCTCCTCCTCTTCCTCCTCCCATACCGCGGCGCATCTGACCGGCGTCCCCCGCCGCCGGGGACGGCCCCCCACCTCCTCCTCCCTCCGCCTCGCGCGGGAGCTCGATTCTGAGGCCCTCATCGCTCTCGCTGCGGGGTTCCCCGCAGACTCCCTCTCCGAGGACGAGATCGTGGCCGCCGTGCTCCCACGCATTGGCGGCGCCGAGCAGGCCAACTACCTTGTCGTCCGCAATCACATTGTAGCGCTCTGGCGTTCTAATCCCCTCTCCCCCGTTGCCGCCAACGCCGCGCTCACATCCATTCGCGCCGAGCACGCTCCCCTTGTTGCCGCTGCGCATTCCTTCTTGTCTGAGCACGCATACATCAATTTCGGTCTCGCCCCCGCCGTCCTCTCGCTTCCCCCACGGCCTCCTCCCTCTTCTCCTCCCCCATCCATCCTCATTGTTGGCGCTGGCCTTGCCGGTCTGGCTGCAGCAAGGCACCTGATTGCGCTGGGATTCAGGGTGGCCGTCATTGAAGGCCGGTTCCGACCCGGTGGCCGTGTGTTTACCAAGACAATGCGTTCTTCTGCTGCAGAGTATCCGGACACTGTTGCTGCTGCTGACCTTGGAGGCAGCGTTCTTACCGGTATCAATGGTAATCCCCTTGGTGTCATTGCTCGGCAGCTTGGGTTCCCACTCCACAAGGTGCGGGATAAATGTCCACTGTATCTTCCAGATGGCCGCCCCGTTGACCGCGATATGGATGCTCGTGTTGAGGCTGCCTTTAACCAGCTTCTGGACAAGGTTTGCCAGTTGAGACAGGTGATTGCAGATGGTGTACCACATGGTGTTGATTTGTCATTGGGCATGGCACTTGAAGCATTCCGGGCAGCGCATGGTGTTGCAGCTGAGCATGAGGAAAGGATGCTTCTGGACTGGCATTTGGCAAACCTGGAGTATGCTAATGCTGCCCCTCTTGCTGATCTCTCCATGGCCTTCTGGGATCAGGATGATCCATATGAAATGGGTGGAGACCATTGCTTTATTCCTGGTGGAAATTCTCAGTTTGTCTGTGCATTTGCTGATGGCATCCCGATATTCTATGGGCAGAACGTGAAAAGGATACAGTATGGGCGTGATGGTGTGATGGTTCACACCGATAAACAGTCATTTTGTGGTGATATGGTGCTGTGTACAGTTCCTCTTGGTGTGCTCAAGAAGGGTGACATCAAGTTTGTGCCTGAGCTGCCAGCTCAGAAGAAAGAGGCCATCCAGAGGTTGGGTTTTGGTTTGCTTAACAAGGTTGTGATGTTGTTCCCACATGATTTCTGGGATGGCAGGATTGATACATTTGGTCACTTGACAGAAGATTCTGGCCAGCGTGGTGAGTTCTTCCTGTTTTACAGCTATACTCCTGTCTCAGGAGGGCCATTGCTCATCGCTCTTGTTGCTGGGGAATCTGCAGTCAAGTTTGAGCAGGCTTCACCTATGGAAAATGTTGAGAAGGTACTGGAAACGCTTAGGAAAATCTTTTCACCCAAGGGGATTGATGTTCCAAATCCGTTGCAAGCGATATGCACTCGATGGGGCACAGACAGGTTTACTTATGGATCATACTCATATGTGGCTATTGGGGCTTCTGGTGATGACTATGACATTTTGGCTGAGAGTGTGCATGATAGAGTTTTCTTTGCTGGGGAGGCAACAAATAGGCGGTACCCCGCTACAATGCATGGAGCCCTGCTTAGCGGGTATAGGGAGTCTGCTAACATCTTAAGAGCAGCTAGAAGGAGAGCAAAAAATGTGTACTCTCCTGAGAAAATGGATATTAACGTTGAAGTAAAAGTGGGTGTTAATAGTGAAGTCAAAGACACTGTTAAAGATAGCAGCATTGATTTGGACGATCTATTCCGTTCTCCTGATGCTGCTTTTGGGGGGTTCTCAGTTCTTCATGACCCATCTACCTCTGAACCAGATTCAGTTTCTTTGCTGCGTGTTGGAATTGGTGCTAGAAAGTTAGGCTCTGGTTCACTTTTCCTCTATGGATTAATAATGAGAAAGCATGTAGCTGTGTTGGCTGCAATAGAAGGTGATGAACAACGTTTGAGTACAATGTACCGAGATTTTGGGACAAAACTGGTGGGATTGGATAGCTTGGGTGATGCTGGGGAAAGCCTTATCTCTCAAATAAAGGCTGCCGCTAGGAAATAATACCTAAGTCAGCATGTTGGGATGATTTAATCTCACCTGTAATAGTTTTCAGCGTGAGTGCTGAGTTTTATGCTCAGCATAGTTATTGACCTCTGTAATTCTTTCATTTGATTAATTGCTTCATATCTCTTGACTCTCATCAATGCAGAAGTCCCCCCATGTTAATCTAAACTGCTGACAAAACAGCAGAGAATAAATCATGTCACCACATCAAACAATTTGGGATTCCGATTAGCGCTTCTTGTTTGTAACGGGCATAGTAATGTTATTGTCTGCACATCAGTTAGTGCGGTTCACGTTATTGTCTACACATATCAGTTAGTGGTTCATTTTTTTTAACAATACCTGTCTTTGCTTTTAAGAAAGCAACTATCAGTTAGTGGTTCATGCTAGTTTTCTTTATTCTTTAGAGGAGATTTTACATAAATCATCAGTTTTTTTCTTCTGTGGTCCAGCTGTATGAAAGGTATGTTGCTTTAGGGATTCCCCAATTCAGTTGGAGTTTGAACCTGACCCCCTATCCATACAAGTCCTTTGTTTGGTTGGTGAGATCATTCATGCTCTACCTAGCAGTCAGTATCTGTGGCCTAACACAATATCTTGTGAAATTACATGGTATTAGCGACACGTACACAGCTTGTGAGGAAACACTTCCACTTCTCCAAGTTTTAGGAAATAAATCAACAGGTAACATGATTAATTGCAGCACCATGTTTTAATCAAATTAGCGACATTTTATGATTTTTTGGTCCAACAGTTATGTGAAACCTTCTTTTTATTTAGCAAAGTATGACTTATGTGACTCTTATACTATCAATCCCTGTTACAAGATCGAGCACCTTTCTGCTGAACATAGTTGATCTTGACCATCTACTTCGAGTTCAGGGCCTTGACATTATTTGTAACGTTAAGTTTCAGGGATTCTCACTGTTACAGTTGGCTCTCTAAATGTGCCCTTTGAAGCTTCTTGGGACACATTGAACTTGAAATATTCCAGATAACATTTGCATTTTCTCTGATTGTTTATTTGTTTCCTAGCACTTGGATATAGTTACATGCTTGTCTTAGGCTGACTAAAACTGAGGAGAATTCTGCAGTGTGCCCATCTAGTTTCTGTTTGGTTCATGAAAACTCTGCACTTTAATTGTTTGCATGCTTTTTTTTGAGCGATTAATTGTTTGCATGCTGTGAACAGCGGCCTCAGCTAAAAAGCCGCTGCCAGTACAATGTTTGGCTGAGAGAATAACAGCCGCAGCTGCAGCTGCAACAGTTAAGCTATGCCGAACACCACTAGCATCTGTATCTATATTCTTCTTCTGTAGCATATCCTGAACTCCAAGTAACACTACATCATGTTGCTTTAGCTGAACATTTGCCATCTGATCCAAAGGTGGAATCCTCAGAATTATTGGTTGGGCCACAAGTCTGCAATTAAATCTTAAAGTTTTCCTAGTTTGCTTGGACCTCATTGTTTTACTACTATACTATCTATTGAAATAGAACCTGTCTGTAGCAGTTGTATTCAGACGGTGAGCCCTTGGTGGCATTTTGCAAATGTGTGTGTGATTACTTGCAACTACTAGGCAACCGACCACAAGTCATTGCACCTGGCACTAATTGCTAGTTTTGTATGATTCTTCTTAATGGTGTCATTGGATTCCTATACTATATCCCCGCCAGCTTTGATCCCACTTGTCGTTTGTTTTTGGCAATGAGCAAGCACTGCTTATTTTGTGATATCTTCAATTGTATCTATAGGATTCATCCTCAGGGAATTGGATAATGGCCTGAAATTTGGTGGCCCTTTTTTGACTACTGACGTCGAAGACTGTTTTGATTTTTGAATCATAATCTGCTTGCTGACCTGTTTGTCACCTGCGATTCAGTAGCATATGTAGCCTTGACGTTGAATGGCCGGCACCAGAGTTTCAGGGTTGTGGTTCTGATCTGAACTTCACCTAAGATAAAATAGTCGCTGAATTCTTCCGTTCATTGTTCATCTCATTCTTACGTCGATTATTACTGGTCTCCTGGATATGCTGATCTTCGCTGTGTGAACCTGTATATCTTTGGAAAATTCAGCTGGCCACCGGTGAGTGTTTCTGTAGCAGAGAGACTGAGGGCATGTGCATGTTTTGCTATCCATGGATGATAGATTGTGTTCCGTATTTTAAAGTTGTTTGGTTCACGGTCTAGAGAAAATATTTCCTCTATGTCTGTATTGGATGAGCTGGTCTTTGGAAAAAAAATGGCCGGATAGATTCATTCATTCATCCAGATTTTCTAACCCCGTGCGTTTGGCCCAAAATCAGCAATAGATTGCACGCCGTACTAGTAAGCACTAACCACTAGTGGAATTATTGGGCTGGTGGTGCGATCTTGGCCGCATCCCACACGGATAACATGGAGTGGCCATCTACCAACCTGCAGTATGACATGGACGACCGTGTCAAAATCCTATCCTAGCTGTTCTATTTTGTCTCGGCGACGGGTCCCGTCCGGTGCTCGTCGTCCCTCCCGCTTCGCTTTCCGATCCGTGACCACTGGTGCCGCTGCGGGCGGCTCTCAAACCACGTCTCGATCCAAGCAATGAAGTGGAGATCTGTACGCACTGTACAGGTAGTACCGTGGCCTTGTACTGTTGCGCATTCGCTACTTCATGTGCTATGCATTTTGTACGTGTGACGTGTCGTATGCCAACTCCTCGGGGGCAATGGGTGTTTCCTCACCATTGATTACCTCTTTGGTTTTAGAAAAGGGAGGAGTCGCCATTGATCGCGTCGAGCTTACTACGTACCATGGTCCATCGTCCATGGAGTAAGAGAACACAACAATGCAGAGGACGATAAATGGACGTCGTCGGTGGCAGGCACTGTGTAGCCAGCCTGAGAAGCAGTGTGCAGATTTATGGCTGGCTCTACCAGCGAAATGATCGAACTATACGCATGGAGAGCTGGCAATTCTCGCGACCGACATGAATGGTCCAGCGTTTGGCATGGCCTACACAGCACACCCCTCCTCGCCGTTGCATGTCCTGATCTTCCATTCCAGTTTAGCATTGAAAAAGACAGAGGAGCCTCCCAGCACCGGAGGCACTTCTGTAAGTAGTAATTATAGGGGGGAAAAAAATCTCTCCTCTAGTCCTCTTGAACAGCATGCACGCATGATGGTGTTGGCTGCTCGACACATCCAAATCGTTCCTCGTCAGTCGTCACCAACGTGCTAAACCCACCTTGAATTGAATTCATGCAGTGACGGATGACCTAACAACAGTCTCTGGCCATCTGGCCCGCTGACCATTACATACTATTTCCTCATCACAATTCTGCACTCTCGAGTAACCAGTGCTCATTCACTCATTGCCTCACAGTGCTCACACAGTCAGTCACACGGGGGGTTGATCGCTTGCAGATGGCGACGGCAACGCAGAAGCAGAAGTTGATGGACAACTAAACACCGTGGCCTAGCTTTATGGAAGCATCACTGACCCACTCGCCCGCCGCGCTTTTACATAGCCGCACGACGTCAAATCAAGCAGCCAACCAAATCCAATCCCGGGATGGCAGTGGCAGTGAGCCAGCGACTAGCGACCAGCGAGTGCGGCAGTGCGCGGCGAGCCCATGGCCGGGAAATGGGCGCTCGGCAGCCTCACAGACGCAGGCAGGAGTGGGTCGGCTCAATTCACGGCTGGGTGGGGCACGCGGTAGGCAGGCCGGCCGTTTCGCCTCGCCTGGCCTGGGTGCCCACCACCGCCGGCCGGAAGGTTCGGCGTCGTGCGGGGCGTGCCGGCCCGTGTTACCGCGACGTGCGCGAGCGGTTCAGGCGCCAGAAAACGCAATCGCGGTCGATTCTTTCGCGTAGTATCCGACGACCATCGCAACGTGCCGTCGTAGCCTGCGTGGGACGGTGGGAGCGCTATTTGCCGCCGAGAGCCGCGGCCGCGCACCCGTGTGCTCCGCTCCGACCGGATGCGCCTTTCCAGCCGCAGCGAAGTGGCGGGCTCAGGGTTTTTTTTACCGACCGGTAGGCCAAAACCGCCGGCCACCGGTAGCGGTTTACCGGACCGGTTTGGTCGGTAACCGCCCGGTACCGGCCGGTTTGAATTTCGAATTCAAACGCCTCAGTTGTTCGGTTCCGAATCGGTAAACCGGTCGGTTTGGGTCGGTTACCGACCAGTTTGAGCGGTTTACCGGTTGGTTTGAGCGGTTTTTTTCAAAATTCAAATTTATTTTTTTTAAAAAAAATGCTAAAAAATTCCTAAAAATACTTCATGATTTATAGAATCCAACGATGTCAAAAATTTTCAAATTTGAGTGTGTTTAGTATGTTTTTCGACCTTCGTGATTTAATGGGTCGTCGTCTATGTATTTTTTTCTTTTTCTTTTTCTTTTTCTTCAAACTTCTAAACGTCTAAATAAATACTAAACGAACTCAAATTTGAAAAAATTTTACACCATTAGCTTCTATAAATCATGAACTATTTTTAAGAATTTTTTCATAATTTATTTTTAAAATTTAAAATTTCAAATTCAAATTTTGGTAACCGGTCCGTTTGGTAACCGGATCGGACCGGTTTCATCGGTTACCGACCAAACCGACCGGTTACCGATCGGTAAGAAAAACCCTGGGCGGGCTCGCACCTCGCGGCATCCCATCCCCATGATCACTGGCCAGGGATCCGCCGCAAAAGCGGCGTCGGCACACGGGGAGCCAGCCAGCCCAGCCACGCCCACGCGCTTTCCCCGTCGGGTGCGTGCGGCGAGCGGGTTTACAACTTGTCCTAGGATCCGAACGGTCAGCCGGGCATGATTTCGTAAATGTAACCGCAGCAGCAGCCGACAGCTCACGAGGTACATGAAGAAAATCGGCACTGCCGCGTGGTCATACACTAGACCGACCTTAAGATGGGGTCCTCAATTTATGATACCAGAATCTAGGGTGTGGATGCCATACTATTTTTCGTTCAACCCTAAGGTTACCCAACAACATTTAGGTCAATCTCAATGGTGAGTTTTATTTTATTGTTTCCAAGACTGCCATGTCATATGAAATAAAATGAAACTTAAATGAAACTCAGAGTGAAAGTTTCGTTGTAAAGTTTCATAGGCATTAAATTCCATGACTCATAGAGTTGGTATTCGTGCCAAGAGAGTTTCATCTAAATGAAACTCATTTTTCTCCCACTTCTTAAATACACCGCCATGTCATCAACCATGCCTATGTGGCAACCTATTTAATGCAAATGAAACTCTCATTAAGATTGACCTTAGTATGAAGTAGTAGCGGTTCACTAATGTCGACTGTCGAGTATAGCATGCCGGGTGCCCCAATGAGGTCATGACACACAATCTAGCCGGTCAGAGTATGCCGAGCAAGAGCAAAGAGGAAAGGATGATAATGTCAATGTTCTTGAGCTAATCAGCCATAATTTATTTATTTTAAATTATGGAATAATATTTTTCTCTCATGACAAATCATTTGTGGCTGCATCTGTCAATAAATCGTGCCAAACATAGCTAATAGCCTCACAGATTTTAGCAACTAATTAGTTTCCTTCTGACGATGTGCATTGCTTCTATTAATGTGTATAAACTTGCCGCGGCCAACCTTGTCGCCCTAGTACACAGGCTGAACCTGAAGTCCCATCTTTTCACCTGCAATCCCAGGATTGCACATGACATGCGCGGCGGCGACAGTGATTTGGGATCTAAATGTCCAACACAATTATTAACTACTCCCTCCGTCTCTAAATAGATGACGTTTTCGCTTCCCGAGAAACAACTACCGACAATTTTTATAAATAAAAAGTATCATCTATTAGTCTCATAATTGGTATCATTGGAAAGATCTTTGAATCTAGTTTTTTAACAAAATTATTTGGAGATATAAATATTGCACATATTTTCTACAAATCCAGTCAAACTTGTGGCACGAACACCGAAAATGTCATCTATTCGTGGACGGAGTAGTACTCAGTCTGTCAATCATCAGGGTTACTCTAATCTCTACTACGTGGCAGAGTTTAAAATTCAGCGGCAGGGCGCCACACGGTGCCAGCACGTTCAGAAAAACAACGCGAAGCATGCGACGACATTCTGTAGCATCACGAGACCGGCCGAACCCAACACACGTCAAACGAAATTGGTACACCTCCAAAATCCCGCGGGGCCCGCACGCATTAATTTTCAGTTCCATTCCCAACAGCACCACCACCCGCACACATCCATCCCGTCTCTCCCACCGGCCGCGGGCCCAGCGGACCATGGCCCACCTGTCACTCGGACATCCGAGCACCGTAATCTCCAGCTCTATTTATACCGGTGCTAGCGAGTAGCCCACGAGTGTCAGCGTCGTGTCCGTCCCGTCCCGTGTTCATCTAGGTGCTCTTCCCGTTCCGTCCTGTGACGCGTAAAGGAGGAGATCCGGATTCCGGTGGGAAACGGCGAAGGGGCCTTCAGTTCTTCTTCACTCGATTGCTACTTGGTCTGGCGCTGTACTGCCGCTGCTATCTTCTCTCTCCCCCCATTACTCGTGTAATGGTGAGGAGGCAGTAGCGCTCAGTGGAGCAGCGGCAGCAGCGCAGCGCAGGCCATCGCCGAATTGCTCCGCTGCTGCGGTCAAGTGGCGCGGCGGCCCGCGTGTGGGCGCTCCATGCGGCACTGGTGCGGCCCGTGAGATCCATCCGCAGCAGCAGCAGCAGCAGCCATGTCGCGGCCGCTGTACAGGGGCGTGTCGGGGATCGGCGGCAAGCTGGCGGCGGCGGACGACGCGTACTACGACCCCAAGGAGCCCAGCGAGAACGGCATTGGCGGCGGCTTCGGCCGGGGCGGCGCGCGGAAGCGGCACCTCGCGGCCGCGGCGGTGAAGATCGGGGTCCTGCTCCTGGCGGCGGCGGCGCTCGTGGGCTCGGTCGCGTGGGCGGGGACGCTCTACGAGGGGCGCGGCGCGGCGGCGCGCGCGGCCGCCGCCGCCGCGCACCGCGGGTACCGCCGGCTGCAGGAGCAGCTGGTCACGGACCTGCTCGACATCGGCGAGCTCGCGGGCGGCGGCGTCCGCGCCAAGGAGGCGGAGGTGTGCCCGCCCGAGTACGAGAACTACGTGCCCTGCTACTACAACGTCACGGACGCCGTCGACGTCTCGGATCTGGGGGCCGGCGTCGTCATTAGCTACGACCGCCAGTGCACGCGCGACGGCAGGGTCACTTGCCTCGTCGCGCCACCAAGGAGCTATCGGATTCCCGTGCGGTGGCCCAGCGGCAAGGGCTTCATCTGGAAGGACAACGTGCGGATTAGCGGGCAGGAGTTCTCGTCCGGGAGCCTGTTCAAGAGGTGTGTGGACAAAATTTGCTCCGTCGGTAAAATTCGAGGTGGTGGGTTTGGTCTGCTGGTTGTGAATTTGGTGGTTGCTCATTGATAACAGGATGATGGTGGAGGAGGACCAGATCTCATTCCCGTCGGACGCGCACATGGCCGACGGTGTGGAGGATTATGCCCATCAAATTGCCGAGATGATTGGGTTGCGGAATGAATTCAATTTCAATGAGGCTGGGGTGAGTTATTGCCATCTGTTCAGTTTAACCTATGCTATTACTAGTAATTAGTACCTATTTGACTTTCAAATCTAGTGAGGGCATACCTAGAACTACCTGAAGTATAGAACTAAACCAGTGACATTTCTGTCAACGAGGTGTCATTCTTTGGTACAAAATCTAATTCTTAAAAGAGTCACCCACTCTTGCTAGTGCTCTTTGTCAACACCCTATGAATATGTTGGCTTCTGCCAAGATTTTCCATCCACTTCGATTTTTTTTTTCAGGATTCAGGACACCTGTACTTTATAGTGGCTCCATAAGTAAGCCATGTGATTTCTGTTGAGCATTTCCTTTGGGCTTGGTACCTTTTCAAGTATTTAAAATTTCTACTTCATTATTTTAATAAAATCATAGTGCGATTTTAAGCACATAATGGTTGTTCAGTTATTTTTGGGAAAAAAATTATATTTAATTTGGGAAACAGTGTTTCATTCGTAAGTTGTTTCCCTGTCTGATTTATCAGTTTAAGATGTTCCTTTTACATCATGATTTGTTATTCAGCAACACTGTCTGCCATGGTCTTTCCACTTGGCGGTACTTTAGAAATCTTGCATGTTGAGTGGGCTGGCTGGAAAGTGCCAGTCTATTTCTACTTAATTTGACTTGGGAAACTACATGCCCAATGTGCTGGAAAGTGTATATCAGAGCTTACTACTGTATTTGCAAAAGTATGTTGGCAGGACCTTAGGATCTCCACTATGATCCATTATTTAAAACATAGTTTTTTTTTAAAAAAAAAGATCATCATACAAAACACATTTGGACATACTATGTAGATCACTTTATGCTCTGATTGGCTAGAGTAAGATTTTGGATAAATGTTATGTTTACAGAAACTCTTCTTGCTGGTGGTGTTTCTTGCTATGCCATTTTCAGGTTAGGACAGTGCTTGACATAGAATGTGGATTTGGTACCTTTGGGGCACATCTTTTTGAGAGAGATCTCTTGACCATGTGCATTGCTAACTATGAAGCATCAGGCAGCCAAGTGCAAATTACATTGGAGAGAGGCATTCCTGCAATGATTGGTTCATTTGCAACGAAGCAGCTTCCATATCCCTATCTTTCCTTTGATATGGTGCATTGTGCAAAATGCAATATCGAATGGTACAAAAACGGTATGTGTTAAAGTCTTCTTTTTTCACATGTCCTGGGCCCCTGGCTGTCATTGACTATTATAATGTTATTCAGCAAAATGTTAAGTTAGCACTTCACACGTAAAGATCGGTATAAATGTCTAGCTGAATATTAAGTATTTAAAGACATACAATTGTGGGTAACTTTTGGTTGACTTGTAACCCTTGCCACTGCAAACTTCACATACATCTGATTTCTGTAAGAAGCATCTATGGTAATTTGGTACTTTAGGATGGCTATAAAGTAGCATCTCTTACAGTCTTACTAAATATGTAAACATCGGTTTTCTCTGTAATTCTGCAGATGGCATTTTCTTAGTTGAAGTGAACAGGCTTTTGAGGCCTGATGGATATTTTGTATGGACATCGAATTTGAATACACATAGGGCCTTGCGTGACAAAGAAAACCAAAAGAAATGGACTGCCATTCGTGACTTCGCTGAGGGCCTTTGTTGGGAGATGCTGTCACAACAAGATGAGACAATTGTATGGAAAAAGACAAATAAAAGGGACTGTTACAGTTCAAGGTACTGTACTGCATACCAACACCTACAGGCTTTATAATAATAAATGTTTAAACTAGTAGTGAGCTTACAGAGTCGTTTTACAGAAAATCTGGGCCTGAGCTATGTGGCCATGATCCTGAATCACCATACTACCAACCACTGAGCCCCTGCATATCAGGCACAAGAAGCCAGCGTTGGATCCCCATTGAACATCGTTCCACCTGGCCATCTCAGGCTAGACAAAACTCAACAGAACTGGACATACATGGTAAGTATTTGACTACATAAAAACAAGCAAACAAATCAACGAAATTTAAAATATGTTAGTGTCTTAATGTTCAAATGCTTGTCTGTCTTGCATTAAGAACCTTCTAATTTTACAGGTGTGCATTCAGAAGTCTTTGCTGATGATACTTCAAGTTGGGACTCCATGGTGCGAAACTACTGGTCTTTGCTATCTCCACTTATATTTTCAGACCATCCAAAGAGACCTGGTGATGAAGACCCACAGCCACCATTTAACATGCTAAGGAATGTTTTAGATATGAATGCCCACTTTGGCGGATTTAATGCTGCTTTACTGAAGGCTGGAAAGTCTGTATGGGTGATGAATGTTGTTCCTACAAATGCCCCAAATTATCTACCACTAATATTTGACCGTGGTTTTATTGGGGTTCAACATGATTGGTAAGCAGTAGTCCATGATCCTTTTCTTCTGTTGATTTGAACTCGTTTCCCCCCCTTTTTTGTTTGAGGTTCATGCTTTGGTAATGCTAAATCTTGAACTACCTTCTTGATAAAGTTTTCCAAACTAAACTTTATATGCATAGACAGTCATAACTTACAAATGTTAATACATGCAAATTTTAGGCATATGGAAAGTTGTTGATGTAGAGGAATTATAGCACTATCAATTTCACATAATTATATTAGAGCACACGAAGATTGATGCATGAGTAAACTATCAATTTGATAGAAAACTTTTGGCATATCGATCTTTGGATCAACCTTCAGTTAAATGATGGATGGCTGGACATGTGTTTAGGTGTGACGCATTTCCAACTTACCCAAGAACATATGATATGGTGCACGCTGATGGCTTTCTATCACTTGAGAAGAACCACAAGCATCGATGTTCTACTCTTGACATATTCTTGGAAGTTGATCGCATCCTACGACCAGAGGTAAAGAAAATTTGGTTAATGACACTGATTTGGAATCCATTATTCAGTCGTGAATCATGTCTGGAATTCATTTAAGGGGCCATTTGGATCCTTTCATTTGGAGAAATTGAAATCTACTTAATAAACTAGGCTATTTGGCTTGGAATGTAAGATTCCACCACTTACCTCAAATTCATAGGGTGGGAGATGAAATTTGATTATATACATCTTCATGCTATGTTTCTACTTTGCAACTTATAGCAGACAACATATAAGTATCTCTCTCATATAGCCAACAACAATATATGAATATAATCCATATACAACCATATTAGCTTAATTAACATGTGTCTAAATTTTGATTATTAAAATAATTCAATTCCAAGTACCAAACGGGGCCTAAAGGTTCTTGGATGCATGTGGAGCTTAATGCATAACACTGCACTGTTTGGGTATTCGTGATTCTAATTTCTAAATGGTACTAACCGTAAAATGGTTCTTATGGTGCCGTTCTAATTAGTGTTGTTTTTTAAGACAATTAGTGTTAGTTTCTTGATTGCACCATATGGAAAGAGCTAGGGACTTTAATAGAATTAGTACATATTAACTTGGTTTAGTTTCTTCAAAACTTCGGCCCTTGTATGGCCATATACTTTGGTAGAGCTATCTTTGTGATCATGGCCCATGGGTAATGTAGACTCTACTTGCGCAGAGGTTTGTCATTAGATTTTGCAATGGGAAAGAAAGATAACCTATGCTATACTTACATTTATCAACTGTACAAGTATAATGTACAATTGCCATTGCCATGATGAAGGAATGCAGCAGAATTATCAGACTAGTCTTGCACTGCATACTTCCACAAGTGTGGAGCTCTACGCATCAGTCTTCAGTCATAAGATTATTTTATACAAGTGTTGTCTAATTTTTTTCTGCCTGTTTGATGTTGATGTAGGGCTGGGTCATAATCCGTGACACCGCCCCTCTTATTGAAGCGGCAAGATCTGTTGTTACTCAACTCAGATGGGATGCCCGTATTTTAGATCTTGACATAGCTAGTGACGAAAAGCTACTCGTCTGTCAGAAGCCCTTTATCAGAAAATAAGGAGCATAGTAGACACTGACACAAGATATTATGGACTTAATTCTTTCACCCTACACACTGTTACAATTATTGTCTGAGCACAACCGAGTACAAAGCTTGGGGAAGCATGATTCAGCTAACTTGTCATGCATCGCCATGGAACCGCAAGGTGCCATTAGATTGATCGGTCAAGTGCATGCTGCAGAGAACAGGCTTGGTGGCTAAGCTTTCCAGGCCAAGGTTTTATTGCCACGATACAGAGATGAAGCCATGAAAATTACTTTAGTAGTAAAAACCATATCCAATAAAGGGATGATGCTGCGGTGTACATAATCGCGGTCAATGTACCATATAGGTATAATTCATTTTTCCATTATTACATTTTTCTCTCTTTTCTGTCACTGTACCGATTTGTTTTTGCATCTTGTATGTAAATTGGTTGGTCCATATACTGGTCATCCAGACTACAGCCTAGTGAAATCAATATAATTATTATTTGGAGATGGATGATAAGCAAGAGCAAATTATAACTAGTCTACTATATCTTTCTATCATTTCTACAGTTCATAATTTTTGTACATTGTCCGGAACAAGAGCGATACCTTCAATATTCAAGAAGAATACATGGTTACTATAAGAGGAATGTGTCAATGTTTCTTTGTGGTAGTTATTACAATCTTGCAGGTAAGTTTTTGCTTGTGATGGTCATTTAGCGTTAGTCGGAGCTGCTGAGGTGAGCTGGCATTGCTCTGTGGTTTCAACATCCCGTGCTTTTGTGGAGGATTGAGCGTCCAGTCCATCTTAGCTGTAGTTTGCAATCTGCCACGACAAAGTGGGCTGTCGCATTGTGACAGTGATGTGCCACCTTAATCCGAACGAATTGGCTTGTCATTGTTCCGTGGTTCCGTCCATTTTTTTCCCTTTTTTTTTTTTTTGCCCGCTTGTAATATGTTTAACTCTGCTACTACTACTACTCTGGGCCAGCATAATAGAAATTCACTGGAAAACGGTAACAGCGGGTTAGAGGCCTCGTTAGAGCACACTTCATGAGGCCCTCAAAGCTACAGCATCACACGATTCACACCGCCTTCATGCCTTTTTTTTTTTCTTTTTCAGTTTGCCGCAGGCTAAAGTGGTGCTTTGACAAGCACCAGTTCATATAATTGATTAAAGGAAAAAGTGCAGTTTTTCTCCCTCAACTTTTGACGAAGTCCGTTTTTCCTCCCTCAACTTCAAAACCGGACAAACATCCTCCCTAAACTTTTGAAACCATGCATTTTACCTCCCTGACCGGTTTTGGACGGTGGTTTTGCTACGGTAATAATGGTTTTGCTATAGTAACAATGGTTTTGTCTTTTTATTTATTTTCGCTGAAGTTTTTAAAAAATCATAGTAAATCATAGAAAAATCATAAAATAAAAAATATAATTTTGTTGGACTCCACATGAGTAGATTTATACAGTGAACATATAATATGATATACTTTAGTACAAATTTTTTGTTGTAGCTTTAGATTTTATGCTTTTCTGTAACTAAAAAATTATAACTAAGTTATACATGATCCAATGAGTATAATTTTTTTTGATATAGTTGAAGAATATAATAGTTAGCCCACCATAAAAATTTTACCATAATTAGACTATAGAAACTCTAGTTATGAATTATTACAATTAACAACATGTTTTCTGTAACTATTTGAAATAATTCATAGCTACAGTTTCTATAGTCCAATTATGGTTAATTTTTTATAGTGGGCTAATTATTGTATGCTTCACCTGTAGTAAAAAAATATACTAATTGAATCATGTTTAACTTAGTTATAAATTTATTTTAATTAAAAAACATAGATCTAAAACCACAACAAAAACTTTGTACTAAAGTATACCATATTATATGTTCATTGTATAGATCTACTCATGTGAAGTCCAAAAAAATGGATTTTTCTATTTTATGATTTTCCTATGATTTACTATGATTTTTCAAAGATTCAGCGAAAATAAATAAAAAGAAAAAGAAAAAGACAAAACAACTGTTATTGTAGCAAAACCACCGTCTAGCAAAACCACCGTCCAAAACCTACCAGGGAGATAAAATGCACGGTTTCAAAAGTTGAGGGAGGTTGTTTGTCCGGTTTTGAAGTTGAGAGAGGAAAAATAGACTTCCTCAGAAGTTGAGGGAGGAAAACTTGACTTTTTCCTTGATTAAATAAGGCATGTAAGAAGTATCTGTCATCTTAATAGGAAACGGGCTACTTTCAGCCCATCCGAACATCCGATTGAGCAGCTGCAGGCCTACTGTTCCTATTTTAAGATGGAAAAGGTTCACTTTTCCTCCTCTAATTTTTGAAAAAGTCCGCTTTTTGTCTCTAAATTTTGAAAACTAGATAAATCATCTTCCTGGAGCAGTTTTGAAGACGGTTTTATCTTTTTTTATTCATTTCGGCTAAATCTTTGAAAAAAATCATAGTAAATTATAGAAAAATCATAAAATAGAAAATCCATTTTTTTTAACTCTACATGACTAGATCTACGTAGAGAATATATAAAAGGGAAAAATTAAAGATTGTCATTATAATTTTGCTATAGTATCTGTTCTTTGTTCATTTTCTGTGAAATCTAATTCATCTGGTTTCAGATGGTTTTGCATTGAGCATATAGTTTGTATATCTTAGTCATTTTAACTGTTATGTTTTCTCTGAATTGCTGGTTAGGCTTGTTGGACACATGTTGGTTAAGGTCGAGTGCATCAGAGATGTTGCGTTCACTCTTGATGATGGTACTGGCAAGATAGATGTGAATCGTTGGTAGGATGCTTCGGATTGTCTTTGATGTTAAATGATTTTTTTTTTGAGGTTGTTCTGTTAATTTACTGCCATTCCTTTTTTGAATGGAAAATGCGTCTTCTGACGCCAAAGAAATGGCTGATGGCCTGATGCCAAGTAAGAATTACAGATTAACGTTCAAATGTTAATGATTCAGTTTTGTCATGCATCAAAATTGATAAGGTTGCTTTGTTTTGGTCTTACATGTAACTGGAACTATGTCATAGCCAACGGCGTTTTGGAAGATTTCAACGCGTCATGTGTTTTCAAGGAAAACGCCATGTAGTTGCTTACTGCCTTACTCTGTTACTCTGTGCGGTGAGCTCTACCTGCTATATAAATGAAACTGATATGATACAAACAAAACATTAGCATTTGTAAATCATTTTTTCCCTGTCAGTTGGCTGCAGTTGAATCTGGTGCTTTGATAAAGACATCGCTTTCTACTGTTTACATCCACAATGCGCTGTTTGGTTGCGGATCATAATTCCGTTATTGGCCAGCTGGGTGGGATAATCTCAGGAGCAATTGTAGCGACAGTGACATGGCATCTGAGCTGAGCCCCCCAAAATTGATTGCCCCCCTTCATTCCTCATCCCATGGCTCCGTGCCTCCGTTTCTTGTGGTGTGACACGGACACAGACACACAGGTACCAGATGCAAAGTTTCTCCACGAGAATTGCCACAAAACGAGCAGCAAGGCATTCACCAAAAAAAAAAAACAATCAGCAAGGCGCACAGATTCTCCGGCGCCCAAATTATCCATGACCCCAATATAAAATCAGATTCTCCACGGCAGCCCGTGTACAGTACTATCCCTGACAGGTACGCCCACATGTCATACACGGGCCGACATACATGCGCGCAGGGCCCACACGTCATAAACGCGCCACGTCGCGATCACGTACAGTCTCCCCCTTCTGCTGCAGGTGGGGCCCACACCGCGTCATCGCGTTCCAGTCCCGCTCGTCATGCCCGAGGACGACCGGCGCGCCCCGGGGGTCCAGTCTGGCTGGCGGGCGGCCCCTGCGCCATCCGATCACGATCGGACGGCTGGGTAGCACCCGAACCCGATAAAGCGACCCCCGGCAACGCAGGGCCTCACGCACACACCGAACCCACCCCCCGCACCCACCGTCGCGCCCGCAGCCCGAGTCGCCGTGGCCGCCGCGGCAGCGCCCTCCCGGCGGTGAGCGCAGGCCCAGCGCGCGAGCGGCGGCCACCGCGGCGCCTCGAGGCGACCAGATCTAGGCCCCAGCGGCCTGCGGCCTCTCTTCCTCTAGGCGTTTCCCCGCTGCAGCCCCATGGCGCGGCGACTGCCGTGTTGGACAGCGCTGCTCCTCCCCTTCCTCCTCGCCGGCATTGGTCCCTCCGCCGCCACCACATCCCCGCCCCACGATGCGTGCCTGGTGCCTACTATCGTGGAATCCGTCCTTGGGACTCCCGACACGTGCTCGACGCTGGATCGCCGCCTTGGCGACCCGGTCGGCGTCATCGAGGTAAGATATTTGCAGCGTTGTGATAAAATGGCCCCCTCCCCCCCCCCCCCCCCCCCCCCCCCCCCCCCCCAAAAAAAAAAAAAGTATGTATGCGATTTTGTTCGTTCAATTACCATACTTAGAGGTCCCATATAGGAGTAATTGTGTGGAAACGATAAAATGATTTGTGATGCGAATTGTTTAGCATGAAAAGTTGGGGTTGCGAAGTTAGGGGGTGGACTTGTCTACGGTTCATAACTATTATTTTGTTGGCGGTTCTCAAGTTATGTGTAAATAATTGCTTCTGTTCATTGGTTTAGACTTTTAGCAGCTATATATTGCTTATGTTATGTCAGAGGGAAAAAAAAAACTTCCTATATAGGCTCTGTTCAGCAGCAATTATAATTTATATGCCGCCTGATAAACTAAAACGACTGATTTGTTTTGAGAGAAATACACTGTTCTGACTAGCTGATAAGCTGGCTTATAGCTGTCCCACCTAAGCTGCTGAGCATAAGGATGTTCCATCTGCTGTAGTTGTAAATTTTGAGTCTGACTGATATTTATCCTTCCAGGGAGATGAGGTCACGTTGGCAAGGGCAGTTAATCTTCTTCATACGAACAAGGATGACTATATTGCTGTACTTTTCTATGCCTCATGGTGTCCATTCTCACAAGAATGCAAACCAAATTTT
This sequence comes from Coix lacryma-jobi var. lacryma-jobi, assembly GCA_009763385.1. Taxonomy (NCBI): domain Eukaryota; kingdom Viridiplantae; phylum Streptophyta; class Magnoliopsida; order Poales; family Poaceae; genus Coix; species Coix lacryma-jobi. The sequence goes on from CM019822.1 coordinate 10,141,717, forward strand.
GAGACACTGGCTTCCTTATTCCCAACCATTCGACATTTTGCATTTGAGGAATCTGCAATTAGGCCAAGGTTTGTCCTCGTATAGTTTAAAGAAAAATTATTTCTTAGTGTAATACATATATTTTGGTGGAATACTAACCTGATGCTGGAACTGCAGCATAATTTCGAGGTACGGCATTCATGGTTTCCCAACACTCTTTCTCTTGAATTCAACCATGAGAGTACGGTATCATGGACCAAGGACTGTTAAATCACTTGCAGCTTTCTACACTGATGTCTCAGGTGTGTTACTTTTTCCTTATTGAATGACTCTTGTTCTCTTATATTGGGATGATTTTTGTAGCATGGTTGTCATAAGTCATACTTGTTGCTTTGCACATTCAGCAACTAATCCATGTAAGATTGTGAGCTTGGCTTTTCCCACGTTCAGCAACTAATCCATGTAGAATTGTGATCTTGGGCTCTTGGCTTTTCCCAGCTTGCTTGTGGTTTCTCTTTTCCTTAAATTTTAACCTTATTCTTGGTGCTTACTATGCTTAAGTCATTTACAAATGGTAATTTTTTGTGATGAAGGTATCAATGCTTCGGTGAAGTCAGCTGCTGGGGAGGCCATGGTACATCCCTTGGATGATATTGAGCATAAAAAGGACGCCGAACAGGAAAATTGCCCATTCTGGTGGGCTCGGTCACCAGAGAAAATGCTTCAGCAAGATACTTATCTAGCATTGGCGACCGCATTTGTAATTTTGAGGTTGTTGTATCGTTTTTTCCCAAAGATAGATTCCTTTGCTAGATGGGCATGGAGGAGGCATAATCTGTTTGCAAACTTGATGGGGGCACATGAATATTTCCTCACCTACCTTGAGCAAGCAAGACAGAAGTTTCATAGGCTGTACCCTTCAAGTTCAAAGCGAGGAAATCTGCAGGAGGGGGCAATGAATGCGACTGCTTGGGCTTCCAAATCATTAGCATCTGTTTCTATTGGAGAACCAAGTGCGATTGGAAGGACAAACTCTACAAGTGAACTAAGATGAAGTGTAACCTTTTTTGTCCGCAGGGATATATGTACAGTACAGTAGAGCGATCAGGATATGAACACCCAGAATCTGTTGTAATGGCTGTATTACTCTCTGTATCCTCCTTAGAATAAATACATCCATGATTTCGCGCCTTACTTTACGTTGTTTTTACAGCTCAATTCTTTGGAGGAATAAAAGTTTCTGGTGTATTGAGCAATGGTAACTAGGTTGACCTTGAACACTAGTCTATTCTATTCAGTTCGTCCGCCAAAAATGGGCACTGCATTACGACATGCGTGAAGATGCGATTTTCAGCACAAGCCCTTGTGAAACGGTCACGAATTCACTACACTACTGTGTCAACTTTTTATTTAGCCTATCAACTTTTCAACATATTCGTCACAGCCTTACCGGAAGGGGCAAAGAACTTTGCACGATTGTCCCGTATCACAGGAGAACGCGGGGGGGGGGGGGGGGGGGGGGGGGGGGGGGGGCAAGGTTCAACGCCTCGACAATCAGACACTGCACAGTGCTCACAAGTGTTCTCAACCTTCAGATCGAAGCGATATACAGTGCACATATATATAATACAATATTCCCGATTTCCATACTGGACGGGGCCGGAAGATCTCACAGTATTCTCGTCGCAAGAAGCTGTCAGGCCTATAAATAACTCAATGTGACATGATCTCTGCTCTCTGATTATATCAAAATTCTCCTCACAATCGTCGTGAGATACAAAATTTTGAATGACCGCAAAAAGAGAAGAGTTTAATTACTCTTGTCCGGCACATCGCACGGACACTTCTTACTTTTACGAGGAGCCGATCAAATTTGCTTTCCAAACAGGCTAGTCTTCCAAAAATTTACGAGTCGGAGGTGGTCCTACTCCCCGTATGGCCGTATCACTTCAGGAGTTTCTGCAGCCTCCTCTCCGCTGCAAGGGCTGTTTTGTTCTGTGGCTCCAAAGCCAGAGCATGCCTGAAATCTGTAAGAGCAACAGATTATGCGAAGTGCAAATGAGGCAGATTCTTTTTGGAAAGTTCTGTGCACAACAGTATAACAAACTAATTTGATTTTGACAGTTCATTCATAATAGAATCACAAAACTCTTCATAACAATAAAATAATATAAATCAATTAAGACCCATTACTCCAAGAGTAACGAGAAAAGGACATGCAGCACACAAAGTTCCAAAAAAAAAAGATATGCATGTTCAACCAAAAACATCTGCTGGGTGCAACTTGCTGATGATCAGCACAATAAAATGTCAACTTTACTGTTCTTTATATGCTACTAAGAACTACTCCTCTGTTCCAATCCATGTAAAAACCAAAACATCTTATAATTTGGAATGGATGCAGTGCAAGTTAATGCAATGACAGAAAAACTGCCACACCTTGAAGTGCTTCTTTGTAATTCAATGTTACTTCCCTTGCATAACCACGCCGTAGATATGCTTTAACATTCTGAAACAACAAATGAAATTCACAGTAAGGATTTGATGTTGCCGTAACGGCACAGGATGGTAACCATAGCAGAATCATCCAGAACTATCCCAATAAACCTTAGGACCTCTGGTAACCATATCAGAATCATCCAGAACTATCCCAATAAACCTTAGGAACTCTCTTAGGGTTGACAATGCTACACAAATGTCACCCATAACAGCATATGGCATCTACAAAATCTCTTACCTTTCTATCCAACAGTAAGGCCCGATCACAATCTGCTCCGGCCTCCTTAAAACTACATAAGATAAAATATGCCAGATTTAGTGTACTAACTTCAGAAAAACTTTGGGAACAAAAATATGGCTGGTATAAAGTATACCGGCCCAGTTCCAGATAAGCTGCTGCTCTGTTGCAGTAATATGTTGCATTTGCGTCACTCAAATTGATGGCCTCTGAGTAAAACTCAATTGCCTTGCTCCACTGTCTTCTTTTGAAAGCACTGTTTCCCTGTCAAGGGAACACAGATTGGTTTAGTTTGAAATGAACATGAGCTGAAGAAATGAACTCTGTTGTTTTAAGCTGGTGGCAGCAAAAAACTCGAATAATTTTCTTGTACCACAACCACTTCATAAGACAGTAACCACCTCATGTTTATAGTTTTGGTTCAGTATAAGTGGTCATTGTTGGAGTGTATATGTGTTAGGCCCATGAGGCCCTTGTAAGACTACAATATGGCTACCCTCCTAGGGCTGGCCCAATTAATCCATTCACTCTTTCCAACATGGTCATACTTTTTATCTAGCATTTTAATGCTGAGAACAAAGATCAAGTTACAGATTCAGACAGGACTAACGATATACAATTACACATGCAAAGAATAGTTTATCCGCGTCATACCCCCACTCTACCCAAAAAAAAACCTTCTGAAGTCTAGAATAGGAAATAAGGATATACCATGTTTCCTAAAATACTAATTAAGGACCCATAACTCTTTAGAACTAGAGAGAATGTGATGACATCTTCTAGTAAAGATAGAAAGACTTGTATCAAAAAATGGTACTGATCAATATTAAGATAGGGACTGGACAAAGTGTGTTAAAGGTCTTTTCAGGACTAATCTAACTCATGCAGCCCATCTTTCAATTCCATAATATTACTCCAAGCAAAAATCAAGAGTCAAACAGATTGTTCATTCTGTCACAAAAACAAATGAACAAAGAGAAGAGAGAGATTGTTTGCTGAACAGACCTTTTCTTTCAGAAGCTCTGATGCATTGACATCAACATTAGTTACTGGTGCAGTTTCCAATTTGGATGCCAAAACTACTTGATCCTGGATTTGAGAATATGTATCCAAGATAGTGCGAAGAAGAAACTTGTCCGATCCATGTGCTGCTACAAATGAAAGAGATACATGACAATCCAGATTTTCCATGGGAATAGTGACCTGCAAAAGTGAGAGGCGTCTTACATAGTTTTAATTTTATTCTCAACAGGATTGAAATAAGATAATGAATTACGTACAGATACTGCTTTACCTCACAACAGCCAGAAAGGGCAGCAATGCCTGCAAATTTGTACATTCTATCCTCAAATCCAGATGATAGTCTTTCTTTAGAGTTTCTCTTCAGAGGATATCCAGCTGTGGTTGGTAGAACTAAAATTCCAGTATCCTAGATAGCACCACGAAACAAAGAGTTAAAAGCAAAGATATCATGGACAAACCCTTCATTCAATTTAATAATGAACCTTTTGACAACATTTATCATAAATTAGCACATGGTGATACAGTACTATGAAGGAATTCTCAAGTGATCAATATGGCCACTTAAAAGAACCTTTCTTATGGGTCTACTATAACAAAAGATAAATGTAGGATCCATTATCAGTTCCTTTTTCATAGAACCAAAATTCTACGTGTCAAAACACTGTTGTCAAGCCACTGGGTTGTCACCCGAGGCATCGTTCACAAAATCCAAACAGTCCCATTGTATTTCTATGGCCCTATATGCTGCTGACGGCCTTATCCATCTGCAGTAGCAGGCCAGGCAGTGATATGTGGTAGAAGTCCTAGCAGCAACCAGCTATTGCCCTATCTAGCTCGCCCACAATCCCTTGAGGCCTTGATGCCCCAGCCATGCCTCGCCTCACCACACCCCATGCATCTCCCACTTGGCACCTCTTGCTCACCCTAACCCATGTGTCTCCCTCTCGACATATCTTGCTCGCCTCCTCCCTTCACAGTTCACACTAACAAACCCTAGCTACGCTACTGCACAATCCTGTTAGTGGCAACCCCAATCCCACAGTACCCAATCCCGAGGTGCACGCCCACACAGTGCAGCTGTTGCTGGTGTCCGGACGTGCTGCTGTCCCCACCAGGCACATCAGCGCATGGAGGGTCAGACTTCTGAAGAGCATGAAGTTGAAGGCGACGTTGTAGCATGACACACGCACGACACGGAGACCAAGTCACAAGAGGAGCAGGAGCAATAGTACATGGGGAGCAGCACTGCAACAGCCTATGGAGACTGTCGTTGGAGATCGGCACTCAGCAGCATGCTAGGCGCCGACACAGGCAGTCACAAGAGGAGGCACACTGGGGCAGCCAGACAGGACCGTAGGAGCAGCGGGTGATAGCAAGGTGCAAGCAAGTGAGCAACCAATAGGGAATAACTGTGTCAGTCCATCCCAATCAGGTTGCTGCCCCCAAATTCCCTACTACTGTCTAATTCAATTTATTTGAATCATTTGCACACACTTATCTGATTCTACTTGCATTACATCAATTACTGTAATTACACAATGAAGAGGACCAAGACATTGTCATCTTATTAAGATTTACCTTCCTGTTTCAGCTAATAAATTTTATCTGGATGTTTCCTTGCTCTGTTAGTACTTGCGCACTGCTGTTTGTACAAAGGCCAAAAAGCACGGTACTGTCATGAGAATGATGAAAGACTGGATTCTAAGAAAGTCATATTGGAGAGAACAACAACAATTTAATCAAGTGCCTCAGATGTATGCCAATAGTCTACTGTACCAAGCAACCGGTATTGGCTGTATGCCAATAGTCTACTGTACCAAGCAACCGGTATTGGCTACCCGATACGGGTGGTTTTCAAAACACTTGGATAGTCTTGCAGTAAGCGGACCTCCACCACTATCTTATTCATTAGTTATTGCAGCATGAAGTTTCTAGAAAAGGAGCCAGTAAAATGCAAACAGCAAGTATCTGTTTTTAAAAAGCGTGATTAAGAGAAGGGTTTTGTGAAAGGCTACCTTCAGAAGATTCTTCAGTGCAGCGCGCAATTCATTTCTTATTGCGTACAAAGATTTGATGTTTTCATGTGCAAAATTCACAGCTTGCAGTACACGAGTAGAGATATCAAGGCCAAGTTTTGGTTTAACAGTGTTAACCCACTCCTCATGGTTTGCCTTAAATTCATATCTGAAAATTCCATTGACATGTAAGTCCAAAAGTAGTTGATTCATGTTGAATTATAGAAACTACAAACAATAAAATAAAATAAATCCAGATCTGAAATAATAGCAACTGCGCAGCAAAAAAAATGATTTTTCAAGCATCAAACTACTGAACAATATCTATACTTTTATTTTAAAAAAAAACACAAGAAATTTAGCTGCTTAGAAAGTGTCATGCAGTGCAAGCTATGCAAAATGAAAAAATTAATCTTCCCAACAGCATAGAAAAGTTTCCTGTTAATCATGCTAATCAATCACAGGCAGGGCAGGGTTCCAACTCAGCAGGCCAGACATCCAAGAGTTCACAAAGTACAAGAGCTGTATCATTAATACAGTCCATCAGTCCATGCATAAGGTAAACTTTAACACCTGATGAAATGGTGCCCCAACCAGCCAACAATGGTTCACTCATAAAGACCTAGTCAACTCGGCATATCCTAGAATCCCAGTGGTATGATCAGAGCACATTTTGATTAGCTCATAAAGAAATCCATCATCTCTGGTATTAGTAGATGAGATTTTAGGTTTTCAAGGTCTTTACTACCTAGTTGTCCATTCTCCCGAGCAAAAATGACTAAACTGGATCAAATGAATACTGCAAACAAACCTCTGTAATAACAACATTACTGTGGAGATTGCTTTCAAGGCTGATGTTCCTTCTTGTAACTTTGTAACTGGTTCGCAAAAACTCCTTCAGGCTAGGTACATTGGAACAAATATATTGGCCAATATTGATGTGTTTAGGTGGCTGATCTGCAAGATATGGGGTTAATTTGTGGCAGATCTGGCTCAGTGAAGTAACAAACATATGAATTAAAGAAAAAGACACATCACTATGACTTACACCCACGTAATGCCTGGACAGCATTTTTGATGGCATGCACAGTTTTCTGATTAGAGACCTTTAGCAGCTGAAAGCAGTCATCGGCAAAAACAATTTGCCTTGTTTGCTTAAGTCCACCTGCAGTAGCTGGTAAAAGAACTTCTCCAACACGATGCAGAATACATGGATCTCGTGCAAACCATCCTAACAAGGTAAAGAAATCAAGTGAAATAATAAACAATCTTTTATAAAATCTAACTATGCTGCCATTTGACACTGACATCGATAATTGGTTTTCTGAGGAATGAGATAATGATGTTCTAATATACACGGTGGTATTTTGTAAAGAATAAAGACAGGGCTGAATCAGAGTCTGAATTGACCTCTCAACGTATTAATTACTTGGTTAGATAATATTCATCATCAATTACTTACGCTCCAAAAAACTTTGTTCGTCGGATATTATGTAACATATGTATTTTGAAGAGTTATGCGTTACTTTTTTTCATACTTAAATTGAAAGTACATTTTAGTTATGATTCAATTGTAGTCGCAACTGAATATATTTACAATCCTTGTAACATGGTACAACTACATGCTCACAAAAAAATTGGTATTCAACTTATTGCATAGAAGGCATGAAAATTCTTGTCAAAGTAATTAATAATATAAGAACAGAAACTATTGAGAAAGGGAAGAAAATACCGATTGTGTCTAGACTTTGTGAATTTGCTATGGTCCCAAGAGTAGATATAACACCATAGGAAGGCCTAAAACAAAGTAAACACAGAAAGAAGCTGGGATTCTTACATCACCAATTGTATCGGTGCCTACAAGAATTTCAGAGCTTAACAGGTCAGGGATAGGAAAAGAACATGGAGAAGCGGAAGAGCAAGACACAAGAACTGACTCAGCTCGGATCAAGGATTTGTCTACAAACAAAATGAGTATGGGATATGGTTGAAACTTTGTATTACAATGTAAAGTGCATCATAAAAGAGAAGTGTGAATATATTATAGTAGACATGGTGGAATGACTTCAACATATGCTCTGATGATATACCATTAGAAAGAAGGAAAGTTTTCAAAAAAAGACTCATTGACAAACAAATTCATTGCAAACCAACTATTCAGGATAATATTGTAATGACAAAATGTTGTGTCACAGTGACATGCATTCAAATCTGACCAAACTAGCAAGGTTAAAAATTAATTAATATTGTAAATTTAGCCATTGCATCTAAATGGCTAGATAATGTCCCACAAACAAATAACTATTAGTCATCTACAAATCCTAGCGTGAGGTTAAACATTTCATTTCAGTTCATTTCTAAAAAGAAAACATACTGGAAGAAGGAAATAAAATTGCCAAAGTGAAATACTAAACTTAACTGTGTAGAAGAAACACATATATAGTAATATAGGAAAGATATAGTAGAAAAAAACTAGTACACACAGACAGCATTATCTTCATTATGCAACAGAAAAATATCAGAAAATGTTCCATTTACATCGACAAGTGGGGGTTTATAATCATAAGAAGTTGGTAGAAATCTTTCCGAAATACCAATAGCAAAGTCAACAAGTTGTGCAGCAACTGCCACAGCAGAGCCACTGCATGATCCACCAGGGACAAGTGAAGGAGAAACAGGGTTGGCTGGTGTTCCATTGTGCAAATTTTCTCCAGTGACACTGAAAAACATGATAAATGAATTTATGATAAGCATGCAAATAGTATAGGGGGTTTTCCAACAAAAATATTATTATTGATGTTTGTGCAAATAGCCATGTTATTGTTGAGGTTTAAGGTCTGACCACACAAGAATATGTAAAACTTAGAAGGGAATCACAATTACTCCAAAAGGCACTTTTAGACGCACCATTCAATGCGAAAACTGTATTGTTGTAATGTTTTCTATGTCCAAGCAATGTAGGTCATTTGGTTGCGTGAAAAAAAAAAGAATTGCAGAGAGATATTTCATATTCACGATGTTATATTTAACCACTTTGACCTTTCCTATTACATCTATTATGCATCATTAAGCTTACATCTTGGAGCTGTCTAAAATCAAGTGAGTACCGATGATGCCAATAATTCACCAGAGTAACTGCCATTTCAAATGAAATCAAGTCGAAGCAACAAAAGATACAAACCCAAAGCCGAGTTCATCCATGATTGTCCTTCCAACGCAGGTAGCCCCCTGCTTCCGTAGCATTGTGACAGCCACTGCTGTGTTCCTCGCCGCCTCATGAGTGCTCTTCCAGTCTGGGTTCCCAAACCCGGCTACATAGCCCTCGATCTCGAAGCTAAAACACGGCAAATACATGGATGGCAACTCAGGATCGCACAGGACAGACAAGCAGAGCAGGAAGCTTCCAGGACTCACTTGTCACTAGCAGCGAAGGTCAGACCCGAGAGAAGGTGGCGAGCGGTGGGAGGCGGCGGCTGCGGCGGAGGGTGAAGCTCAAAACGGTCGCAGAAGGATCCAGCATCGGGTGGCGTGCCGGACATGCCCCGCAGCCACCGCCGGCGGCGCCGCGCGACCTCCGCCAGGACGATGACGCCCGCGACGGCGATGCCCGCGACAATCCAGACGCGGGGATTGGAACCGATCGTGCCGCCGCCTCCAGCGCCGCCCGATTGCGACGAGGCGGCCATGGGGGCCACGGAGGTGTACGGAAGCTAGGGTTTAAGGAGGGGTTTTGGAGAGAGGGGCAGAGGACTCGACTGCTCGAGAAGCAGCCGCGGCCCGCGGGGGACAACGGAGTGGGGAAGAAGAAAGAAAAGTAGCAGGACAGATGCTTTGGGGCGATGGGCTGGCTCTGCGATTCCACTTCAATTGCTTCTTTTGATTTTTGCGCGTTTCTTGCGGGCGATGTTCATTGATGTGTGGCCCACTCACTGCCAGTGCCTTGGAGGCTTTGGTTTCCTTGGGACGGAGGCAGTATTTTGACTTGTTTCACAAGTCGAGGGAGAGGTGGGGGAGACGGTTAACGTGCGGTTTGTTCCGGACCGGTGGACTTGTCTTGGGCTGGGTTTGATTTTCAGGCCCAGCAATATACGAACAAAGAACGAATGATGGGCTGAAGGTAAAATATAGGAAAAAGTCTACTTTTCCTCCCTCAACTTTTGCGAAAGTCCAATTTTCCTCCTTCAACTCTAAAACAAAACAAAACACCTCTCTCAACTTTTGAAACAATACAACTTGCCCCCCTGAGCGGTTTTGAACGGTGGTTTTGCTATAGTAACAGTGGTTTTGTCTTTTTCTTTTTTTATTTATTTCTGTTGAATCTTAAAAAATTATAGTAAATCATACAAAAATCATAAAATGAAAAATCTAATTTGTTGAACTCTGCATGAGTAGATCTACACAGCTATCATATAATATGATATGCTTTAGTACAAAGTTTTTATTGTAGCTTTAGATTTATGCTTTTTTGTAAATAAAATAAATTTATAATTAAGTATATGATCCAATGAGAATAAAATTTTTACTACAGTTCAAAAATACAATAATTAGCCCACCATAAAAATTTCACCATAATTGGACTATAGAAACTACAACGATTAATTATTTGATTAATCCCATACAATTATATGCTTTCTGTAATTAATTAGAATAATTCATAGCTGTAGTTTATATAGTCTAATTGTAGTGGAATTTTTATGGTAGGATAATTATTGTTATCTTAAATTGTAATAAAAATTCATACTCATTGGATCATGTATACATAGTTATAAATTTATTTAATTACAGAAAAAGCATTTATCTAAAACTACAATAAAACATTGTACTAAAGTGTAGTATATCATATGTTCATTGTGTAGATCTACTCATGTAGAGTCCAACAAAATTGGATTTCTATTTTATATTTTCCTATGATTTACTATGATTTTCAAAGATTTAGCGGAAATAAATAATAAAAAAAAGACAAAACTACTGTTATTGTTGCCAAACCGCGGTTACTGTAGCAAACCCACTGTTCAAAACCACCCAGGGAGGTAAGTTGCATTGTTTCAAAAGTTAAGGGAGACGTTTTGTCTGGTTTTAGAGTTCAGGGAAAAAATCAGACTTTCACAAAAACAAAAATTGAGGGAGGAAAAGTAAAATTTTTCCTAAAATATATGTATCGATCGCTCTCCGCGCGGAAGTCGCGGGCTGGACAATCTCTCTCTCCCTCCCACGCGGCCACGCACCCGTGCTCGAGTCTGCAGCCGCGCGCGGCGCGTCACATCTGTGCCTACACCGGCTCCAACTCTAGCGAACCTCTCTAATTCTCTATGGGGCTTAGAGCATGGTCAATAAGTTTTGGCTTATAGCCAAATCATCAATACACGAGTTCAGAGCCTAACACATACAACTAGTCTCTTTCCATATTTTAAATAACATATTTTATTAAATAGACAAGCATAGAAAGGGAAGAATATGCCCAACATGCAAGAAGAAAAGGCGCCTTAGCATGCGTGTCGACGAAAGGAGCATCAAGCTTAACTTTCTCTCTCCTATGAACGTGGTCGGCGTAACATCCGTTATTGTACCTACCGTCTCCGTGAGGGGGGAAGAAAAAAAACTATCGTCGCGGTGATAGACAAAGAGGGTGAGGAGGAGACGTGTCGGGGGAACGCCAAAGGGGTACCCCAATCAATGCAAAACGAATAAGGGACTCGCCGAGCCCTCCAAGCCAGGCCTCGGGCGACGGTCGTTCTCCGTCTCGCCCGAGCCCTCCAAGCCAGGCCTCGGGCGGGCGCTCGTCTTCCGTCTCGCCCGAGCCCTCCGCGTCAGGCCTCGGGCGAACGCTCGTTCTCCGCCTCGCCCGAGCCTCCAAGCCAGGCCTCGGGCGAACGTCCGTTCTCCGCCTCGCCCGAGCCCTCCAAGCCAGGCCTCGGGCGAACGTCGTTCTCCGTCTCGCCCGAGCCCTCCGCGCCAAGCTCGGGCGAACGCTCGTCTTCCGTCTCGCCCGAGCCCTCCAAGCCAGGCCTCGGGCGGGCGCTCTCTACACCTCGAGACCCCACGCGGGGACCTCGAGCCTCTCTGGCACAGCGGCCTATCCCTCGAGACGCGTGCCTCCCTCGAACGGTGCAGACATCGGATGTCAGCCCCATACCGCGCATTTAATACATCCACCTACTCCAGTCACATCCTCTGCAGCCCGACGTGTACCACAGTAACCAGGGCAAAGTCAAGTCTCGTTTTCACCACAAGCATGGGCAAAAAGGCACCAGCACAGCACTGTTCGACCATACCTTGCACTGTGGCACGTCCCGGTCACATCTCGAGACCCGGATTTCCGCTGTACGACCAGGCTCCCTGGAACTCGCCCATACCTGCGGGGACTCGAGCCCCCGCAGGCGCCATCTCGAGGCCGGCTCCGCGCCCTTCGAGCCCTAACTACTTTCACGCTATTGGAAGACAGGTACCCCAAGACCCGGAGGGACCCCGCCGTGTCCTGGACGTGCCGGAATGGTGCTGTACGGCTTCTACATCGTCACACCGCCACGTCCGCGCCCGGGATGGAGGCCACGCCCCAAGGACGCCTCAACAGCAACGACCACATCGGCTCCAGTGGCCCCGACAAGACAGGGTTCCTACCCTTCTCCGTATTGGGCACCGTACGCCCCGACACCTGTAATACCCTTGTGTAACCCTGGCCTCCCCTTGCTCTATAAAAGGGGACACCAGGGCCCTCATTCCAGGAGGACGAATAGAACTTCGAGAAACAACACACGAGTCCACGCACATACACGAGTCCGGACTCCGGTCCACGCTCACTGAGCTTGTATTCGCCCTGTACAAGCACTTAGGTGCAAGTAATACAAGAACATCCCCCGCTGGACGTAGGGCCTTCTTTGCCCGAACCAGGATAAATTGTGTCCTCTTGCATCACCATCAGGAAGAGAAGCACGCGATCATATTACTCGTTGGTGTGATACCCCCGGGTACGAAACACCGACAGTTGGCGCGCCAGGTAGGGGCCTTCGCGTGTCCGAGCCGATTTCTCGTTGATTCCTGGATGGCTTCATCCCCTCTTCCGTTCTCGGCTGGTGCCATCGTCTGGTTCGGGAGCCTCGAGTTCCTGGCCACAGACAACAGCAACGAGCTGACTCTGCTCTCCACGGAGGGCCCGAGCGGAGGGCGTGTCACCACATCGCGAGCGGCGCCGTCGTCACCATCGTCGCCGGGCACAGGCGGTGCCCGCGGCAAACACCCACGCCCCGTAGCCGGTGCAGGGTCCCCCGGGGAAACCAGCCCGGCGCGCGGCCGGAGACCTCCAGGGCGCGCCCGCGCCCGCCCAGCGACTTCGCGTTCATCGTGCGCACGGACCAGGAGCCAGGCCAGAGGCCTCCGAGCCGTGCACTGTCGACGCCACCCAGCCTCCTCCCGCACGAGGTGTACCGCGCTCGACGTCGGCAGTTCCCGTTCGGCCTCGACAGCTCCGCGGCAGCTCACGCCCGCCAGCTCAACGAGCGCAGTCGGGGCCGAGAGCCGCGGAGCAGGAGGAACGCCCGGGCGTGTTACTGCAGGCCATCGCCAACCTGGAGATTGTCCACCCCGCGCGCGTAGACCGCGGCCCCTCACGAGCCGTCGGGCCATCTCGTCAAGCCACCTTTGGGGAGTGGTACCGCGAGCTGCAGCCCCGGGCGAGCCGAGGCGGCGCGGCATCGCCAGCTCCAACTCCGATGAGTACGACTACCATGACCCTGACCTCTGGGACTCTACCAGGGAGTGTTTCCAGCTCGAGGGGTCGCGGACGAAGCGAGGACGACGGCGACGACGACACCAGGCCGGCGCTCAACCTCGAGGGGCCCGGAGACGTGGCTGCGGCGGGCGGGTCACGCGTTCAGGGGAGGAACGAACCCCGCACACGGCTGCTCCATCCCAGCACAGCGACGACCGAGCGGCGCAGCTCGCACAGCTGCGGGAGGCCATCGCCAAGGCTGAGGAGGACCGACAACGTCTGCTGCAGCTCGAGAAAACCTTAGCACAAGAACCGGCCCAGCCTCGAGGCGCCGGCGTTCGTGGCCGAGCTCGAGAGGTCCACCGACAGATCCTTGAGGACGGGGCGCCAGCACGTCCCGAGGCGCGTTTCCCGCGAGCCGGGCAGAACGTGGTGGCGGCGGCGATGCTACTTCGTGATCTGCCGCCGTCTCCAACCCTGACGCCAGGCGCAAGCTTGGGGAAATGAAGAACCTCCTCGAGACAGCCGTCGTGCAGCAGGCCGAGAGCTCGGCGTCACGACGGCGCGGAGCGGCCTCGGAAAAGCCGGCGGACACGCCCCGCAACGAGCACGAGGCATCGCCATCAGCCGAACGCCTCTCAGGCCAGGCCGGTCCGACCAGAAAGGCCAGCCGGGCCAGTCCGGAACGGATCGTCGACAACGCCCACCTCGAGACCCCAATGACGCCCGCAACGACATCAACCGCCGGCGCAAGGACAAGGGGGCCCAGGAGCGTGGCTATAGCGCCATCGAGGGGGGCGCTACGACAGTGACGAGGACCGGCAAGTCCTCGAGCCCCCGGGCCCCAGAGTCTTCAGCCGGGCCATCCGCAGCTCGACCCTCCCCGACCGCTTCCGACCTCCGACCAACATCGTGAAGTATGACGGGGAGGTCGAGCCCAAGCTCTGGCTCTCAGACTTCCGCCTAGGCTGCCAACTGGGTGGAGCGAAGAACGACGACCGTGTGATCATACGCCAGCTCCCACTTTACCTTTCGGACACCGCCCGCCGGTGGCTCGAGGGGCTCCCGCCGGATCGGATCGACGACTGGGCCGACCTAGTCAGGGTCTTCGACGGGAATTTCAAGGGGACTTGCGTGCGCCCAGGCAACCCCTGGGACCTACGGCGTTGCAGGCAGGCGGCGAACGAGCCCCTCCGCGATTTTGCTCGACGGTTCTCGAAGCAGCGTCTCGAGCTCCCCCACGTGCCTGACGAGGACGTCATCTCAGCGTTCCTCGCGGGCACGACATGCCAAGAGCTAGTTCATGAGCTAGGACGCTACCGTCCCGGGACGGTCGAGGACCTGATGGATCGCGTCACCAGCTTTGCCTCGGGCGACGAAGCAGTGGGGGCCTTCTTTGGCCGTTCCACGGACAAAGGTAAGGCGGTGATCGCGCCGGAGGGCTCGAACAAGGGCAACGACGCAAGGAACGACAACAATGACGGCAACAAAGGAGAAAAAAACAAACGCAAGGGCCAGAAGGCGAAGCGTGGCGCCGATGACGACGACGACAAAGAGGTGCTCGCAGGCGCCCTCGAGCTAAGAAGCCCGAGGCCCCCCTGACGGGGCGTTTTCGACCAGATGCTCGAGGATCCCTGCACCTACCACAGGGGCCCCGTAAACCACAAGTTAAAAGACTGCCGACTGTTGAAAGGCTACTACTCCAAGCTCGGCGATAAAAAAGAAGACGCGCTCAAGGGCAAGGATAACAATCGGCGCGGCGAAGGGGACGCGGATGGCAACTTCCCCCCGGTGCGCGACTGCTACATGATCTACGGGGGGCCGACCGTCGGGCTCTCAGCTCGAGAAAGAAAGAAGGAGCGCCGGGAGAATCTTTTCACTTGGCCACGACGCCCCCGGTACCTTGACTGGTCCGATGCGCCAATCACGTTCGACCGTGACGACCATCCGGACCGTGTCATAAACCCGGGAGCGTACCCCCTCGTCGTCGACCCCGTCATAGTCGACGTTCGGTTCTCCAAGGTGTTGATGGATGGGGGCTCGAGCCTCAACATCATATACCTCGAGACCCTCGACCTCCTGGGGATTCAGAGGGACAGCTCCGACCCAGCGTCGGGGGGTTCCACGGAGTAGTACCAGGAAAGAAGGCCACCCCCTCGGGCGCATCGACCTGCCGGTTTGCTTCGGCACGCCGGCAAACTTCCGTCAGGAAACGCTCACCTTCGAGGTGGTCGGCTTCCAAGGGACCTACCACGCCATCATCGGCCGGCCAGGCTACGCCAAGTTCATGGCGATTCCTAACTACACGTACTTGAAGCTCAAGATGCCGGGGCAAAAGGGGTCATCACCGTCGACACCTCCTACGAGCACGCATACCACTGCGACGTGGAGTGCGTCGAGCGGGGGGAGGCCAACGTCCACCTCGACTCGCTCGAGGCCTTGGCAGCTGGCCACCGAGGAGGCCCCAGAAGCAAAGCGTCACGCCGGCACCTTCGAGCCGGCTGAGCACACCAAGCAAATACCCGTCGACCCGACCTCGGCCAATGGCAAGACGCTGACCATCAGTACCAGCCTCGAGCCAAATAGGAAGCAGTGCTCGTCGACTTTCTCCGCGCGAACATCGACATGTTTGCGTGGAACCCTCGGACATGCCGGGCATACCGAGGGAAGTCGCCGAGCACGCCTTGGAGATCCAGGCCGGGTCCAGACCGGTGAAGCAACGCCTGCGCCGCTTCGACGAGGAAAAGCGCAGGATCATCGGCGAGGAGGTGCACAAGCTTTTGGCGGCCGGATTCATCAAGGAGGTATTTCACCCAGAGTGGCTAGCTAACCCTGTACTAGTTAGGAAAAAGAATGGAAAAATGCGGATGTGTGTAGATTACACTGGTCTGAATAAAGCATGTCCAAAAGTTCCATTTCCTTTACCTAGAATTGACCAGATCGTCGATTCCACTGCTGGGTGCGAAGTGCTTTCGTTCCTTGATGCGTATTCCGGCTACCACCAAATTAAGATGAGAAAGTCCGACGAACTCGCAACCTCTTTTATCACGCCATTTGGTATGTATTGCTATGTTACGATGCCCTTCGGCCTGCGAAACGCCGGGCAACGTACCAACGATGTATGCAGCACATCTTTGGCGAGCACATAGGCCGGACCGTCGAGGCCTACGTCGATGACATCGTGGTTAAAACCAAAAAGTCGGGAACCTCATCAGCGACCTCGAGACCACGTTCGAGTGCCTCCGGGCCAAGAATGTGAAGCTCAACCCCGAGAAGTGTGTCTTTGGTGTGCCTCGAGGCATGCTACTTGGCTACATGTCTCACAACGGGGGATCGAGGCAAACCCTGAAAAAATCTCAGCAGTCACGAGGATGGGCCCGATTCGTGACCTCAAGGGTGTGCAGAAAGTGACAGGCTGCCTAGCCGCTCTCAGCAGATTCATCTCGAGGCTAGGGGAAAAAGCGCTACCCCTCTACCGCCTGCTAAAAAAGACGGAACACTTTGCGTGGACCGCCGAAGCCGAGGAGGCCTTAACCAAGTTGAAGGGGTTGCTGACTTCCGCACCAATTCTCGTGCCGCCGCGACCAGCCAAGGTGGCGATTCCCCCGAGCCTCCTCCTCTATGTGGCCGCAACCGCTGCAACACTCAGGTGGTCAGCGCGGTCATAGCCGTCGAGAGGCACGAGGAGGGTCATGCATTGCCGGTCCAACGACCGGTGTACTTCACCAGTGAGGTACTCTCCGAGGCCAAGGTCCGGTATCGCATCATCCAAAAGCTGCTCTACGGCATCATCGTCACAAGGCGCAAGCTCCAACACTACTTCCTCGCTCATCCCGTACGGTGGTGTCGTCCTTCCCCCTCGGAGATGATCATCAACAATCGGGAGGCCACGGGGGCATCGCCAAGTGGTCCGCCGAACTAATGGGTGAGACCATCACCTATGCCCGCGAAAGGCCATCAAGTCGCAAGCGTTGGCGGACTTCGTTGCTGAATGGACCGACACTCAGCTCCCGCCGGCACAGATTCAAGCCGAGCTCTGGACCATGTACTTCGACGGATCCCTCACAAAGACGGGGGCTGGCGCAGGCCTGCTCTTCATCTCACCCCTCGGAGTCCACATGCGCTACCTGCTACGCTTGCACTTCCCCGCCTCCAACAACGTCGCCGAGTACGAGGCCCTCGTCAATGGGCCTGCGCATCGCCCCCTCGAGCTCGGGGTCCGACGCCTCGACGCCCGAGGAGACTCGCAGCTCGTCATCAACCAGGTTATGAAGGCTTCAAGCTGCATCGATCCCAAGATGGAGGCATACTGCGGGGAGGTGCGGCAAGCTGGAAGATAAGTTTCACGGCCTCGAGCTCAACCACATAGCTCGAAAGTACAGAGGCCGCAGACGAGCTGGCAAGTTGGCGTCCACGCGGGCACGGTACAACCAGACGTCTTCTCGAGGGACGTCTTCGAGCCATCCGTCGAAATCGACCCGGGGGCGGGCCCCTCGACGCCACCCCTCGAGCAAGACACGGGGCTCGACTCTCAACGCCACCCCTCGAGAAGGACCCCTCGACGTCCGCGGAGGCGATGCAGGTCGACGCACCCGCCTCTTCTTCATCACGGCTCCTCGACTAGCGGACGCCCTACCTCGACTACCTGACGCAGGCGAGCTACCAGAAGACAAGACGGAGGCCCGACGCATCGCTCGGAGGGTCAAGACCTACGTCATCTACAGCGACGAACGGGAGCTATACCGACGAAGTCCGACTGGGATCCTTCCAACGCTGCATCCCACTCGAGGAGGGGCGCAAGCTCCTCGACGATATGCACTCGGGGGCTTGCGGCCACCATGCAGCGCCGAGGGCCCTGGTTGGGAACGCCTTCCGTCAAGGCTTCTATTGGCCGACCGCCATTGGGGACGCCAAGCGTTTGGTCCAAGCGTGCCATGGGTGTCAATTCTACGCCAAGCAAACGCACCAGCCCGCACACGCCCTGCAGATGATCCCAATCACTTGGCCACTTGCCGTTTGGGGGCTCGACCTTGTGGGTCCCCTCAAAAGGACCAGTGGAGGGTACACACACATGCTCGTGGCCGTCGACAAGCTCACCAAGTGGATCGAGGCTAAGCCGATAGGAGACCCCACCTCCGAGAGGGTTGTCGAGTTCATCGCCAACATCATGTACCGGTTTGGAGTGCTAATGTCATCATCACCGACAATGGCACCCATTCACGGGCAAAAAGTTCACCAACTTCTGCGATGACAACAACATTCGCGTAACCTGGGCCTCGGTCGCATCCCTCAATGCAACGGGCAGGTCGAGCGCGCCAACGGCATGATACTCCATGGGCTGAAGCCGAGGCTGTTCAAGACCCTCAAGAATTTCGGAAAGGGGTGGGCTACAGAGCTCCCTCGGTGCTGTGGGCCTCAGGACTACGCCGAGTCGAGCCACCGGGTTCACTCCGTTTTTCCTAACCTACGGCGCCGAGGCCGTCTTGCCTACGGACCTCGAGTACGGCTCACCTCGACTTCGAGCCTACAACGAGCAAAACCAGCGACGAAAGGCTCGCTAACGCCAAGGACCAGCTCGAGGAGGCCCGAGACGTGACGCTCATCAACTCTGCACGCTACCAGCAAACACTTCGATGCTACCACGACGAGCACGTGCGCAAAAGGGACCTAGCGGTGGGGGACCTCGTGCTCCGACGGCTGCAAGATAATCGAGGGCGCCATAAGCTCACCCCTCCGTGGGAAGGCCCATACACCGTGGCCGAAGTGCTCAAGCAGGAACATACAAGCTCTACGACAACCAAGGCAGGATCCTGGCGAACGCGTGGAACAATCTCAGCTACGTCGCTTCTACCCTTAAAGGCCTCGAGGCTTGTTCATTTTATCACTTTGTACAAACATGTCAAAATGAATGAAAAAACTCGTGCATTGTCGTTCATGTTGCTTCGCATCTTAAGGTAGCCTCGACCCTGCTTTGCTCAGGGTCAAGCCTCCCTCGGGGGCTGATGGGGGGGCCTCACCCCCCGCCAGACTCCGGAAAAAATGCGCGTTTTCTTTTCAAAAATTTGACCTCGTCTCGACTCGTGCCTCGAGTGAACTAGCGACGTCTAAATCCTAAAGTACCTCGAGCCTCCAAGGTCGGGGGGCGTCGACGTAGACGGCCACCTACGCCCCGGGCTACGGTGCCCTACCTACGCCTCCCCTCGAGGGGCTCGCGACGTATCGAAGGAACACAGACTAAGTTAGCAAACTCGAGCTTGCGACAAAGAGAAGTGGTCAAACGCATTTGAAAGGAAAAACAACCCCTTTAAACAAACAAGTCATATATACTACGGGTATCATCGGACCCTCATTCATGCCATAAATTCTTACAGAGGCCCCGACGCCCAAATTTGGCGCGCAGGCCCTAGTCTTCGTCGGTGCGGTACTCCTCCCCGAGGTTCTCCACGGCGGGCTCAACCTCGACGCCGAGCTCGAAGGAGGAGGCTCCCGACACCGCTGCTGGCGTCAGGAGGCAGCACGTCCTCCTCGAAGATCTTGGCGAGCGATGTACCTGGCCTCTCCATCTTCTCCAAAATTTTGTCAACACGGCGGTTGTTCCACTCCTCGTCCTTCCCCTCGATCTCGATGAAGCCGTTGGCGACAACGTGGACCGGGAAGCGGAAACCGGAGCGAACGACCGCGAGCGTCTGCTTGACGCCATGATGGAGAGCTTGCCGGACACGGTCCCGCGCCGCTGCGTCGAAGAAGCACAAGGCGTCGACCAAGGCATCGCCTCGGGCCACCGCGCCTTCTGCCGCAGCTACTGGAGGAGCACCCCACATGGGCCAAGCCGGTCGAGGGAGGTGCGAGCCCGCTCCGCCACCATCGTCTCGTCTTGGAGTTGGTCCAAGAGAGCCTGGTTCGTCCCGCGGAGCTCCTCGACCGTCTTCTCGACCCCTGCGCAACGAACAAGGAAGAGTGAGACTGCGGCGTAACAAAAAACTTCGAGACCCAAACAAGAACAAGGTGTAAGCCTCACCGTCGCAGTGTTGCCCCAGTGCGGCGAGGTCGCTGGTCAGGCCCTCAGCACGCTGCTCAAGCCTGCGCTTCTTGGGCCAGCATGAGGAGCCTCTCGGACCTAAGGTCCTCGATCAGCCGGCCCGCCTCCACCAGGGCCAGATCCTTGCGGATCACCTCCTGCCGCGCCGCCCCTCGGCAGCTCGGGCGGTGGCGGCACCACTCTCGGCGTCTTCGGCCTCTTTTTCGCCGCCTCCGCTGCGGTTCGGGCAGCGGCGGCCTCGCCACGGGCGTCAGCGGCCTCCTGCTTCGCCGCCTCGGCTTCAGCCCGGGTGGAGGTGGCCTCGCTTCGGGCGTCCGCGGCTCCTTCCTCGACGCTTCGAGAACGGCGGCGGCCTCCTCCTTGGATCGAGCGACCTCGCCTCGAGCCACCGGACCTCCGCCTCCGCCTCGTTGAGCCGGCTCGCCATTTGGGCGTTCCGGCTCAGCTCCGCGCGGAGATCTTGAAGCTCCGCCTCAGCCCGCGCGAGGGCGGCTGACACCTGTGCGGACCGGCCCGCCTCCTCGGAGCAGGACCGCTCCGCCTCCGCCATAGCTCGGCCACCTCCCGGAAGATGGACCGCACCTCGCGCGGGCCCCCCGCCTGGGCCGCTGCTCGATGGGAACCACGGCAAGGGGCGGGCTCAGTGGGACGGGAAACGGCCATATTGGTCGGTCGAGCTCGATGTTGGGCAGATCCTCCTTCGCCTCGAGCTGCCCCAACAGCGACCCGCCGCCCGACGGCACGGGCCCCGACTCCCTCCGTCCCTCCGCCGGCACTTCCTGTTGCTCCGCCGCCTCCCGAGGCGGCGTCACTAACTCGCGTGGGGGCGAAGGCTCGAATGGCGGCGAATCGATCGAGGGAAGGCTCGACCCCGGGCCCTCTTCCCTGATCGGGTCCTCCGGCGTTTTGTCAGCGCTAGCCGGCCCCTCGGGCGCCTCCGTCATCGTCGAGCCCCGGCGAGGAGCGGCCCCTGCTTCAGCTCGTTCAGGAGGTCCTCCACCGTCGGCTCTTTCTCCGCCGACGCCTCTCCCCCCTTTCCCTCCTCCGCAGCCCGGCTCATGCTGGTGGGCCACAAGGGCGCAGTCTCCTCAGCCCCAGACACCGGCGGGCCGTGCTCGCCCCAGGCGCTCCCCCGAAACAGCCATCGCGGTGGGGGGAAGGGTGGCGCTCCAGCTAGCGCCGTCGCCGGAGGAGGAGGAGGGGGAGGAGGCAGCGCCTCAGTTGACGTGGTGGAGGCTGGCTCGATGCCGTAGGCTGTGGCCCCTGCAATACGAGATGACAGCGATATCAGAATCGGGAAGGATGCCTCGACCCCTGTGGTCGATGGCGACGGCCTCACCGAAATTCGCGACGACCATCTGGCCTCCTCGAGCCATGGCAGCTCGAGCCTTCTCCAGCCAAGCGGCTTCTCTAGCGGAGGAAGGAGCCATACCTCGAGGTGCCTGTGCCTCGACGGGGCTCGAGGTCTTGGCCCTCTTGGACGAAGCGAGGTCCACCTCCTGGTAGGAGCGCTTCCCCTTGAGAAAACGGAGATAGCATGCGTCATCAAAAGTAAAGAGGTGAAGCCTCACTACCGACGAGGCCCAAGAAAACTACTCACCCGAAGCGGCGGCTGGGCTTCTTCCCGGCGCCGGACCCACTCGGGGGCTTCGAGCCCACCCACGGCTCGAGCCCTGTGCCTGGGCCGTCTCCGCAGGGCTGGGATGGGGGGAAGGCTCCCGACGCCTCCCGTGGCTCGACCTCGAGGGAGAGCCCTCCTTCCGCCCCACATCGCGGGAGGGCGACTGTACCTCCCTCGTGCTGTCGTCGTGGCGCCCGCCCCGGCGCGGGCTCCGGGACCTGCTCCGGCGCTCGCGCTGGTGGTCGCGCCCTCCGCGTCCGCTTCCGTGTCCCGGCGGCGGTGCATCGATGGACTCCGGGGACGCCCACGCCCCTGGTCACGAGACGCTCGGGGTCTCCCTCCCCGACGCTCGTGATGGCGCGGGCTCGACGCCTCCTCCTGGCGCCCGCTCCTCCGCGGGCTCGACGGCGCCCTGACGGCTCGCGGCGGTCGGCCGAAATCCCTCTCGACCTGTCGGCCGCTCCTCGAAGCCCGACCCTTCTCGAGACGCTCTCGACCTGTCGGCCGCTCCTCGAAGCCCGACCCTTCTCGAGACCCCCCGTCTGGGCTGACGCGGGGGCGGCCTCCGTTGGTGCTGTGGCAGAGGCGCTCCGGGTCCGGGGCTTCCTTACGACCGGGGGCACGTCCGGCGCGGAGCTCGACGGACCTCGGGCCCCGACGAGGCAGGGATCGGCGCCGCCTTCCGCGGCTGCGTCCCGCGCGACCCTTTGTCGGGGGGACCTCCAGTGTACCCTCCTGCACAGAGGAGCGGTCAGCCCTGTCATCGACGAGCCCCGCGCGCATCGGGCGCGCATCCATCCCTCGTCGTCGCTCTCCTCCTCATCACCACTCTCCTCCTCCGAGCTCGAGGAGCTCAGCTCGGGGACCCGCCCAGGCTGACGGTTACGACGAGCCTTCGCCAGTCTCTGCTCCCGAGCTAAGCGACGCAAGTTTTTGTTTTTCTCTTTCTTCTTTTTGGCATCCTTGCTCTCCTTGTCTTTCTGAGCAGAGAGGCGCCTCACTGAGAATCCGCGGCGTCCTCCCTCACCGGGGGCTCGACGCGCGACAAGTAAATGCCCCCTGAAAAAAGAAGAAGCGTGATGAGACAAACCACAAGACGGATGCAAAAGGATCGAAGGAGGAAAAAGGGGAGGAGGCTCGAGATAGCTCGGCTCGAGGGAGGCTTACCAGGTCGAGACACCCCTCGTCGGGTGCCATGGCAACCAGGTTGGTGTACTCAGGGATGAACGACCCCTGGATCGTGATTGACACCGGGAGACGCCTCGTTCCGGGACAGCCTCCCCTCGGCCATCCTCGAGCGATTGAGCGCCTCGAGCTGGGCTGCGGCCCCATCTCGTGCATAAGAAGGGGGCGGTCCGCCAGCGGGAGAACTCTTCGCTGGTGGAACGCCCAAATGACCGCTTGCACGGTCAGCTTCTTCTCGTCCACCAGCGTCTTCATCATCTCCATCAGCGGGGCCAGGTGGCGTTGCCTGTCCGCCGCGACGCCCCAGGTCCACTTCTCCGGGCGTTGAGTGAGGATCCTGCCGGTGTACTGCGGAAAGAGGCCACCTTCGTTCCGCAGATAGAACCAATGGTCGTCCCACCCGGCCTGGTTGGTGGAAAGCTTGTATCGCAGGTACTCGCGGGGGACATTGGCCGACGAGGTCCCCGCCCTCGCGGTGATGGCAAGGGAGCCCATGCGCACGGGCCGCCTCCCGCTGGGCTTTAGGGACTTGATGAAGAGCTCGCCCCGGAAGAGATGACGAACATCTCCCAGTGCGGCTCCATCTTCAGGTACCCCTCTGAAAGGTCCTAGTTTGGTTTTGGTAATTGAGTGACAACTTAGGTGGACTAATATGTGTTTGAAGTGAATTACATAGGTGATTAGTCCATAAGTGATCATGTGTGAGCAACATATGCCATAGAGGAGAAATGGCTTGGAAGATGTTGCAAGGCTCACACATGTGAAGAAGGAGCTTAATGCACATGAAACATGACATGGAGTCATGTGGCTAAAATGGTGAAGATCAAAGCAAGACTTGGCTTGATGGACCGGTTGCGAAGGTGAAGGGCAAGTTGAGGCTTTGAAGCCGTTGGTACCGAGTGTCGGGAGGCTTAAGCAAGACTTGGCGCCGAAGGACCGAAGCGATGGTGAAGAGCAAGTGATGTCAAGATCGATGGACCATGGAGGCCATATGATGATATGAAGTGGATCATATCATTGATGAAGAGGTTGGTGCATGTGTTGCATCAACACCGGAGGAGATGGAATGGAATGCGCAAGGCAAAGGTATATTTGTAGGGCATTTCATTTCACCGGTCATAGGTGTGTAGAGAAGATTATGACCGGGTTTAGGATAGATGGCCGTACTATCAAGAGGAGCAAACTTGTTTGCATATCGGTCATCTAGTGCCACTTGAGCGATCTAACTTTGCGATGTTACTAAGATCGAGTGGCGTGGTGAGAGCAAGTGAAAATCCTTTGAAAATTGTTTGTGAAAATGCTAACACACATGCACATGATGGTGTACACTTGGTGGTGTTGGCACATTTGCAAAGGAGAAGGTGTTGGAGTTGATTTGGATCAACTCGGAGAAGTTTCGGAGAAATCTTTGGTTGAAAAAGAGAAGCGATGGATCTTGGATTGGATTTCTGTTCTAATCCTTTGTGATTTGGATCTTGAATTCATGTGGGATGTGTAGCCCCTGAATAAGCTTTCAAAATGTCCAAGATCATCGAAATCGGAGTTTGGAGTGAATAGTTATGGCCGTTCTAGCGCGGGGAGTGCAGGCTGGTGTGGTCGGTGGTACCGACCCTGATGGTCGGTAGTACCGACCCAAGAGGGCTGTTTGCAGCCTCTCTGGATGTGGCTTGGTTTGGCCAGGCGGTGGTACCGCCATAACCTCGGTACTACCGCCGGGGTGGTACCGACCAGAGGGTCGGTGGTACCGTGGCTCTAGGGGTTTCGCGAGGCTCTCTGTAGATTTGAAAATGGCCTGGCGGTAGTACCGCCATTACCTCGGTACTACCGCCCGCGTGGTACCGACGCAAGGTCGGTAGTGGCTTGTTTTCGCAGAGCTCTCTGTTCGCGGCGATTTTGGCCTGGCGGTAGTACCGCCATTACCTCGGTACTACCGACCTCGGAGGTACCGACCAGAGTCGGTACTTCGCCTTAATCAGCGGGATGTGAGGTAACGGCTAGTTTGACTAAGCCGGTAGTACCGCCCAGGAGGGGTCGGTACTACCGACCGGAGCGCAGAATGCCCAGTGAAGGGGCATAAACGGCTAGTTGGCCCTTGAGGCTATATATAGTCGTTGAGGCCGGCTTTGGGCGGTTGGTTGGAGCACTCCAAAGCCTGGTGGCTTGTGTGGATGTGCTTGGGAGCCCTCTAACACACATATGCTTTAGTGCTCATCCGATTGTGTGAGAGAGTGATCCTAGTGCGTTGCTTTGAGAGATTGCATCGAGTGGCACTAGGTGTTCGAGTTGCAAGCCGGTGGTGCTTATTACTCTTGGAGGTTGCCACCTCCTAGACGGCTTGGTGATCGAGTCTCCGTCGTGAAGCCCGCGTGAAGATTGTGCGTGGCTCCGGAGAAGGATTGTGAGGGGCATTGTGCTCGCCCCGCGGGGATCGCGAAGAGCAACTCTAGTGGATTGCGCGTGTCATTGAGTTACCCTCACTTGTGGGTGAGTTCTTGCGGCGCTCGAGTGTCGAGCTAGGTGTAGTGCCTATTAGCCGCCGAACTACCAAAGTGTGTGGTCGACACAACGGGGACTAGCTTGGTGGCAACCAAGTGAACCTCGGGAGAAAAATCACCGTGTCAACTTCGTGTTCATCTTCTCGGTGGTTTGCAAACTTCTTCACTAGCTTGTATTTACTTGTTCATATACATGTGCTAGTGTAGTTGCTCTTATGATTAGTTAGCTTGTGTAGCTTGCTAGTTACCTTCCTTGCTTGTTTAGCATAGAAGTTGATCCCATGAGTGACTAGTTGACTTGTAGTCTTGCTAGTCACATTGCTTAGTTTGTGTAGCTAAGTTGAGCTCTCTAATTTGGCTTGTGTAGCCTTGTTATTGAGCATTGCTAGTGAGCTTAGGCTTCGCGCTTTTGCTTAGTGGCATGTGTAGGAGCTCCCCGGTTGTTTGAGTACTAGTTGCTTAGGTTTGTGTAACCTTGCAAGCTAGAATTGTTTAGGTGAGCCCTAGCTAGCCCGACACCTTATTTGCATTGTTTAGGATCTTTTATAAGGTGTCATAGAGTATAAGTAGAGGGGTGTAGTCTTGGCTAGACCGATAGTCTTTAATTCCGTCATTTATTTCGGTTAGCCGGTGCGATTAATTTTTAAAAAGGACTATTCACCCCCCCCCCTCAGTCCGCCATCTTGACCCTTCATTTGGTAATCGGAGCAAGGTCTCTCATTTGTGGTCTTCACCGACCCGAGAGGATGGCGTCTAGTGGGCTAGATGATGTGTGTGATACACATATTTTTGATGGCACACACTTTGCACAATGGAAAACCATATGCTTGATCATTTTCGTGCAAAGGGGCCAAAGTTTTGGTGGATTGTCACTAGTGGTCTCACTCATGTTTTGGACCATAGAATCTCACCAAAGCTCAAAAGATCTCTTTGAACTTGATGCAAATGCTTTTTTTTATCTAATCGATGCATTGAGTTTTGAGTTGTTTATAAGATAAACTCCAAAGGGACCGCCCATGAGATGTGGGAATCCATCAAGCACACCTTGGTGACTCATCTACATGGATGATGGCAAGTTCAAGGAGGATGAGACCAAGGTGGTGGCACATGAGGATGTTGAGCATGACCACAACTTGGTAGTTGTGGAAGATTGCTCCACCTCATGGTCAGTAATGATGATGATGATGATCGATCTACAACAAGCTCACTTGACAAGGTTGATGGTGATGATTCAAGTGTTGCAAGTAATGATTCTACTCCAGCACACTTGATGATGTTGATGGCTCATGCTCGGCGATGATTGTGATACTACTACAAGCCCATCACCACATTGCTTCATGTCACAAGGTGACACCAAGGTATCTAATGCTAATGTGGTTTTCATGTTGATTCATATGATGAGCTTGTTAGTAGACTTGCTAGCATGACCATGTCTTAGAAAATGAGAAAATAAAACAATGAAATTAGCAAATGAAACTCATTTCTAAAGAACTCATGTGAAGAACATAAGCGCTTACTTATGTTTCTTAAGCTTCACATGATGATTTAATTGAAAAGTATGGCTCTCTCATTAAGGAGCTTTCAAAGAAATTAAAAATAATGAGAGCTCATCACATGGATCAAATGATCAATTGCAAATGTTGCTACCCATGTGATGTAGGCAAGAAGAATGTATCCACCTCTTGTGATGATTTATTAGCTATGCCATGTTCTTCACATATAGATGCTTGTTCTACTTCATGTCTTGTGAGACTAACATTTTGAAGGAGAACAATGAGCTCAAAAGTGAAGTGAAGAACTTGAGCAACAAGTTAGAGAGGTGGTGTAGATCAAAGGTCACCCATGAGCACATGATGAAGAATCAAAGAAGCTATGGTGACAAGAGTGGCATTGGCTTTAACAAAAGCAATGTCAAAGGCAAGAGATGGGGCAAGAGAAGACATGAAGAGAAATGAAGAAGCAAGAACAAGAAAAGCTATCTCATTTCATGTGCTATCAATGCCATGAGATGGGACATCTTGCAAAAGCTTGCCCCAACAAGAAGAAGCCCCAAGTTCAAATCAAGAACAACCATCATGATGGTGACTTGATGCAGAAGAAGAAAACAAGAAGGGGCGGAAGAGCAAGGCATCCAACTCACATTCAAGATGCCAAATGATGATGAGCAAGAATGAAGAAAAGAAGAAAGATTTGGCTCACATCAAGTGCTACAAGTGTGGTGATATGGGACACTTTGCCTCGAAGTGTCCTAACAAGCTTGAGAAGAAGGCTCAAGCAACTCATGAGAGGCATGGCAATGAGAAGCAACAAATGAGCAAAGAAGAAAGCTCAATCAAAGAGAGTTGCTACTCATGCCGGGAAAGGGGACACATGGCAAATTCATGTCCCCTAGGTAAACTTCTAAGCCTATTTCAATTGATGATAATATTGTGCTTAGAAAGGATGAAAATGGTACCTCTAAGGCTACTATTGCAACTCATCCCGCTACTCATACTAAGGCTATGCCAAAGTATGTTGCACCTAACTTGAGAGGACCCAAACTAGTTTGGGTACCATCAAAAAGTGGATGAATGTGTGTAGGTACCATGGCATTGGAGGCTTGATTCAATTGATTTCATATTATCATCATGTGATTGAGTCAAGAAATAAGCTTATTGCTATTTATCATCCCAATGCCAAGTGAAGTGAAGTGAAGTCCAAGTGCTACAACGAACAAGTGCAAAAGTTCAAGTTGTGGTGGTTATTTGGAATATTTGAAGGCTTGCAAACAATTGAGTGAAGCTTGCTATTTGATGATCATGAGCTACCAAGGTATATCTCTAGTTGATCACATTCATTTGGGTGCATATGAGTTGATTGAATTGGATATATATGCATATGTTGCTTGCTATAAGATGATTGAATGGATAATTGCTTAGTGATCAGTTTTGAGTTAGTTTGATTGGATATGTTCACAGATGACCTTTAGTAAATGGATTTGCATGGATATATGTCTTGTGTTGAGTTCAAGCAAGTTTATCTCAAGTTTGATTCAATTGGACAAGTATAGCTCAATATAGGAATTTGTCAAATCTGAAATCTGAGCTAGCTGTGATGATAGCCATGTTTGGATGATCAAATCTTTTTGGATTGGCTTGAAATTTGGTACACATGCTCTACACTTATGATATTAGTTGCTGTGCAAAATTCATGATTATTGGATAAGATGTACTTTGGTTTTGGAGTAGATCTTGTCAACTATAGTGCAGCAGTTTTCAGCATGTAGTACTATGGAAAGAATTAAAATCTGGTAGCAATCTAGAAAGCCAATGAAGCTCAAATTTTTATGGCTGCTAGAACACTTAGAGAGGCACATCTCCACCAAATTTCATAGTCATTAGACTTATATTTTGGGAGATATGCATGTTTCTTTGAGAAGGACAGAATCTGCCAGAAAAGTGACAATTATTGGATTAATCTAGAGTCACTTTGATTGAAAGGCCCTCAAGTTGGAATCATGTTTATAAAGTGGTTGAGGGACCTATGTTTGGTTTTGAGATGAGCTAGAAGTATGGCAAAAATGAGTACAAGTTCATTTGATTGGGAAGTTATTTGGCACACATTTGGTACTCAAATTGAAGATCAAGACCAACATCAAGATGAAGATAAAGATCAAGTTCTAGTATCAAATTGAAGATCATTTGGAAGAAAGAAAAGACTCAAAGAGGAATTCAAAGTCACATTTCAATAAGAGTTCAAATGGATCAATCAAGCAAAGTCAATTCAAGTGAGTATCAAGGATGATTCTTTGAAGAGAGGTCACTTCTCCCTTTTGCAGGGGCTTGCCGCCTTTTGTAGGTTAACTGAGCATGATGCTTGGAAGGCTAATATGGAAGTGGTGATTCAAAGGATATTTGAGATGCTTAGTTGAAGCAATGAAAGGATTGACCAAGCAAAGCAAGCAACATGCAAGATGGAAAGCAAATCATGTCAATTCAAGTGGTATTCATATGCAAGCTATGTTCAAATGAAGAAGCAAGCCAACCATAACAAGATAGCGCACTTAATCATATGAGTGAAGATTTGTTCTATCAATTGGTATATTGGTCTTCACCATGGACTTCACATTGCTATTTGGAGCTTAATTGGAATCAAATGACTATCCTCTACTCCAAGATAGCAAAGGTATCATTGTAATGTGCATGATCATATTCATCCCTCACTAGTATGCGGTTAGTGCATATAGTACATGTTCAATAGGATCATGCATAACAATTGGAAAGTTTAAATTCATTGCCTACCACTATTGCTTGTTTGATTATATGATCTAGTGGTTAGTATATGAGTTTGTTCATGAGCTAGTGAACCCAAGTACTTGATCTAGAAGATGAACTTTCAAGTGTCTAATTCAACATGAGTAAGATAACCATTGAAAATGTGTGAAGAAGCTTACTCTAGAGCAAACCGAGTTAGATATCTTGTGCAATATTGCCTAGTTCAAGTCACAAATGAGAAGCTCATGAAGATGACAAGAGTTCAAGAAGAAGATAATAATGCAAATGGATATCAAGTTAAACTTTTTATTCAAAAGGTATCCTACAAGATTTCAAGTGATCCTCAACTTTAAGTGATCAAATCAAGCAAAGATCCATCACCAACAAGAGCTCAAGCTTATCAAGTGGATGACCCATGCTATGACATAGGGGAGGTGCCCCACCTATTGGTATCAAGGTCAAAGATCCTACACATGGTGTCATTCCGACACATATGGTGGTGACCATCAAAAATGAAGACTCAAGTATCAACCATCTACCCTAGTCCAACTCTTTGTATCAAGAGAAGCATACCTTTTGTGGTCATTGATGACAAAGGGGGAGAAATTGTGGCAAAGATATGTCATTTATGATATGTCAAGGACAAAGGGGAGAAGTTAAGAAAAGAAGATGGACATGGATCAAAGGGAGCAAGATTGTATAATGCGGAAGGATCAAATTCTTGGACAAAGAGAGCACACAAGTAGGGGGAGCAAGCTCATGAATACATGTTTGATGCATTGGTTGTGTTGCATTACATTTGCTTGCTTGCATTGCATATGTTCTAAATTCTTATATGCTTGTGTGCAATATTTGCTAGAGCTAAGACTTGAATGGTGATTGTTTTCCTTTATTTGGTATCTAGAGCATAGTCTTAGCGTAGCAAGTGGTAACTAGAACCATGTTTATAATGTTGATCCCACGTGGTATCTAGTTTGACTTGTTTCTAGCAAGGTTGATGCTAAGGATGAATCAAAATGTGGTATGCACGCTTCAAAGGTAAAATTTCATCATGTATACCTTAGCATCACTTAGTAGTGCTAACACTCCCATAAATTCCTATTTATGCATGTGTGCAAGCTTGAAACCAAACCATTTGAGCACACATGTAGGGGGAGTTAACACTACAAAGTCGGGTTGTATGGTGCTTATCCAAATCTTTTCATATGGTCTTAATGTTGGATAAGTAACATAGAATCCAATGAGCTTAATTTTCATATCTTTGTAGAGTTGTCATCAATTACCAAAAAGGGGGAGATTGAAAGGTCCTAGTTTGGTTTTGGTAATTGAGTGACAACTTAGGTGGACTAATATGTGTTTGAAGTGAATTACATAGGTGATTAGTCCATAAGTGATCATGTGTGAGCAACATATGCCATAGAGGAGAAATGGCTTGGAAGATGTTGCAAGGCTCACACATGTGAAGAAGGAGCTTAATGCACATGAAACATGACATGGAGTCATGTGGCTAAAATGGTGAAGATCAAGCAAGACTTGGCTTGATGGACCGGTTGCGAAGGTGAAGGGCAAGTTGAGGCTTTGAAGCCGTTGGTACCGAGTGTCGGGAGGCTTAAGCAAGACTTGGCGCCGAAGGACCGAAGCGATGGTGAAGAGCAAGTGATGTCAAGATCGATGGACCATGGAGGCCATATGATGATATGAAGTGGATCATATCATTTGATGAAGAGGTTGGTGCATGTGTTGCATCAACACCGGAGGAGATGGAATGGAATGCGCAAGGCAAAGGTATATTTGTAGGGCATTTCATTTCACCGGTCATAGGTGTGTAGAGAAGATTATGACCGGGTTTAGGATAGATGGCCGTACTATCAAGAGGAGCAAACTTGTTTGCATATCGGTCATCTAGTGCCACTTGAGCGATCTAACTTTGCGATGTTACTAAGATCGAGTGGCGTGGTGAGAGCAAGTGAAAATCCTTTGAAAATTGTTTGTGAAAATGCTAACACATGCACATGATGGTGTACACTTGGTGGTGTTGGCACATTTGCAAAGGAGAAGGTGTTGGAGTTGATTTGGATCAACTCGGAGAAGTTTCGGAGAAATCTTTGGTTGAAAAAGAGAAGCGATGGATCTTGGATTGGATTTCTGTTCTAATCCTTTGTGATTTGGATCTTGAATTCATGTGGGATGTGTAGCCCTCTGAATAAGCTTTCCAAAATGTCCAAGATCATCGAAATCGGAGTTTGGAGTGAAGAGTTATGGCCGTTCTAGCGCGGGGAGTGCAGGCTGGTGTGGTCGGTGGTACCGACCTGATGGTCGGTAGTACCGACCCAAGAGGGCTGTTTGCAGCCTCTCTGGATGTGGCTTGGTTTGGCCAGGCGGTGGTACCGCCATAACCTCGTACTACCGCCGGCGGTGGTACCGACCAGAGGGTCGGTGGTACCGTGGCTCTAAGGGGTTTCGCGAGGCTCTCTGTAGATTTGAAAATGGCCTGGCGGTAGTACCGCCATTACCTCGGTACTACCGCCCGCGGTGTACCGACGCAAGGTCGGTAGTGGCTTGTTTTTCGCAGAGCTCTCTGTTCGCGGCGATTTTGGCCTGGCGGTAGTACCGCCATTACCTCGGTACTACCGACCTCGGAGGTACCGACCAGAGTCGGTACTTCGCCTTAATCAGCGGGATGTGAGGTAACGGCTAGTTTGACTAAGCCGGTAGTACCGCCCAGGAGGGGTCGGTACTACCGACCGGAGCGCAGAATGCCCAGTGAAGGGGCATAACGGCTAGTTGGCCCTTGAGGCTATTATAGTCGTTGAGGCCGGCTTTGGGCGGTTGGTTGGAGCACTCCAAAGCCTTGGTGGCTTGTGTGGATGTGCTTGGGAGCCCTCTAACACACATATGCTTTAGTGCTCATCCGATTGTGTGAGAGAGTGATCCTAGTGCGTTGCTTTGAGAGATTGCATCGAGTGGCACTAGGTGTTCGAGTTGCAAGCCGGTGGTGCTTATTACTCTTGGAGGTTGCCACCTCCTAGACGGCTTGGTGATCGAGTCTCCGTCGTGAAGCCCGCGTGAAGATTGTGCGTGGCTCCGGAGAAGGATTGTGAGGGGCATTGTGCTCGCCCCGCGGGGATCGCGAAGAGCAACTCTAGTGGATTGCGCGTGTCATTGAGTTACCCTCACTTGTGGGTGAGTTCTTGCGGCGCTCGAGTGTCGAGCTAGGTGTGGTGCCTATTAGCCGCCGAACTACCAAAGTGTGTGGTCGACACAACGGGACTAGCTTGGTGGCAACCAAGTGAACCTCGGGAGAAAAATCACCGTGTCAACTTCGTGTTCATCTTCTCGGTGGTTTGCAAACTTCTTCACTAGC
The DNA here is from genome assembly GCA_009763385.1 of Coix lacryma-jobi var. lacryma-jobi. Taxonomy (NCBI): domain Eukaryota; kingdom Viridiplantae; phylum Streptophyta; class Magnoliopsida; order Poales; family Poaceae; genus Coix; species Coix lacryma-jobi. The sequence continues at coordinate 10,175,133 of CM019822.1, forward strand.
TTGTATTTACTTGTTCATATACATGTGCTAGTTAGTTGCTCTTATGATTAGTTAGCTTGTGTAGCTTGCTAGTTACCTTCCTTGCTTGTTTAGCATAGAAGTTGATCCCATGAGTGACTAGTTGACTTGTAGTCTTGCTAGTCACATTGCTTAGTTTGTGTAGCTAAGTTGAGCTCTCTAATTTGGCTTGTGTAGCCTTGTTATTGAGCATTGCTAGTGAGCTTAGGCTTCGCGCTTTTGCTTAGTGGCATGTGTAGGAGCTCCCCGGTTGTTGAGTACTAGTTGCTTAGGTTTGTGTAACCTTGCAAGCTAGAATTGTTTAGGTGAGCCCTAGCTAGCCCGACACCTTATTTGCATTGTTTAGGATCTTTTATAAGGTGTCATAGAGTATAAGTAGAGGGGTGTAGTCTTGGCAAGACCGATAGTTTTAATTCCGCATTTATTTCGGTTAGCCGGTGCGATTAATTTTAAAAAGGACTATTCACCCCCCCTCTAGTCCGCCATCTTGACCCTTCACCCTCGCACACCGCGGCGAATATGGCGGCGTGCGAGATGGAGTTGGGGGAGAAGTGTTGCAGCTCCACCTCGAAGTGGTGGGCCTGCCCTCGCAAGAAGCGGCTCGGCGGGACGCCGAGCCCCATACGGTGGTAGCGCGCGAAGCTCACCACGTACCCCTCCGGCGGGTGCGGCTCCCGGTGCTCCGCCGACGGGATAACCCACCATGCGGGTCCCTCCTCTGGGTTGGGGCACAGAAGCCCCTGGGCCACCAGCGAGTCCATTTCGCTCTGCGTCACCTTCGACGGGCTCCAGTCTTCGGCCGGCAGCATCTGTGTCTGGGCGGCCATGGCGGTGGCGCGGCGCGGATCCGAGCAGCGGACGGGCGGCTGGAAATCCCCAATCGACTAGCTCGAGGGAGAGGGCGCGTGAAGGCTACGACGGCGGCGAAGGCAAAGGCAAAGTAAAGGGTTCCTTTTCCCCTCTTTCGATATTTATAGGGGGAAACCCAGACGGGCGGGATCTCCCACGACGTAAAAAGGTAACCGAATGCATTCAATGCGCCCACCTAACCGCGTCTCGAGCCGGATGCAGGGTACACGCGGCACCTCTCCATTCGCTCCACTACCCGGGCCCGCCACGACCGTCGCTCCGGCTTCGCGTCCGCCGCTCTCCCCGATGGTTTTCCGCCTAAAAAGGCATGCCCAACGGGCAGAAGGATTCCCAGACGACGGAGGCTTCTTCACAAAGTTAAAAACGGGCCCCGGCCCTAAGTCCGCGAAGTAGCGAAGGCTGGCCCTCGAAAAAGGTTTCGACAGCCGGCTTTGAGCACCCGAGTCAGGGACACCAAGGGGCGCCATTCGCGGCATCACTCGAGGGCCAAGCCCTCGAGGCCCCTCACATGTATCCAAGGCGGGGAGCTTGACATGCAGTGAGATCCCCTCGGAGGGAGGCATCGAGCCACCGGGTCCTATCGAACGGACCCGGCACTCCTGCAGACTGAGCACCCATGCTTTATGAGACCGCCTCCGGGCCACAGTCGACCCTATCGAACGGGGCACGAGCTCTCACTTGGATTCCCCGTTACCAGCTCACCGGGAACCTCGATACTCGCCCACTCGGGGTAGTACGAGGCATCCCCCCTCGCATCCGATCGAAAGGACACGCGGGGTGACAAGCCAGGGCAATCGGCATGCCGGACAGCTCGAGGAGCCGGCCAGTCGGTTCAGCCTGGCACCCGTCGACGAAAGAGGGTCTAAAAACTCGGACAGTTACGACTAATCTCTTTTCTTTGTGTGAACATGAGATTTTCAGGCCTCGGGCGAACGCTCGACCTCCGTCTCGCCTGAGCCCTCGAGACCAGGCCCAGGACGAACGCTCGCTCTCCGTCTCGTTCGAGCCCTCCGAGCCAAGCCTCGACGGAGTCTCCCACGACAAAGGAAAGGTTACCTCGAACATTTAATATTACTACCGAACCGCATCTCGAGCCTGTTCACAGGTACATACGGCGCCACGATCTCCGCTCCCTGACGATTTCCGCCTAAAAAGACGCGCCCACTGGGCAGAAGGTTCCCAAACGACGAAGGATTCTTCGGGAAGCCCACGAGGGAGTTCTAACCACTCCCCCGTGGCCTCGGGGGCTACACCCGCGGGTGTCGCTTACACGACACCCACGGAATCAAATCGACAAAACCCTCGAGGCCAGTTAGCTATCCATCAAGATCCCAATCTGGAGCCCCTGCTCGAATGCAAGCACTCGAACAAGGGCTCGGGGGCTACTGTCGGGGGAACGCCAAAGGGGTACCCCCAATCAATGCAAAACGAATAAGGGACTCGCCCGAGCCCTCCAAGCCAGGCCTCGGGCGAACGGTCGTTCTCCGTCTCACCCGAGCCCTCCAAGCCAGGCCTCGGCGGGCGCTCGTCTTCCGTCTCGCCCGAGCCCTCCGCGTCAGGCCTCGGGCGAACGCTCGTTCTCCGCCTCGCCCGAGCCCTCCAGGCCTCGGGCGAACGTCCGTTCTCCGCCTCGCCCGAGCCCTCCAAGCCAGGCCTCGGGCGAACGTCCGTTCTCCGTCTCGCCCGAGCCCTCCGCGCCAAGCCTCGGGCGAACGCTCGTCTTCCGTCTCGCCCGAGCCCTCCAAGCCAGGCCTCGGGCGGGCGCTCCTCTACACCTCGAGACCCCACGCGGGGACCTCGAGCCTCTCTGGCACAGCGGCCTATCCCTCGAGACGCGTTTTGCCTCCCTCGAACGGTGCAGACATCGGATGTCAGCCCCATACCGCGCATTTAATACATCCACCTACTCCAGTCACATCCTCTGCAGCCCGACGTGTACCACAGTAACCAGGGCAAAGTCAAGTCTCGTTTTCACCACAAGCATGGGCAAAAAGGCACCAGCACAGCACTGTTCGACCATACCTTGCACTGTGGCACGTCCCGGTCACATCTCGAGACCCGGATTTCCGCTGTACGACCAGGCTCCCTGGAACTCGCCCATACCTGCGGGGACTCGAGCCCCCCGCAGGCGCCATCTCGAGGCCGGCTCCGCGCCCTTCGAGCCCTAACTACTTTCACGCTATTGGAAGACAGGTACCCCAAGACCCGGAGGGACCCCGCCGTGTCCTGGACGTGCCGGAATGGGTGTTGTATGGCTTCTACATCGTCACACCGCCACGTGCGCGCCCGGGATGGAGGCCACGCCCCAAGGATGCCTCAACAGCAACGACCACATCGGCTCCAGTGGCCCCGACAAGACAGGGTTCCTACCCTTCTCCGTATTGGGCACCGTACGCCCCGACACCTGTAATACCCTTGTGTAACCCTGGCCTCCCCTTGCTCTATAAAAGGGACACCAGGGCCCTCATTCCAGGAGGACGGATAGAACTTCGAGAAACAACACACGAGTCCACGCACATACACGAGTCCGGACTCCGGTCCACGCTCACTGAGATTGTATTCGCCCCTGTACAAGCACTTAGGTGCAAGTAATACAAGAACATCCCCCCCCGCTGGACGTAGGGCCTTCTTTGCCCGAACCAGGATAAATCCTTGTGTCCTCTTGCATCACCATCCGGGAAGAGAAGCACGCGATCATATTACTCGTTGGTGTGATACCCCCGGGTACGAAACACCAACAAGACGGGTGCTCTACAATGAGGGAGGGTTGTGGGGAGCATCGGTGTAGCCTGGCTCACGAGAAAGAAGGGCTAAATTGTTGGCTTTAACATCAAAACACAGTGAAATATTGAATAGGTATACAGTTTAGCTTATTACATATCTAATGGCTATTAAACTTCTCTCTCTGACAAGGAGGCGGAGGCTCCATTTTGCCTCCACTACCCTCCATCCCTAGTGGGAAGGAGAACGGAGCAGGGGAGGTCACGACGCAAGAAAGAAGAAAAGGATGAAAATGGACGAGAAAAATGTCCCTTCTATTTTCTATCGATCTATTTTTTTTACATGTAGAATCAAATGGGAGGGAGGATTTTTTTTGCATAATCTCGTTTTCAATATATGGAGCTGTCTAATAGTCAGAGTATTTTCAAGAGTTTCCAAAACTTACTCTCAATACTAATTTTTTGGCAAGATTGGAGAAGAAAATGCTCTTCAATATTTCATATCCTAACTTTTAATCTTTCTACACTTTGAAAAATTGATGCGGTCACTCAGAAATATATGGCGGAAGGTGGAAGGATGTGGCGAAGAATAAGGAGTATGACAGGGTTCTCAATGCATATGTACAAGAGAAAGAAAGTGGAAGGATGTGGAGAAAAATAAAGAGTATGACATGATTCTCAATGCATATATACAATGGAAAGAAAGTATAAATCCAGGGTGATTTTTAAATAATTTAGTATATTTTTTTGTGAAACTTAGTTATAGACGCAAACACTCATATACACGAAAAGCACACTCACCCCCATGAACGCATACACGTACACCCTATCCAATGTCCCAATGAGCACCTCCTAAAAACTATCCCAATGTCCACCTCCGAAAAACTGAGTTGGACCGACAAATCTCAAGATTGATTAGGTAAACGCAGGTGCACACTCCCCATATAAACGCACATATGCACACCCTACCTCTACGAGCACCTCCGAAAACTGAGTCTGACCGCCAAATCTAAAGATTTTCTATCGACGACCACGCCACATGTTACTGAAAGAATAACATCGTTAAATCCTGAAAAAATATTGTCGGGTACTTAGAAAAGGGGTACCCCAAAACCTCGACAAAGAAAAAATAAACATCGACAAAACCATCATCATGCACCGCCTCTAATTCCCAAACCAACCCAAGTATCGATCCATACTGGGCCAGCCCACGAATGGGCCTCGACGGCTCAGTCTGCAACACCCTCGAGGGCTTAGTCTGCAACACCCTCGAGGAGTCCCCCCTCGGTGACGGAAACCTCCCGAGCGAACGAGGCAACCCTCGGCGACGAAAACCTCCCGAGCGAATGAGGTAGGCCTCGACCGCCTCCCCGCACACATCATCGAGCACCCCTCGAGTACTCGTCGCACACCCCCTCGAGCTTCCATCGAGCATACCTCGAGTATCCCTCGAGTGGCTTCCCCCGAACACCCCTTGATTACAGAACCCTTCCGAGCGAATGAGGCAGGCCTCGACCGCCTCGCCGCGCACCTCCTCGGATACCTACCTCCTGTACGACTCCAGGAGCATTAAATGCGCCCCACCTGCTCCTGCCTAAGCCGAATGGCTACAACGAGCACCACAGTGGATCGTACCTCAGGTCAAATCTAACTTTTACCGCCCATACCTGGAAAACAAGCACGACATGCAGCGCAGTTACGCCATGTCGCGCACTGTGCCTCGCTAAGCGTCCCCTCGAGACACGTTCGTCAACACCTTTCCCGCAATATCCGGGCCTCGACCCCATCCACACAGGCTTCGACTGCCTCATACCTCCTCGAGCACCCCTTGAACGCCCCCGGGAGCTCCTCGGATACCTGCTCTACGACTCCAGAAGCATTTAATGCACCTACCGACTCCCGTCTAACTCGTATGGCTACAGCAAGCACCACAGTGGGTCGTACCCCCGGTTAAATCTAACTTTAACCGCCCATGCCTGGGAAATGGGGCGACTCGTACAACACTATTACGCCCAGTCCCTGGTTACGCCATACCGGGCATTGTGCCTCGTCAGGCACCTCCTCGAGGTACCGATTGTCAACATATGTTCCGCATTCCCTGGAGCTCGACCTTGCTCGCCTAGGGCTCGACCCTGCCCGTGGGAGCCTCGACCACCTCGACCACCCCCCTCGAGCACGACTCCACCAGGACCGGTCCGCGCCACAACATCTCTGGTCACCCTAGACAAAAATAACCGAGAACCGAACCAAAATAACCGGAACCGAAACCGAAATAACCGGAACCGAAACCGAAATAACCGAAACCAAAAAATTTGGTTCCCCGTTCGGTTCCCACTTCTCAGGAACCGAATTTAATCAGGTTAGTTCGGTTCCCTACCTCTGTTAACCGAATTTCAGAAGTAAGTGTTGGGCATTCTTACGTCTTAACGTCATTACCAGTAGACTTAATTCTCTAATTCTGATAACGGCGCCAAAAATGCCAAACCTATCCCTCATGCCACTTAAGCCAAGTTGTCATCCCCAGCATGACATGAGAGACGCGGTATTGAAATATGCAATTGCTCATCAAGATAAATAATAAAGGGAATCTGCAAGCGCACAGATTAATACCGATGCAGCATTTTAACCGGGAAGTATTCCAGGTATCGTTATTTATATTTTTACCACTGGGAAGGGATTCTAAGCATCGTAGTTGATCGTGGAATGAGAATATAGAACTGAGTATCTATCATTGCATGTATAATATAGAGCATCTATCTATCTCATCATACAGGGATAAATGTCACATAGAATATAGATAAATATGAATAGTGACAGGGATAATTAATCTGATCAGCATAACTAGCCACATATAATAATGATAAGCACCTCAACAGATATTCTAGCAAGTCATTAGCATGGAATTAGGATGAACTACAAAGATATTCCCTAAGTAATTATTAACTATAAAGTCTAGCATTATCATAGTTAGTGCAATTATACTTGGCAATCATAGCGAGAAAAGACTACACCCATGCATAGTGAATATTAGCAAGGAAGATGAAGAACATAGCAATCACTCCCCTGTAATAATGTTGCTCTGCCTGCCCTATACACGAGAGGGGGACTAATAAGAATCAACGAAGCTGTCACTATCGCGAACTACCCACCGATCCGGCATATAGGGTGCAATCGCAGATAAAGACGGTATAGACACCACGTCTACACAATATTTATCATTCACCCACTGCACACATGGATAAACGCTATACGATCCTAGGCATGTATATAATTCCATCTAACTATGCCAAGCATATAACTACGATAAACTAAGAACAATATAATTGCTAATATAATCAAGTAGAGCAAAGTCATATTCAATATATTGAAATAGAACAAAGTAGTATTCATAATATTGAAGAACAATGATGAACAATTGAAGAACAAGAGAGGAATTACCAGGAATCCTCTTGACAGATCCGGGAACCAATCGAAGATTGACTCCTTCTAGTTCTAATCCTATGTAGCTATGCTAAAACTAGAGATCTAGTTGATGTGGTGGCTCTAGGGCTTGATCAGAGACTCTCTCCTCCTGATGACTGAATTAGGAACTGAATAATGAGACAGAGGTGCCTGCTCCAGGGTCCAGGCCTTGCTTATATAGTCTTTTCGGGTGAATCTGGGCCGTTGGATCAACCGACATTGAACGGACGGTTTTTCCTTAATCCTTTAGGTCGGTGGAGCATAATCCTCGAGGCGGAGCCTGATTGGCTGAGGGGGCAGGGCGGGCGCCCAAGGGACTAGGGCGGGCGCCCTGGTCCCGGGCCCGTTCGGCCTCCCGCTCGTTCCCGTGGCTTCTGGACTCTTCCACATTAAGGAAAATTGGGGGTTACGTTAATTATCCGTCATTAACCCGACATGTGGGCCTTTCCTTCATATTTCCTGATAACCCCCTGCAGAAATAGATAAACAGCAAAACTCGTGGAATTCTGTCAGATAAAACCCTAAGTCTGGGTGTTGGTTTCATTTAGATCCTTTTCTCTATTTATTTGATAGATATAATTGATACTTAAGGACCGTCAACAGTAAGCTCAATAAACCTTATAACATAGGCCTAATACCGCCTTAACCCTAGATATAAAAGGTGGATAACACCCCCCTCATAGCTCTATCGGCCTCATTTTTAAAATTTTGGTATTGTGCTTTTTTTAAAAAAATCCTCTATTTTTCTATTATTTTTTTACTACTTGGGTAAAATTTCGGTTAGTTCGGTTCAGAACTGAAACCGAACCGAACAAACCGAAATCGATTTTGCTCGGTTCCAGAATTTGAGAAGAACCGATCAGTTCCTATTTTTATGAAATCGAATTTATGTCAATAACCAAAGAACCAAACCGATCGGTTCCGGTTAACCGAACGCCCGGGCTGAATCTCTGGCATCCCGCACGCCTGCGCATGGGCATCGTTTTTCACCAGCATCATCGCACGTCGCAAGGACAACCACGGCACGACGCACGTCGCTACAGCGGCACCGACATGATTGCCAACGTCATCACCAACGTCGTTGCCTACGACAGTCCTAGAACTATGTAACCCGGTGTCTCCTCTTCGCCTATAAAAGGGGACGCCGGGGCTTAGAAAATAAGGGGGTTTTGATACAACGCACAAGCCTTCAGCTCTCAAACTCTCCACCATAGCCTAGGACTCCAGAGCCGGTTCTCTAGTTCTAGCTCCACTCTTCACACCCCCCATTCTCTCGCACGCTTGTATTCGCTCCTGTACAAGCACTTCGGTGCAAGATAATACAAACTCTCTCCCCCCGCTGGACGTAGGGTCTTCTCTTGCTCAAACCAGGATAAATCAAGTGTTCTTCTTGCATCACCATCCAGATTAGGGAGCACGCAATCACAAATTCACTCGTTGGTGTTGACCCCTCCGGGTTTCGAACACCGACAAATACGAGCACCCATGTCATGTCAAGTTAGGGGTTTGAACTTATGTGGGCAGGTTACACCACAAGACACTCAACCCAGTTGAGCTACGCTCAGTTGACAATAGTTTAGATTTTTTTGTTGTAAATTGTCTTCATTTATATTTTATAGAAACAAGATTTTAAAAACTACTCCCTCCATCCTAAATTAATTGTTGCTTTTGATTTGCGTGCCACGAGTTTAACTTGATTTGTAAAAAATACCCATTTTTGTATCTCCAAATAAATTTGTTAAAATTAGATTCAAAGATTTTTTTTTTCGGTGATACTAATTATGTGCTCATAAATATTAATATTTTTTAAATATATTTAGTCACATTTATTTCTAGGACAAAAACGATAGATATTTTGAGATGGAGGGAGTAGTGGAGAATCTCGACAGAATTAATCCCAGCTTTTTTAGCCACTTGGAAAACTCATTGATTTATCAATTGACTTTTTGGAACTATTGAAGATGTTGTTACATTGTTTTTATGCCTATTAGTGTTAACTTGTTAACATCGTGCAAGTGAATATTAGACTGATCTTCATACGTGTGTATGTTATGTGATTTTAATATTTTATACATGCATACTTGAGAATATTAGTAGATTATGTAATCGTAACTTAACTATCCGGCTCTCCGCCTATATTTAATCATTTCGATATGTTGGCATATTCCAATTCCATTTTTAACATGTTTTTTTTCCTGAATCTGGTCTCTTTTCCGCCAAAAAAAGTAGAAACTGAAACGAGATAGGGGATTTCCCACCGATTTCCGTCTGTTTTCGTACCTCAAGATCAAATTAAAGTGCCGCTCATGCTTACTCGCCGACAGTTCATCTGCTTGCACAATTATCATATAGTTTTCAGATGCAAGACAGTCTTCAGAACAGCAATTTCTTCTGCCATCCACTTGAACAGAAATTCTGCCGTCGCCAACTCGTGTCCCATTTTCGTCACCCATTAAAAACTAAACAAGTTAGCATTATAATGTTTGTTAGTTGACACACCTCATGATTGTAAGTCTGATCCCTAATGTCAGCACTGATACTCTGACGGATTAACCATCTTTGACATTGTTAAAAGACACCGTCGGCAGTCAGCCTGTCAGTAGCGCCTTTTTAATTGTCAGACTTTGGTGTTAGTCTTCCGTGAAATTATGACCAGATTTGCGACACGTATGCTGAATCGAAGAACCAGTAAAACGATCTGCGTGTTTTTTTTTTTGAAGGGATATGTGGTTGTTTTGGACTTCGGAGCCTGGAAGCAACGAGTACATTTATGACTGCATCGTAGTACTCCCTTAGTCCCAAACTATAAGTCAATCTAACCTGAGTAAAAGTATCTCAAGTTTGATAAGACTTTTAAAATATAACATTTATGACACTAAATAAGTATCTTTAAATGATTTTTTTTCATAATTTATCTATTTGATGTCATAAATCTTTGTAACTATCTCTATTATTTTAATCAAAGTTTAAGATGTTTTGACTTTCCAAAAAAGTTGGAATGACTTATATATAATTTAAAATGGAGGGAGTACCCTACAAACACTTGATTCTGGCAAACAGCGCAAGATGGCATGGATTTGCAACAGATACATACTGCAAAGTGCAAGGGTTAAACCTCAGCAACATTACAGAAGAAAGCGGCAGCCTTGACAAAGGTTAGGTTCGATTGTATTGTCGCCTGCAGCAAGTGGGCTGCGGCACAGAGTAGCAGTTGCAGCGAGAACAGCGACGTGAATCCGTTTAAACTTTAAACAGACAGCACACACAGCAGCAGTGTGGTGTGTGGACGCCTGGCACTAGCTAGCAGCGTCGACAGCGAGCCAGCGAAACCAGTGGCAGTAGCAGTAGGGGGGGATCGCTTTCCTGCGAAGTTGGACATAGCAGATGGGAAAAACGCAGGTGCAACCTGTCCATCGCCAAAGGGTCACACGTCTGTGAGTGTTATGGGCCTATCTGCAGCCTAAAGCTTTAGGACAGCAACGTATTAACAGCCAGGATGGGAGTGCGATATGCATGCATGCGTGATTTTTTGCAGACAAAACGAACACACAGAACTCTGAATCTGTGTCTCTGCTGTGATGTGGTAACTGGTGTCCAAATGAAGAACAGCTGAAAATGGTGGTACATCAATTCTCTCACTTATTAACTGAAATGGCTATAAAATCCATCCTTTTTTAACTGCATATATAGGAGCTTTTCAGTCATCCTTTAACTTGCACTTACGAAAGTAAGCATTTTTGGGGTTGATCGACCACTCAGCCATCCTGCAACTTGTATGCACTAGTGAAGTGAGAGAAAACAAATACGCATGCCTCGCTCGCTGCAGAGACGGAGACATGTCTTTTTCACTTCTTTTTCTACGAAGCTAGCTAGCTACGTCCTTTTTCAGTTGTCCCTTGTACGGACCCTTTAGTACACGTAGGACACTGAAGCACTTATAATAAATCTCGTCGTCAGTAATGCGATGGACTCGTGCTCACGACTCAACCAGTGATTTCGACAGTGAAGGCCGGCTTAAGTCACAACCACTAAGGAAGCCGGAGTTCAACTAATCATGAAGGAAAGCTCCCCCGCCCGGCCCCTTGGCCTCGCCTATTATTGATTCGATGTTGAAGCGGGACAGATCGGATGAAATTAGCATTGGATTTGCATGCATGGTGTATGTTATGATAGCATTAGACAGTTGTTGGATATACAGTAGTTTAGTGAGATCGTTGATCCCCTGATGGATGAGTGTGATATGGTCTTAAATTCTTCATATACGCACGCCTTTTGCAATTTACTAGCAAATAGCAGCATCATGACCTGTAGTATTTTTTTGAGCAGGTCTTAATCTTATGACCGTTTGCAACCTAATAATGATACGTAGGTAAATTAACGCCACTGCGTATCTTTTTAACTGTAAATGCCTAAACGAAGTCCAACGTTGATGCTGTAAATAAAAGAGTTGTAGTGAGCAGGCAGAATTAAACAACAGTTGATCTGTTCCTTCATTTCATCAACCTGCTGATTGCATCAATCAACAAACTGAATCCGTAGCCAGACAGATGGTTTACTGAAACAATATCCTATGGCACAGTTAGAAACCCATGTCCGCAAGGAAACATCTTTCAGATGGACTTGACGAGCAGACTCCCAATCGCCGACGATCGGCAACGTCAGAGTACATGTGAATGGACAAGATGCATATCATTTTCTATAATTGTCTCTACATGTTAAACAGTTTTCATGCATGGGGCATGCAGTAGCTTCAATCTTCAACAAGGAATATGCAGCCTCGATCTACTGAGGACCAGGAAAAAGTTTTCAGATAGCAGGAGAAGCTTTATCCTATTGCTTAACTTGTTGTCAATCGCAAGTGATGCAATTGCACAGAGAACGAAGGAGACAAGTCGCGCAAGACATTAGTAGAGGAAAATTGGGGACCAAGAATCCTCCATCTTCTGTTTGTCTCGGTTCGCTGTTCCATCTGGCTCTGTTGCGCCTGACATTGTGCATATCGAGTTTATGATTATATATATATCGAATATATCTCGTAGTTTATGATTGTAATCCGATATGGTTGTATGTATTATTTTACCTGGGAAGAAAGCTTAGCCCAAGTCTCTGTAATCGCTATATATACCATCATACTTTAGAGGGACTGGTTCCTGGGGTATACAGATCACTGTACCCCTGGGATAATGAGCAGAAGTAGCCGGGAGACACAACAAGGACCATCAGATGAGGTCCAGAGCTTTAAAAAGGAAGGTTGGCACATTTGTCTAACCATCAACGACGGCATATTAGTACCCTTTTGGTGCACACACGGCACACGCAGTACTCGTTGTGGTTTAACTTTAACCTCAAAGCGAGCATGGTCCGGGGCATTTGTCTGCTTCTGACGATGACGAGAGACGAGACTGCTAGCTTCATTCAGGAGTGTCGAGGTGGGCAAAGATCGTCATCACATCAGCACAAAAGGATGTTCCGGATGGAAGCTAATAAATTGTTCGAAGTTCTTGGTCGCTGCCTGCACCAACTCCCCGCGCATATGTCAAAGAGGGTGTCATCACTTGCTTGTTCCAGTCTACATGGTGAAAGAAATGAAACTACCCTTTACTTCTACTGACATGAAACAGATGTGCGTCGTTGCAAGCCACCGTCGGTGTCTGCACGTACTGTTCAGCTACCCATCCGTGGCTTCTAAAAGGCTGGATGGATACTTGGATAGAGTAGTGATGAACTGATGATGAGGCTACTAAGGTTCTGATGAAACTCTGGACTTTGCATCTCTGAAATTTGGCAATGCCATGGTCTTAAAATCTGAAGAGATCCGTTTCTGACATTTGGCAATGCCATGACTTCAAATTTTGAACTTCCATTTAATTTCTGAAAGTAGACCGTTACGTTTTCTGAAACTCTGAACCTTTCGTTTTTGGATTTTGGCAATGCCATGATCTGATCCTTTGGGCAGATAATTTCTCAGTCTGTATCCATGTAACTCACTGTACGTCTCTCGCAATCAGGCCCTAACTGCTCCGAACTTAGATCCTAGCTGCCATACAGCAAGGCCCTACGACATCGACGCATGAATGAACACTATGAGAACTGTCCTCTGCTAAAGTATTCCTTGTTTCTTAAGCACAACATGGTTGAATTCATCTAGTATCAGTCAATCAAGCGTCAGCGAATATCTCAGCAGATCACGGATTAAAAGATGTGGCCTATGGGAGCACGAGTTGGTGGGAATTTGAGGCCCTCTTTTATGTGTTGTACCTTTGGATGACTCATGCAGGGATCTAAGAATCTTTAGCTTCTATTTGAACTTAATTAGAAGCACACATCTATGCATGGCTGCTATCACTTTTGTTAACCCTGATGACCACCTTTTTTTTTAACTCGGATACCTTAATCCTAACGGTAGTTTTTATCTACGTGCAGAAACAAAAATATTCAGGGTATTAGGTGCTTTGTCTTGCCCATCCTCCATGCATGGCATGCAACTCTAATAATAAGAACTTTTTAGTATGTGGCCCTTTAACTATATGGCCAGATATTGTATTTGACCAAGTTGTCTGCATAAGAATAATACGGAGTACAAGTGACGCTAGGCCATTATATGGTCATATATAACCTGCACTCTTTATATTAATATAAATTAACTTATACGTAGATATATATAAAACGGCTGAGCTGCGAGCCTGCAACAGAAGTCTGATCAGACTTATTAAGATGAATGACCAATGACGGCTTAGGGGGTGTTTGGTTCTCACCCCCCAGAGTTTAGCCACTAAAGTTTAGTCACTTTTAGTCACTAAAGTTCCAAACACCCCCACTAAAAGTCACTTTTAACACTACAACTCTAGTGACCTCCACTAAACTTTAGTGGCTAAACTCTAGGGGGTGAGAACCAAACACCCCCTTAGTCGCTTAGATTGTCAAAACATGCATGATTTCCGATGTGGAAAGCATCAAGTAGAAAAACATGTATGGATATACTCATAACGGTTATTCAGATGTATATAGATAGACAAAGAATTGTATGGACGTACACATGCATGTTCGTTGGTATACTGGTTTCGCATGGAAATGTCAATACTGTAGGCACGAATAAATACTCCCTCCATACCCATATTAGTTGACGTTTTAGAAAAGGTCAGAGTCAAACATTGAGAATATAAATCATCAATAACTATTAAGTTTTTATGTTTACAAATATAAAAATTATATAAATAGATTTGTCTTGAAGAATACTTTCATAAAAGTATACATATATCACTTTTCCATAAATATTTTTACAAAAATAAGAGGTCAAAGTTGTGTTTTGGAGACCGTGTCGCTGTCCTAAACGTCAACTAATATGGGTACGGAGGGAGTATAGATTAGCAATCGCCTCATGACAGAGCTCCAAAACTAAATTAGTCACTAGACAAGTGTGGATGATGCATGCATGTCATTTTGATAATAAGGAGATCTTGAAAAAAGGTGCCAGAGCACAGGACCAAATTAAAACAACCTACTGGTTCAATGAGCATGCAAGGCAATCATCACAATCAAGCACCATTAATTGCTATACGGGCCTCTAGAAAAATAAATTAAACCAGTAACAAGACGAATTTGCTGAAGTCAGGACTCAGGAAACATGATACTTTCTTTTTTTGGGTTAGGCAAAATCTTTTAGAAAATATCATTATACTCCCTCCATATTGGTAAAAGATGTCATTTTAGATAAGGTTTGAGTCAAACATTGGAAATATAAATCATGAATAACTTTTAAATGATTAAGTTTAGAGATATAAAAATCATATAAATAAATTTATCTTGAAAAGTGTACTTACATAAAAAAAAAGTGGTCAAAATTATGCTTTTGAGACCGTATCGCTGTCCGAAACAACATCTTTTACCAATACGGAGGGAGTAGAGGAATGGCCCTGGCTCTATAAACAAATGATTTGTAGGAGCAATTGCCTAATAGACCCTAGCAATCAATTTATAGGGACAACTCGAATCCAATAACCCTTAGAAATTATTATTTTTTGAATCACAAATCGGATATAAAGAATAGCAAATATAATAATATGGGAAAACCCCACTAGGCAGCCTAATGATCGCGTGTCACAAATCACAAGCTAGGTAAATATTTTTGTGTGAAAAATACGACCGTAGGCGGCTAGTGGGATTCGAACCTCTACGTCCCCTAGCCACTCCACCTCCTAAGTCACATGTATTCACTTTACTGGATTCAGAAATAAACATTTATGACCCTAACAAGTTATTTTTAAAAGATTTCAACATGAAAGTCGTAGATATCATCGAGTACTTCAACTTTATTTTTGGTCGTTTCTCTATCTAAAATCATTTGAAAATTTAAATTTTAAAATATGACAAATCCAAACCTATTTTTTCTTGGCTAAATAATTTCAAATAAAAAGTTTGTCAACTACAAAGTTATATATCTCTTTGAGATCTACTACTTTGGTTTTGTCATTTTCCATCGAGGTCATTTGAAAAAAAATCCAAAATGTGAGGACTTAAGTCGAACTTTGGGACCATAAATTATTTTAAACAAAAAAGTTATCAACCGGAATATTTTAGATATTTAATCTTTTCAATATACATAACTCTGGTTTGGATCATTTCTCTATCAAAGACCGTTTGAAAAAATTTTAAAACAAATTTGAATTTTAAAATATGAGAACTTTAAACAGAATTTGCGGGGTCTAAATAATTTATAATAAAAAGTTGTCCACCACAAAGTTATATATCTCTTTAAGATATAGTACATCTTTAGTATGAAATTTGTCTTTATCTGGTTTCGTTTGAAAAAGTTATGAATTTTATTGTGACGCGCACGCGTATCTTTAAAGATGTCTCTCAAGATTCAATTGACTCTACAAATCCATTTCTGACAGACAACTCTAGATCCAACCGTTTATAAAGATAAAGAGATTTTTACTAGTTGGTAGTTTGCTACCAGCCGCCTCTAAAAATGCCCTAGTTATTTTTAGAAAGAAGCGGCTCTATCTCATATATCCAACCATCTACCTGAAGTTCATTGAATTTCAGCGAAATTCGATGATGACCCTACAAAGCTTTACTAGGATTCAATGATACGATATCTACGTTGAAGAACGGCGCTGTCACGATCCAGCTCAAGGACCCTGAGAACGACGTGGAAACGCTAATTATTCAACCCACTACATACGCGCGTTTTTGTTTAATAATTAAACAATATTATGGGCCACGGGGATCGGAGCAGGCAGGACAGGAGGAACAAGTCAAGAAGGCGACGACGACGACCACCAAGACAACGACGAGGCTGCCGGGCTCTCCCATCATCCCATGCTAACGTCGTCACGTTGCGTGCATGGGGAGGCATATCGTCCCGGCCCCACGCCCCCCACGTCGCCAAAAGCACGTGGAAATGGCCTGGCCTGGATGCAATTCGATCATCGCAACAGCAAATTTATGTGGAAACCTTCAAAAAGTTGCCGAAATTAAAAAGAGGGGCTAGCTAATTCATCTCCATGGCGTTGGAACCTCGAAGCAAGGTTTAGGTGGAGAAGGATTTAGACATTTGTCTTGCGTTGCTGTAGACGGACTGTGGGTTTGTGGGCCGCGTAGCAGGAGGTATACTGGAACGTACAGAACTGTAGTATAATTCATCAGTAGGATGGATAACACATAAAGGCAAAGGCGGCTATATGGCTTTAGATGCTGTCCTCAGACGTCAGATCCCAGTTGCAGAGTATTTTTGCTTGATCTCCGTGCATTTTGTTTGGAGCGAATCTATCGTAGGATCTCAGTGGATAGCTTGGTTGCAGTTCAGCGACCTGATTTGTCAATCATGCTGTAGGGCTCCAGCAAGGGCAGCAAGTGGATATATGTGCCGTTACATAATATACCAGAGTACTGTAGGTTGTTGCTACATTTTCTTTTGTTTGTTTAGTAGATTGATACATACGGAGTATAGAATATATACTACTGCCCCCGCTAGATGTCCAGTGTCATGTTTGATATGCATATGTCTATATCTATCTATGCAAGTGTTTCGATAAATTATATCTAGAGACCCTCAAGAAGCTGCAAGATATATATCGATCAGTTGCAGCAAAGGGGGAAGATCAACAGGCGAAACATGGATCATTTTCCCTAAACCAAAAAGTACGAGTCGGTTTTGACTTTTGCTCAGCCAATTCAACTTATGTATTCAATCATCATTAGCTCCAGCTGAGTAGTCATGGATGTACCACCATTGCATGTATCCGCACACTCTCTCTCTCTGTCTGAACATGGTTCCAATCTTCTAGAACCATGTTCAGATGTTCCGGTCTAGTCCCGATTAACAATAGAACTAGCTAACCACGAATGCCGCGATCAGGGAATAGTACTCCACCTAATCGAGAGCCATATTTACTTTTGGGGTTCAGGAACAAGACACCGAAGTCAACTTTCTGCATACGCAATTCCAGCTGTAACAGACTCCATTTTGCCATGCTTCCACAATATATATTTTTCTTAGGTTTTTATCTGTCGAGATACAATGTATGCATGCATAGCGCATAGGTGCCTTAATTAATCACCTGCAGGTCCCATTACATTACATGAGAAAAGAATCAGATACTACTTTGTACGGTGACATCCAGGAATAATATACATTTTTCCATTTTTGAAAACTAGGAATATGCATGCTGGCAGGACAAATGATATATCCCGTGTGGTACTGTACGTACTGGTGTGCTAACAAGTACCAGGTTGTTCCAAAAACAACATGTACAAACTTTTGAAGCAGATATCTGTCACTAATTTTCGAAAAGAAACCCAACTAATACTTGGATAATCTAAGACTCCCATTGAAGTAGCTAGATGCATTTTTAGCAAAGCACTTCGTGGAACCTGTGTGCTCATTTTTTGTTTGTATCTCAAGACACGCTGAGCTGAACTAATTAATGGCAATCTAGAAGTGATGTCACTGTAAATAACCACACACACAATAAGGAACACAACATATATATATATATATATATATATATATATATATATATAAATAAATACTAATATATAATGCTAAACAAAACAGCGGTGATCGTATCTCAACGTGGCTCTGAGATTGCTTGGCCAAGTAGGCAAGTAGCACTGTCTCTAGCAGCCTAGCAAGCACATCCAAGACAACTAGGCAAGTCAATAATAAGGATAAGGGCCCCCTATGTATTTTAGCGTGTGCAGTGGACACTAAGACCCCTCTGTCATGATGTGCGTGCATGCCGGCATACTCACTCAAATGAGCAAGGGGCAGGGGCATCTTAGTCATTTATATCCATATATAAACTATGTTAAACCTGGGTTCAGAAAACAGGGATTTCCGAGTCTTTATATAGCGGAAGCTGTGTTCTGGTGACCAGCCACCCAAGGGGCAGGAAGTTTCAAGGGAGGCTAGCAGCAGCCTGCAGGCAGGTTGTCTCCCTCCTTCCCACCTGCACCACCCTACCCCTGTCTCATCTACTCCCTATCAATAATGGGAAGGTCTCCTTGCTGTGATGAGAATGGTCTCAAGAAGGGCCCCTGGACCACTGAAGAAGACCAGAAGCTCATGGAGTACATCCAGAAGCACGGCCATGGGAGCTGGAGAGCACTGCCCAGGCTTGCCGGTATGTGACAGGAACAAACCTCCATCTCTCTCAGTATAATGTAAAAGAGGTCGATCGCCCTTGCTTCCATGTGAAAAAATGTAGCTCATCGATCTGATTTGTTCTTGCAGGGCTTAACAGGTGTGGCAAGAGCTGCAGGCTGAGATGGACCAACTACCTGAGGCCAGACATCAAGAGAGGGAAGTTCACCCAGGAGGAAGAACAGACCATCCTCCAGCTCCACTCCGTCCTTGGCAACAAGTACTGCACTGCACCTCTTACTTACATATGCCTGGCATCCATAGCTTCTTAGTAAAGTCTCTTGCATGTCTGGCATCAAGGCATCAACTAGTCTGTTTCAGTCTAATCTCCAAGAACTCATACTTGACTTGTACGTAGTGCTATACTGCTATGCTAATCCGGTGTCAACTGTTGTCATGATCAAACCAGATGGTCAGCTATTGCGAAGCACCTCCCTGGGCGGACTGACAACGAGATCAAGAATTTCTGGAACACCCACCTGAAGAAGAAGCTGATCCAGATGGGCTTCGACCCGATGACGCACCGGCCGAGAACCGACTTCTTTGCTGCTCTGCCTCAACTCATTGCTCTGGCCAACCTCCGCCAGCTCGTGGAGCAGCGGCCATGGGACGACCACGCTGCCAGGATACAGGTTGAGGCGGTCCAGGCTGCAAAGCTCCAGTGCCTCCAGAACCTGCTCCAGTCTGCAGCTGCAGCATCCATTGCCACCAGTCCCAGCTCCAGCAGCATCAACACCACCATCCCCAGTGACCTGGAGCAAATCGGCCTCCTGAGTCCTCCACAGATGTCTTCCTTGTCTACGTTGCCTTCTCCAAGTTTCCTGGAGAGTATCAGTGGCCAAGACATAGTAGCTGGTCAACTACCTGACATCCAAATTCCTAGCTCTTTCTTTGAACAACCCACCAGCAACGATGCCAACCAACAGTCAGACTTTACTCCAAAGAGTAGCATTGAGGAGGCGAATGGAACCCCAAAGACGCTGCTGTCAGAAAATTCCCTTCCGCCGCTCACCGACTTCCCCATTTCCAACCTCGGTGATGCTTGCGGTGCCTCAAGCTGTGACGGTAGCAGCATTCCGTTCCCAAATTGGCCTGAATTGTTTGATGAACAGTTCATATGCGAGTTTGTATGAATTCTGGCCTGGAGTGTGTGTGTTTGTGTTACTCTATAGTTTTTTTTTTCAGTTTTAGTTTTCTTCCCTTCTTACATCTGTTTTTGTGTCATATTCTGGTGTGGGTCTCAGTTCAGAGGTGTAGTTTCCGCATATGCTGTTTTTTTTTCTTTTTGAGTGAAACGTGTGCTCCTATGCATACACTATGTCACTATATACCAAACACTTGTAAATATACGACACATAAATTTTGAAGGTTTGGATTCTCCATACCTTTTTTTTTGCAAGACCCTAGTTGTTCCCTGGAACCCCACTCAAGTTTTCAGTAAATCCTAAGCAATATATAATGTCAATGTGGTGTCATGTCATATGATTGTTAGGCATGAAATAGTATATAACTGCATGTGGTATGGTGATCATCTAAATGTTCAACGCATATTAGTTGAAGAATGGTGCACCTACATATTTAAAAGTTAGGACAAAGGAATTTAGATGGACACAAAACTCAGAAACCATATTCCAGAACTACAATGGACTCAGGTCATCAAGACTTTGCCATTTACTAGCTAGCAAGCAACAGACTAACAGACCAGTCCTCTTTTCTGAAGAAAAGCTTGTGTTATATTCAAGTTCTGAATGTTTTCTTGAAGAAATGCTATGAAGTAATCCACAATAGAAGAAAACTTCTAAATGCTACTACTGTGACAAAGAAACTTGTCTTCCCAGGCAGTTAGTGGGAGTTGACTGAAACCTGTTGTGTCCAAAGAGCGACAGAAAGCAAGTAGCGCCAATAGGAAGGATCCAAACAGCTAAAACAGATGCGGCTGTCAATGATAATATTTAATTACAATAATCATGCATTAATCAGGGAGCTTTTCTGAAGCAGTAATAGTGGTTTTCCTTAGTCACTTGTCCTTATGTCCTTGTCAGAGGTCGAACATCTTTCAGGTTCAAACCATTTACAGGTTAGTTTCTTTTAAAATGGTATTCTTTCTATGAGCAGGTAAGAGCGCTAATGCCTTTTCCTCCAAGATATTGACGGCTAGCATTAACAAACTCATTTTAAATCTCTAGCAATAACAGCACAGCTTTACCTGACACTGACAAGTGTCAATTTACAGTTTTTTTTGTACACTAGATCAATGCTTTAGCTTTTTGGGCGTAAAATTGAGAATAGATTGTGGCTCAATTTTCATACAGCTGAGGACATTTGGAACGAGAAGCAAACCAATACACTAACTAATTTATGATGCCATAGGTTAGACACTACATTAAGCTTTCCATGTCACTGAAGAAAACCAACATGGAGGTACACAGTGATTGGATCTTGGAAAGAAAAATGCATATAAGACAAACCCATCCAGGTCGATCCGTACTGTGCTTTAATATTTCTAATAGCCCGGCTGTTAGTATCCGTCGTACAATATTCAGTATTTCAAATACCCCAGCAGGCCAGCATGCATTCCAGTGCATACTTGGCGGTGAGGGTATATAGGGTGCAATGCACTCCTAAAGAGATAACTTACGTAAGCAGTAACCTCCTTTCCTGATGCAAATTATTGCCAACAAGTGATAACATAGTTTAGGTATAACCAGTAGAAAATAATCATGGAATGTGAAAAGAGTTTGTTGGTAGTAATCTTATTCTGGTCCTGCATCATGCAAACATTTTCTTGTTGCACCTTTAGTTAGAAATTTGGTATCTTTCCCATTCAATAGAAGTAAAGGAATATGATATTTGTCATCTATCCATTTGGAATCATTGTAAAGAAACATACAACAGGATTACATGAAGATGGGTAAAAAAAAAACTAATGTCAGAGAGTTTTGCGTAGCCCTGTGACTTGAAACTGCATATACTGGTTTTGACAACAGAGTCTAAATTGCTTTCAGCAGTGTTGTTCTATTGTTCTGACATTCAACCGCCTGTAAACCTGTCTTTTTTATTACTGCCACATTGCTAAAACTAGTTTTATAAATAATTAAATACAGCTAAAGTTTTCTGCTAGTTTTTATTATTTTTAGAAAATACAAAACCACCTTTGAAACCAACTACAGTATTGATAGTTTAGTCGCCAAAGATTTCTCGTTTTAGAGTTGCATGGGCAAAAACAAACTCGGGCAATAGTTGGATGGCCAAAAATGGACTTCTCCCTAACAGGACATAGAGTCGTTAACAAGGGTTTTTCATATATGTCTATCATTAACTATATCTGGTTTGTAATAGGGCATTACAAGGACAATTTAACCAGACTCTATTTCTCATCTAACCAAGGAATTCAATACTAGCACATGGCTACTGAAATGTCATGGCATGGAACTTTTCATAAAATACTTGAATGGAGCCATGGAGGCATCTTAAATAATCAAGGTCCAAGACTCCAGTCACAGCAATAGTGCTGACTATACACCAGTACAAATAGTAACAAGGATCAAAGCCAGCCCCTCTATCATCTACCATACCATCTTAAGGTAATAAGGATATTGAAAACAAGCCAAGTTACAGCTTTTTGCTAAAGTTCATGGGCCTAATCATAAAACTTATGATAGATCCAGAGACCCAGCCTGGTAGCTCTATCCAGCAACATCTGCAGCGCGTGGAGTACAGTATAGGAGAGAGGCCCATAAGTCCAACATGCTTTCGGGGCAGTTGTACCCAGATACACAGCAAGACTGGCTGGGTAGTACCAGAAATCTAGGTCGTCGGCACATAATTCGCTAAGATGATGAGATACAAAAATTACTGCAATTCCAACAAAGAATATATTTATAAGCTTAGTTATCTGGTTGAATACTTCAAATTTTCAGTCATATTCTTCATTTGGGCTAACAATTGTTTTCAAGATGGAGAGAATGGGTCCAGATAAAGTGAGCAATATCGACATTGTCTGGTCAATATTTACACAGATGCTTTGTAAGCTACTCCCTCTGTTGCAGATTGTAAATCGTTTTGGCTTTTCTAAATTCATAGTTTTTAATATATATCTAGACATAATGTATACCTAGGTTGGTCGAAGGGAGTACATAACAAGTAAGAGCATTCTCTCACACTTGTTAAAAGTGAATGAATTGAGCAAATTTGGGCCTTCGAGCAGACTGAACTCAACAAATTACCTCCTTCAAAGGTTAAGCTACAAATTTAGAGCAAACTATACATGGTTCTCTTCTCTCGGTAAAAGGAACGTTTATGGACCAGTGCTATAATTCATAACTATTGCTGGTCACTACCATTTGAGAAACCCCTCATTTCATACATTACTCATTTCCAATCTCTGGTGCCTTAAGCTTCAATGATGACACTGTACAACTAATACTGTTCCACTAATGGTCTTATATGGTCAGTCTCACGAGTGGATGTTCTGAAGATATTGGAGGTTGGCAAAGGACAGTCCAGCAATAGAATTTGTCATGTACGGCCGGACCTATAGACGTCGGGCCCGGCCAACAGGTGGCTAGTCCACCGAGTCCCTGAGGAAATATCAGTTAGAGTCCCTGAAGGTCTAGGATTGAGTCCCTAAGTTAGGAAATATCAGTTAGAGTCCCTAAAGGTTTATGATTGGTTAGTTTCTATTTTTAGATCCATCAAGGACTATATATATTAAGATGTAATCCGGCACTTGGGAATTCAAGCAACATATTATCAGATTTATCTACTTCTCTCTCGTGCTCTCAAGCCTAGGTCGCAGCGGGGTAAAACCTCGCCCTAGAAGACGGACCGCGGCTACGATCTCCGGAGTCGAGGGCCGGCTACCCTAGGGCTTGACGCCCTTGACAGAATTACATACTAGCAGTATAATGAACTAATAGGACTCAAAAACTATATTTGAAACTACCTTTTGTATTCATTCAAATAGAGGTATGAAGCCCCCTCATAGGTCATCGATTTGATTTGATTCAGCATGGCAAGAAACATGTACTTTCAGGTGCACATGACTGGCCATTCTCAATTACTAGATCGTATGAATGTCAAGTTTCAGATGTCAAGCAGATAAGAAAAATGCATGAATAACACAGATTGAAGCGTAAACTTAAATAAATCAAAATTTACAGAAGAGACTAACAACTGAAATTCAGATTCGTATAGCAATGCTTAGCAAAATATAAACATTGAATACATAACAATGAAATAAGGGTTGAAATCACAAAGGAACCTTCCTGCCACACTCGCATGAAATGACTTTTGCAGATTGCCCTCTTTTGCGGCTTTCTACGCCTCTTTGTTCTCCCTTAGAGATGGTGGTGGTCTGACCACAATGCTCTGCTTCCATTTCTTATCAAGCTTCCTAGACAATCTCTTGTTGATTCCTTGTTCAATTTCCCGCTCTCTTTTCACAGTCAGCATACGAGCAACCTGAAGATAAAAATGTGAGTAAACAGAGATTTCTAAATACATGGTTAACTGAAAAGAAAGAGTGAAGTGCAAAATTAGCATTAACTTGACAAATTCCTTTCTCACTGCTAGCTGTAGCTCATTGACCAGGCCACATTAGAGGAACAAAGGTTTTGATCAATCTGCAGTGAATTGTTTGTTCTAGGCATGCATGTGTCTAGTCTAGTGAAAATAAGGTGATAAGTATGATTCACAATCATCTTATTGTAAGACATTTGTTTGTATGCCATGCAGTCATGCAGGTCTTTCTTATATACTGTGAACAATGTCCGTATCGTTCTGTGGCTTACAATATTCTTTTATCTAACCAAAGATTCTTGCGGCGTAATGGTTAGAGCGTTGAACTCCGGGGCTCGTTGAAGATGAAAGTCAGGGGACGTCTTTCCCTCTGATCTAGCCTATTTAAGATTCTTTTATCTATATTCAGATGTCCACAGAAACAAAAATTATATCCATTTGCAGATCAGATTGTAATATAAACATATAAAGATCAAGCTTTTGAATAGCCTTGTAATCAGCAAATACAGAAAACAGGCATAGAACCTGTCACAGCAGCATTATGAGAACCAGTAAGATTTAATTTATAATTTAAGTTCCACCCATAAAATGGCAAGACTGCAAGTATCAACTTTCCACTTGATATCATATATTAACTGATCCAGTAAGGAACCCCTTTTCTTTGTTGTGACTGAGTCAGAACTCAAAATATCTTAAACTCTTTATCACTGAATAATGCAGATTGTAAAGTGCGCATATGCAGCAGACCCCATCAATCATCCATCGTTTGACAAAAGAAACTATCGATTTGTTTTTCATATTAACTATATCATAAGGCTGACATACCCACCAATCTATGCTAATTTCCCAATGAAGTCAACAATTCCTTCAATAAAACTCATACAGCAATGAATGGAATGAAGGGAACAATGTACCCTCTTGCGCATGCGGCCGAACTCGCTGTTCTTGAACTCCTGGCGCGCCGAGCGCTTAAGGCGGAGCAGGAAAAGCTCCCCCTTGAGGTCTACCACCTCCTCCTCCAGCTGTTCCGTCGTCATGGCCCGGATCTCCTCCAGCTCCTGCTCCCTCTTCGCCATCGCGACCACCGCCGCCGCGCGACGCTCCACTGGCTGCGACACCGCCGCCAGTCCAGGGAACCGCGTAGCCGTCACGCCACCTAAGCGGAGGCATAGGAATGCCGTCCGAGGAGCTGGGGCGGCGATGCCGCAGGGAGTGGATGCGAGGGGTGACGCCGCTGCAAGAGACATCGTCGCCATTGTTGTTCAGCAGCGCTCGCGTTTTCGCTACCGCAGTTTGAGCTCGAGGATAAGGGGATGCAGTGGTGGTTTATCCGGTTGTCTTGGTGGGCTGCTCGCAACAATCTTGAAGCGTGATCTAAAGGCTAGTGTTTCATTTCCTTGATTGAAGGAAACTTGACGTTTTTAAACAAAATTTGGCCACACTCTACAGATTCTGAAAACAATATGTGCAGGGTTTTTAAAAAAAATATATTTTATCTCTTATAAATTCATTAGATATTACAATCGTATTTTAGAAAAAGAATGATATATATGATACTCATGAAACCATGCTATTGCAGTTTTATTTGGTATACTGCGCTATTGAAAGGCACTGCGTTGGGCAAGTTGAAGGTCCAAATTGGCTAGAGGGGGGGGGGGGGGGGGGGTGAATAGCCTAATTAAAAATCTACAAAATTACTTAGGCAAACACTATTAGTATAACAAATGGCGAAGCTTTTTGCGCTAGCCTAATAGTGTGTTGCAAGCCACCTATCCAACAATTCTACCGAATATTTCTATGTCACACAATCAACTAGAGCTACTATCAAATGCGGAATAATACAATCTAGCTTTAGCACAAGAATGATACACAATTAACTACACAAGGTATATGACAAAAGATATACAACAAAAGATAGTAACTATATGAATGAAATTGCTCAAAGTAAATACAAAGTAAGTGAGCTAGATAGAAGTGGTTTCACCGAGCCTTCGGGATCGTCTAGCAGAGAGCCAATCACCGATGAAATCCACTTGTGATGCCAAACACCAAGAATATGAATATGAAGGCCAATCACCAAGATGTGGAAGCAATCACAATAAGCACATGGGACACCAAGATTTATCCCGAGGTTCACGTGTTTGCCGGCACGCTACTCCCTGTTGTGTCGACCAACACTAGGTGACCCGGTGGCTAATCGGCGCAAAGCCAAGCTCACAAAGAGCATCACAAGAATCTACCGCTAGTGAGGTAGCTCAATGACACGAGCAATCCACTAAGGATGCCTCTTGCCGCTCCGGCGAGGTGAGGCTCCAAAACCTCTCACAATCACAATCAGTGGTGGCCAAGAACAATCTCCTTCTCTTGCCAACAACACCACAACACCTCCAAGCCGTCTAGCCACCAACAAATGCCAAGAGTAACAAGAAAACTCAATGCCGATGCGAAGAACTAGTGCCACTAGATTGAACTCTTTCAAATCACGCACTAGATCACTCAATCTCACTTGGTTTGATCAAATCAACTTGGGAGATGAGTTGGGAGGCTTGCCAATGCTCACTAGTATGCTTAGGAATCAGAATGTGCAAAGGTACCACCAGATGAGCCGGCCAAGCCCCTTAAATAGGCCACTCAAGTCGGCCTAGCCGTTGGGCCAGAATCGGGGGCATCGGACGCGTCGTTGCTCAACCATCGGACGCTGCCCCAACGTCCGATGCTCCAGATGGAGCCACGTGTCCCCCCGATATGAATTCAGCCTGTTAGATCCCAACGGTCATATTTCTTCGCGCCACTGTTAATGTGACATCGGACGCGCCGATGCCAGGCATCAGACGCTCCGATGCCGCTGCTCAAATTAGCTCTTTTCTGCGCTACATCGGACGCTCCGGCACCATCACATCGGACGCTTAACTCTTGCGTCCGATGACCATGCAAAGAGGTTCTAGAGAGGGCCAAATCACATCGGACGTGTCCGATGGATCCGCATCGGACGCAGGCCAGCGTCCGATGCTCCCTGGAAAGCTAGCTCGCGCCACGTCACCTGCATCGGACTCTGCAACAGTGTTTCCTCAGTGTCCGTTGCCAGCGTCCGATGCTCCTTCAACTTCTGACAGAAACTAGGGTTAACCATTAGACGCTCGGCCCAGCGTCCGATGCTCCTCGGACCAGCGTCCGATGCTCCCAGAGCACAACACTTCACTTCCGAAAACCGCCGAATCCTGCCTCGCAAGCTCGGCAGGAGGGATAAGGACTATACACTAGTCTCTCCCACTTCTCCACAACTCCTTAACATCCCCTTATCCCAAAAGTGCCAACACCATCAAGTGTACAACATTGTATGCAAGTGTGTTAGCATTTTGCAAAGCATTTTCCAAGGGGTTTTGTTAGTCACTCACTAGGTCTATAGCATCAATATGTTAGAGAACACCTAGTGGCACTTGAACACCGTATAAGCCGTGAATAATTTCCTCTTAATAGTACGACTATGTATCCTAAATATGATCACACTCGCTAAGTGTCTTGATCACCAAAACAAAGAACCCTATAGATTATACCTTTGCCTTCAGGCCTCTTTGATCCATCTCTTCTCTTCTTCATTTCACCAATGGTAGAGCACTTGATCTCTTAAGTGCTTGTGGCCATCACCATCCTCCATGGTTGCCATCTTGCTAGCTCCACCACTTGGCTTGGTCACAATCCTTTCTTATAAGCTACACACATGCTAAGTAATAGGATTAGACCAAATAGGTTTCATCAATTAGCCAACACCAAACTAGGGCTTTCAATCTCCCCCTTTTTGGTAATTGATGACAATCTATACAAAGATATGTAATTTCAATTTGAGTAACCACATTGATAGTATTAGCTCCCCCTACATATGTGCTATAGAGTTTGGTTCTAAATTTGGCACATATGTATGATTATGAAATGTGGATGAGCAACACTACCAATGATGCTAACGCATAAGAATGGACCTTTGAAGCGTGATACCAATCAGAGTGCACATGATAAACCATCCTTAGCATCATTTGTCACTAGACATACATCAAAACTCAAGAACCCCGTGAGATCAACATAATAATAAGGCTCTTGAACCACTTAAAAAATACAAGTATGTCTAGTTATCATCCTATTCATGCTAGTGAGTCATATCATTAATCATGTTCTAACACTAGCATTCACCACATAAGCATGAATATCAAAATAAATAGCTTATGCATTGCAATCAAACATATGAATATGCACATTTCAAATGCAACATACATGTTTATGAGCTTGCTCCCCCTATTTGTATGCTCCAATCCCATTTGAAAGTTTCATTAGCATGTTTCTTTTATCTTTGCATTTTCTCCCCATATCTTTGTCATTAATTTCTCCCCCTTTGTCAACAATTATCATAAAAGTGGGGCAAGTTTTAATGAAAGGAGACAATCTTTGCATTATGAGATTCATATGTGGGGATCAAACTAAGTCAAGTTATGGCTTAATCTAGCTTATGAGCATAGGATATTTAACACGATTTGCTCTAGAGTAAGCTTCTTCACGCATCTTACAATGGTTATCTTACTCACGTTGGTTAAACACCCATTGCTCACTTACTAGACTAAACACTGGAGTTACAAGCTCGCAACCAAGTTATATGCTACCACTAGATCAAGTCAAACATAGAAGCAATAGTGGTACCATATATACTTCAAATTCATTTGATTCACCATGAATGAGCCTAAATAAGCAATGTGATGGCTATATGAACTAGATCACAACCTAATAAGAATGAATGCACATGCCAAACAATTTCACCTTTGCTTTCTTGGAGGAGAGGCATGTTATAAGTGGGGGTGCATTCAACTCATGTTGGAGAAGTCTAGGATATTCAATTCATTCCTTAGCTTGCAAAACCTTCTCTCATCTAGTGGCTTGGTGAAGATATCGGCAAGTTGATCATCGGTGCCCACACTTTCAATAGATATGTCTTTCTTTGCTTGATGATATCTAATGAAGTGATGTCTTATGTCAATGTGCTTTGTTCTTGAATGTTGAACCGGGTTGGTGGCTATTTTGACGGCGCTCTCATTATCACATAGCAATGGGACTTGTCCAAACTTGATTCCATAATCTTGCAATGTTGCTTTCATCCATAGCAATTGTGCACAACAACTCCCCGCGGATATGTATTCGGCTTCGGCGGTAGAGAGTGCAACACTATTTTGCTTCTTTGATGACCATGAGACAAGTGATCTTCCAAGCAATTGACAAGTGCCCGATGTGCTTTTCCTATCCACCTTGCATCCCGCATAATCGGAATCCGAGTATCCAATCAATTCAAATTGAGAGCCCTTGGGATACCATAGTCCAACACTTGGAGTGTGCTTCAAATATCTCAATATTCTTTTAGTTGCCTTCAAATGACTTTCTCTTGGTGAGGCTTGGAACCTTGCACACATGCACACACTAAACACGACATCCGGCCTTGATGCGGTCACATAGAGTAGACTTCCAATCATTGACCGATATAACTTTTGATCCACCATGTCACCACTAGAGTCACTATCCAAATGTCCATTTGTGCCCATTGGAGTGGTTATTGCCTTTGCTTCATCTAACCCAAACTTCTTGAGCATGTCCTTGATGTACTTGCCTTGACTAACAAATGTGTCTTTCTTCATTTGCTTGATTTGTAGATCAAGGAAGTAACTAAGCTCTCCAATCATAGACATCTCAAACTCTTTAGCCATCATTTCTCCAAACTCTTCACAAAAGTCTTGGTTAGTTGATCCAAATATGATGTCATCCACATAGATTTGCAACACAAACAAGTCACTTCCAATCTTCTTGGTGAAGAGTGTGGTGTCGACCTTCCCCATCTTGAAACCCTTTGATAGCAAGAAATCCCTCAATCTTTCATACCATGCTCTTGGTGCTTGCTTCAACCCATATAATGCCTTCTTGAGCTTATACACATGGTTGGGCTTCTTCAAATCTTCAAATCTGGGAGGTTGCTCAACATATACTAGCTCATTGATGAACCCATTGAGAAAAGCACTTTTGACATCCATTTGATAGAGCTTGATGTTGTGGGAACAAGCATATGCAAGTAAGATTCTTATGGCCTCCAATCTAGCAACCGGTGCATAGGTTTCTCCAAAGTCAATGCCTTCCAATTGTGTGTACCCTTGTGCAACCAATCTTGCTCTATTCCTTACAACAATGCCATCTTCATCTTGCTTGTTCCGGAAGACCCATCTTGTGCCAATCACATTTGTATTCTTTGGTCTTTCAACTAACTCCCAAACTTCATTGCGAGTAAAGTTGTTCAACTCTCCATGCATTGCATTTACCCAATCAACATCCATCAAAGCTTCATCAATCTTGGTTGGCTCAATAGATGAAACAAATGAGTAGTGTTCACAAAATGAAGCCAATCTTGATCTTGTTTGCACACCTCTTCTTATGTCACCAACAATTTGATCCAAAGGATGATCTCTTGCAATATGTGTTGGTTGGAGCACTTGTTGTGGTCGGACATGTGGTGGAACCGTCCTGATTATAAGAGCTCAAGTATCGTCTTAGTCAAATCCATCGGACATCGACTTATACTTGAACCCATATAACCTCGGTAGTCCGGAAATCTTGAAGGATTTCTATCATCAAACAACATACAGGATCACATTGTTCAAGAATTACATTCGTAAGGATACATCACAGATAAACGAAACTGGATTTAAAACATCAGAGTGCGAATTTAAGACAGAGTTATTACAAACCCGAATTTAAAGTGCGGAAGCTTAAATAAGTTTTGAAACACAACCACCACATATGTGGTCCAAATAAAACATTGTTTGATAACTTAACTCAACACAACTCACTCCTCCTTTTTCAAGTAATGTGCCACTAGAAGTCTCAATCCAACAAAAGAAAAGGGGAAGCTTCTGGACGACCCTGCCCTGGGCCTACTCCTCATCACCTTTCACTGGGTAGAGGCAGTGCTTATAATAGCCATAGTACACCTGGCCATCTGCAACAAACGGGATAAACCCTGAGTATGGGAATGTACACAGCTAGACTTACCCGTCCAACTGAAAATAAAGACACCAAGGGTATGCAAGGCTTTTGGTGGAGCTGGGATCTTTAGTTGCGAAAAGCTCAAAATTAAGGTAAGGAGTATTAATGACATTGATGAGCTGTCAGTTTTTAGTCCTATCTCTTACTCTAGGTTTGCACCTGAACTATTACACACACTTGAGTCTAACAAGCAATAATATAACCATATCCAGTTGACTCATCCACATTTTAGTTGAACCTTTTAAACAACACATGGAGTTGTATCGTGGTGAAGCTCGCCATAGTTTCCCACTAACCGGGGGAGATGGCGACTCGAATCGAATTTCAAACCAGCTGGTGAAAGACCTTTAATACCAACCCACACTTTCCCCGTCGGGTCCATGCATTGGGTAACCGCTCGATGCTTGTTCGTGGTGGTAATCGTCGCGGTTCAAGCACGAACCGCCCAATTGGAACCTTGCGATGGCCTCTCACGGCAGATCGCATTTCCATACTAGAGGGCGCGACTCGGGTTGATTCCGGCCCGAACAGCTTCTAACCGGCTTTGGGTTCGATGATTACAGCATCGACATATCCCTAAGTAAAACGGCGCGTTCAAAAATGAACGAGGGCCAACATCGATATAAACCTACACGATCCAACGAACGGACTGCCCCAAGTTTCCAAACTTGTGCCTTGCCTTCCAGTTGACCGTATTTCATTACTACTCAGGTTCTTTTCCACGATAGCAAAATATAGCCAACCATGATCCGGTAAATACCCACCAGGGGTATTACGGAAACATCCTTAACTATCACTTTTATTAAGCAACTAAGCAAATCTACATTATAAAAAAAGGAACAGGATAACAAGGCAGGTATAAACAATATTCAAGGAAGGGTAATGCAACAGGTAGGATTCAATCAACTCCTATACCTAATGCATCACAATTATAAAATACTCAAGTAAATTAATTATAAAAACTGGGAGACTTAAGGATGCTCCGGGGCTTGCCTTGAGCGAAGACCGAGGCCTCGTGGGAGGGGCACTCGGGCAAGTTAGTTTCCTGTCCGGGGTCGACCTCCTTGGCTCGATGAAGTTCCGGGATCTCTTGATCGGCGCTTGCTTCCTGCTCCGGGGTTGGTTCCGAGACTGTCGATCCTATTTGCAATGTGGTACATAATTAAATAATGCTAGGTGCAAGATGGTGGTATGAAAAGTAACATTCTTGCAAACCAACGAAACCAACTTGTTGAACCACTTTTGACATTGAGGAAAAACACTTTAAATACCACATAAAACAAAGCCAATATTTCCACTATTTCCTATTTAATTATTCAAAAGAACTCAGGTTTGAATTGTAAGTGCATTTTTATGAACTCAGAAAAATCCACAAAAATTCCAGAAGATAACTGATACTAACTGGACTTCACTGACCAAAATCCAGCAAGAGATAAAATACAGAACAGCGGCCACAAAAAGATGAAATGCACTGCTCAAAAGGTACTTTGAGCTAACTCTTCTCCTAAAAAGTGTCAAACAGCAAATTTCATAATTTTTCTAGTCTCATCTACTCATGAACACTCTACTGCAGAAAGTGCACTGCCAAAACATAAAGATATCACCCTACACAAAATAAACAAATCTATTCCAAAATAACCCAATTGAACTACAACCCTACTGAAAAAAGGTAACATACTCATTTCCATATTTTTCCCAGATTTTACTCCCTATTTCATATTTATAAAGGAAGTTCCATGAACAGAAACATTATATTACTTCCTACATGAATTTCCAAAGAAACATACAGAAAAGTACATTTGTACAGTAACTTCATATTTTTCCATACAATAGCCTATGCTTAATATTTTTCTTAGCTTGAACATCACATACAAAGACTGCACAATTTTTCCCATATTTTATTTTGACATATAAAACACCTTAACACTTATTCCAAGGAATCAGCCAAAAAGGACTTTAACCCATAACAGAAAATTTTTCTACATAAACAGTGCCTCATACATTTTTCACAGATACACATCATGATGAGAAACCTACACAAATTTTTCCATGAATGAACTTGACCAGAAAACATATATAACCATTTATCTCAACAAAAGCATATAAACTGAAATAAATAAAAACAGTAATAAAAACTTTTACCAAAAATACTTTCATATTTTTCCATGATAGATCTACTCATAAATAAGCTAACAAAACTGAAAGCACCTCATTTGGACTTTTAAATCGAGCTACACAAAAATAACAAGCATTTTCAGAAAATAAAACAAAAAGGGAAAAACATTTGAATCTCCGGCCCAACTCGCATAGACCCGGTCCATGGACCGTGAGCGACTGACACGTGGGACCTGCTGGTCAACGGGGGCCCAGCGGTCAATGACATCCGAACAGGGGAGCGGCTTTGACCGCCGATTCCTTGCCGACGGTGAGGTCGCCGGCGGTGAGGGCTGGCTCGGTGAGTTCACCTCGACCAAGCGCATCGAATGGTGGGGTTGGTTTGGCTAGCGCATGGCCATAGCTTGCCGGCGGCGAGCAATGGCGGGTGACCGCGGCGGTGGTGCACGGCTACGCCGTTTCCGGCGGTCGCCGATGAAATCAACGCGCGCTTCATGCTTCGTGAACCCTAGGGAGCAAGACTAGTGGGTCGGTGCGGCCGGCGAAGCTCCAGAGAAGCTTGGCCGCGTGCGAGGGCCGCGGCGGCGCCCATGGCACTCGGCCGGGGAGTAGGAGAAGAGAGAGGGCGGTAGCGTTGCGGGTGGAGGGTGTTCTCACCTTGCCTTGACGAGACGGGGCTCGATGGAGAAAAAGGGGCTCGGCGGAAGTTCGGTTGATGTGGAACGACGACGCGGGCTGCGCGGTGGCGGACGGCGGCCGATGGAGGCACGACGTGTTCCGATGTCGGGGATGGTCGGCCGGGGGTGGGAGCGTCCGCACCGTGTGTGCAACGGTGAGGCGGAGCGGCGTGCGGAGGGAATCGGAGGGAGACGCTCCGGTGAGGCCGGAACGGTGAAGGGGGTTGCGGTGGTGGTCTCGGCGGCTCGGTGCTCACCGCGAGCGTTCGCGAGAGAGGGAGAGGGAGAGCGAGAGTGAGTGAGGGGGGGGGGGGTGTGGGTGTGCGGTTGAGAGAGGGATCGAAGGGGTGCTCGGGTTTTGCTCGGTCGTGGCCGGCCGGGGGTCATGGCGGGGGCCACGGCCGGCGAGCGGCGCGTGCGGCAGCGGCAGGCGCTGGCGTGCACGGCGAGCGGGCGCGGCAGGCGAGGCGGAGCGGGAGTGGCCGGGGGAGATTTTGGCGTGATCGGGTGGTGCAAGATCGGGCGAGGAGTGGCAGAGGCGGATCCGCGGCAGAGGCATCCGCCACGCGGCGCTCCGGCCGGCGTACGGCGCGGCAGCGCGGTCGGGCGCGTCGCGCAGCGTGCGCGCGGGCGGGAGCGGGCGCGCGTGGGCCGGCGTGGTGCGGGGCTTGGCCGAAAGGCCAAACGGGCCGGACGTGGGGCGCAGAAGAAAAAATTGTTTTCCTTTTTCTTTTTCCAGAATTTTTTCAAACTTTGACCATTCAAAAACAGTTTCAAAAACTCCAAACTAGGTTTTGACCCAAAAATAAAAGTTGCTCAAAATAATTTTCTCTACAACTTTCATATAGAACATTTTTGCTGAAAAGCACTTTTAAAACCTCCACAGAAATAAAGCCAATTTTGTTTACCTTGTTTTTATTTTCTTAAACCATTTTGAACTAGGTCAAGATGCCAACATGAAAAGTGTTATACTCAAAATTCTTTATTTTATAAGATTATTTGCCAAGACAGAATTCCACTTAAACCATCAAGTCCAATAGAAATCCAAAATCCAATAAATAAGCAAAAGGCAAAAACACTCTTATGCACATGAAATGATGCCATGCATTGCTTATGCATTTTAGTAGCTAAATGTGGTTCCTAATGCAGTGCTTGACACTAGGGTGTCACAGGACACTTGCACTTGGATGAGCCACTTGAGAGCTACTAGCATCTTGTTGATCTTGAGAGCAACTAGAGCTTGCAACATCATTGCCTTGCATGGTTGGAGGAGAGAGCACTTGATCTTTGTCATCTTCTATGTCAATCACTTGCTTTGGCCTTATATCACCAATGTCCATGTTCTTCATAGCTTCCACCAATTGTGTTCCTCTCACATCATCTAAATTGTCTTATTCTTCATGAGAGCCATTGGTTTCATCAAACTCAACATCATGGACTTCTTCAACTATTCTTGATGTGTTGTTCCACACTCTATATGCCTTGCTTGTAGTGGAGTAACCAAGTAGAAACCCTTCATCACACTTCTTTTCAAACTTGCCAAGTATTGTGCCCTTCTTCAATATGTAGCACTTGCACCCAAAGACCCGGAAATATGCAATGTTGGGCTTTCTATCATTGAGGAGCTCATATGGTGTCTTCTTCAATAGAGGGTGACAATAGAGCCGGTTGCTATAATAGCATGTTGTGTTGATTGCTTCGGACCAAAAAGAATCACTCACATTGTATTCACTAAGCATGGAACTTGACATATCAATGAGTGTCCTATTCTTCCTTTCAACTATCCCATTGGATTGAGGTGTATACTTGGCCGAGAATTGATGCTTGATTCCATACTCATCACATAGCTCATCAACTCTTGTGTTC
This sequence comes from Coix lacryma-jobi var. lacryma-jobi, assembly GCA_009763385.1. NCBI lineage: Eukaryota > Viridiplantae > Streptophyta > Magnoliopsida > Poales > Poaceae > Coix > Coix lacryma-jobi. Next base: position 10,211,093 of record CM019822.1, read on the forward strand.
CTAAACTCACTTCCATTGTCACTTCTCACTTTCTTGATTCTTCTTTCAAACTCATTTTGACTTCTCTTGACAAAGGTTTTGAATATGTCAAACACTTCACTTTTGTCAACAAGAAAGAAGACCCATGTGAATCTTGTATAGTCATCCACTATCACAAAGCCATACTTGTTTCCCCCAATACTTGCATATGTAGTTGGTCCGAACAAGTCCATGTGCAACGACTCAAGTGCATGTGTAGTGCTCATCATTCCTTTGTTGGGATGAGTGTTTCCAACTTGCTTTCTCATTTGACATGCACTACATAGCTTGTCTTTATCAAAGTGAACATCGTTTAGTCCTCTAACCATGTCATGCTTCACTAGCCTTTTTAGTTGCTTCATTCCAACATGTCCCAAGCGCCTATGCCATAGCCAACCCATACTTGATTTGGTGAATAAGCATGTTGTCAATTGAGCTTCACTTGCATCAAAGTCCACCAAATAAAGGTTCTCATATCTAAATCCTTTGAACACCAAGTCACTTCCATCAACACTCACTATCTCCACATCATCAACACCAAATATGCATTTGAATCCCAAATCACACAATTGTGTCACTGACAACAAATTGAAGTTGAGAGATTCCACCAATAGCGAATTGGAGATGCTCAAGTCATTGGATATTGCAATCTTGCCCAAGCCTTTGACCTTGCCTTTCTTGTTGTCACCAAATGTGATAGCATCCGCATGATCATTGCCTCTAGTGTTGATTGATTTGAACATTCTTCCATCTCTGGTCATGTGTTGAGTGCACCCACTATCAAACACCCAATGCCTTCCTCTTGCTTTATAATTCACCTACAAAGAGATCAATTATTTTTAGGTATCCAAATCTTTTTTGTTGGTAACACACTTGTCCTACCTCCGCACACGTGCAGGGGGGTGGCGAAGGTGGCCAATCGTCAGAACCAAGCGAAGGTGCAACGGAAACAAAAACAGTGCGAAGGTGTAAAGGAAGCAAGAACAGTGATACTGTGGCTCTATTCCCAAAATATGTACCCCATTACACTGTTCACCCTCCGGTATTTATAGGGGATACCAAGGGGCACCAACCAGATTACAAAAGGGTACAAGAAAGATTCTTCTGCGCTGTACTACGGAAGGGCAGAGTTGTACAAACACAGCTGGAGTCAAAACCCTAGCCTGCTTTCCTCCTGCCCGCCGCCACTGGGCCTTGCTCGCCTTCGCGGAAAAAGCGGGGTCTGACCCTCGGCTCTGCCGGCGGCGAGGTCGGACCCCCGCCGTGTTCATGATGAGCGAGGGTTGCCTCCTGTGTTCTTTGCGCGCCATTGCCTGCAAGACATGCAACGAACCCCGAGGGTCGAACTCGTGTGCGAAGGTTAGCAAACCTGCCCAAAGGGTCCAAAAGACGGAGATAACAGAGTTGAGAGGGTTCGAGGGCGAGAGCGGGTCACGCGAGGGTCGTTCCTCGAGCCAGCCTGAGCGGCGCCACTGCCGAGGGTCCCTTCCCCCAACAGTAGCCCTTCGTTGCCTTGGTCCTAAAGAACAGTGTTTGGGCCCAAGCAGCGTTTTTTCTTGATGTAGCGAGACCCTTGGCAGCGACGCCCGCGGCTGGCTTGGGCCGGGCCATTAAGTTTTGTTTGTACTGTTGAGGTCTGCCTCGTTGTTTGCGCCGTGGATTTCGGTTGTCGTGCCGGTTTTGTTGGGTGGGGTGACTCGTCCCCCGACCTATAAATAGAAGGGGTTGGTGGGTGCTTGAAGTTGTGCCCTCCTTTGCTATAGCCATCCTGCTGCTGCGCAATTCTCTTTGCGAAGGTTGCTTTTGTCTAGATTCAAAGGTTTTGTTTGCCGAGTTCTGCGAGGGCTCTAGTTTGAGAGATGGCTAGGTTGAAGCAAACCGCTCGTGTTGCTTCCCCTTCTGCTGCGGATGAAGGAGTGACCTTCGAGTTTGGTCTCAGCCGAGTTTGTGCCTCGGAGTTGACATCTTATGTCAAGCGGGGCTGGATTGAGGATGGGAAAGCGAGGACCGGTGCTGGGGAGACTGTGCTGAAGCCTGATGCTGATGAAGTTGTTGTTTTTGAGGAGTTCTTTGCGGCTGGTCTGCGATTTCCAGTTGATTCGTTTGTGACTTCGGTTCTTCAAAGGTTTAATCTAAAGTTTCATCAACTCACCCCATCATGCTTTATGAAGCTTTCGGTTTACGTTTGGGCTTGCCGCTCACAAGGCGTTGTCCCTCAGGTCGAGGGTTTTGTTCGGACTCACCGCGTGCATATGCAGCCTCGCAAGATCTCAGATCGCGAGGGTAACGCCAGTCTGGGTCAGTTCGCGGTGTACACCTTTTGTCATCGCGCCAGATCGGAGTTGCCGGTGCAGGCGCAAAAGAATAAATGGACCAGTGGTTGGCAGGAGTTCTGGTTCTACTACAAACTTGGTGGTAACGCCGAGCTTTGCGGTGAGATTCCGCTCCTCGGTGATGTGGGCGCCGAAGCCAAGATGAGCGCCGAAGCGCATGCCGCTGTTGACTGCCTGAGGGTTGTAGCACGGTCTCAATGCGCCCGCGACTTGGTCGAAGAATATTGTTGTGCCCAGGTGTGGCCCCTCTTCCGAAGGCAAAAATAGTTTGCAGTTGAGGAAGACCCGAAGTATGATGGTAGGGGTTTGAAGAAACAGAAGATTGAGTTGAACATAGTTTGGGAAAGTGTCCTTAAGAAGTTTTCGAAACGCAAAGATGGCGTTGAGGCTGTTTATAAGCGGGTTCAGCAGAGGGCTGAAGATCTCGTTGGAAAATTATCTACATTGGAGGTTAAGGATATCCACAGCTCGGTGGGTAGCGGAGGTCGAGTCAACAGGCTATTCGACATTCTTGGGATCCAATATGCTGACTGGCCTGCTCCCTTGAGCGAGGACGTGCCAAAGAAAAGGAAGCGTGCTGCTGCGGAGGAGAAAAATGTTGTTTCACGGCCGAAAAGGGGTCGTGGTCGAGGCCGCGGTGGCGCCGGTGGCCGAGGGAAGACTCTTGCGACAAAGATCGCTGTTATTTCGGGCACTACCGGTACATCGTCCTCTTCGGCCATTGTTTCGCTGGGGAGTGGCCGAGGCTTTGCGAAGGTTGGAGGGCAGGTGCCCCGAGTCGGGGGTATTGGCGCCCTGATCCAAGTTTCGGACGATGAGGATGTTTCCGATGATGTCGAGAAGGAGGGGGAGAAAGATGTTGAGAAAGAGTCGGACGCTGAAGATGACTCATCCGACGAGGTTAGCGACACCTCGAGTGGCGAAGGTGACTCTGATGAGGATGTGTCTATCGAAGATGATCGTGGGAAAGGGATTGCCTCGTCTAGTGCTGGTGCTGTGGCTGCTCGAAGTATCGATGACATCATTCGAGACTTCGAACCAGAGAGTCCTCCACATGGGTCATTTCCTGAGTTTGCTGGCTCGCACATATGGGTCGATGGTTTCGAGTTTTCTGGAGATCTTGAATCTGAACGGACTCCCGGGAAGAGGTCGTATGGCGAGGCTAGCCGATCAAGCCTTCCTTATTTGGCCAAGAAGATTGGAGTCTGTGATCCGGCGACGGAGCTTTTTACGAGTCCGGACCTTCGAGAGTGTCATTTACAATGTGCTCCGGAGGAAAGGCGTTTTCTTGGTCGGGTGTTTAACCGTATCTGTGTGCCGGAAGCGGAGCTTCGATTGGCCAACGAGCCCTTGGACACCCTTCATGATGACATCGATGTCAAAGTGGCTGAGTTGATGCTCCTTAACCGTTCGACGCGCCGGAGGGCGAGTTATAATCTTCACCATTTGAATGATCGGTTGATTGAAGTTGAAAAATATAATAAGGACCTTCGCCAAAGACTGGAGAATAAGGAAATTGAGCTTAAGGCTGCCTTGGATAAGGTTAGAAAGTCTCGAGAGGAGGCACAGGAGGCTGCAAATAATAACGCAGAACTTTTGGCGGCTTGCCGTCAGAAAGACAAAGATTTGTTAACGGCGAACACTCGCATAGGTGAGCTGTCGTCGGAGTTAACTTCACAGTCGGAGGCTTGGCAGAGAAGTATGGGGAAAATTAAGAGCAAGCTTGATACTTGCTTGACCGAAGCCGGAGGTTCTGTTGGTGAACCGCTACCTGCTGCCAATGGGGAGGCCTTCGAAGGTTGGCTGTGTAATGAGCTTGATGTGTTTAGCTCACTGGTTGGAAACGCGGCAGACTTTGGTGGGTATGCCGGAGCATTGGTGATGGCCAGTACATTTCGTCAAGCGGATTGCGAGGACCTTCGCAAGATCAGAAAACCCAACCATAATTTTCCGACAGTTGAAGAAGTGCGCCAGATGAAGATTGATAACGCTGAGGTTCGGAACTGTGCGATGCGATTGCTTCGCAAGTTCTGGATTGCTGGTGGTGGCCGCGCACTTGCTTTCGAAGAAGCTGCCGAGGCTACCCATTAGGTTTGTGTTATTGGAGAGTACTTGGTTTTGGGTTTGTTTCAATAATGAAGGGGTTATTAATGATTATTGAGGGTTCGCCCTTATTATTTCTTTGCAGGCTCGGAATGAAGCGATGCCTTCGCCGCCTGCGACTAACGATGCTGCCGGTGGTTCCGAAGCTGCTCCTGTGTCCGATTCTGCGGGGGTTCCACCCGTCGAGTTTGAGCGCTTGGCTGAGGACGCTCCAACCGCTGGAGAAGCTAATGTTGAAGAGGCAGCGACGGAGGAGGCACCTGCTGAGGGCTTGGATGCTGCCGCTAGCGAGGGTTTGGAGGCTGCGACTGGCGAAGATGCGGATGAGCAGAGGGAAACCGCGCAGGTGTGAAAAACTTAGGCTTGCTCGGGCGAGGGGGTTGTTTTGAAATATGTGTGGTAGTTGGAAAGACTTGATGACACTGAGATACTTTTTAATTCTGTGAAAATGCAGGTACCTAATGGAACCGTGCTAGAAGTGTTTGATGTGACGCCGTTGACGCTAAATTATCAAGATATTTTTATAACTTGTCGGGGGTCCACAAAAGGGGTACCCCCAATCAACGCGAACAAATAGGTTAAACCTAGAACACCAGTAAATAACAAACCTAACGAGACCAACCCCTCGAGGCCCACAACGCTGGCCCGCCAAGCCAGGCCCCGGGCGAGCGCCCCACTAAAACCTCGAGTCCTGGAATTTAGGGCTCGAGCCCCCCACGGCCGAACACCATACCTCGAGACCCCACGCAGGGGACCTCGAGCCTCTCTGGCACAGCAGCCTATCCCTCGAGGCGCTTGTGCTTCCCTCGAGCGGCGCAGGCATCGGATGACAACCCCATACCGCGCATTTAATACATCCACCTACTCCAGTCACGTCCTCTGCAGCCCGACGTGTACCACAGTAACTAGGGCAGAGTCAAGTCTCGTTTTCACCACAAGCATGGGCAAAAGGGCGCCAGTACGGCACTGTTAACCCATACCCTACGCTGTTGCACGTCCAAGCCGCGTCTCGAGGCTCAGATGCCCACTGCTCAATCAATTTCCACGGGACTTGTCCATACTCGCGGGGGCTCGAGCCCCCCGTAGGCGCCACCTCGAGGCCGGCTCCGCGCCCCTCGAGCCCTAACCGCTTTTATGCTATTGGAAGACAGGTACCCCAAGATCCGGAGGGACCCCGCCGTGTCCTGTGCGTGTCCGGTACGGCTTCTACATCGTCACGCCATCACGTCCGCGCCCGGGATGGAGGCCACGCCCCAAGGACGCCTCAACAGCAACGCTCACATCGGCTCCAGTGGCCCCGACAAGACAGGATTCCTACCCTACACCATATCGAGCGCTGTACATATCTATCCTATGTAAACCCTGGCCTCCTCTTGTTCTATAAAAGGGGACGTCAGGGCCCTTCGCGCGAGGAGGACAAGACGCGAGTCCACGGTTACACAACTCCGATAGACAACACACAAGTCCACACACGTACACATTCGAGTCTGGACTCCAGTCCACGCTCATTGAGCTTGTATTCGCCCCTGTACAAGCACTTAGGTGCAAGTAATACGAGAACCTCCTCCCCCGCTGGACGTAGGGCCTTCTTTGCCCGAACCAGGATAAATCCTTGTGTCATCTTGCATCACCATCCAGGAAGAGAGCACGCGATCACATTACTCGTTGACAAGATCTACTCCAAAATCAAAGTACATCTTATCCAATAATCATGAATTTTGCACAGCAACTAATATCATAAGTGTAGAGCATGTGTACCAAATTTCAAGCCAATCCAAAAAGATTTGATCATCCAAACATGACTATCTTCTCAGCTCACTCAGATTTTGCAATATTGAACAACTTTGAGCAATTGAGCTATACTCTATCAATTTGAATCAAACTTGAAACTAACTTGTTTGAACAATCTCACAAGACATACATCCATTCAAATCACTTACTAAAAGAAGTCTCATGAACATATCCATTCAAACTAACTCAATTTTGATCACTAAGTAATTTATCCATTCAATCATCTCATAGCAAGCAACATACGCATATATATCCAATTCAATTAACTCATATGCACCCAAATGAATATGATCAACTAGAAATATACCTTTGTAAATCATGATCATCCAATAGCAAGCTTCCACTCAATTTGATTGCAAGCCTTCAAATAATTCCAATAAGATTACCACAACTAGAATGTGACACTTGTATGTTGTAGCACATTTGAACTTCACTTGACTTGACTTGGCATTGGGTTTGGATAGCACTAAGCTTCATTACTTGAATCAATCACATGATGATCAACATGGAACCAATTGAATCAAGCCTCCAATGCCATGGTACCTACACACATTCATCCACGGTTTGATGGTACCCAAACTAGTTTGGGTCCTCTCAAGTTAGGAGCAACATACTTAGGCAATGCCTTAGTATGAATAGCGGGATGTTTTGCAATAGCAACCAATGTGGTACCATTGTCATCCTTTCTAAGCACATTATCATCATCAATTGAAATAGGCTTAGAATTTTTACCTAGGGGACATGAATTTGACATGTGTCCCCTTTCCCGGCATGAGTAGCAAACTCTCTTTGATTGAGCCTTCTCTTCCTTGCTCGTTTGTTGCTTCTCATTGCCTTGCTTCTTCTTGTTTGCTTGAGCCTTCTCCTCAAGCTTGTTTGGACAACCCGAAGCTAGGTGGCCCAATTCATCACAACTATAGCACTTGATGTGAGCCAAATCCTTCTTCTTTTCTTCATTCTTGCTCATCATCATCTTGGCATCTTGAATGTGAGTTGGATGCCTTGCTCTTCCGCCCCTTCTTGTTTCTTCTTCTTCTTCATCAAGTCACCATTATCATGGTTGATCTTGACTCGATCTTGGGGCTTCTCTTTTTGCTCAACTTGTGGCTTTGGTTGAGGCTCTTCTTGTTGCTTCACCAATTGCTTGGTTGGGCACATAGAGGTGAGATGTCCTCTAGTGCGGCACTTGAAGCATTTGACATGCTTGAGCCTCTCTTCTTCCTTCTTCAACTTGAGCTTCTCCTTGTTGGGGCAAGTATTTGCAAGATGTCCCATCTCATGGCACCGATAGCACATGAAATGAGATAGCTTCTCTTGTTCTTGCTTCTTCATTTCTCTTTCATACTTCTTCTTTCCCCATCTCTTGCCTTTGACATTGCTCTTGTTGAAGCCAATGCCACTCTTGTCACCATAGCTCTTTTGATTTTTCAACATGTGCTCAAGGGTGACTTTGGAGTTGTAGCACCTCTCTAATTTGTTGCTCAAATTCTTCACTTCATTTTTGAGCTCATTGTTCTCCTTCAAAAGGTTAGTCTCACAAGACATAGAAGTAGAACAAGCATCTATATGTGAAGAACATGGCATTTCTAATAAATCATCACAAGAGGTGGATACATACTTCTTCTCTACATTACATGGGTTAGCACAAATATGTGATTGATCATTTGACCCAAAAGATGAGATCTCACTAGTTTTAGTTTCTTCATTAGAAAACTTCTTAGTGAGAAAAGCATGGTCTTGTACCAAGTTGTCATGAGCAACACTAAGTTCCTCATGAGTCAATTTAAGCTCCTCATGTGAACAAGTAGTAACATAAAGTAGATGCTTTTGTTGTTCACATGCATTATTTAGAAATGAGTTTTCATTTTTCAATTTCATTGTTTTAGTCATCTCATTGTCTAAAGCCTTAGTGAGTCTACAAACAAGCTCAAAGTTTGGATCATCACAATCAACAACCACATTTGCAATTGATACCTTTGCGTCACCATGTGACATGAAGCAATGTGATGTAGTAGAGGAGCTTGTGGAGACATCACTCTCATAGCCGTCATCATCATCATCATCAAGTGAGCATGGAGTAGAATCATTAATTGCATCACTTGAGCTTGGCCCATCATCAACAATCTTGTCAAGTGAACTTGTGGATTGATCATCATCATCATCACTTGACCATGAGGTGGAGCAATCCTCCACAACCACCAAGTTGTGGTCATGCTCAACATCCTCATGCGCCTCCTCTTTGGGCTCATCAACATCATCATCGGAGATCACCCCATATTTCTCATTGAGATAAATCCAAATATCATGGGAGGACTTCAAGTCCATGATCTCACCAAATATGTTATCTTCCATAGATTGATAGAAAATGTTAGTAGCTTGGCAATCGAGATGTAGGCATTTCTTTTGCGCTTGAGTTGCATTCTTTCTATCCAACACAAGAGAAAGGCCCACATCTACGATCCACCACATTTGAGGACTAATAAATTTAAAATTGCATATCATCCAATTTTTCCACCGTGCAAAGTGTGTGCCATCAAAAATGTGTGGACACTCAACATCTAGCCCATAGTTCGCCATCCTATCGGGTCGGTGAAGACCACAAATGAGAGACCTCGGCTCTGATACCAATTGAAGGGTCGAGATGGCGGACTAGAGGGGGGTGAATAGTCCTTTCTAAAATTAATCGCACCGGCTAACCGAAACAAATGCGAAATTAAAACTATCGGTCTAGCCAAGACTACACCCCTCTACTTAAACTCTATGACACCTTATAAAAGATCCTAAACAATGCAAATAAGGTGCCGGGCTAGCTAGAGCTCACCTAAACAATTCTAGCTTGCAAGGTTACACAAACCTAAGCAACTAGTACTCAATCAACCGGGGAGCTCCTACACATGCCACTAAGCAAAAGCACAAAGCCTAAGCTCACTAGCAATGCTCAATAACAAGGCTACACAAGCCAAATTAGAGAGCTCAACTTAGCTACACAAACTAAGCAATGTGACTAGCAAGACTACAAGTCAACTAGTCACTCATGGGATCAACTTCTATGCTACACAAGCAAGGAAGGTAACTAGCAAGCTACACAAGCTAACTAATCATAAGAGCAACTACACTAGCACATGTATATGAACAAGTAAATACAAGCTAGTGAAAGGAGTTTGCAAACCACCGAGAAGATGAACACGAAGTTGACACGGTGGTTTTTCTCCCGAGGTTCACTTGGTTGCCACCAAGCTAGTCCCCGTTGTGTCGACCACACACTTTGGTAGTTCGGCGGCTAATAGGCACCACACCTAGCTCGACACTCGAGCGCCACAAGAACTCACCCACAAGTGAGGGTAACTCAATGACACACTCTACTAGAGTTGCTCTTCGCGATCCCCGCGGGGCGAGCACAATGCCCCTCACAATCCTTCTCCGGAGCCATGCACAATCTTCACGCGGGCTTCACGACGGAGACTCGATCACCAAGCCGTCTAGGAGGTGGCAACCTCCAAGAGTAACAAGCACCACCGGCTTGCAACACGAACACCTAGTGCCACTCGATGCAATCTCTCAAAGCAACGCACTAGAATCGCTCACTCGCAATAGATTCGCACACTAGCAAGCACAAGCGAGTTAGAGGGCTCCCAAGCACATCCACATAAGCCACCAAGGCTTTGGAGTGCTCCAGCAGCTGGCCCAAAGCCGGCCCCAACGACTATATATAGAGGGGAGCGGCCAACTAGCCGTTTCCCCTTTTCTGCGCTTCGGTCGGTAGTACCGACCCCCTGGGCGGTAGTACCGACAGTGTCAGAACTAGCCGTTTACACACGGCGCGTTGACCAAAACGAACAACCGACTCCTGGTCGGTACCTCCGACGGTCGGTAGTACCGGCCCTATGGCGGTACTACCGACAGGCCAAACTGGGGACTACACAGAGAGCTCCCGGACAACTTCCTGTCCTCGGTACCACCGAGGGCGGTAGTACCGACATAATGGCGGTACTACCGCCAGGCCAAAACTGGCCACTTCTAGAGAGCCTCCAAAACTTCCTTCAAACCTTGGTACTACCGACCCCCTGGTCGGTATTACCGAGCCCGGTACTACCGGCCCTATGGCGGTACTACCGGTAGGCCAAACTCAGCTCACCAGAGAGCCTGCAAAAACCTTCAGGGCCACGGTATCACCGACCCTCTGGTCGGTACCACCGCCGGCGGTAGTACCGAGGTTATGGCGGTACTACCGCCAGGCCAAACTGGGCCACATCCAGAGAGGCTGCAAACAGCCCTCTTGGGTCGGTACTACCGACCACCAGGGTCGGTACTACCGACTACACCAGCCTGCACTCCCCGCGCTAGAATAGCCATAACTCCTCACTCCAAACTCCGATATTGATGATCTTGGACATTTTGGAAAGCTTATTCAGAGAGCTACACATCCCACATGAATACAAGATCCAGATCACAAAGGATTAGAACAGAATTCCAATCCAAGATCCATCGCTTCTCTTTTTCAACCAAAGCTTTCTCCGAAACTTCTCCGAGTTGATCCAAATCAACTCCAACACCTTCTCCTTTGCAAATGTGCCAACACCACCAAGTGTATACAACCTTGTGCATGTGTGTTAGCATTTTCACAAACATTTTTTTCAAAGGATTTTCACTTGCTCTCACCACGCCACTCGATCCTAGCAACATCGCAAAGTTAGATCGCTTAAGTGGCACTAGATGACCGATATGCAAACAAGTTTGCTCCTCTTAATAGTACGGCCATCTATCCTAAACCCGGTCATAATCTTCTCTACACACCTATGACCGGTGAAATGAAACGCCCTATAAGTATACCTTTGCCTTGCGCATTCCATTCCATCTCCTTTGGTGTTGATGCAACACATGCACCAACCTATCTTCAAATGATATGATCCACTTTATATCATCACATGGCCTCCATGGTCCATCGATCTTGACCTCACTTGCTCTTCACCATTGCTTCGGTCCTTCGGCGCCAAGTCTTTGCTCAAGCCTCCCGACACTCGGTACCAACGGCTTCAAAGCCTCCAACTTGCCCTTCACCTTCGCAGCCGGTCCATCAAGCCAAGTCTTGCCTTGATCTTCACCATCTTAGCCACATGACTCCATGTCATGTTTCATGTGCATTAAGCTCCTTCTTCACATGTGTGAGCCTTGCGACACATTCCAAGCCATTTCTCCTTTATGGCATATGTTGCTCACACATGATCACTTGTGGACTAATCACCTGTGTAATTCACTTCAAACACATATTAGTCCACCTAAGTTGTCACTCAATTACCAAAACCAAACAAGGACCTTTCAGAAAGCTTATTAGAAAAAACAGCGACGCCTCCCTTTTCTTTTAGCGAGGCTCGCTTAACGTTTTTGTAAGCTGATTAGGAAAACAACGACGCCCCCTTTTCTTTTAGCGAGGCTCGCTTAACGTTTTGTAAGCTGATTAGGAAAACAGCGATGCCCCCTTTTCTTTTTGCGAGGCTTGCTTAACGCTCTTGTAAGCTGATTAGGAAAACAACGACGCCCCCTTTTCTTTTAGCGAGGCTCGCTTAACGTTTTGTAAGCTGATTAGGAAAACAGCGACACCCCCTTTTCTTTTTACGAGGCTTGCTTAACGCTCTTGTAAGCTGATTAGGAAAACAACGACGCCCCCTTTTCTTTTAGCGAGGCTCGCTTAACGTTTTTGTAAGCTGATTAGGAAAACAACGATGCCCCCCTTTTCTTTTTGCGAGGCTTGCGTAACGCTTTTGTAAGCTGATTAGGAAAACAGCGACGCCCGCTTTTCTTTTAGCGAGGCTCGCTTAACGTTTTTGAAAGCTTATTAGAAAAAACAGCGACGCCCCCCTTTTCTTTTAGCGAGGCTCGCTTAACGTTTTTGTAAGCTGATTAGGAAAACAACGACGTCCCCTTTTTTTTAGCGAGGCTCGCTTAACGTTTTGTAAGCTGATTAGGAAAACAGCGACGCCCCCTTTTCTTTTTGCGAGGCTTGCTTAACGCTCTTGTAAGCTGATTAGGAAAACAACGACGCCCCCTTTTCTTTTAGCGAGGCTCGCTTAACGTTTTATAAGCTGATTAGGAAAACAGCGACACCCCCTTTTCTTTTTGCGAGGCTTGCTTAACGCTCTTGTAAGCTGATTAGGAAAACAACGACGCCCCCTTTTCTTTTAGCGAGGCTCGCTTAACGTTTTTGTAAGCTGATTAGGAAAACAGCGATGCCCCCCTTTTCTTTTTGCGAGGCTTGCGTAACGCTTTTGTAAGCTGATTAGGAAAATAGCGACGCCCCCTTTTCTTTTAGCGAGGCTCGCTTAACGTTTTTGAAAGCTTATTAGAAAAAACAGCGACACCCCCCTTTTCTTTTAGCGAGGCTTGCGTAACGCTTTTGTAAGCTGATTAGGAAAACAACGACGCCCCCTTTTCTTTTTGCGAGGCTCGCTTAACGTTTTTGAAAGCTTATTAGAAAAAACAGCGACGCCCCCCTTTTCTTTTAGCGAGGCTCGCGTAACATTTTTGTAAGCTGATTAGGAAAACAGCGACGCCCCCTTTTCTTTTTGTGAGGCTCACGTAACGCTTTTGGTTTTGCAGGGGTACTCGACTTTTGGACTTCGCGCCTCCCCTTGTCTTGGGTGGAGGAGAAGTTTGATTTGCGAGCCCCTAGCGTTTTTTGCGAGGGTGCTCGACTTATTTGGACTTCACGCCTCCCCTTGTTTTAGGTTGAGGTGAAGTTTGCTTTGCGAGCCCCTAGCATTTTTTGCGAGGGTGCTCGACTTTTTGGACTTCGCGCCTCCCCTTGTCTTAGGTGGAGGTGAAGTTTGCTTTGCGAGCCCCTGACATTTTTTGCGAGGGTGCTCGACTTTTTTGGACTTCGCGCCTCCCCTTGTCTTAGGTGGAGGTGAAGTTTGCTTTGCGATCCCCTGACGTTTTTTGCGAGGGTGCTCCACTTTTTTGGACTTCGCGCCTCCCCTTGTCTTAGGTGGAGGTGAAGTTTGCTTTGCGAGCCCCTGGCGTTTTTTGCGAGGTTGCTCGACTTTTTTGGACTTTGCGCCTCCCCTTGTCTTAGGTGGAGGTGAAGTTTGCTTTGCGAGCCCCTGACATTTTTTGCGAGGGTGCTCGACTTTTTTGGACTTCGCGCCTCCCCTTGTCTTAGGTGGAGGTGAAGTTTGCTTTGCGAGCCCCTGGCGTTTTTTGCGAGGGTGCTCGACTTTTTTGGACTTTGCGCCTCCTCTTGTCTTAGGTGGAGGTGAAGTTTTCTTTGCGAGTCCCTGGCTTTTTTTGCGAGGGTGCTCGACTTTTTTGGACTTCGCGCCTCCCCTTGTCTTAGGTGGAGGTGAAGTTTGCTTTGCGAGCCCCTGGCGTTTTTTGCAAGGGTGCTCGACTTTTTTGGACTTCGCGCCTCCCCTTGTCTTAGGTGGAGGTGAAGTTTGCTTTTCCCAAGTTTGCTTCAAAAAAATTTGTGCTTCGAAGCAATCTTTGGTGTTTTCATCGATTATAAGCGCTCTTGGATGAGGGCTGCTTTTATCAATGTTTAAGGAAAAACTGAAAGAAAGGACTTTAGAGTTTTGTTTTTTCGGGGGTTGATGCCTTTATTAAGGACTTGGAAACTGCATCGTTAAAAAAACTTACGCCCCTTCGTAAGGAAAAAGAGTGCAGCGCCTTTGTTTTGGTTACAAGTATGATGCTGAGAAGAAAAGTTGACTGAAGGCATATTACAAGTTGCGAGAGCTCGCTAAGGCTCCGCTATGGGTAGTATTTGCGAAGGTCGTCGACATTCCAGGTGTGAGGCAGGATGTTTCCCTCGCTGTCAGAGAGGTGAAAAGAGCCGGGACGATTGCATTCTACTATTAAGTATGGACTCGTCCACTTTGGCTGAAACTTTCCCGCCATGTTGGCGTTTTGCTTCCGAATGAGAACGAGGTCACCCTTCTTTAGTTCTTTGATTCTCACCTTTTTGTCTCTCCATTTTTTTGTTTCTTCCTGATACTTGCGAAGGTTGTGCACTGCGTTGCATCTTGTTTCTTCAAGTAAATCTTTGTCTAGCAGTTGGTTTTGTTCATCTGTTTCGAGGGTTGTTCTGATTGATCCGTGCTTCAACTCCTCTGGTAACATAGCTTCTTCCCCAAACAGGAGCCTGAAAGGGGTGAATTTTGTGGCTCTGCATTCCGAGGTGTTATGGGACCAGGTGACCGAGGTTAGTTCTTCTGCCCACTTTCCCTTTGGCCTGCCTTGCAATTTTTTGGATATGGCTTGGAAAATTGTTGCATTGGCTCTTTCAACTAAGACGTTGGATTGAGGGTGACGGACTGAGGCGAAGCACAAAACTGTTCCGATTTGTGCGCAGAATTCTTGGAAGACCTCGCTGTCAAACTGAGTGCCATTGTCGACAGTTAGGTATTTGGGAACCCCGAACCGACACACTAATTGCTGCCAGAGAAACTTCTTCACGGCCAGGGAGGTGATGGAAACCAGCGGTCTAGTTTCAATCCACTTTGTGAAGTATTCCACAGCTACCACTACGTAGCGGAGGTTTCCTGGGGCTGTTGGTAGTGGACCCACGAGATCCATTGCCCATCTTTGCAAAGGCCAAGTTGGACAAATCAGAGTTGTTGGAGCCCCTGGGGCGTTTTGTGTTTTTGCCGTTAGTTGACAACCTTCGCAGCATTTGACGATGCCTTCTGCATATTTTAATGTCGTTGGCCAGTAGAAGCCTTGTCGGAAAGCTTTGCCAACTAACGCCCTCGGGCCGTTGTGTGAACTGCAGATACCTTCATGAATAAGCTTGAGAATGTCATTTCCTTCAATCTGTGACACGCATTTGAGCCATGGCGAGGTTACCGAAGCTTTGAACAGAATGTTGTCCATAATTTTGTACCCTCGAACTCTTTGTTTAAGTCTGTTTTCTTCCTCTTTGGTCTCGGGTTCATGCAGCCCGTTGATATAGGCCATGATGGGTGCTCTCCAATCTTCGCTCTGAATTGCATTGATCAGCTTCGCTGTTTTCTCGGAAACTTCGATGGCTGATTGTGTCGCAGCTTCATAGAAGACGTCTGGGGGCAACTGTAGTTGTTGTGCTGCCGCTTTGGCCAGATTGTCTGTCTCGCTGTTATCTGACCTCGGTATTGCTTTCACTGTTATGCCGAGGAAGAAAGATTCTAACCTTCGAATATATTGTAGGTACTTTTGTAGCTCTGGATCTTTTGCTTTATAATTTTTCTCGATGTGTCCCGCGATGACTTGAGAGTCTGTGTTAATGACTGCCCTTCGGACTGACAATGATCGAAGCCTTGAGAGTGCTAGTATCACGACTTCGTATTCTGCCGAGTTGTTTGTGCATTTGAAGTCGAGTCTTTTTGTGTACCTTAGCTTCGACCCAGATGGCGAGACTAGGATCGCCGAGGCTCCTGCTCCGGCTGCTCCCCAAGCACCATCAACATACGCTGTCCAAAACGGGTCTAGTTGGGCTCCGTCTCTGCGAGGGTCTGGGGTCCATTCAGCTATGAAATCTGCTAGTGCCTGCGATTTGATCGCTGTTCTTCCCACGAAGGTTATAGCGTAGCTGTTCAATTCAACTGACCATTTTGCTACTCTGTCGACTGCCTCATTGTTCTTGAAAATGTTCTCGAGGGGGTATGATGAAGGCACTTGGATTTCGTGTGCCTGGAAGTAGTGTTCTAGCTTTCTTGAAGTCATGACCACGACATATGTTATCTTCTCTAGCTCTAAGTAGTTCCATTTTGGACCTTCGAGTGTTTCAGACACGTAGTAGACCGGGGCCTGCTTAATTTTGTTGTTTTCATGCAACTCTTTGATTAGCACTGCGCTGGATGCATGGGGTGAGGCTGCGACATACAGTAGTAGAAGATCACCTTTGCTTGGACTGGTTAAAACGGTCAAGTTGGTGAGGTAGTTTTTCAAATCCTCGAAAGCTTTTTGCTGCCGAGGTCCCCAATTGAATGGGGCTGTGCTTCTCAGAGTTTCAAAAAAAGGTAACCCTCGCTCGGCTGATCTGGAGATGAATCTGCTGAGTGCTGCTAGACGACCTGTCAAACGCTGAGCTGCTTTTTTGGTTGTCGGGGGTTCCATATTGATGATGGCATCAATTTTTTCGGGGTTGGCTTCAATTCCCCTTACTGAGACGATGCAACCTAGCAGTTTTCCTTCGTTTACCCCGAAAACACATTTTTCGGGGTTTAATTTGAGTCCGGCGGACCGAAGGTTTTTGAACACTCTTTCCAAGTCTGTTATTTGATTTTCTTTTAGCTCGCTTTGTACAATCAAATCGTCGACGTAGGCAGAGATGGCGTGTTCATCTTTGAAGACTTCAGATGTCATGTGAGCGAAGGTTGATCCTGCATTTCTGAGACCTTCTGCCATTCTTCGAAAGCAAAATGTGCCCGAAGGTGTAATGAAGCTTGTTTTTTCCTCATCTTCCTCATTCATCCAAATCTGGTGGTACCCTGAGAAGCAGTCGAGGATGGAGAGCATTTGGCAACCAGCTGCTCTGTCGATCAAGGTGCTTATGTTAGGCAGAGGAAAGTCATCCTTCGGACAGGCTTTGTTCAGGCATGTGAAATCAACACACATTCTCCATTTCTTGTTCTTTTTCTGAACTAGTACCACGTTTGAGAGCCATGTTTGATATTTGACTGGACGGATGACGCCTGCGTCCAGAAGTCTTTTTACCTCTGCCTTCGCTGCCTCTTTCCTCTCTTCTGACATTTTGCGAAGCTTTTGCTTAACTGGGCGATAACCTGGTTTGATGTTTAGGCTGTGCTCGATCAAAGTTCTGTTTACTCCCTTGAGGTCCTCCGCAGACCAAGCGAAGGTATCGGAGCTTTCCTTGAGGAAATGAATAAGGTTGTCTTCTGACTGGGGGTCTAGGTTGGCTGAGATGAACACTTTCCTTTCTGAATTGCCCTCGAAGAGTTGGACTTGTTTAGTCTCTTCTTTAGGTGATGCTTTTACTCTGTCGATGCATTCTTCACCCTCGTCGCTGAGGTTTGTGGCTCGAGGCTTTGACAAATTGTGGACATTGCGGTGCCCCGGTGCTACTGTTCCTTTGGCTGCTCTTGCAATGTCTTGATCTCCGTATACTGCAACGACCCCCTTCAGAGCAGGAAGCTTCATGCAAAGGTATGCAGGGTGGATTACAGCGTTGAATGCGTTGGTGACGCCTCGGCCGAAAATTGCATTGTAAGGATAGAACATGTCAACCACGTCGAAGGTTATGTGCTTAGTTCTGCAGTTCAGCTGATCTCTGAAGGTAACGGACAGAGATATTTTTTCAACAGCTCTTACTTGTTGCCCGCCGAAACCGTATAGTGGGTTGTTGGAGGGTTGCAAGAGGTTTCTGTCAAGCTTCATGCTGTCGAAGGTTGTGGCGAACAGGATGTTAGCGGAGCTTCCTGTATCGACGAGAATTTTGGTGACTGTCCACCCTACTAAGTTAGTCTCGATCACCATTGCATCAGTGTGAGGGTAATCCCTTAGCTTCATATCACTGGAATCGAAGGTTATCGGGATGTGAGACCATCGGCCGAATTTGTGCGGTCCTTCGACGGCTACATGATGTACTCTTCGAGCATGTTCTTTCTTTTGCCTCTTGTTGCCATGATCTTCGTTGGAGCCTCCGGTGATAGCTAGTATCACACCGAAGGTTGATGTTGGGTTGTTGATGGTTGTCTGGGATTGGGCTTCGGATTTGACAGGTTGGGGGGCTGGCAGGGCCGGTATTGGTGGTGGTGGTGGTAGAGTGTTGCTCACTTGTTGGTTCGTTTGGGCTTGAGGGGTTGTTGGGAAAGTGACAGTGTATGGCACATTTTGGCGTTGAGGAAAAGAGGTTGGTTGAAATGAGGTGTGGTTGTAATGTGGGTGTTGAGAGTAGAAAGGTTGGTGCGAGGGTAAGCCGTAGTTTATGGGGGTGTACTGGTAGGGAGGTTGGGTTGGGTTGAAGTTTGGCTTTCTGGTGTGATTGATGGTTCTGTTTTCTGTTGAAGAGGCTCTTTTGGACTCCTGGTACTCTTTCCCTCTGACAAAGCACTCGCATTGCTTTGTTGTGTGCCCGTTTCCTAGGCCACAGAAATGATAGTACATTTTGGCCGGGTCCCTCTGTTGGTTTCTTTGGTCAGGCGGAGGTGGAAATCCATGTGGGTTTTGGTTGCTCGAAGGCTGAGTGCTTCTTCTCTGGTCTTCGATTGGATTTGCCTTGTTGATCGCTCCAACGTTGTTCTGATCTTGGCGAGGGTTGTTCTCTCTCGCTTGGGGCCTCGACTGTGGTTTCTGTTGCGACCTTCGAGCATCGGACTTTGCCCGGAAATCCATGTCCGCTCTACAGTACCTTTCCATTGTATCATGAAGCTCTTCGATTGTGTTTGCTGGTTTTTTGGCGAACTTTGAGGAACATGGGCCTGAGCATAAGCCGCTGACTGCAGCGAGGATCACGGCCTCGTTGGATATTCCTGGAGTTCTTGCTCTAATCTGGATGAACCTTCGCCAGTAGTCTTGTAACGGTTCGCGCTCTTCTTGTTTGCAGTTGAACAGCTCGATGGGGTTTGATGGCGCTGCTGTGATGCCCTTGAAGTTTGTACAGAGTCTGTCTCTGAGATTGGCCCAGGAATCCACCGTTCCGGGGCAAAGGTTGTTGTACCAAGTCTGCGCGATGTCACGAAGGATGATTACGAAAGACTTCGCCATTGTTGACTCATCCCCTCCTGCTGCGGCGACTGCCACTTCGTAGCTCATTATGAATTGGCGAGGGTCAGTGAGTCCATCGTAACGGGGGAGATTTTTTGGATTGTAGCATGGTGGCCAGAGTTGGGTTTGTAGTATTTGGGAGAGTGGTGATCTTGGGTCGTAGGGCATCTGGTGTTGTTGGGCCCTTCTGTAAGTGCATCTAGCCCTTAGTGGGTTTTGGTGAATTGAGTGACAACATAATTAAAGGTCTAACAAGTTTGCTAAGTGTATCAAAGGTTCAACAAGAAAAGCAAACTTGATGATATTCCACATAGTGTTGAAATGAAGGCCAAAATTGTGTATTGTTGTATTGGAAGATCATGGAAACAATCTTGTTCAAGCAAAAGACAACAATGCAAATAGAGTTGATGATATGGCTTCTATGTTGTGGGATATCATGGCATCATGAGAAAGAAAGCATATTTGGCAAATGACAAGTGAGACATGGATTGATGATTTTGGAATGGTCTCAACAATGGGTTGCTTTTCATGAGCGAGAAGAGTTTGATAGTGAAATAGCTTTGATCAAGGTTAAAGAATGAATCAAGAATGCATAAGTGAGTAAATGGCAAGCAAAGTTGAAATGACAAAGGACACAACTCATATTGGATATAAGTCATTCTCTACTTTGGTTTGCTTGTATGGATAAATGTTTGGAGAATCACTTTGCATTGATTTGATCAAGCTAGAAGTATGAAGATGGAGATTGAAGTGAGTGTTGAGTGTCAAGCCAAAAGGAGAGGATATTAGGAATCGTGAATTGGCTTGACCATATTAATGATGATCCATATATGTCTCTATGTGAGTCAAACTAAAGCTTGATTGATCTCAACATGCATATCTACAAGATGTTCAAGCAAGGATCACAATATTGAAGAAATGGTTTTCAATGGATGCTCAATATGATGTGACTTGAGTGTGGCTTGATAAGGTGAAGATAGCAAGGAAAGGGCTTCGAGGTACTAAGCGACGGTGAAGGTCAAGAGACCGAAGTACTATGGCTAGGGTGAAGAAGAGAGTACTTGCATTGAGTCGAGGTACTAATCAAGCTATGAGGATTCATATTGTGTTGAGGATCAAATCATTAGTGGAAGTGACTTGAAGCCATGGATTGAACTCATATGTGTGGAAATGGTTCAAGTCACATGCTCAAGGTGTGCTTGCTCAAAGAAAGGAGACAAAGATGATTGCAACCCCTTTCGAAGTGATATCAAGAAGAAATGGCATATGAAGACATTGAAGACTCAAGTGGTTAAAATGGTTATATTTTCTTTGTCTTGAGTATAGTTATGCCGTACTATCAAGGGGGATGCAATACGAATCATAGACAAGTCTCAAGTGCTCAAACTAACCGAACCCGAGTGTTAACATGAGAGAAAACACTTAGCACTGCACCTGCACTTGTTGATCTTGGGCTTGTTCTCTGTAGGGTTGGATAGCCCTCGAAACAAGCTTTCCGGAAAGTCCAAGATCACTGAAATCGGAGTTCGGAGTAAAAAGTTATGGCGTTTTTCGTGAGGTCACCTGTGCTGTCTCAGGGAGCTGCGGCAGTGCCGCTCTGTCGAGCGGCAGTGCCGCTCCCCGGCAGTGCCGGGCTAAGTGCGGCAGTGCCGGGCCTGTACAGCCAGTAACGGCTAGTTTCTGACCTCCAACGGCTAGTTTTGGGTGTGGGGGGTATATATACCCACCCCACGCTTCCAGAACCGGCTGCTGGTGCCCAAGACACTTCTAACACATCCAAAGCCATTTGAGAGCTCTCCCCAACCCTCTCTTGTGAGAGTGACATGCTTAGTGCATGATTAAGTGTTGGGGCTGTGTGATTAAGAGCTAGAGAGCATATTAGAGCCTTCCAAACCTTGAGCACTTGTCGGGCTTCGTCGATCTTCGTTGTGCATCTTTTACTCTTGGAGGTGAAGCCTCCTAGACGGCTAGGCGTCGCCCGGCGAGCTCCCGTGCTTGTGGTGAGCAGCGGGAAGTTTGTAATCCTCTTGTGGAGCTAGTAGAATTACCCCTCACTTCAAGGATTTGGTTCCTTGACTTGAGACCGAGGAAGAGTTGCAAAGCTCTTGACCTAAGTGGTCATCCTCAACAACGTGGAGGTAGGCAAGCCTTGGTGGCGAGCTGAACCACGGGATAAATCACTTGTCTCTTGTATTTACTTGTATTCATTCATCATACTTGTGAGCTTGTGATTGATTCTAGGATTTGGCCCCGATCTATTTCATACAACATATTTGGCTTGGTTGAGTTGGTTCTGCAGGTTCAGGAAACCAAGAGCAACACTTCTATTCATATAGAATTGGTTTCCTGTGGCTAGTTTTTGAATTGCAGGCTCGGGCAGTTTGTTGGCGCGGCAGTACCGGGCTGAGGCCGGCAGTGCCGGGGTGCGGCAGTTCCGGGCTTAGGGCGGTAGTGCCGGGCATCTCTAACAAAGTTTTGAGCTGTGATTTTAAACAGGCCTATTCACCCCCCCCCTCTAGGCGACATCAAGGTCCTTTCAATTGGTATCGGAGCCTGGGCTCTCAATTACGGGCTTAACCGCCTTGAGAGACGATGTCGACAAGTGAGGAAGTATCTCTAGAACTTTTACTTTCCGATGGCTCAAATTATACATCTTGGTCTGCTAGTATACTTGATGTTTTTAGGGCCATGGGTCCTCAACTCGAGCAGATTGTAGATTTGAGTATTTCACCTCCTAGTGATGATTTGGACTATCTAACTAAAGAGGAAGTGAAATGCTTACAACTCAATGCTCAAGCTACTAATGTCTTATTTAGTGCTTTGAGTGAAGATGTTTTTGATGCCGTCATATTTGGAGATGGTGAACCTCTTGAGGATGCTCATGTCATTTGGACCACACTCAAAGAAAGATATGACAAGTCCAAATGTGATGAGAAGTTGCTCTCATTGGAGGAACCACTTGAGGAGTGCTCAACTTCGCCAACAAATGAAGAGCCTCAAGTGATTCTCCCAAAAGGCATAGCTGATCATGGCACACCCACTCCCTTACCAACATATGTGAAAGGTAATGAAATGGTTGGTGAGAACAAGGATTATACATGTGGTACTTCTACTTCCTATAGTTCTTGTGAGACTAACATTTTGAAGGAAGAAGAAGCTTGTGATCGGTGGAGGCCAAGTGATGAATCCACTTCACCAATGTGCTCAACTATTCATGCCACTTCTCATGTATGTCTTATGGCAAAGGGTAAGAAGGTAAAATCAAAAGCCAAACCTTCTCCACCTCCCAGTGACATCTCTAGTAGTGATCTTAGTGATACTTCTAGTGATGATGATTCTAGTGATGAAGAAATAAATAACATAACTAAAAATTTGGATAGAAAGACCAAGTTATTTATTTCAAAGCTAATGGAGGACTTAGAGGCAACACAAGCTGAGCTAGAATCTAGAGAAAAGACTCTAATTAAACAAGAGGATCTATACATTGCTAGCAAGGAAGCTATTGCATTGGAGAGAAGTGAGGTGGACATCTTGCACAAGGCTTTGGCCAAAGAGCAAGATGTCCATGCTCTCCTAAAGAAGGATCATATTACACTCAAGGAAAAGTATTGTAGCTTGAATGGCAAGCACAAAGAACTTGAGGAGCAATATAGCCTTCTTTGGGAAAGCAACTCACATCCTTCCAAGGCAAGTGATGTCTCTACTCCCTCCACTAGTCAAGGTTGTGGAAAATGCTTTAATCTTGATTTGAATATTTATGCCACTAACCTTGCTAATATGGAGGCTATGAGAAAAGAGATTGCTAGGCTGAATGAGATCATAGCAAAAGAGTGCATGGATGGCAAGACTCAAAACAGTGGCAAGAAGGTGGAAAATAGCTCTGAGTGTGCTCAGTCCATGATCAAGGGCAAAGTTGGTACAGATCAGCCTGCACAGATGGTGGCACAACAGCAGCCCCGAGCAGCACAGCCACCCAAGGGCGGCAGTGCCGCTATGAAGGGCGGTAGTGCCGCTCCCACAGAAAAGGGAAGGCTACCACTTATGCCCCTGGTCAGGTCAAGCTCATGAAGAAGGTCTCCAAATCAAAGCAAGAGCCCCAGAAAGCAAAGAAGACTCTCATCACTTGCTTCAAGTGCAAGAAAGAGGGTCACCATGTAAGGGATTGCTCCTTGAAGAAAGAAGCGAAGGTCATGAGCAACATTCAAGAGAAGAAAAAGATGGCTCATGGCAAGTGCTCCAACATGGGACACAATGCCTCGATGTGTTCCAACAAGGTTGATGACCAAGCCACACTTCCAAACAAGAAGATGAGAATAAGTAAGAGGAAGTGTTATGAGTGCAATGAGAAGGGTCATGAAATTGCATCATGCCCCTACATGAAGGACAAAGGCTTGACATCATCAAGTAAGAGGCTCACCGGTAAGGAAGCAAACAAGAAGCAAGATAAGAAGATGTCTTACAAGAACAAACATCGCATTTGCTACATTTGCCGAGGAAAGGGACATTTAAGTATGGATTGTCCCATGGGTAACCCTCCTAAGCTCAACTCATCAATTGATTTAAACTTGCTTAGGAGACCCAAAAATGACACTTGTGCTAGAAAGGTGATTGGTTCACCACATACTAGCACAAAGGCCATTTGGGTGCCTAAGTCTCTTGTGACTAACCTTGATGGACCCATCTTGGTATGGGTACCAAATTGTGCTTAGTAAGTGTTGTAGGTACTTGAAGGTGATATGAAGCCTTGGGGTGCTTGAGCAAGTCTTATTGAAAATATCATCTCAAGCTATCAATCTTATTCATATTGACTATTCTATCAAGATTGACCCAAGGATGAATTGATGGATATATCTCTACTTCATACTCATCTCGGTAACAAGTACCTAACCCTTGCTAGCTAGCCACTTGACTTGTGTAGTCTCTAATAGTTCACAAATATGTATGTTTGTGAATTATTAGGAGTGGCTAGAGTACTTTGAGTTCAAATGAATCATCTTTCATATGATGCTTTTAATGGCTCTCTAGTAGAGCAAGATCTTATTCATGTTGTAGGTAATGAGGAACCACTTTGTGAGACAATCAAGAAAATGCCCATTGGTGATATAAGACCACAAGAAGTTCTGGGTACAAAGATAGGAGATCCTCAAGCTACTATTGCACCAAATTCCGCTGACATCTCTGATATGGTAGTACCATGCCTCAGAGCGGCAGTGCCGCGCCTCAGAGCGGCAGTGCCGCCCCTATGCAGATAGTAGTGGCTGAGATAAGTCCAAGCATGGATGAAGTCTACAACATGATGATAAGCAAAGTGAAGATGAAGAAGCCACCTCATCCATGTTTTCAAGAAGGGTGGTAACATCTAAATCTCAAGTGCAATTTATTTCAAATCTTATCTCTTTGTGTCTTGTAGTCACTTAGGGAAAGAAACCACTTGAGGATATGTATTGGTTGTTGGTCATGGAAGAAAAGTATGATTGGAATTTCACAACAAGCAACATACATGACTTGGTGTTCTTTGTGGACCTTAAACCAAGAATTTCAAGAAAGCTCAAGAAGAAGCACTTATCACTCAAATCTCAAGAACTCTCTACTTAATGAAATCTTGTCATATGGTAGATTGGCAAATTCTCATTCTCATCTTATGGCCATCTACATGCTCAAATGGTTGTGAGTATTTCTTGGCATAAGTTAAATTTGATTATTCTATTGTTGCCATGACCTAGACATAGAGTAAAATGCCATGTTCTTAAATGAATAGAGTGCTATGTGAGAAATTCAAATACTTAGAGCACTTATAAAAGGGGAATTTACTCTATGACTAGAGTTGTGAGACTAACCATTTCTCTAAGTGATTTATGTAGTCTCACTAAATGAGAATGTGTTTCTTAAATGGAGTGTGCTATCATATCAATGCCATCAATCCAAAACTATGTGATGTGTTCTCTCTAGTTAATTTTGGGTTGATTCGTCTATATTAGCCACTCACCATAATATGGCTTAAATCTACCCTTTGGACTTAATTGACCAACCATGCACATTCACATTTCCATTCGACTCAAAGAGTGTGCATGCGGCATTAAGGGAGATTTAATCCATGTTATGAGGTTTCTCTTTTTGGTAGCTCATTTGCCTTCCACACATAAAGGGTTACTAAATGAGAAACTAGTGCTTGTGCTGCTACTAATACCTCTTGTGTTGAGCTTATTCATAGGAAATCAATAAGAAGAGGTTGTGCTTATTCATTTGGATGCATCACAAGCCTAAAGGTTACTCTTCACCTAAAGCAAGATGAGGTTGGTAGAAGTCGGAGTGTGTTGACTCACTCTCAAGATGTGGAGGCTCCTCATGTTGAAGATAATCTACAACCTACTGCTGATGTGCGAGCAGCAGTGCCGCTCAGCGGGCAGCACTGCCGGGCCACGGGCAGCACTGCCGGGCCACGGGCAGCACTGCCGGGCCACGAGCAGCACTGCCGGACACGAGCAGCACTGCCGGGCCTGAGCAGCACTGCTGCACCCATGAGCAGCACTGCTACTGCTTGCCACCTCCACACACAGCAGCTGACAACCGTCCATTTTGTGGACCTAGAGCATGATGTTGAGGTTGAGTTGGATATGCTTATTTAGAAGAATTCACAGACTTCAATCATTGACAAGAGGACTGAATGTTTTCATGGAGATTGACTGAGAAGAACACCAGTTTTTGGTTGAATTATGTCAGTTTCAGCAATGCAGTTTCAGACTTGAGCAATTTTGGTGAAAAATTGATTTGACTGACTAAATGGAGTCCAAATGAGCTGAAATTTTTACAGAAGTTAAAGGACTCATAGATGCAGCTCTGTACCAAATTTCATGCATATTGGCTTAATGGTCTGAGAGATATGAATTTTTCTCCAAGGAAGACAGAATCTGAAAAGTTGGATTGCAAGCAGCTTGAAGGAGTTTGAAATGAGTTGAAACATAGTGTAGACTTCTCCTTTGACCTCATATTGTTGATGTGCATAAGTGTGCTTTGTGTACTCTTGTATGCACAAATTGAGGGGGAGTTTACTTTCTATCTCATGAGACAAAATGCCTTCTCTCAAGCTCATATTGTGTAATCTCAAACATTGGAGAAAGAAGAACTTCAAAGGAGGATGGATAGTTCCAATGGAATCTTTGGGTGCTCCAAAGATTATTCTTGGAGGTCTCAGTCTTTATAAACTGAATGCTCCTAGTTTTGTTGTCGGATGCCCCAATCCTTTGGAGGAACTATATTTTATGTGAGTTGAAGAAAAGAAGTAAAGATTGGATGTTCATTGCTAATTCTTCATCTAAAGCTCATCAAGTCACATGGATCCATCCTTTGATCACCCAGGATCTCGTCAACAAGAGTGGTAACTCCTAGTTCACAATTTGCAAATTTCATGAACTTTACCATTTGCTTTCTATGTGAGTTGCTTTAGGTAGAGAAAGAACTAGGAACCTAATGTGGATCTTGGATGATCACAAGAGCTTTAATTCACCATGAATCATCAAGTGAAAAGTATGGCCATCCATATCATCAAGTCTCACTTATGATGGTCATATCAATGAAAATCTATGTGGTGATCTCTCTACCTAAGTGGTGGTATGTTCTCTTTGGCATAATTTCAATTGTTGCAAATTTGGTGTGCCTTGACCAAGATATAGCATGAACTCCTCTAGACTCTTAAAGTGATTCAAGTGCATTTCACAAGTAGTTCGAGTACTTGATGCACATATTAAGGGGGAGTCTATTCTATGTCTTGTGTCTTTTGAGACTAACATTTTCTTCTAGTGAACTTGTGTAGTCTCTTGGTGAGAATGAGTTTCTCATGGGTATGCTACATAGCCAAATCAATCCAAATAGTAATGTTATCTCTCATATTCATTTGGATTGCAATTTTAACTCTTATGTAGCTACTCTCCATAATATAGCTTAAATCCCTTGTTTGAACTTAATTGACCAAAAGTGCATATGTTCTTGCTTCCACATACATATGTATGCACTATCAAAAGGGGGGATTTAGTCTATGTTATGAGGTTTTGCAATTAGTGATCCACATGCCTTCCACATCCAAATGGTCACTATTGTGAAACTCTAGCTTGTGCAATTTAATGCTATCTCTTGTGTTTGTGAGCATTTCCTAGGTGATACCTAGGTGAGATACAAGCATCCATTCCTATTGGCATCAACTTGTGAAGATTCCTTCCATTGGTGTCAAACTATGAAGATCATATTTCAATTGATATTGGTGGATAATCTTTCAATTGGTATATCAAGAATATATGTCTCAATTGGTATCTCAAAATGATGACAAGAGCTAGCAATGGACTTTCAACTAAGATGAAGCACAAGTTTGAATATCTCCTTGAAGATGATGAAAAGAGAGATGGGCACAAATGAGATCTTTTGCTTAATGAAGTGCTAGGCCCATCAAAGCACTAAATTAAAATCATCATCATGGTGGAGATTATGAGGCTTAGAACAAAGGTATATCACTCTATGAACTCTTTATTACCTTTGTGCATCTAGGCCCTTACATGCTAGAGTGTGCATGTGTATGCAATATTTTGAGTCACACCATGAGTTTGTTCTTATGGTGACGATTAGAGAATGAGTTAGATATTTGGTTGATACCTCTTGTGGTGATTATGTGAGTTTGTCTCATGTTATGTCACCTATGTGAGGTATGAGCTAAATATGCTAACCTCTTGAGAATCTTGACTTAAAGTGTTGCATACTTTGTTTGGTAGAAAAACATAGAAGAGAAATCATATATGCTAAACTTTTACCTACCTCTATCCCTCACTTGTCTACCATCATTTCTTCCTTTTGGTGGAGAGATCCTTTTTGGAGATTAATGCCAAAGGGGGAGAATTTTGGGGGACATTGTAAGGGAAGAGAGATTGATATGAGGATGGAAAGGGGTAAAGGAGAGGCATATAAGATTTATTATGTGGTGTGTGCAAGGATAATTTAATTTGATGCTCTTGATAAGAATCATTTATGCTATTGTGTGACATTCATGCCTTGAGTGCTTGTGCTTGTTTCTCTAGTGTTGGTCAGGCAAGTGCGGCAGTGCCGCTCTCTAGTGCGGCAGTGCCGCTCTCTGCTGGCCAGCAATCTCTGAGTGCATGAACTGTCTCATGAGCATCACGGTTATCATGTTGACACCTTGCACCCCACGAATGCTAAGATATAAGAGAGTTTCCACACTTTGTCTTAAATATGTGCATTTGGCATTTGAAGCCAAAATTTGAAGTTCCTTTCAATGCACACATTTAGGGGGAGCTCACTATATCATAGGATTCAAAATCTTAATGTTTATCAATCTCTTGTAAGCTTTAATTGTGTTGTCATCAATCACCAAAAAGGGGGAGATTGTAAGTGCATCTAGCCCTTAGTGGGTTTTGGTGAATTGAGTGACAACATAATTAAAGGTCTAACAAGTTTGCTAAGTGTATCAAAGGTTCAACAAGAAAAGCAAACTTGATGATATTCCACATAGTGTTGAAATGAAGGCCAAAATTGTGTATTGTTGTATTGGAAGATCATGGAAACAATCTTGTTCAAGCAAAAGACAACAATGCAAATAGAGTTGATGATATGGCTTCTATGTTGTGGGATATCATGGCATCATGAGAAAGCAAGCATATTTGGCAAATGACAAGTGAGACATGGATTGATGATTTTGGAATGGTCTCAACAATGGGTTGCTTTTCATGAGCGAGAAGAGTTTGATAGTGAAATAGCTTTGATCAAGGTTGAAGAATGAATCAAGAATGCATAAGTGAGTAAATGGCAAGCAAAGTTGAAATGACAAAGGACACAACTCATATTGGATATAAGTCATTCTCTACTTTGGTTTGCTTGTATGGATAAATGTTTGGAGAATCACTTTGCATTGATTTGATCAAGCTAGAAGTATGAAGATGGAGATTGAAGTGAGTGTTGAGTGTCAAGCCAAAAGGAGAGGATATTAGGAATCGTGAATTGGCTTGACCATATTAATGATGATCCATATATGTCTCTATGTGAGTCAAACTAAAGCTTGATTGATCTCAACATGCATATCTACAAGATGTTCAAGCAAGGATCACAATATTGAAGAAATGGTTTTCAATGGATGCTCAATATGATGTGACTTGAGTGTGGCTTGATAAGGTGAAGATAGCAAGGAAAGGGCTTCGAGGTACTAAGCGACGGTGAAGGTCAAGAGACCGAAGTACTATGGCTAGGGTGAAGAAGAGAGTACTTGCATTGAGTCGAGGTACTAATCAAGCTATGAGGATTCATATTGTGTTGAGGATCAAATCATTAGTGGAAGTGACTTGAAGCCATGGATTGAACTCATATGTGTGGAAATGGTTCAAGTCACATGCTCAAGGTGTGCTTGCTCAAAGAAAGGAGACAAAGATGATTGCAACCCCTTTCGAAGTGATATCAAGAAGAAATGGCATATGAAGACATTGAAGACTCAAGTGGTTAAAATGGTTATATTTTCTTTGTCTTGAGTATAGTTATGCCGTACTATCAAGGGGGATGCAATACGAATCATAGACAAGTCTCAAGTGCTCAAACTAACCGAACCCGAGTGTTAACATGAGAGAAAACACTTAGCACTGCACCCACTGCACTTGTTGATCTTGGGCTTGTTCTCTGTAGGGTTGGATAGCCCTCGAAACAAGCTTTCCGGAAAGTCCAAGATCACTGAAATCGGAGTTCGGAGTAAAAAGTTATGGCGTTTTTCGTGAGGTCACCTGTGCTGTCTCAGGGAGCTGCGGCAGTGCCGCTCTGTCGAGCGGCAGTGCCGCTCCCCGGCAGTGCCGGGCTAAGTGCGGCAGTGCCGGGCCTGTACAGCCAGTAACGGCTAGTTTCTGACCTCCAACGGCTAGTTTTGGGTGTGGGGGGTATATATACCCACCCCACGCCTCCAGAACTGGCTGCTGGTGCCCAAGACACTTCTAACACATCCAAAGCCATTTGAGAGCTCTCCCCAACCCTCTCTTGTGAGAGTGACATGCTTAGTGCATGATTAAGTGTTGGGGCTGTGTGATTAAGAGCTAGAGAGCATATTAGAGCCTTCCAAACCTTGAGCACTTGTCGGGCTTCGTCGATCTTCGTTGTGCATCTTTTACTCTTGGAGGTGAAGCCTCCTAGACGGCTAGGCGTCCCCGGCGAGCTCCCGTGCTTGTGGTGAGCAGCGGGAAGTTTGTAATCCTCTTGTGGAGCTAGTAGAATTACCCCTCACTTCAAGGATTTGGTTCCTTGACTTGAGACCGAGGAAGAGTTGCAAAGCTCTTGACCTAAGTGGTCATCCTCAACAACGTGGAGGTAGGCAAGCCTTGGTGGCGAGCTGAACCACGGGATAAATCACTTGTCTCTTGTATTTACTTGTGTTCATTCATCATACTTGTGAGCTTGTGATTGATTCTAGGATTTGGCCCCGATCTATTTCATACAACATATTTGGCTTGGTTGAGTTGGTATCTGCAGGTTCAGGAAACCAAGATCAAAACCAATTCTATCATATAGAATTGGTTTCCTGTGGCTAGTTTTTGAATTGCAGGCTCGGGCAGTTTGTTGGCGCGCAGTACCGGCTGAGGCCGGCAGTGCCGGGGTGCGGCATTCTTTCTTAGGGCGGTAGTGCCGGCATCTCTAACAAAGTTTTGAGCTGTGATTTTAAACAGGCCTATTCACCCCCCCCCCCCCTCTAGGCGACATCAAGGTCCTTTCACCTTCGCTGAATGCGAGGGTTTGGCTCTCGCTCTTTTGGGTAGAGCTGGCGAAAATTTGGTGGTGGTGGGGTGGTGGAGGTTGACGGGCACCCAACTCCTCATTCCCCTCTTGACGGGGCGGCATTTCTCTGTCATTCCAACCCTCGGCTTTGGCTTCAGCTGCCGCGAGGGACTCTTCCATTCGGCAAAAGTTTTCCCTCTTCTTCTTCATCCGCCTTTTGCCTGATAGCGCGCAGCCGGTTTGTGCCTTTCAAGCTGGTCTAGGCGCCTTTTCTTCTCCTGCAATTCTGCTTGGAGCCTGTCCAAAGCCTCGAGACCCAACTCCTCTTCATCTCCTCTTCCACCACCTCCGGAGGTGTGTGGGTGCGGCTGTGATACTAGCCGAGTGTGAGGTCCCGGGACCTCTGTCCCTGGGGTGACTTCTTCTTCTCCCGAAGGTTCCACATCTTCTTCAACAGGTTGAACCGTCACCCGGGCTCCCCTGGTTGTGCGGTTGTCTCTAGTTGAGGACGCTCTCCTATTTCCTGCCATTACAAACTCCGTTCCCCACGGTCGGCGGCAAACTATTGGTAACACACTTGCCCTACCTCCGCACACGTGCAGGGGGGTGGCGAAGGTGGCCAATCGTCAGAACCAAGCGAAGGTGCAACGGAAACAAAAACAGTGCGAAGGTGTAAAGGAAGCAAGAACAGTGATACTGTGGCTCTATTCCCAAAAGATGTACACCATTATACTGTTCACCCCCCGGTATTTATAGGGGATACCAAGGGGCACCAACCAGATTACAAAAGGGTACAAGAAAGATTCTTCTACGCTGTACTACGGAAGGGCAGAGTTGTACAAACACAACTGGAGTCGAAACCCTAGCCTGCTTTCCTCCTGCCCGCCGCCACTAGGCCTTGCTCGCCTTCACGGAAAAAGCGGGGTCTGACCCTCGGCTCTGCCGGCGGCAAGGTCGGACCCCCGTCGTGTTCATGATGAGCGAGGGTTGCCTCCTGTGTTCTTTGCGCGCCATTGCCTGCAAGACATGCAACGAACCCCGAGGGTCAAACTCGTGTGCGGAGGTTAGCAAACCTGCCCGAAGGGTCCAAAAGACGGAGATAACAGAGTTGAGAGGGTTCGAGGGCGAGAGCGGGTCACGCGAGGGTCGTTCCTCGAGCCAGCCTGAGCGGCGCCACTGCCGAGGGTCCCTTCCCCCAATATTTTTGGGTCCTCCAAGGTTAGTCACCAAGCTCTTGGGCACCCAAATTGTCGTCTTCTTTGGGCCAACCATGGGTGCACCAATGTACTTAGCCTTCACACCATTAGTGCCCTTTGTAAGCATATAACAAGAATAAAGTCTAATAGATGAAATATGATCTTTGTTCTTGTTCTTGTTCTTGTTAAAACAATTTTGCTCTATGTGCCCGGATTGCTTGCAATTATAGCAATACCGAACATTGCTCTTCACAAAACTAGTTTTGTGAGGAGCAAAAGCGGCTTTGCCCTTCTTGGGGGTATAGCCAAGTCCCTCCTTGTTGAGTGTACATCTTTGGCTACCCAAGCACTTAAGCAAGCAGGCATCTCCACCATAGGCATTGCCTAAAGCATGAGTGAGCTCATACACCTTGTTCTTAAGGTTCTCATTTTCTACTACTAATGATGAATCACATGTAGTAGAAGTAGGCATTTTAGTTGAGCTAGATGATGATGATGCATTGGTGGGAGCAACAATAATAGGAGCATAAAAAGATTCATCAAGAATATCACATGTTACTCCTATGTTGCATGTCTCTACAACATCCTCAATCTTACTTTGATCAAGGAGGGAGGAGTGGGCTTCCTTAACCTAGTGTGAGCTTGGTCAAGCTTATCATGGGCTTCCTCTAGCCTCTCATGAGTGGACTTGAGCTCATCAAGGATTGCTCAAGAGCCTTGTTGGTCTTGCGCAATTCTTTGCACTCCTTCCTCTTAGTCTCAATGTAAGAGTGAGCATCTTGTAGCATGCTCATGAGGTCCTCCTTTGAGTAATCCTCATCATCATCACTCTCACTCTCATCGGATGATACCTTAGAGGCCTTAGCCATGAAGCATGTCGATGGAGTGTTGAAGATAGAAGGCTTGCTTGATATTGCAAGACTAGCCATAGCCTTCTTCTTGGTGGTCTTCCTCTCATCATCACTAGAATCATCATCATCGCTTGAGGAAGCATCACTATCCCATATCACAACATAGGAACCACCCTTCTTCTTTCCCATCTTCTTCTCTTTCTTTTCTTTTCTTTCTTTCTTGTCTTTCTTCTTCTTGTTCTTTTGTCATCATCATCTTCATCACTAGATTGTGGACAATCCGTAATGAAGTGATCCTTGCTCTTGCATCTATAGCACCTCTTAGTTGCGCTCTTTGTTGAATCTCTTCTTTTCTTGCTCCATAGCCCTTCTTCTTCATGAACTTGCCAAATCTCTTGACAAATAGAGTCATCTCTTCATCATCCATTTCACTCAAGCTTGTGTTTGCTTCATCATCACTTTCCACCTTCTTTGCTTTGCCCTTGCTCTTGCTCTTGGAGGATGAAGCTTTGAATGCCACGGTCTTCTTCTTCTTTTCTTCTTCTTGGGCTCCCCCATTCCTTTCCACACGGTATGTGTCTTGTGTGACCACATCACCTAGTACTTGGTTTGGGGTTACCATATCCAATCCTTCCCTCACTAGGATAGTCACCAAAGTATCAAACCTTGGTGGCAAGCATCTCAAGAACTTGTGAGAAAAGTCCTTGTCCTCTACCTTCTCTCCCAAGGCCTTCAAGTCATTGATAATGACTTGCAACCGGTGAAACATCTCCGGTATGCTTTCATCATCTTGCATCTTGAACATGGCGAGCTTGTCCTTGAGAATGTATAGCTTGGCACCCTTGACCGCCTGGTGCCTTCATATGTTTCCTCCATCTCTCCCCATATCTCACTTGCTCTTTCAAGATCCTTGATTTGCTCAAACACCTTGTGTCAAAGCTTCATAGAACAAGTTGATTGCCACATAATTCCATTGAAGCTTCTCTTCTTCTCTTGGAGTGGGACTTGCGGTGTCAATTACCGCAAAATCATGCTCAATCACTTCCCAAATCTTTCTATTCATTCCTCTTGTGAATGCACACATCTTCCTCTTCCAAAAATCAAAGTTGGTGCCGTCAAAATGTGGTGGCTTCCCCATGTAGTTGATTTGAGCCATATTAACACCGGAGGATGTTAAGCCTCAAACAAACGGTGACCACAGCTCCGATACCACTTGAAAGGTCCAAATTGGCTAGAGGGAGGGGGGTGAATAGCCTAATTAAAAATCTACAAAATTACTTAGGCAAACACTATTAGTATAACAAATGGCGAAGCTTTTTGCGCTAGCCTAATAGTGTGTTGCAAGCCACCTATCCAACAATTCTACCGAATATTTCTATGTCACACAATCAACTAGAGCTAGTATCAAATGCGGAATAATACAATCTAGCTTTAGCACAAGAATGATACACAATTAACTACACAAGGTATATGACAAAAGATATACAACAAGAGATAGTAACTATATGAATAAAATTGCTCAAAGTAAATACAAAGTAAGTGAGCTAGATAGAAGTGGTTTCACCGAGCCTTCGAGATCGTCTAGCACAGAGCCAATCACCGATGAAATCCACTTGTGATGCCAAACACCCAGAATATGAATATGAAGACCAATCACCAAGATGTGGAAGCAATCACAATAAGCACACGGGACACCAAGATTTATCCCGAGGTTCACGTGCTTGCCGGCACGCTACTCCCGTTGTGTCGACCAACACTAGGTGACCCGGTGGCTAATCAGCGCAAAGCCAAGCTCACAAAGAGCGCCACAAGAATCTACCGCTAGTGAGGTAGCTCAATGACACGAGCAATCCACTAAGGATGCCTCTTGCCGCTCTGGCGAGGTGAGGCTCCAAAACCTCTCACAATCACAATCAGTGGTGGCCAAGAACAATCTCTTTCTTTTGCCAACAACACCACAACGCCTCCAAGCCGTCTAGGCACCGGCAAATGCCAAGAGTAACAAGAAAACTCAATGTTGATGCGAAGAACTAGTGCCACTAGATTGAACTCTTTCAAATCACGCACTAGATCACTCAATCTCACTTGGTTTGATCAAATCAACTTGGGAGATGAGTTGGGAGGCTTGCCAATGCTCACTAGTATGCTTAGGAATCAGAATGTGCAAAGGTACCACCAGATGAGCCGACCAAGCCCCTTAAATAGGCCACTCAAGTCGGCCTAGCCGTTGGGCCAGAATCGGGGGCATCGGACGCGCCGTTGCTCAACCATCGGACGCTGCCCCAGCATCCGATGCTCTAGATGGAGCCACGTGTCCTCCCGATATGAATTCAGCCCGTTAGATCCCAACGGTTATATTTCTTCGCGTCACTGTTAATGTGACATTGGACGCGCCGATGCCAGGCATCGGACGCTCCGATGTTGCTGCTCAAATTAGCTCTTTTCTGCGCTACACCGGACGCTCCGGCACCATCACACACTACTACAAAAAAAAACTTGCGCAGCGTTGCCTAAATGGGCTCCGTGGCGGGCACAGTTTTTGCCTGCCACGGTTATTCGGTGGCCGGCCTGCAGCGGCGGGCCGCCGAATCGCCCGCTGCGGTTAATCATTAACCGAAGCGGGCAACGTAAGGTGCCCACTGCGGTTAATCTTATTTAACCGCAGCGGGCTTCCTTATATGCCCGCTGCGGTTAATGATTAACCGCAGCGGGCTACGTAACAAGCCCGCTGCAGTTAAATAAGATTAACCGAAGCGGGCTAATTACGTTGCCCGCTTTGGTTATTCTTTGCTATTTAAGGCACCGCCGCCGCCAGCAGAACCCGATCATCTTCTTCTTCCTCTGACCAAAAATGGGGGAAGAAGTTTTGCCGAATTTTTGTCCCAAATAACTTGTTTTTGAGGTTTATTTATTTGATTTGGAGGAGAAGTACTCTACAAGAGGTACCTAGATGATCTCCACCCTCTTTCCCTCTCTTTTTCTCTCTTTGTAGCCTCCCTTTTAGATCTAGTTTCATGTAGGAGAGAGAAAACTGGTATTTGTTTCTCTAAGTTCATCATGGACGCATTAATTTTATTTGCCGTTGTTATTAATTCTGTCCCTAGATTTAACATAAATATAATAAATTATTTTTTTTTCTAATTCATCTTTGTTTTGTGATTCATGATGTGTGTTATTAATTAAGGATCGCAGGTACGATGGACCGGTCGGAATGGATGTATAAGATCAATAGAGTACTTGATGTGCGGTATATCGTTGAAGTGAGAAAGTTTATTTCCGCTACGAAAGCTGACCGTGAGAGATCGAACCAGACGACAATCATATGTCCATGTCATCGTTGCAAGAATCTGACCGCCTTCAAAGACGAAGGCACAGTGCAATCTCATTTGATTCGTTTTGGTTTCATGGATGATTACACGCTGTGGACTCATCACGGCGAGAGATTCGATTCGAGTGTCGGGGCGGCATCTGGAGTAAGCTCAGTGTCGACGGAGACGGTGAACCAAGATCCTGGAGCGCACGTCTCATCAGCAACAGTAGCTCCTGCCTTCAGTGACAGTAGTGCTCGTGATCACATCGCTGTGGAGGCAGATGTACTCCAGGATATGATAGATGATGGTGGTGGAGATGTTGAGGACGCTACGGTGCAGGACCCTGCGGATGTGCAGCTGTTTCAGGATTTAGTCAACCACATCGACGAAGATGATGTCGTGTATGGCTCCCCGAAGTGGCTGGAAAATTTCAGAGAGATGAAGCAGGCGTCACTTGATCCTTTATATAAGGACGGCGAGGAATGTCCGAAGGATTGCACGGTGCTCCGTTTCAACCTCCACATGTTGATGATGAAGGCTCGGCATGGGTGGTCAGACACTAGCTTTGATGAGCTGTTAGGTTACCTTGCTAAAACATTCCCGACAAGTAACAAGATCCCAACAAATACGTATCGGGCGAAGAAGCTTATCCGACCAGTGGCGATGAAGCTTAGAAAGTTCGATGCCTGCCCTAACCACTGCATCCTCTATCGGGGCATAAAGTATGAGAATTTGATGAGTTGTCCGCACTGTGGCGCCAGTCGCTACAAGAGAAATGTTGGTTGTCGCGTGGATGCAGACGACGATGAGGCCTTGCGAGGTGGTCAGAGGAAGAAGAAGAAGGGTGTCAAGAGCAATGTTGCAGCCAATCGCATCTCGGCTCATCAGCAGTACGAGGAAGAAGAGGGTTACACGTTGAGGAGAAGTCCGGCACTATCGGTGTGGTACATGTCAGTGATCGACCGCCTCCGTGCGCTATTTGGGAACCCAGAGGACGTGAAGCTCATGTCCTGGCATGCATCAGCTGACCGCTTGAAGGACGATGGCATGTTGTGGCACCCCTCCGATGGCCAGCAGTGGAAAGATTTCGACAAGGCCTACCCGCAATTTGGCAAAGATCCCAGGAACGTTTGGTTCACGCTGAGCACCGATGGGATGAATCCGTTTGGCGAGCTGAGCAGCTCCCACAGCACCTGGCCGGTCGTACTGACCATCTACAACCTACCTCCCCATCTGTGTCAGAGGCGCAGGTATCTTCTGTTGACCATGCTTATCTCGGGACCGAAGCAGCCCGGCAATGATATCGATGTTTTCCCTGGAGCCGGTAATGGAGGAAATGAAGGAGCTATTTGATGTTGGGCGAGATAGTGGATGCGTCCCTCAAGGAGAAGTTCACCCTAAAAGCCATCATCTTGTCACCATCACCGACTACCCCGGCCTCTTCTCACTGTCGGGGCAGATCAAAGGGAAGACCGGCTGCGTAATGTGCATCGACGAGACATGCTACACTTACCTCAAGGGATCAAACAAGATGGTCTACATGAGGCATATGCGGTTCCTTCCGAAAAGGCACAGATATAGAAGAAGTGTCATGAATCAATTGTTCGATGATCAGGGCGAGCCACAGGGTGAACCACCGGCGCAGACTAGTTGGGGGCCAAAGGTCTATGAGATGGTGAAGGGTATTGATCAGATCGAGTTTGGGAAGAAGAAGAAGCCACCAGAGGAGGGACAAAAAAACGAGGAAGCGAAAGCGAGACACGATGGAGGAAGCGTCACAGGTCCCCTCTGTTCCTTTCAAGAAGAGGTCGATTTTCTTCGAGTACCTGTCATATTGGAAGACACTGAAAACACCCCATGCCATCGACTGTATGCATCTCGAGAAGAACGTCTTTGATAGCACGATCGGTGTCCTGCTGGACATCCCGGGAAAGACGAAGGATGGTCTGAAGTCACGGACGGATCTTCTCAACCAGGGCATCAGGCAGGACCTTCACCCTGGGTCACCTCATAATGGTAAAGTCGATCTTCCAGGTGCGGCCTACAACCTAAGGCATGGCGAGAAGACTGCTATGCTCAACCTTCTCAGGGGTATCAAGTGCCTACCGGTTTCTCTTCCAACATTAAAAGCCTCGTCTCCTGAAAGACCTCACATTGACTGGCTACAACGCACATGACTGCCACATCATGCTGACGGTGTTCCTTCCAATTGTGATAAGGGTTATCGGTCCAGAGTACGTGAAGATGGTGGTCACTCGGATATCATACTTCTTTAACCGCATCACGCAGAAGGTCATCGGTAAGGCTGACCTCCCTGCCCTTAAGGACTTCATCGCGGAGACCCTTTGCCAGCTTGAGATGTGCTTTCCCCCATCATATTTTGATATTATGGTACACCTAATGATGCACATGGTGGATCAGATCGAGCAACTAGGCCCCGTGTACCTACACGAGATGTGGACGTACGAGCGGTTCATGTCCACCCTCAACAGATATGTTCATAACCGTGCTCACCCGGAGGGCTCTATGATCGAGGCGTACACAACCGAAGAGGTAGTGAACTGGTGTATGAGGTACATAAAAGATGGGAGGGTGATTGGGTTGCCTGTCCATCAGCACGAGGGCAGAACCGCGGGCATTGTGACACCCTAGTGTCAAGCACTGCATTAGGAACCACATTAGCTACTAAAGAGCATAAGTAATGCATTGCATCATTTCGTGTGCATATGAGTGCTTTTTTCCTTTTGTTTATTTATCTGGATTTTGGATTTCTATTTGACTTGATGATTAAAGTGGATTTCTGTTTTGGCAAATAGCTTTATAAAATAGAGAATATTGAGTAGAGTGCTTTTCATGTTGACATTTTGACCTAGTTCACAATAGTTTATCAAATAAAAATGAGGCAAGCAAAATATTTTATGTTTCAAAACTGGCTTTGTTTATGTGGAGGTTGTAAAAATGGTTTTCAGAAAAAGTGTCTTATATAAAAGTTGTAGAGAAAATTATTTTGAGCAACTTTTATTTTGGGTCAAAACCTAGTTTGGAGTTTTTGAAACCGTTTTTGAGTGGTCAAACTTTGGAAAATCCTTGGAAAAAGAAAAGGAAAAGAATTTTCCCGCGCCCACCTTTTCGGCCCAGTCGGCCTTTCGGCCCACCAGCGCCGCGCTGGCCCAGGTCCGCTCGCGCCGCCCGCTCACGCGCCGCGCGACGCGCCAGTCAGGCCTGACGGCCGCGCCGTACGCCGGCTCCGCTCGCCACGTGGCCGCGTCCTGCCGAGGATCTTCGTCGGCCACTCCTCGTCCGATTCCCCTCCGCGCGATCACGCAAGCGATCGGCTTCGCCCACTCCGCGCTCGCCTCGCCTGCCGCGCACCACCCTCGCTCGCCGCGCCGTCGCCCGCCGCACGCCACGCCGTGGCCCCCGCCACCGACCGCGCATTGCCGCCGGCCGAGCCAAAACCCGAGCACCCTTCGCTCCCTCACTCACCCGCACACACTCTCCCACTCTCTACTCGCACTCTCCTCCCCACGCCACCGAGCAAGAACGAACGCGCTCTGCTCGCTCTCGCCGCGACCCACCCCCGCAAACCCCCTTCGCCGTTCCGGCCACGCCGGAGCCTCGCCGTCCGATTCCTCGCGCAAGCCTCTTCACCTACACCCCAGACACCCGGTGCTTGCGTTAGCACCACCCCTCGAGCCTCGCCGACACCAAAGTCTGTGGAGCACCGCCGCGGTCGCCATCGGCACCGTCCGGAGCTCGCGACCGTTCTTCCTCGACCGAAGCTTCTCCGCTTCCCCTCTTCTCCGTCGAGCATCACCAAGCCAAGGCAAGGTGAGAACACCGACTAGCCTCAACGCTA
This sequence comes from Coix lacryma-jobi var. lacryma-jobi, assembly GCA_009763385.1. NCBI lineage: Eukaryota > Viridiplantae > Streptophyta > Magnoliopsida > Poales > Poaceae > Coix > Coix lacryma-jobi. Next base: position 10,250,996 of record CM019822.1, read on the forward strand.
CCGCTCTCACCCACCTCTTCTTCCCCGGCCGAGCGCCATGGCTGTCCGTTGAGGCCATGCCCGAGGCCAAGCTCCCCTGGAGCCATCCGAGCCAAACCAACCCACTCACTTAGCTCCCTAGGGTTCACAAAGCACTGCGCACCGCGCAATTGCCCGGCGACCGCCAGACACGGCCTAGCCGAGCCCCGCCACCGTCCGCCATGGCCGCTCGCGTGGCCAAGCCTCCTCGAAGCTTCCCGAGCCAATCCGAGCCCGCCGATAGCCTCCCTAGGGTTCGTGTGAGCCTTCGCCTTCCCCAATTTCACCGGCGACCGCCGGAAACGGCGTAGCCGTGTGTCGCCGCCGCCGCCGTCCGCCACCGCTCGCCGCCGGCACGCTTCGGTCACCCTCTGGCCAAACCGACCCCACCGCTGGATGCGCCTCGTCGAGACGAGTCTATCGAGCCTAGCCTCACCGCCGGCGACCTCACTGTCGACGAGCTTTCGCCGGTCAACACCTTTCCCTGCTTCGCCCTCTCTGACGGGTGGGTCCCGTTGACCAACGGACCCCGCGTGTCAGCCTCACCCGGTCCATGGACCACGTTCACGCAGGCCAGCCGGGAAGATTCAAATATGTTTTCCTTTTGTTTTATTTTTCTAGAAATGCTTGTTATTTTGTGTAGCTCGTTTTAGAAGTCCAAATGAAGTACTTTCAGTTTTGTTAGCTTGTTTATGAGTAGATCTATCATGGAAAAATATGAAAGTATTTTTGGTAAAAGTTTATTGTACTGTTTATATTTATTTCAGTTTATATGCTTTTGTTGAGATAAATGGTTATATCTGTTTTCTGGTGGAGATAATTCCTGAAAAATTTTGTGTAAGTTTATTATCTTGTTTTGCACCTGTGAAAAATATATGAGGCACTATTTATGTGGAAAAAGTTTCTGTTATAGTTAAAAATCCTTTTTGGCTGATTTCTTAGAATAAGTGTTAAGGTATTTAATATGTCAAAATAAAATGTGGGAAAAATTGTGTAGTCTCTGTATGACATGTTCAGACTAAGAAAAATGTTAAGCATGAGCTATTGTATAGAAGAATCTGAAGTTGCTTTACAAATGTACTTTTCTGTGTTTTCTTTTGGAAATTCATGTAAGAAATAATATAATGTTTCTGTTTGTGGAACTTTCTTGATAAGTATGGAATATGGAGTTGAATCTGGGAAAATATGAAATTGAGTTTAGCGCCCTTTTCCAGTAGGGATGTAGTTCAATGGGTTTAATTTGGAATAGATTTGTTTATTTTGTGTAGGCTTGTATGTTTATGCTCTGACAGCAAGTTTTCTACAGTAGAATGTGTATGAGTAGATGCAGCTAGGAAAATTATGAAATCTACTGTTGAACACTTTTTGTGTAAAAAGTTAGTTCAAAGCACCTTTTGAGCAGTTTATTTGTTATTTTTATATCTGCAGTTCTCTATTTTATTTCTAGCTGAAAATTGTTCAGTGAAGTTTAGCAGATGCCATTTGCCTTCTGGAATTTTTGTGGATTTTTCTGAGTCCAAAAAAATACACTTGCAGTTCAAACTCAAATTTCTTTTGAATTATTAAATAAGAAATAGGTGGATTAATGAAAATTTTTATGAGATAATTAAGTGTTTACCTCAATGTCAAAAATGGTTCAACAAGTTGGTTTTGTTGGTTTGCAAGAAGTATTTACACTCATACCACCCCATCTCACACTACGCATTATTTATTTATTATTTTCAACCACATTGCAATAGGATCGACAGTTCAGGAGCAAGACCTAGAGCAGGAGACAAGCGCCGAGCAGGAGATCCCGGAACTGCATCAAGCCGAGGAAGCCGACCCCGCGGCCGACACTAACCTGCCTGAGTGCCCCTCCCACGAGGCCTCAGTCTTCTCTCAAGGCAAGCCCCGGAGCATATTAAGCCTCCTATCTTTTGCAATTGAAATTACTTGAGTCCTTTTATATTGTGATGCATTAGGTTTAGGAGTTGGGATGAATCCTACTTGTTGCATTACCATTCCTTGGTTATTGATTAATATCTACCTTGTTATCCTGTTATTTAGTTACCATGTAGAATTGCTTAACTTGCTTAATAAAAGTAGTAGTTAAGAATGTTTCCGTGATACCCTAATGGGTAGTTACCGGATCACAGTTGGCTATATTTGCTATCGTGAAAAAGAACCTGAGTAGTAATGAAATACGGTCAACTGGAAGGCAGGGCACCAAGTTGGAACTTGGGGGCAGTCCGTCCGTTGGATCGTGTAGGTTTGTATCGATGTTGGCCCTCGTTCATTTTTGAACGCGCCCTTTTACTTAGGGATACGTCGGTGCCGTAATCATCGACCCCAAAGCTGGTTAGAAGCTGTTCGGGGGTCCGGCTGTGACCCGTGTCGCGCCCTCTAGTATGGAAATTGCGATCTGCCGCGTGAGGCCATCACCAGGTTCCAATTGGGCGGTCCGTGCTTGAACCGCGACGATTACCTCCACGAACAAGCATTGAGCGGTTGCCCAATGCATGGACCCGACGGGGAAAGTGTGGGCTGGTATTAAAGGTCTTTCACCAGCTGGTTTGGAATTCGATTCGAGTCGCCGTCTCCCCCGGTTAGTGGAAAACTATGGCGAGCTTCACCACGATACAACTCCATGTGATGTTTTAAAGGTTCAACTAAAAATGTGGATAAGTCAACTGGATATGGTTATATTATTGTTTGTTAGACTCAAGTGTGTGCAATAGTTCAGGTGCAAACCTAGAGTAAAGAAATAGGTCTAAAAATGACAGTTCAGCAATATCATTAAATCCTCACTTATCTTAATTTGAGCTTTTCGCAACTAAAGATCCCAGATCCACCCAAAAAGACCTTGCATACCCTTGGTGTCTTTATTTTCAGTTGGACGGGTAAGTCTAGCTGAGTACATTCCCGTACTCAGGGTTTATCCCCTAGAAATACTGTAGCATACACTACAGGAATCTGCCGATCTCCATTTTCCACAACACTCAGTTATCCCACTTAATGGAAATATCCGGTTAATCGGTCAAGTAACCACCTATTGCTTGCGGGTAACATGAATGTTGCCCGACTTCTACCGGTCTAAGCAATTCTAAGCATAACTCAGACCTGGTTCTATATAGGTGTCAAGGATAATATTTCAAGATAACAAGGTATGAATAGTGATGCATCAACGGTATCAAACAACTCCTATACTTAATGCAACAAACATAAGCAGATTAAGTTAATCATAAACTGTAGGTAGTTAGAAATGCTCCGGGGCTTGCCTTTCTCGAAGGTGCTCGGTTGGTGATTCGGGCACTCCGGAAGTTCTTCTTCAAACTCTTCCCCGACAGCTCCTAGTTCCTGCTCCTGAGGCTGCTCCTCGTTTTCCTCTGCTATCACTGTCTCTTCTACCGAACCTGTTATGATGCATATGCGAGAATGAAGGGATGATACATGGGCATAGAAAATGCATTGCAATTGAATTTGACCGAATAGGCGCATATTTCCTCTCCGGTAGAGTACAACACTCTATTTAGAGAGAAGCTACACCACTCATGCAAAGCACAGTCAACATGCATACAGTGAAAAGACTATTTTTCCTCTACTGGTTTCCACATAAAAGAGACACAAAAGCTTAATTTAAATAAACTAATTATTCTCCTAAAAACAAGCTTATAACTGCACCTTATAGCTAACAGCTTCAGAAAAATCTACAAAAATTACTGTAGGTTCCTAACAGAAAATAAAGCATATGGTACAAATTTCAGGACAATTGCATATCTACATAATTCTGTATGAAAAAGACAATTATCAGAGTGAAAAGATACTTTGAACTACACCCTATCTTCAAAAGTGTCAAACAACAAATTTCATATTTTTGTTTAGAACTTTTTAGCATAAGAGCAGTCTATAAAAATTATGAGACTCAAATTCCATATATTTTAATTACTACAAATTATACAAGAAAACAGCATTTAATCAATTTAAAGGTTAACTTCAAATTATTTCACAACCCAACAGTAGTTATAATTTTTCTGTGACTCTACATAGCCTACACAGTTCATCAAAACAAATCCCATATTTTTCTGAGCAAAACATGATTTACTATGCATTAAACAAGATATCAGCCTAAACACAAATTAATTATTACTGCATATAAAAACTATCATAACAGAGCATATTATATTTTCATGTATAGATCTCATCAAAACAAACTTAACAAAATTGGTTTCACATTTATTGGATTAACAGAACACAAGTTATGATTTAAACAAGCATTAACAACATTTCTGAAAAACATATATTCAAAAACACTAAACCCTAACTGCTACATGCACCCGACACAACTGCACCCAAGCGGCTGACAACTGGGGCCCGTGGTCAACACGACCCCACCTGTCACACACACCGAAACACACCGAGAGGTGTTGACCTCGCCGGAGCTCGCCGACGGCGGCTCCTCCGGCGAAACCAACTCCACCGACGGACTCCTCTCTTCCTTCCGCGCCGATTGGTACCACTCACTGGCCCAGCATTGGCACGGATCGAGCTCGCCGTCGCAAATGGCGGCTACGGCGGCGCGGACTTCCTACGCCGGCCATCTCCGACCACGACGAGCTAAACTATCCCACTATTCGCACTCCTCAGATCTACACAACCCTAATGCGAAGCAAAGAACGAAGGATTCGCCGTTGACACGGCGGGAACACGGGCATGCCATCGCCGGCGCACATGGCGGGCGGCGGATGACAGCGGACCGGGGCAACCGAACCCTAATCGGTTAAACCAACTTCACTACCTTCTTCCTGGATGCTTACTGACTCATGAACGCGAGTTAGAAAGAATGGATTTGCACGGGAAAGGAATCGGCCACGGCGGACCGAGCTTGGCGGCGCCGGCGACCATGGCGGAACTCGTCCGCGGCTTACCAAGGGCTTAACACGAGGCGCTGGCTAAGGCAAACGATGCGGGAGACCAAGGCGAGGCTAGCGGTGCGGTTTGCTTGGCGAACGCACGGCGAAACGACGGCGGACGGCGGACTTCCCCCTTTTCGCCCGCGCGGTCGCCGGCGAGAGCTTGGAGCGAGGCAGAGAGAGAGGGAGAGAGCGCTCTGGCGGAGGAGAGCGTGCACGGGCGCTTAAGGCTTGCCACGCCGCGCGCGCTGGAGCTGTAACAGAACCGTCCAATTTATAAGAGCACAAGTGCGAAAACCTCTACCGGAGCAGTGAAATTAGCACACTTGAGCCCATATAAACCCGGTAGTCCGTGAAATCCTGAGGGATTTCAAACTTTTTCAACATCTCAGCCAAGATCGCATGGTCAAGCAAATACAAATCATGTCCACGGAGCTTTGCAGCGGAAATAATATTACAATAGAGTTTACAAATAAAGATACAAGTTGAGTTCCATTTAATTTAGAAGAACAACATAGCTTTGAAATGAATACCATAACATAAGTTGAAATACTTTGCTAGCTCAAGTGACATCCTCCAACAATAGCATAAGAGAAGAAGTATGGAACTGCCGAGCCCACTGGCACTGGCCATCACCTCTCGGCAGGCCTAACCTTCACCTGCAACAAGGTGGGATAAACCCTGAGTACTCGAATGTACTCAGCTAGACTTACCCGTCGTAAACCAGAAATAAAGTGACACCAAGGAGTATGCAAGGCTAATATAAGAGTGGAGCTGGCAATGACCACAGTTTTGCATAAAGGCATATATAATAAAGTAGCATTATCTTTTACTTACTAGCTGTAGGTTTTAGATAAATAATTAACCTACTCAACTAGATTAGCGCCTGTTCTAAAAACAGTCATAGTAGTGATTTGTTCGATCACCATAATATAACAAACAGACCAATTAACAATTGCCAATAGTGCCACGATAACTGTCACGTGTTCCACAATTCCAGTATCAAGATCGATCAGCGTTCAAGTCAAGTGCTCACTATCCCGGAGCGATGGCGATTATAATCGATTCCTAACCAGCTGGTGATTTATTCCCCACACAAACCACACTCACCCGCTAAGGTGAGCTACAGATAACCACAACATTGTTCCAGGAAGCCGCGGTTTCAACCGCCACCATCACACCCGGAGGCAAGCCCGACTGCCAAGGAGTTGGACTTAACCACCATCACCCGGGTCTTACTCTTCGCGCCCCCGCGTCCCACTAACCCTCCACCGTGGCTTCGGTTGATGCGTGGGACCTGAGAGCCGGCCTGGAACAATGAGCGGCTTCGCGGTCGGAACGAGTTATCCTTCCAGCTAAATGTGGGGCATGCATTCAACATGACAAGAAGTCCATCTCAACAAGATACTGTTTTTCCGTACGACACGGCTAGAAATACTGTAGCACAACGCTACAGGAATCTGCCGATCTCCATTTTCCACAACACTCAGTTATCTCACTTACTGGCAATATCCGTTAAAAGGTCGAGTAACCACCTATTACTCGCGGGTAACATGAAAGTTGCCCGACTTCTACCGGTCTAAGCATGGCTAAGCATATAAGTCGAGCCTAGACCTAGCAGGGTAACAAGGGTGTATATCTCAATTAATCAAGGTAAGGATAAGTAATGCAACAACGGTTTCACACAACTCCTATAACTTAATGCAACAATCATTATATTAACTCAATTGCATTTATAAAAGAGTGAGTAGGAGACTTAAAATGCTCCGGGGCTTGCCTGGGAACCAACACTAGGTTAGTGTTAAGTGACACTTGCTTGGCAAGCATCTCCACTTCTGACACTTGCTTAGCTCTGTATCTTCGGGACCGTCCACCAAACACCATCTTCGGGTTTAGCTTCACCATCTCGTCCTTCACGGCGTATCTACCGCACCTAAATGAGATGCACAATGCAAGCGTATGAATGCAAGGCAAACACTCACAAAACAACACAAGGCCACAACACAAGCATTACCAACTATTTCACATAAGCAATCAAGATAACTATATAAGAGAAGACATAACTTAATTATTAGTTTAGCACACACATAGAACACTCACTTCAGCAGGTCATGGTTATATTAAGGTGTTACACAAGGGTCATTAGGCATGTAGATAGGTTAACTATAACAATCAATCAAGATTATATTACACACATCACCCACTTGACACATGCATGCACATAAAAGCTTCTATTTTAATTAAACATGTTAACCAACATGGTAAACATATTAACACAATATATTGGGTTGATTAATTTAGAAACACGGAATGCATGAACTAATTATTATCAAGGCATGATGTAGCATCAAAAGTCACATAAACAATCTCAGACTTATAACAAGCAACTCAGTTTATTTGCACAGTTTGGACAGCACACAGCGAGCACTCAATTTAATCATAACTGGAGCTACACACATCCAAACAAGGCAAACTAAGACTTTCTGGAAAGCTAATGAAACTATCTACAACTTTGTTATTATTCACTAAACATGATTCAGCTCTTAAAAAGGGCAAACATTACATGCAAGACAGTTCTGTCCAAACTTTGGACAGAATATGACTTCTATCTTCGAACAACCATAACCAGAGCTTTAGAGCGCCAAAGGACTTGATATAAGACTTGTTGGAAAGCTTATTAAGTTGTCTAAATTAGCACACTTGAGCCCATATAAACCCGGTAGTCCGTGAAATCCTGAGGGATTTCAAACTTTTTCAACATCTTAGCCAAGATCGCATGGTCAAGCAAATACAAATCATGTCCACGGAGCTTTGCAGCAGAAATAATATTACAATAGAGTTTACAAATAAAGATACAAGTTGAGTTCCATTTAATTTAGAAGAAACAACATAGCTTTGAAATGAATACCATAACATAGGTTGAAATACTTTGCTAGCTTGAGTGACATCCTCCCACAACAGCATAAGAGAAGAAGTATGGAACTGCCGAGCCCACTGGCACTGGCCATCACCTCTCGGCAGGCCTAACCTTCACCTGCAACAAGGTGGGATAAACCCTGAGTACTCGAATGTACTCAGCTAGACTTACCCGTCGTAAACCAGAAATAAAGTGACACCAAGGAGTATGCAAGGCTGATATAAGAGTGGAGCTGGCAATGACCACAGTTTTGCATAAAGGCATATATAATAAAGTAGCATTATCTTTTACTTACTAGCTGCAGGTTTTAGATAAATAATTAACCTACTAACACTCAACTAGATTAGCACCTGTTCTAAAAACAGTCATAGTAGTGATTTGTTCGATCACCACAATATAACAAACAGACCAATTAACAATTGCCAACAGTGCCACGATAACTGTCACGTGTTCCACAATTTCAGTATCAAGATCGATCAGCGTTCAAGTCAAGTGCTCACTATCCAGGAGCGATGGCGATTATAATCGATTCCTAACCAGCTGGTGATTTATTCCCCCACACAAACCACACTCACCCGCTAAGGTGAGCTACAGATAACCACAACATTGTTCCAGGAAGCCGCGGTTTCAACCGCCACCATCACACCCGGAGGCAAGCCCGACTGCCAAGGAGTTGGACTTAACCACCATCACCCGGGTCTTACTCTTCGCGCCCCCGCGTCCCACTAACCCTCCACCGTGGCTTCGGCTGATGCGTGGGACCTGAGAGCCGGCCTGGAACAATGAGCGGCTTCGCGGTCGGAACGAGTTATCCTTCCAGCTAAATGTGGGGCATGTGTTCAACATGACAAGAAGTCCATCTCAACAAGATACTGTTTTTCCGTTCGACACGGCTAGAAATACTGTAGCGCAACGCCACAGGAATCTGCCGATCTCTATTTTCCACAACACTCAGTTATCTCACTTACTGGCAATATCCGTTAAAAGGTCGAGTAACCACCTATTACTCGCGGGTAACATGAAGGTTGCCCGACTTCTACCGTCTAAGCATGGCTAAGCATATAAGTCGAGCCTAGACCTAGCAGGGTAACAAGGGTGTATATCCCAAGTAATCAAGGTAGGATAAGTAATGCAACAACGGTTTCACACAACTCCTATAACTTAATGCAACAATCATTATATTAACTCAATTGCATTTATAAAAGAGTGGGTAGGAGACTTAGAATGCTCCGGGGCTTGCCTGGGAACCAACACTAGGTTAGTGTTAAGTGACACTTGCTTGGCAAGCATCTCCACTTCTGACACATGCTTAGCTCTGCATCTTCGGGACCGTCCACCAAACACCATCTTCGGGTTTAGCTTCACCATCCCATCCTTCACGGTGTATCTACCGTACCTAAATGAGATGCACAATGCGAGCGTATGAACGCAAGGCAAACACTCACGATGCAACATAGGCATACAACACAAGCATTACCGGCTATTTCACATAAGCAATCAAGATAACTATATAAGAGAAGACATAACTTAATTATTAGTTTAGCACACACATAGAACACTCACTTCAGCAGGTCATGGTTATATTAAGGTGTTACACAAGGGTCATTAGGCATGTAGACAGGTTAACTATAACAATCAATCATGATTATATTACACACATCACCCACTTGACACATGCATGCACATAAAAGCTTCTATTTTAATTAAACATGTTAACCAACATGGTAAACATATTAACACAATATATTGGGTTGATTAATTTAGAAACACGGAATGCATGAACTAATTATTATCAAGGCATGATGTAGCATCAAAAGTCACATAAACAATCTCAGACTTATAACAAGCAACTCAGTTTATTTGCACAGTTTGGACAGCACACAGCGAGCACTCAATTTAATCACAACTGGAGCTACACACATCCAAACAAGGCAAACTAAGACTTTCTGGAAAGCTAATGAAACTATCTACAACTTTGTTATTATTCACTAAACATGATTCAGCTCTTAAAAAGGGCAAACATTACATGCAAGACAGTTCTGTCCAAACTTTGGACAGAATATGACTTCTATCTTCGAACAGCCATAACCAGAGCTTTAGAGCGCCAAAGGACTTGATATAAGACTTGTTGGAAATCTTATTAAGTTGTCTACAACTTATTTATTATCATCTCAAGTTGATTAAGCAGTTATCAAGGTCAAACAATACAAACAAGGAAATCTGTCCAGACTTGGACAGATTCTGAACCTCAACTTAAAACATGTGTATCTGAAGATCTAGATCGCCAAAAATAGTGATATAAGACTTTTTAGAAAGCTTATAAAAATCACTACAACTCTTCTATTAACATAAAGACATGATTCATAAGTTAAGTTAGCCAAACAGTTCACTCTTTTAGCTCTGCACAGAAAACATGTAAAACCTGACAGCAAACTTCTAAAATCTATAACTCCTAAACCACTTGGCCTAAAATCATGAAATTTCAGGACAAGCAAGATAAGGAAGTTATCTACAACTTTTGTATAGACCATATCTACAGAAAACACCATTTTTATCACGAAGTAATCGCCACAACAGAAACTACACATGCAGCCATATTTCAGCAAATTAACAAACTTGCTTTACTAGTTATTATTTATTAACATGAGAGCACATATATGACCTATACAACACTTCTAATTCATGAACATGATCACACATCCTTTATCTCAGATCAACATGCAAAAGGGCACATCCAAAACATATATATGTTCATCTTATCACTAAGCTTCCATTAATAAATAACTAGCAAACACGGGCATTACTTTAGTGATTGGAAAACACCTCATTTGGAGCTCATATTTTTACAGGTGATAGATACATCAAAATATAGATATTAAAAAGATTACACTCTCAGGTCATAGAGTATTTATTACAAACATGGCAAGATTAATTCACGAAAAAAAAGCATGTGAGCAAGATAAATCCACAAAATATTTTCAGCAAACAAATGACATAATAAAATTATCTAAGCTATAACAATACTATTAAAAGGCAGTAGTAGAACCACTTTTCTATTTTTACATGCAAACATTTACCACAAACTCATTTTAATTCATTTAACAAGCTGAAAGCAAGATATAAATTCAACTAATTCATACATGCACAATAAATCTGAAATTTTATCACCGTACACACATGCACCAGAGGAGCCTACTATAAAAATTTACATCATTCAAGCAACATAAACAGAATTCTTTTTCCCCTATTTAAGCCTATTAACATAAATAATCATCACAGCACAAAACATCCACTAACAGCCCACATATTATGCATCCACTGGATAGATCTACTCACAAGGATTCCAAAAAGTGCTCATTGCCAATTTTTGGACAAACATACAATTTACTATGCATTTTACCATTTCAGCCACATTGCTAATTAACCAAAAACGAAAATAAAAACAGATCTTGCATCTGGACCCTGGAACCTGCAGAACTCCACCAAGGACTGTTAGCAAATCTATGAGTCAGCCACATTACACAAAAACCCAAGAAAGAGTTTCAGCTTCGCTAGATGGGGCTTCACCATGATTTAACGGGAGATCGACGGGAGACCGGGGGGAACCGAGCTCTGGAAGGGAGATGGCCGGGCTAGGGTTGGGGCTTGGCACTCTGGGGGGTTTACTTTCTTGCAACGACACGTCGACTCAACAGGTAGTGTGATGACCCGCATATGCTACCCTGTGTCTAATGTTGGAGGTAGCCCTCACATATGATGTACTCATATAGGTGGGTAGTTGAATTTTTTATGCAACGTCGCCTACGCTCAGGTAAGGTGGAGTTGTGAGAGCATGACCAAACAACCGTTGGTCTAGGGAAGAGCTAGTTTGGTACTGAACCTGTACTCGTAAGCACATGAATGCGGGTGAAGTATTTAATTAAGTAAATTCAAGTGTGGTCATGGTCTTGTTTAAATAGTAAATTCAGGTGGTCAGTGATGACAGAAGTTTTTGGGGTAATCTCAGAGATGGAATGTCAGTTTGAATTATCATGATACATCCTCACAAATTGCAAACCTAAGGCAACAATCACGTTCTAGGTCGGTGGCATAACACGCACTCTCGTATAGCTATTCGTCAAACTATGCATCGCATACGAGGTTAACGTACCTGCAGGAAAATCTCATTTCAGCCCATTCCCACAACAGATATAAAACATTGCAGGAATTAAATCTGATACTATCTTAGGTGCATACCCAGTATACACGTAAGTAGTATATGCACCATCAGAAAAGTATTACTCCACAATTAAATACCTTCACCCGCATTCATGTGCTTACGAGTACAGGTTCCACCAAACTAGCTCTCCCTAGACCAACGGTTGTTTGGTCATGCTCTCACAATCACACTTACCTGAGCGTAGGTGCGACGTTGCATAAAATAAATTCAACTACCCCACATATATGAGTACATCATATGTGAGGGCTACCTCCAACATTAGACCACAGGGTAGCATAGTGCGGTCATCACACGTACCTGTTGAGTCGACGTGTCGTTGCAAGAAAGTAAACCCCCCAGAGTGCCAAGCCCCAACCCTAGCCCGGCCATCTCCCTTCCAGAGCTCGGTTCCCCCTCGGTCTCCCGTCGATCTCCCGTGAAATTCATGGTGAAGCCCCATCTAGCGAAGCTGAAACTCTTTCTTGGGTTTTTTGTAATGTGGCATGACTCATAGATTGCTAACAAGTCCTTGGTGGAGTTCTGCAGGTTCCAGGGGTCCAGATGCAAGATCTGTTTTTATTTTCGTTTTTGGTTAATTAGCAAATGTGGCTGAAAATGGTAAAATGCATAGTAAATTGTATGTTTGTCCAAAAATTGCAAATGAGCACTTTTTGGAATCCTTGTGAGTAGATCTATCCAGTGGATGCATAATATGTGGCTGTTAGTGGATGTTTGTGTGCTGTGATGATTTTTTATGTTAAATAGGCTTAAATAGGGAGAAAAAGATATCTGCTGTTATGTTGCTTGAAATGATGTGAAATTTTTATAGTAGGCTCCTCTGGTCATGTGTGTACGGTGATAAAAATTTCAGATTTATTGGTGCATGTATGAATTAGTTATGAATTTATCTTGCTTTCAGCTTGTTAAATGAATTAAAATGAGTTTGTGGTAAATGTTTGCATGTAAAAATAGAAAAGGTGGTTCTACTGCCTTTTAATAGTATTGTTATAGCTTAGATAATTTTATTATGGTCATGTGTTTGCTGAAAATATGATTTGTGGATTTATCTTGCTCTCACATGCTTTTTCGTGAATTAATCTTGCCATGTTTGTAATAAATAATCTATATGACCTGAGAGTGTAATCTTTATAATATCTATATTTTGATGTCATCTATCACCTGTAAAAATATGAGCTCCAAATGAGGTGTTTACAACATCACTTAAAGTAATGCCCGTGTTTGCTAGTTATTTAATTAATGGAAGCTTAGTGATAAGATGAACATATATGTTTATGTGCTTGCCTTGTTGCATGTTGATCTGAGATAAAGGATGTGTGATCATGTTCATGAATGTTAGAAGTGTTTGTATAGGTCATATATGTGCTCTCATGTTATATAAAATAACTAGTAAAGCAAGTTTGTTAATTTGCTGAAATATGGCTGCATGTGTAGTTTCTGTTGTGGCGATTACTTCGTGATAAAAATGGTGTTTTCTGTAGATATGGTCTATACAAAAGTTGTAGATAACTTCCTTATCTTGCTTGTCCTGAAATTTCATGATTTTAGGCCAAGTGGTTTAGGAGTTATAGATTTTAGAAGTTTGCTGTCAGGTTTTACATGTTTTCTGTGCAGAGCTAAAAGAGTGAACTGTTTGGCTAACTTAACTTATGAATCATGTCTTTATGTTAATAGAAGAGTTGTAGTGATTTTTATAAGCTTTCTAAAAAGTCTTATATCACTATTTTTGGCGATCTAGATCTTCAGATACACATGTTTTAAGTTGAGGTTCAGAATCTGTCCAAGTCTGGACAGATTTCCTTGTTTGTATTGTTTGACCTTGATAACTGCTTAATCAACTTGAGATGATAATAAATAAGTTGTAGACAACTTAATAAGATTTCCAACAAGTCTTATATCAAGTCCTTTGGCGCTCTAAAGCTCTGGTTATGGCTGTTCGAAGATAGAAGTCATATTCTGTCCAAAGTTTGGACAGAACTGTCTTGCATGTAATGTTTGCCCTTTTTAAGAGCTGAATCATGTTTAGTGAATAATAACAAAGTTGTAGATAGTTTCAATAGCTTTTCCATAAAGTCTTAGTTTGCCTTGTTTGGATGTGTGTAGCTCCAGTTGATTAAATTGAGTGCTCGCTGTGTGCTGTCCAAACTGTGCAAATAAACTGAGTTGCTTGTTATAAGTCTGAGATTGTTTATGTGACTTTTGATGCTACATCATGCCTTGATAATAATTAGTTCATGCATTCCGTGTTTCTAAATTAATCAACCCAATATTGTGTTAATATGTTTACCATGTTGGTTAACATGTTTAATTAAAATAGAAGCTTTTATGTGCATGCATGTGTCAAGTGGGGATGTGTGTAATATAATCATGATTGATTGTTATAGTTAACCTGTCTATATGCCTAATGACCCTTGTGTAACACCTTAATATAACCATGACCTGCTGAAGTGAGTGTTCTATGTGTGTGCTAAACTAATAATTAAGTTATGTCTTCTCTTATATAGTTATCTTGATTGCTTATGTGAAATAGCCGGTAATGCTTGTGTTGTATGCCTATGTTGCATCGTGAGTGTTTGCCTTGCGTTCATACGCTCGCATTGTGCATCTCATTTAGGTACGGTAGATACACCGTGAAGGATGGGATGGTGAAGTAAACCCGAAGATGGTGTTTGGTGGACGGTCCCGAAGATGCAGAGCTAAGCATGTGTCAGAAGTGGAGATGCTTGCCAAGCAAGTGTCACTTAACACTAACCTAGTGTTGGTTCCCAGGCAAGCCCCGGAGCATTCTAAGTCTCCTACCCACTCTTTTATAAATGCAATAGAGTTAATATAATGATTGTTGCATTAAGTTATAGGAGTGTGTGAAACCGTTGTTGCATTACTTATCCTTACCTTGATTACTTGGGATATACACCCTTGTTACCCTGCTAGGTCTAGGCTCGACTTATATGCTTAGCCATGCTTAGACCGGTAGAAGTCGGTCAACCTTCATGTTACCCGCGAGTAATAGGTGGTTACTCGACTTTTAACGGATATTGCCAGTAAGTGAGATAACTGAGTGTTGTGGAAAATAGAGATCGGCAGATTCCTGTGGCGTTGCGCTACAGTATTTCTTGCCGTGTCAACGGAAAAAACAGTATCTTGTTGAGATGGACTTCTTGTCACGTTGAACGCATGCCCCACATTTAGCTGGAAGGATAACTCGTTCCGACCGCGAAGCCGCTCATTGTTCCAGGCCGGCTCTCAGGTCCCACGCATCAGCCGAAGCCACGGTGGAGGGTTAGTGGGACGCGGGGGCGCGAAGAGTAAGACCCGGGTGATGGTGGTTAAGTCCAACTCCTTGGCAGTCGGGCTTGCCTCGGGGGTGTGATGGTGGCGGTTGAAACCGCGGCTTCCTGGAACAATGTTGTGGTTATCTGTAGCTCACCTTAGCGGGTGAGTGTGGTTTGTGTGGGGAATAAATCACCAGCTGGTTAGGAATCGATTATAATCGTCATCGCTCCGGGATAGTGAGCACTTGACTTGGACGCTGATCGATCTTGATACTGAAATTGTGGAACACGTGACAGTTATCGTGTGGCACTGTTGGCAATTGTTAATTGGTCTGTTTGTTATATTGTGGTGATCGAACAAATCACTACTATGACTGGTTTTAGAACAGGTGCTAATCTAGTTGAGTAGGTTAATTATTTATCTAAAACCTGCAGCTAGTAGTAGTAAAAGATAATGCTACTTTATTGTATATGCCTTTATGCAAAACTGTGGTCATTGCCAGCTCCACTCTTTATATCAGCCTTGCATACTCCTTGGTGTCACTTTATTTCTGGTTTACGACGGGTAAGTCTAGCTGAGTACATTCGAGTACTCAGGGTTTATCCCACCTTGTTGCAGGTGAAGGTTAGGCCTGCCGAGAGGTGATGGCCAGTGCCAGTGGGGCGGCAGTTCCATACTTCTTCTTTATGCTGTTGTTGGAGGATGTCACTCAAGCTAGCAAAGTATTTCAACCTATGTTATGGTATTCATTTCAAAGCTATGTTGTTTCTTCTAAATTAAATGGAACTCAACTTGTATCTTTATTTGTAAACTCTATTGTAATATTATTTCCGCTGCAAAGCTCCGTGGACATGATTTGTATTTGCTTGACCATGCGATCTTGGCTAAGATGTTGCAGATGGCCAGGTCTACTTTGGCTATTGTAAGCACTGCCTCTACCCAGTGGAAGGTGATGAGGAGTAGGCCCAGGGCAGGGTCGTCCAGAAGCTTTCCCTTTTCTTTTGCTGGTCTGAGACTCCTAGTGGCACATTATCTAAAAAGGGAAGAGTGAGTTGTGTTGAGTTGGATTTGTCAAACGATGTTTTATTTGGACCACATGTGTGGTGGTCGAGTTTCAAACTATTTCAGCTTCCGCACTTTTAAATTTGGTATTGTAATAACTCCGTTTTAAATTCGCACTCTGATACTTTAAATTCGGTTCCGTTTCTCTGTGATGTATCTTTGTGAATGTAATTCTTGAACAATGTGATCCTGTATGTTGTACGGTGATAGAAATCCTTCGAGATTTCCGGACTTTCGGGGTTATATGGGTTCAAGTATGAGTCAAAGTCAGACGGATTTGACTAAGACGGTACTTGAGTTCTTATAATCAGGACGGTTCCGCCACAGGCATGGGGTGCACGGGCCGAAAAGTTCGCACGGATATACCATACAAGGAGATTGAACAAGCTCATTACAACATCCTTCATCAGTTGGTGAGCATGGAGAAATATGTCGAGAGGCACATAGAAGAGATCCGCGCCGCTAATGACGGACAACGCACAGAGGCATGGGTCCAGAATGAGCACAGGAACAGTTTCATAGATTGGCTCAAAGAGCAACACGTACCCCTAGAAAGATGCCCTGATGATGAAGATACGAAGACCGTGCAGAAGCTTCTGCAAGGCCCGTCAAGCCAAATCACGACGTGGCAAGGGTACGATGTGAAGGGGTATAGGTTCCACACGAAAGAGAAGGACAAGAAGAGCGCGGCACAGAACTGCGGTGTTCGATATGAGGGCGTCGACGAGGCCACAAACACGAGGACGCAATACTATGGCCAGATCGAAGAAATATGGGAACTTGACTATGGCAAGGACGTATGCGTAGCCGTCTTCCGGTGCCACTGGGTAAACCCCAAAGCAGTTGCGGTCGACAGTTTCGGGCTAACCACGTGAACCTCAAAAGTATCGGGTACAAAGATGACCAATGGGTACTCGCAACCAATGTCGCGCAAGTGGCCTACTATATCTATCCGGAGGACCCAAAGAGGCATGTGGTCGTGTCTGGAAAGCACGGATTGTTGGAGCTGATGGGGTCCAAAGCCCAGAACAATACAACAACTATGCAGAGCTCCAACTTTTTACCGATTTTGCAAAGAAGATCAAGGCCGTCGAGGACCGTTGCAACAAGAGCGGTATCAAGCCCTGGGCCGTCCCGATGGTGAGAAGCGGTCCGTGAAAGCCCCTGCACCAAAATGAGATGTAATAAAGTAGTGGACAAGTTATGTCAAAGCATTGGAGATAATTTTGTAATAAATTATTGTTAATAAGCTAACATTATTAATAACAAATCTCATTTTTGTAATAGTTTTTTGTTAATAAGTTAAATTATTAATAACAAATCTCAATTTGTTAAAACGAACAACCGCAGCGGGCGTCTTAATTTGCCCACTTCGGTTAATCGCTGCCTATAAAAGACCCGCAACCCCGAAGGGCACTTTAGTCCTTCACGCGTCATCGTTTCAACCCAGAAGGGCTGTCGATTTCCTCCACCGCGCCGCCATCGCCATTGTCGGTCGTCCTCCTCCCCCGCGCCCGTCCTGCTCCGCTCTGCGCCCGTCGTCGTCCGCGCCCTTCCTCCTCCGCCCTACCTAACGACCTCGCGGCGGTGCCCCAGCCACCGCCTTCCTCACATCGCCGCCGGAGCCACGCCGCCGTCCGCTGCTAGTGCCCTACCCACCGGAGCCGGAGCCCCTGTCTGCTGTTGGTGCCCTACCTAACGACCTCGCGGCGGTGCCCTAGCCACCGCCTTCCTCCACATCGTCGGAGCCACGCCGCGTCCGCTGCTGGTGCCCTACCCACCAGCCGAGCCGACCGCCGCGCCACCGTACTCCACCGTCCTCCTCAGGTAAGGGTACTAAACTGAACTGATGGGAAATGGGTACTAAACTGATGGTTATGCCCCTGATGCTGACACTGATGGTCTTAGGATGTGGATCACAGTTTTTAGTAAACTGGAACTCCACTGCTAGTCTTAGGATGTGGGGAAATTCAATCTGTCCAGTTATATTTAGTTAAGACTATGTTGGCACTGTTTATTTTAGGTAAATTCAGCAGTGTTACATTGTTTACTCTCGTTGAGATGTTGAGTACCAATCTACATATATTGGTGGTGGTGGATTGAGTTTTTGGATGAAATCCTATAGATTAATTTGTGTATTAATCAGCCAATGGTGGTCAGTACAATTCATGAGTTCATGGTCCCTTTTAGAGCAACTACAGAGCAAACCACCACAAATTTTGATATGCGCCTAGGTACATAGTCTAGTTCAGTGCATCTTTAATCATAACCATCCAGGACGAGATGGTTATGGTCTGTGGATCAGTTTAACCATAGAAACTGATGGTTATGATGCATTACTGATGGTTATCCTCCACACAGCCATAGAAAGTTTAACCGAACTGAGCATAGAAACTGATGCATTACTGATGTTATGCCTCCACAACAGCCATATAAAGTTTTGGAAAACTGAACTGTTAGGTGCATTTAGCTTATGAATCATCTCTGAGGTATAAACCGAAACTGTTATGGTCTGTGGAACAGAATGGTTTAGATCATGATTTTTGATTTTTGCCTACTCCTCTATTGCTAGTACTCCTGTCTACTTATCTTCTGTCTACTTACTACTGGTTACTACTTGTCTTCAGATGGAACATGTCTTATGTCTCGTGATGCTTTATTCAGAGTTTATTGCTGCCTATGATGCACTTTGATGCCCTTTTACTCTACTATGCAAATGCCACTACCTATGATGCCATCTGATGCTTTTTTATTGCGACCTATGATGCATGTGATGTTTTTTACACTTGCAAATGCCCTACTCTCTACTACTACTTTGTACTAGTGCTTCATTACTACTCCTCTCCCTACTACGACTACTACGACTACGTACTACTACTACTACTACTACTACTACTACTACTACTACTACTACTACGACTCTCCCCTAACACTCCTCTCCCACTACTCATCTCCCTACTACGCTATACTACTCGCTTTATACTCCCGCTTGAGACTCCTCTGCCGATACTACTACTACTACTACTACTACTACTACTACTACTACTACTACTACTACTACTACTAACTACTACTCCTCTCCCTACGACTCTATACTACTGTACTACTTATACTCCTCTCTTTATACTCCTCTCCCTACTCCTCTCTTTATACTCCCTACTCCTCTCCCTACTACTACTCTCTGTTACTACTCTCCCTACTTCCTACTATGGCATTTGCATTGATGATTTTTTCGAACTTGTAAGCTGAGGTAGTGGCAAATGCGATGATGATGTGACCCCTTTCGATCTATGCTGAGGCAGCGGCGATGATGATCAATTGCCCCCCTACTTTCTATGCTGAGTCAGCTGCTAGACTAGGATGGCTTGTATTTTACAAGTAACCAGTTTAGCAATGACGTGTTGACCTAGGGGCAAATCTGAGCCAAAAAACTATACGTGTCATTTTTATTCAAAAGCTTTGAACTGATCATATTATATACGCGTCTGTGTATATGTAGAACTGAAATGGCGGAAGACAAAACAAACGAATGGAGGGACCCTACCCCTAGCTCCTCGTCAACCAGCTTGATGAGTGAGGTGTCCGTGACTCCACCGCCGAAGAAGCGGCGTACAGAGGAGGGCAACGATCCCACGTACGAACCAGGGGCGGACGAAGCAGAGAGTCTCGAGGTTTACGCAACACGCTGGCTTTCTAACATGTACAAAGACACGATTGAACACTAAAGGCTCGTCACTCTTGTCAACAGCTGTCGATTGTGCCTCGTCAGCTCGAGTTTAGGGACGAAGACACGGTCAGGGAGGAAGAAGCCCCCGCTCCCTCTACGGCAACCTCTTCGTCCAAATCTAAGGGCAGAAGAGGGTGAGGGGACAACACGGGAGGCACAAGTTGGACAAAGAAAACGAGGTGCATGTCATCGATGCGGTGGGGCCAGAGGGGAAACCAATAGCTCCAGATACAATCTGTTGGGGGAAGGGACCCTCGGCAGAGGCGCCACGCAGGCTGGCTCAACAAAATGGCCCGCGCACCTTCGCCGTCTATCCCCCTATTCATCCTGTTAAGTCTCTCAGGTCGCAATCAAACTCTGAACACTGACCCAACCTTCGGAAGTGTTCGGGTACTTTTTGCACGGAAAAGGGCGGAATGAGCGATGGGAGTGACCCTCGCGCATCCCGCGTACCTTCGCCAAGAGGCCCAGACCCAACTGTTTGGCGAAGGACCTCAAGCTCTGCGACTGGACTGATACCTCCGCAGGACGAAGGTCGGCCCTCGTCTTTCCATCGCGAGGTTAAGGCGTGACGACAACGCGGCTGGCGACTCTCGCCGGCCTTCGAGGCCATTCCACTTGGAGCGATGGGTCTGGCAAGCGTCAGTGGAGCGCTGGCCCGAGGGCAAGCGAGATCGAGGGTCTGGAGCTCGTTCTCCCCTCTCGAAGGTGATAAGAATCAGGTGGCGGCGCGCAGGAAGGAGGCTAACTAGGGTTTTCACCTTAGCTGTGTTTTTACGTTATTACCCCTCCTCCCTGCGTGGAGCTAGGGAATCTTTTTTGTACCCTTTTGTAATTGATCCCATGACCCTTGGTATTCCCTATAAATACCAAAGAGTGAACAGTGTAAAGGGACGATTGGGAATAGAGCCATAACAACTTTGTCTTCGTTTCCTTAACCTTTACAATTGTTTCCGATGCTTGGTCACCTTCGCCACCCCCCTGCACAAGTGCGGAGGTGGGGCAAGCGTGTTCCCAACACAATCATTGGCAAGTTCAGCAATCAAGTGGCGTGTATAGCCAAGGAGAAGGTGGAGATCACTTGGCCCAACTGGCACGATGTACCGAAAGACATTAAAAACAATGTATGGGGTGAGGTGACAAGGAGATTCAGATATCCGCCCTCAGCTGACATGGAGAAGTGCCAAGAGTGGGCTTTGCACGTGGTGTCGACTGCGCTTCGCAACTTCAGGTCCATGCTGACCAGAAATTACCTGAAGAAGGGGAAGTCGCCACTGCTGAAGTACACTATGGTCAAGGCACACGTGTGGGACGCTTTCTGCGAATTGAGAAAGACGCAAGAAGCAGAGGAAAAGAGCGCTAAGTTCAGTGAGCTCGCGAAGAGGAACAAGAATCCTCACCACTTGGGCATGACTGGCTTTGCCGGTCAGAGGACCAAGTGTCAGCAAGAAGAACAAGCAAGACAGGCTGCCGGGGTTCCAGATCCGTATGAGGGCATCGACCCAAGGGCAAAGGACTACATGAGGGCCCGCATTCCAAAGAGGCTGAAGCCCGGGCGACCAAGTTTAACGAGCCCCACCTCGAGGACGTCGAGAAGACTTTGATGGAGAAAGCAAAGCTTAAGGACAGCATCGTGGTCCGCCGGGGCCACGACTTGCTCACCGAGGTCCTAGGAACCCCCGAGCATCGCGGCTGCGTTCGTGGTGTCGGGTCGAAGATGAGCTGGAAGTCAGTTGAGTCGTGGCAATCCGACGCGGCCACATACAAGTCCAGAAAGAGGTATAAAGATGAGCTATATAACAAGGGCTTCAATGAAGGCATGGCTGAAATGATCAAAAGCTCAATAAAGGAAGCCTTCACGAGCAACGACCCGGAGATGGTCGCGATGAGGTCGAAGATGTTTGATCACCATGGCCTGCCCAATCCTCAAGCAAAGGAAAAGAAAGCCTTATTACTGCCGATGAATGAGGATCGCCCAAGGGTCTCGAACGAGGACTTCAAGGAAAACCAGCACGTCCAACTCCTCATCCCGTTCGGAAGGTCCAAGAAGATGGTGGTGGCCGAGGGATGCATTCTTGCACCACCCCGATATTCACGACTTCAACAAAGACAACACCCCTGAAGACTATGTGGTTGTGAGCCCGTTATGGCACGTTCCCGACCAGGAACATTTTGAATTGGACCATCCCAACCTACAAACGGCCAGACACCTAGGGCAGGCACTTGGATTGGAAGTCCTATGGAACCGCGAGGACATCGAGATCATTGCTCGGACCCAACTCCAACGCGACACCAGCATCACAACACACAACCATCAACCGCCGGATCTTGTCCTCCTAAGATCCAGACATGGCAGCGATGATGACGAAGAAAAGGGCGGGGACAGGAAGGGAAGGACAAAGGAGAAAGCAGCATCGAAGGCGGGGACAGGAAAAGGTAGAAGGTGATGCGGGGAAAGGAAAAGGGCCTGACATGGGAACTGTGTCTCCTCCCCCTCTCCAAATAGTCCGCCGATCGGCTGAAAGTCCTTGTTTGGTTTTGGGTAATTGATGTCACCTAGTGTACTAACCATGTCATGAAGTGCTTATGAGCTAGGTTGGTACACACCATATGTGGGAGCTAAATGACGATCATGATATTGGTGGTGATGGCCAAAAGATAGATCAAGTGCCTCACATTTGGAAGACGAAGAAGAGAAAGCAAAATCCTATGGAGATCAAGGCAAAGGTATAAATAGGAATTTTGTTTTGGCACTCAAGACACCATAGAGGGTGTGAGTGCGTTTAGGATAGATAGCCGTACTATTAAGAGGGAATATCTCAGTGATCGCGGTTATCAAGTGCCACTAGGTGAATTCATACATGCATATGCATTAGGACCTAGTGTGCTAACTCGAATCCTTTGAAAATGATTGTGAAAATGCTAACACACTTGCACAAGATGATAAACACTTGGTGGTGTTAGCACATTTGCAAAGGAGAAGTTGTTGAAATAGTTTTGGATCAACTCAGAGATGAAAATGGGTTTTTCTGTGAAGCCGGTGGTACCGACCAGGAGGGGTCGGTGGTACCGCCCAAGGAGGCAGCGTGCAGACCTCTCTGTGATGGAGCGTTTTTGGCCTAGCGGTGGTACCGCCATTATCCCGGTAGTACCGGCGGCGGTGGTACCGACCAGGGTCGGTGGTACCATGGGCATGAGGTGTTTTGCAGAGCTCTCTGTTTGTTTTGAAAAGGCCTACCGGTAGTACCGCCATTACCTCGGTACTACCGCCCCGGTGGTACCGACGCAAGGCGGTAGTGACTGTTTTTCGCAGAGCTCTCTGGTCGCGGCGTTTTTTGCCTGGCGGTAGTACCGCCATCACATCGGTACTACCGACCTCGGAGGAACCGACCAGGGGTCGGTGGTTTGCCGAAATCAGCGGGATATGGGAAACGGCTAGTTTGACTCTGTCGGTAGTACCGCCCAGGAGGGGTCGGTACTACCGACCAGCGCAGAAGGTAGGGTTCGGGCCGCCGCCGCCCCTCCCTATATATTGTCCGTGGCCGCCTTTGGGGCTTCTTCTTGACTCTCTGACTTCTTGAACATCCTCTTGAGTAAGATCTAATCCCTCCCTCCGATCTCTTTGCTTGTTAGTGCGAATCCAAGTGAGATCGAGAGATCCAAGTGCATTTGCTTGTGAGTTTGCATCTAGTGGCACTTGGCGATTGTGTTTGCTGCGGATATTCTTATTACTCTTGGTGGTTGCCGCCACCTAGACGGCTTGGAGCAGCGGAGGAGATTAGGCACGAGTGGTGATTGTTCGTGGCCATCTCCCGGTGATTTGTAAGGGGTTTCTTGTACCTTCCCCAGCGGAGCGCCAAAGGTAACTCTAGTGGATTGCTCGTAGCTTGTGGATCCCCATCTTGTGTTGGTTGTGCGGCACCCTATTGAGGGTTAGGCGTGTGATGCCTATTAGCGCGTGAACCTCCAAGTGGGTTATCGCTACAACGGGGACGTAGCTTGCCGGCAAGCAAGTGAACCTCGGAGGAAAAATTATTGTGTCAACTTGTCTCCGTGGTATTCATTGATATTCATTTATAATCTCTTGCCGGATCGGTATACACACTCCTATCTCTTGTACTTATATTTGTTACATTCTTGCAAGTATTATTTATATGTTGTTGCTATTCTAGATTTCCTATCTTGTGTAGTGATTCATATTGTGGATAGGTGGCTTGCACTTTTGTAGAGCTAGCGCTATCTTTGCTACGCCATTTAGTTGTATAACAAGTTTGTTTAAGTGTTGTTGTAGAATTTTATAGGCTATTCACCCCCCCTCTAGCCATTTAGGACCTTTCAAGTGGTATCGGAGCAAGGTCACCGTTTATTCAAGGCTTAACAACCTTCGGTGTCAAAATGGCTCATATCAACAACACTAAAAGGCCACCCCAATTTGATGGCACAAATTACAGTTATTGGAAGGCAAAGATGACTACTCACATCAAGTCAATCAATAGAAAAATTGGAGTGTGGTAGAAACAAAGATTGAGATAGTCGATCCAGAGCATCTCACCAATGCCGAAGAAGAGAAGATGCAAAACAATGATATTGCTCTCAGTGCTATTCATGATGCTATTGATGCAAATGTGTTTGAGCAAATCAAGGGCATGGAACTGGCTAATGAGGCATGGAAGAAACTAGAAGAGTCATATGAGGGCACTCAAGCAGTCAAGGGAGCAAAGGCTTATATTCTCAAGGAGAAGTTTGCAAGCTTCAAGATGAAGGAAGATGAAAGTGTGCCGGAGATGTTCAATAGGCTACAAGTGCTAGTCAATGATCTAAAGGCACTTGGGGAAGAAGTGAAGGACAAGGACTTCTCACACAAGTTCTTGAGATGCCTCCCAAAGAGGTTTGTATGTTGGTTACTTTGCTAGTAAGAAGTGGTTTGGACACAATGACACCAAACCAAGTACTTGGAGATGTGATGACCGATGACACATATAGAGAAGAAAATGAAGAAGAAGAGAAGAAGGATGAAAAGAAGAAAAGTGTGGCATTCAAAGCCACAACATCATCATCCAAGACCAAGAGCAAAGGAAAAGCAAAGAAGGAAGAATCAAGTGAAGATGATTGCTCCAATGCTAGTGATGATGAAGATGAAGAGATGGCCTTATTTGTTAAAAGATTTGGCAAATTCATGAAGAAGAAGGGCTACCGGGCAAGAAGGAAGAAGACATCATACAAGAATAAGGATGAACCAAGAAGGTGCTTCAAGTGCGGTAGCAAGGACCATCTCATTGCTCAATGTCCATACAACAGTGAAAATGATGACAATGACAACAAGAAGGACAAGAAGAGGAGAAGAAAGAAAAGAAGAGTTACACGAAGAAGAAGAAGGGGCAATCATACATGGTCACTTGGGATAGTGATGCTTCCACAAGTGATAGTGATGAAGATAGTGATAATGAAGATCGGAAGACAAGCAAGAAGAAGGCACTTGCAAGTATTGCTATCAACAACAAGCCTTCAATCTTCGACACTCCATCATGCTTCATGGCTAAGGCCACAAAGGTACTATCTGATGATGATGAGAGTGATAGTGATGATAGTGATGATGATGAACCCACTAAAGATGAATTAATTGAAATGCTTGATGATGCTAGAGAACATTTTGATAAAAAGAGAAAGGAGTGCAAAGAATTGCAAAAGAGACTAAAAGCTCTTGAGCAATCCTTTGAGGAGCTCAATGCTACTCATGAGAGGCTAGTGGAAGCCCATGAGGAGCTTGGCAATGCTCACACTAAGCTTAAGGAAGCTCACTCCTCACTTGTTGATCAAGCTAAAACTGAAAAAGTGGTTAAAACATGTGACATAGGCATAGCTTGTGATATAATTGATGAATCTTTCTATAAGCCTATTATTGTTGCTGCTACTAACCCTTCATGTAGCTCATCATCTACCACTACTACTTCATCTATGGATGATGGCTTCACTTGTGATGCCTCACTCATGGTTGAAAATGAGACATTGAAGAAGGAGGTAAATGAGCTCACTCACGCCTTAGGTAAAGCCTATGGTGGTGAGGCCCGCTTGCTTAAGTGCTTGGGTAGCCAACGTTTTTCTCTCAACAAAGAGGGATTGGGCTATACCCCCAAGAATGGCAAGGCGGCTTTTGCTACTCACAAACTAGATTTGTGAAGAGCAATGGTCGGTTTTGCACTAGATGCAAGCAAAGTGGGCATGTAGAGCAATATTGCAAAAACAAGAACAAGAACGCTAATGTATCCTCTATTCAATTTGATTCTTGTTATTTGCTTACCAAGGTGTTAATGGCATAAAAGCTAAATTCATTGGTACACCAATTGTGGGCTCAAAGAAGAAAGCTATTTGGGTACCAAAGAGTTTGGTCACTAATCTTGGAGGACCCAAAAAGGTTTGGGTACCTAAAAAGAATTGATTTGTTCTTGTAGGTCAACTATAAAGCCGGAGGGAGGCATTGGGTGCTTGATAGTGGGTGCACTCAACATATGACCGGGGATTCAAGAATGTTCAATTCAATCAATTCAAGGCAATCATGGTTTTGATTCTATCACATTTGGTGACAATGGCAAAGGCAAGGTTAAGGGCTTGGTAAGATTGCAATATCCAATGACATGAGCATTTCAAATGTGTTGCTAGTTGAGAGCTTGAACTTCAATTTACTGTCAGTTGCTCAGTTGTGTGATCTTGGTTTCAAATGCATTTTTGGAGTTGATGATGTAGAAATCATAAGTGTAGATGGTTCTAATTTGATATTCAAAGGATTTAGATATGAGAACCTATACTTGGTTGATTTCAATGCTAGTGAACCCCAGTTGTCAACATGCTTGTTCACTAAATCTGGTTGGGTTGGTTATGGCATAGAAGGCTTGGTCATGTTGGAATGAAACAGTTAAACAAAATAGTGAAGCATGATTTAGTTAGAGGCTTGAAAGATGTCACTTTTGAGAAGGATAAACTTTGTAGCTCTTGTCAAGCTGGCAAACAAGTTGGTAACTCCCATCCTAAGAAAAGCATGATGAGTACTAGCAAAGCATTTGAGTTATTGCACATGGATTTATTTGGACCAACAACATACACTAGCATCGGTGGAAGTAAATATGGCTTTGTGATAGTTGATGATTACACTAGATACACATGGGTCTTCTTTCTTAGTGACAAAAGTGAAACTTTTGAGATCTTCAAAACTTTTGTCAAGAAATGTCAGAATGAGTTTGAAACAACAATCAAGAAAGTTAGAAGTGACAATGGGAGTGAATTTAAGAATACAAGAATTGATGAGTTGTGTGATGACTTTGGCATTAGACATCATTCTCACCCAAGTATACTCCTCAATCAAATGGGATTGTTGAAAGGAAGAACAGAACTTTGATTGATATGGCAAGGTCTATGCTCAGTGAATACAATGTCAGTCATTCTTTTTGGCCGAAGCTATCAATACGGCTTGCTATTGTAGCAACCGTCTCTATTGCCATGGCATGCTAGAGAAGACACCATATGAGCTATTAAATGGAAGAAAGCCAAATATCGCATACTTTAGAGTTTTTGTTGCAAATGTTATATATTGAAGAAAGGTGCAAGATTGAGCAAATTTGAGAAGAAATGTGATGAAGGATTCTTACTTGGATATTCAACAACAAGCAAAGCATATAGAGTTTGGAACTTGGCTAGTGGTATTATGGAAGAAGTGCATGATGTTGAATTTGATGAAACTAAGGGCTCTCAAGAAGGAAATGAAAATCTTAATGATGTGAGAGGCACTCAATTGTCAAATGCAATGAAGAATATGGATATTGGTGATATTAGGCCAAGACAAGTGGATGATAATGAAGATGACCAAATGTTCTCCTCAAATGTGCAAGTTGATGAAAATCAAGCTAGTGGTTCTCATGATCAATCAAGTGCTAGTGAAGATCAACAAGCTAGTTCATCTCAACCAAGCAATCAAGTGCAAATCCTCCAACCAACCAATATTGCAAGAGATCATCCCATAGATCAAATTGTTGGGGATATTAGAAGTGGTGTGCAAACAAGATCAAGATTGGCATCATTTTGTGAGCATTTTTCTTTTGTGTCATCATTTGAGCCAACCAAGATAGAAGATGCATTGATGGATGTTGATTGGGTAAACGCTATGCATGAAGAGCTAAACAACTTCACCCGCAACCAAGTTTGGGAACTTGTTGAGAGACCAAAGAACTACAATGTAATTGGAACAAAATGGGTATTTCGAAATAAGCAAGATCAAGATGGGATAGTAGTAAGAAACAAAGCAAGATTGGTAGCTCAAGGTTACACTCAAGTTGAAGGTCTTGATTTTGGAGAAACATATGCACCGGTTGCAAGAATGGAAGCAATTAGAATTCTATTGGCTTATGCATGTGCTCATAATATCAAGTTATATCAAATGGATGTTAAGTGCGTTTCTAAATGGGTATATCAATGAGTAGTAGTATTTGTAGAACAACCTCCCGGTTTTGAAGATGACAAGAAGCCCAACCATGTTTACAAGCTCAAAAAGGCATTGTATGGTTTGAAGCAAGCACCAAGAGCATGGTACGAGAGGTTGAGAGATTTCCTACTCTCTAAAGGGTTCGAGATGGGCAAGGTTGATACTACTCTCTTCACCAAGAAGATTGGCAAAGACTTGTTTGTGTTGCAAATATATGTTGATGATATTATCTTTGGGTCAACCAACCAAGAGTTTTGTGAAGAGTTTGATGGGAATATGAGTGCAAAATATCAGTTTGAGATGTCTATGATTGGAGAGCTTAGTTACTTCCTTGGTCTTCAAATCAAGCAAATGAAGAATGGCACTTTTGTGAGTCAAGGCAAGTACATCAAAGATATGCTCAAGAAGTTTGGTCTAAATGACGCAAAAGCTATTAGTACACCTATGGGAACAAATGGACATTTGGATAGTGATGCTAGTGGCAAATGGTGGATCAAAAGTTGTATCGGTCTATGATTGGAAGCTTACTCTATGTGACCGCTCTAGGCCGGACGTCATGTTTAGTGTATGTATGGTGTGCAAGATTTCAAGCTTCACCAAGAGAGAGTCACCTGAAGGCAACTAAAAGAATATTGAGATATTTGAAGCATACACAAAATGTTGGATTGTGGTATCCCAAGGGGTCAAACTTTAAGTTTGATTGGATATTCGGACTCCGACTATGCAGGATGCAAAGTGGATAGAAAGAGCACATCGGGCACATGTCAATTACTTGGAAGATCACTAGTATCATGGTCATCGAAAAAGCAAAACAGTGTTGCACTTTCAAACCGCCGAAGCAGAATACATATCCGCAGGAAGTTGTTGTGCTCAATTACTTTGGGATGAAAGCAACTTGGATGACTTTGGAATTAATTCAAACAGGTACCATTGCTATGTGACAATGAGAGTGCGGTAAAGCTCACAAACAATCCAGTACAACATTCAAGAACAAAGCACATTGACATTCGCCATCACTTCATAAGAGACCATCAACAAAAGGGTGATATTTCAATTGAGAATGTTGGTACCGAGGATCAACTTGCCGATATATTCACCAAGCCACTTGATGAAAAGAGATTTTTGCAAGCTAAGGAATGAATTGAATATACTTGATTTCTCAAATATGAGTTGATGCACCCTCCGTTATATGACATGCCTCTCCTTCGACAAAGCAAAGGTAAAATTGTTTGGCATGACATTCATTCTTTCTAAGGATATGTTTTAGTGCATTTAGTCATTCCTTGCATCTTATAGGCTCATTCATGAAAATAAAATACTTTGGATGTACATATGGTACCACTATTGCTTCTATGTTTGATATGATCTAGTGGTAGCATATGACATGTTTATGGCTTGTGAACCTAGTGTTTGATCTTGAAAACAAGCATTCAAGGGTTTAACCGACGTGAGTAAGATAACCATTGAAAGATGTGTGAAGAAGCTTACTCTAGAGCAAACCGTGTTAAATATCTTATGTTTGTTTGCTAGGTTGAACCAACCTTGATCTAATTGGTTTGCCTTTTATGGTACTTAATGACAAAGGGGGAGAAATGGTTAAGATAGATATATAACAAAGGGAGGATCAATTAAAATTTGAGCATATAAGTCGGGGGAGCAAGCTCATGAACTTGTTATTGCATTTGAATGTGCATATTCATATGAGTGATTGCATTGCAAAAGTTTAAATTCAATAACATGCTTGTGTGATGTATGCTAGAAATAAATTTTGAATGATGATTTGTGCACTAGCATGCATAAGTGGTAGCTAGATGTAAGTTGCTTTTACAAGTGATACTAGATCCTTTCATATAATGTTGATCTCATGAGGTATCTAGTGGTTGTTTTTAAGTCTAGCTAACCATGGTGCTAAGGATGATGAAAATTGGCAACTCCGATTGGTATCACGCTTCAAAGGTCCATTCTTTACACCTTAGCATCATTTGATAGTATTACTCTCCCACATTTCATATCTATGCATATGTGCCGAACTTGAACCGAACACTATAGCACATATGTAGGGGGAGCTAATACCAGTAGAGGTGATTCAAATTTTTAAATAATATATCTTTGTAAAAGGTTGTCATCAATTACCAAAAAGGGGAGATTGAAAGTCCTTGTTTGGTTTTGGGTAATTGATGTCACCTAGTGTACTAACCATGTCATGAAGTGCTTATGAGCTAGGTTGGTACACACCATATGTGGGAGCTAAATGACGATCATGATATTGGTGGTGATGGCCAAAAGATAGATCAAGTGCCTCACATTTGGAAGACGAAGAAGAGAAAAGCAAAATCCTATGGAGATCAAGGCAAAGGTATAAATAGGAATTTTGTTTTGGCACTCAAGACACCATAGAGGGTGTGAGTGCGTTTAGGATAGATAGCCGCCGTACTATTAAGAGGGGAATATCTCAGTGATCGCGGTTATCAAGTGCCACTAGGTGAATTCATACATGCATATGCATTAGGACCTAGTGTGCTAACTCGAATCCTTTGAAAATGATTGTGAAAATGCTAACACACTTGCACAAGATGATAAACACTTGGTGGTGTTAGCACATTTGCAAAGGAGAAGTTGTTGAAATAGTTTTGGATCAACTCAGAGATGAAAATGGGTTTTTCTGTGTGAAGCCGGTGGTACCGAGACCAGGAGGGGTCGGTGGTACCGCCCAAGGAGGCAGCGTGCAGACCTCTCTGTGATGGGGCGTTTTTGGCCTAGCGGTGGTACCGCCATTACCCCGGTAGTACCGGCGGCGGTGGTACCGACCAGGGGTCGGTGGTACCATGGGCATGAGGTGTTTTGCAGAGCTCTCTGTTTGTTTTGAAAAAGGCCTACCGGTAGTACCGCCATTACCTCGGTACTACCGCCCACGTTGTACCGACGCGCAAGGCGGTAGTGACTGGTTTTTCGCAGAGCTCTCTGGTCGCGGCGGTTTTTGGCCTGGCGGTAGTACCGCCATCACATCGGTACTACCGACCTCGGAGGAACCGACCAGGGGTCGGTGGTTTGCCGAAATCAGCGGGATATGGGAAAACGGCTAGTTTGACTCTGGCGGTAGTACCGCCCAGGAGGGGTCGGTACTACCGACCAAGCGCAGAAAGGTAGGGTTCGGGCCGCCGCCGCCCCTTCCCTATATTTGTCCGTGGCCGCCTTTGGGGACTCTTCTTGACTCTCTGACTTCTTGAACATCCTCTTGAGTAAGATCTAATCCCTTCCTCCGATCTCTTTGCTCGTTAGTGCGAATCCAAGTGAGATCGAGAGATCCAAGTGCATTTGCTTGTGAGTTTGCATCTAGTGGCACTTGGCGATTGTGTTTGCTGCGGATATTCTTATTACTCTTGGTGGTTGCCGCCACCTAGACGGCTTGGAGCAGCGGAGGAGATTAGGCACGAGTGGTGATTGTTCGTGGCCATCTCCCGGTGATTTGTAAGGGGTTTCTTGTACCTTCCCCAGCGGAGCGCCAAAGGTAACTCTAGTGGATTGCTCGTAGCTTGTGGATCCCCATCTTGTGTTGGTTGTGCGGCACCCTATTGAGGGTTAGGCGTGTGATGCCTATTAGCGCGTGAACCTCCAAGTGGGTGTATCGCTACAACGGGGACGTAGCTTGCCGGCAAGCAAGTGAACCTCGGAGGAAAAATTATTGTGTCAACTTGTCTCCGTGGTATTCATTGATATTCATTTATTAATCTCTTGCCGGATCGGTATACACACTCCTATCTCTTGTACTTATATTTGTTACATTCTTGCAAGTATTATTTATATGTTGTTGCTATTCTAGATTTCCTATCTTGTGTAGTGATTCATATTGTGGATAGGTGGCTTGCACTTTTGTAGAGCTAGCGCTATCTTTGCTACGCCTTTTAGTTGTATAACCAGTTTGTTTAAGTGTTGTTGTAGAATTTTTATAGGCTATTCACCCCCCCTCTAGCCATTTAGGACCTTTCATCGGCCCGGTCCATGAGGCAAGAAGCTCAGAGGCCGGTAAGGGCGACAACACGACAAGCCAGCCAAGCACGAACGAGCAACAGGGAGGCACGACGGGGGAGGCAACAGGGACGAAGACACCTCCCCCGTCAACCACAAGCCAATGTCCTCCCCCGCCCACCAAGAATCCAAGAACGTCCACCGACAAGCTCCGTACACGCTCACGTTCGAAAGGTATGGTAACATTGAGCATAATACCACGTCCATAGTATATATGCTACTAACATCCCTATCCATCGTTTGACAGGCCTGAAACTACCCGTCAACTATTTGATGAGGCCGAAGACTGCCCTGGCCACTATGTGTGGCGGAAGTTCATGATTCCCAAGGCCCAGCTCATCGACGAGGAAAAGTGGGATACAAGGAGGTTCCATCTATGGTACATGGAAGCTGCAAAAGCCGGGATGCCAAGTTTTAACGTCAAGATTCCCACGGAGTACTTCCACTTGCCCGCTGGTAACGAAATGCACCTACCCGTCGACTTTAGCGACATGTACAACCTGATGCGGAAAGAAGACCTGGACATCGTTCAAATCACCCTATTCACACTGTAAGTGATGAATGCAACTTCCACAGATCACTACATTCGTATTTTCTATAGTTCTATACTTATTATGTCACGATGACTTGTCCGTGCAGCATGACGGTCACTGTAAGTAATAAAAAGACACGTCCTGTACTCTACCTCTCTCCTGCACATATTGCCGAAAGAGTCATCAAGGGTTTCGAGATCACTGATCCGGAGATGACAGTTCGACAACGAGAGAAGAAATATGAAGAAAATATGAAAGCCGAGAAGACTAAGTTGAAAAATTACATACTAGAATGCATGAAGAAGATCAAGCCGGATGGGCCAGAGTGTATAATGGCTGCCTATCACTTTGGGTAAGTCAAATACATGTACGTACACCTAAGTCGCTAGCATATCCCTTCTACTCATCATAAACACTATTCTGTTGCAATGGTGCAGCCAGGGCCTCGTGGGTGGCCACTGGGTCGCTTTTATCATATACCCTCAAGATGGCAGGGCTTGTGTGTTTGACTCCTTGAGCGTACCAAACAAGCAAGGGTACAAGGCATTCGAAGATTGTCTGAAAAAGTAAGTCATCCAGCTTTTTCATCAGTTACGGTTACCATACATTTTTAAATTGTGGCTAAAACTATTATATTTCGTACAGCGCTTATAAGGAATACCAAAAGGTGCCCGGATTCTGGGACCGAAGAACTCAAAGTTCAAGGACAAGCATAGGTACCACCTCAAAATCCGACGAGATCTCCCGGTTAGTATTTCAAAGGTCAATTCATTCATGTTTCATACATATATATGGGTTCTAATGCTTGTGTATCAATCGTGCAGTGCGTCAAATAACCACTAGGATCGAAGACATGTGGCTTGTACACATGCGAGTTTCTAAGGGAAAGCAAGGAGTACACCAATAGCTGGAAGAAGCTCAAGGAAGGTGTCAAGTATTAGGGAGAGCAGCAGAGCCGCAGGATGTGCTTTAAACAAGTCAAGGCGGACATATGCAAGTTTGTAATGGAGAAATGCATTCTCGAAGCAGAAACATTCTTTGACAACGAATCCGAGCTGGCGTTACTACCCCAATACGAGAAGCTCCGCAAATGGAACACAATGCTTCGTCCGACAGATTATGCTCATCAAGTTGAAATATAATTGGAATTTGAATTTAAAATCAACTAAGTCAATGTGTATATGATGACAACAAACAACTAAGTCACTGTATGTTATGTCCAGATGGTTTATATGTGCATATATATATTTATCTGTTAGAAATCTGGAATTCTGGAATTATTTGAAAACTGCAATCCTGCTGTTTTCTGCTGTTTCTGCTGCTATATCCTGCTGTTTCTGCTGGCTGCATTATTTTTTTTTAATCCAAAATTAATAACCATGGCGGGCAACATAAGCTGCCCGCTACGGTTAAACGCAACTACCGCAGCGGGCAACCTAAAGCGACCGCTGCGGTTAATAATTACCACCGCAGCGGCGTTAAGGTTGTCCGCTGCGGTAAATGCTATTAACCGCAGCGGGCACCTTATGTTGCCCGCTGCGGTTAAGGCTTTTACCGCAGCGGGCAACAGCGCCCGCTGCGGTAATGGCCACGATAACCGTGGCCTTAGCACCGCAGCGGACGCTGTTGCCCGCTGCGGTAAAGCCAAAACGCCCGCTGCGGTTAAGCTTTGTGCAGTAGTGACATCGGACGCTTAACTCCTGCATCCGATGACCATGCAGAGAGGTTCCAGAGAGGGCCAAATCACATCGGACGCGTCCGATGGATCCGCATCGGACGTAGGCCAGCGTCCGATGCTCCCTGGAAAGCTAGCTCGCGCCACGTCACCTGCATCGGACTCTGCAATAGTGTTTCCTCAGCGTCCGTTGCCAGCGTCCGATGCTCCTTCAACTTCTGACATAAACTAGGGTTAACCATCGGACGCTCGACCCAGCGTCCGATGCTCCCAGAGCACAACACTTCACTTCCGAAAACCGCCGAATCCTGCCTCGCAAGCTCGGCAGGAGGGAGAAGGACTATACACTAGTCTCTCCCACTTCTCCACAACTCCTTAACATCCCCTTATCCCAAAAGTGCCAACACCATCAAGTGTACAACATTGTATGCAAGTGTGTTAGCATTTTGCAAAGCATTTTTCGAGGGGTTTTGTTAGGCACTCACTAGGTCTATAGCATCGATATGTTAGAGAACACCTAGTGACACTTGAACACCGTATAAGCCGTGAATAATTTCCTCTTAATAGTACGACTATGTATCCTAAATGTGATCACACTCGCTAAGTGTCTTGATCACCAAAACTGTAAGGACCTGTGTGGCCTAGAGGGGGGGGTGAATAGGCCTGTCAAAAATCACAGCTTAAACTAAATTAGATAGGCCCGGCACTACCGCCCTGTGCCCGGCACTGCGCTCCCCGGCACTGCCGGCCTCAGTGCGGTACTGCCGTGCGCAGATGAAGACCAGAAGCTGCAATTCAAAATCTAACCACAATCTGCAGATTCTATATGAATAGGAATGTAACAATAGGCTATATGAACCAGCAGAAACATACTCCAAGCAAATATGAAAGATAGAGTAGATCGAGCCAAACCCTAGAATATATCACAAGCTCATGAACATAGAGAATGAAACTAAGCAAGCACGCGAGACAAGTGATTTATCCCGTGGTTCAGCTCGCCACCAAGGCTTGCCTACCTCCACGTTGTTGAGGTTGACCACTTAGGTCATGAGCTTTGCAACTCAACCTCGTTCTCAAGTCAAGGAACCAAATCCTTGAGGTGAGGGGTAATCTTACTAGCTGCACAAGTGATTACAAACCTCCCTAGGCCGCCACACAAGTTGGCAAGGCTCTAGGGCGACGCCTAGCCGGCTAGGGTTCCAGAACCCAAGAGTAATAGAAGCAAATCCACCGGCTATGGCTCAAATCAAGTGCTCTAGGCAGTAGATCTCAGCTAGGGCTCCTCTTTGGTGAAGGTTTGAGCCTCTCAACCACTTGGAATCAATGGGAATGAAGATTTTGGTGGTTGGGAGCTTGGAGGGCCTTCAATGGAGAAGAGAGAGCTTGTCTGGAGGTAGGTGGAGTGAATGGTCGTGGATGACGTTGGGGGGCAGAGGGGTGTATGTAAATACCCTCTGCCATCCAACGGGCAGTTTAAAGTCGCGGCAGTGCCGGCCTCAGCCCGGCAGTGCCGCGGCCCGGCACTGCCCGCGCCTAGCGGCACTGCCGCGCCTACCAAGCAGACAGGTATAAATCTGAGTTAAGTGCAGCTGTCTTTGGGTTGAAATGTGGATGATTTGGGTTGGTTTGAGCACATATCATTCAGCCATATCAATGAATTTGCATTCCCCTTTATAGTACGGCATTCCTAAACTCAAGTAATCAAAATAAAATATCTTTGAAGCGCTTTGAGTTCGGAACCGACGAATGTAGTGTGAGGGGTCCACCAACGCATATACACCATCCTTTCTTAACATAACCTGCTTATCAACTTTATAAATCTCATTAGTCCTCTAATCGTGTGGTCATTATCACCAAAACCCACAATTAGGGCTTGATTGCACTTACAATCTCCCCCTTTTTGGTGATTGATGACAACACAATTAGAGCTTACAAGAGAAGGGTATAAAACTGAGATTTTGAAGCTTAGGTGTGAAACCTCCCCTAAATGTGTGAATGAGAGCTGAATTCTCAAATTGGCATAAAAGGCCAACATTCACATATTAAAGTGGAATATAGGTTCAGTTCACATCTGATAGCTTTGTGGGGTGCAATTAAACTGTGTCAATAATATAACGTGATGCGAATGACAGTTTAAGCACATCAGAGGTGTTTCTGTCTTTTGCCAGAGCGGCACTGCCGCTCTGGGCGCGGCACTGCCGGGCCCGGCACTGCCGGCCCTGGAGCGGCACTGCCGCTCAGGCACCGTCAGCAAACGCAGCGGACAAAATGTAAAACACAAGCATATTCAAACTGATCTAAACAAGATAGCACAAACTAAATAAAGCAGGTAAATGATACATGTCCCACATCCAAGCATACGAAGTAGTACGATAGAGTATATTACAGAAATAGAGTTTTAAACGGTCCAACTCTCTCATCTCACAACTACAACTAAAGATGGGGACATGAAAAGCTGAAAAAGTGTTGTACCCCCTTCTCTTCACCTACTTCTCCCCCTTTGGCAACAAGTCACCAAAAGAGCAAAGAGAGAAGAGAAGAGTGTCCAAGCACTCAATCATCATCCGATGCAACCTGTCCCACTCAACCTCATCTTCTTCCTCTTCTTCCTCCTCCTCATCATCGTCTCGTCGTCGTCATCGGACTCTACCACGGCCTTCCCCTGACGGTGTGTGGAACTGGTGTAGCGGGTCGAGGTGAGGCACGTAGAACGACGAGGTGGCACTGGCACGATCTCCTCCTGCTCCTCCTCATCATCATCATCAAAATCATCGGAGTCTAGACTGGGGAGGTCAAAGCGAGGCGGAGAGCGGGGTGGAGGTAACGGCGAACGTCCCGCCCGCTCTCGCTCGGCGTGCGCTGCTCAACGAGTGCCTGGTGCGCTGTCTGGGCTGCGTAGGTGCAGGTAGAAAAGGATGGCCTTGATCCATCGTGCTAGCTTGCTCTTCTTCTTCCTCTGATAGGAAGGGCGAGAGCTCTCAGGCCTGTCCTAGCTGCTGCGCCTGCTGAACCTCCTGCTGCCGCCTCTTCTTCTTCTCAGCCCTGTACGGCTCATGCAACCCACCTTACAAAAGAATGTCCGGAGACCATCTCAATCATAAACATGATATAAGGTGCATATAGAACCGCCTTCCTAGCATCCTCTGCTGCAACCTGAAGCTCGGTCCAAATAAAGCTGGATATGGAAAAGGGAGTAGCCTGAGGGGCCATCCTAGCCAACATGTTCCTGCCATATCCATATAAATTAGAGTGCGAGCCACTCTTGGGTTGAGCGTCTGTCTGAAAGGTTGTTGAGCATGTAATAGAAGGTTTCAGCCCCTTCACCAACCCATCAGCCTTGCTAGGATCATCATATAAGTGGGCAATCTCACTGTCTGTCAGCGTCCTCTCATCATGCAGGTTATCCAACTGCCTGTCATCGCTGCCCAAGCCAAGATCCTACTAAAGGTCTCATAGGTGACCTTGTAGTGGCGACCCTCGGTCATCCATGCATCTCCTCCAGCACATTATCAACATATAGAGTGGCATGAAACTGAGAAATGATCTCCACATTCCAGTTGTACTGGAACCCATCAAATCATACATATTTCTTCTCTTGCATGCAGCTATCACCCTGTTGATCTCACTGTCAGTCTTGGCCTCAGATGCTCCCAATCTACATATCTCATACTTAGAATCTTGGACTTTTGGCATTGAACAGGACTGAACGGTAGAAATCTGAATGAAATTCATTCCAGAACCTGTAGTCAATCCCCATGTCCTTTGGAGCATTGTAGGGATTTTGCTGACGCTGTGCCTTCACTGACGAAAACTGCTGGTGGTAGTAGACACCCCTGTCTGGGCCTGGTGTCCTGTGGTACCCTCTCCAAACATCCTCCTCATAGGGCTGGATGTGGTCTCTGCTGACCTCTGCTAGGTGCTCTGGAGTGGCAGGGTAAAGGTCTTCCCTGATCTGACGACCCTGCATCTGGAGACGGATCTCGTCTCGTATCTGCTGCCTAGCTGAACTGAACTGCCTCCTCGGGAGCGAGCACCACCACGAACGGCTGGCTGCTTGCTCCTCCCCCTGAGCGGGTCAACCTCCTCTCTTGGTCCTCCTCTCTTCATCGCTTCCTCCCGACATCTAAAACATGAACACTGTGTGTTAGAAGACCGTATAAGGACTGGTAGATCATAGAGGCAATAGAATTTGATGGAACAGGTGTTGGCTGGATCAAAACTCTGCACAGAGTCCGGCACTGCCGCTCTGGGAGCGGCACTGCCGGGGCCCGGCACAGCCGCGCTGGGCGCGGCACTGCCGCGCAAGCAGACCGGATCTGAGCCAATCAACACCACATCCACCACCTCTACTACTCCCTATCATCTACAAACCCTTCTACAACCTCTAAGAACAATATCCATGGCGCATTTCATAAATCGAGAAAGTTAGGGTTAGGGATTTGAATCTTCACCTTGGGGAAAGAAGAAGAGGGATGGAGTCCCTGGTGAGAGGAAAGCGAGCAGCACGGAGAGAGACCCGCGAGCGGCACTACCGCTGGCCGGAGCTCCGGGGAGTCGTCGGCCGGTGGAAGAAATCTCGGTCACCTCAAGTCGCCCGTGAGAGAGAGGGAGAGATAGGAGAGAGTTACGGTGGTGAAA
Source organism: Coix lacryma-jobi var. lacryma-jobi (assembly GCA_009763385.1). NCBI lineage: Eukaryota > Viridiplantae > Streptophyta > Magnoliopsida > Poales > Poaceae > Coix > Coix lacryma-jobi. The sequence continues at coordinate 10,290,443 of CM019822.1, forward strand.
GTGAATGGATGAGGGAGAGGAGGGGAAGTCACACGGGTAGAATAGGAAAGAAAACCTTTTCCCTGTGATCCCACTCGGTAACTCACCGATCAGACTGAATCGGTAAGCCGCGGCACTGCCGCGCCAGGCGCGGCACTGGCAGGGCCGGGCCCGGCACTTCCGCGCCTGGCCCGGCATTGCCGGCCTGTTACCAACAGAGAGAGTTATTCTCTAAGATACTACAACTTATTCTTGGAGTGGACAAGTACCTCTTGCATGATATGACCAGCAGCAAGTAATCAATACAGAACATGGTCATACCAAGCAAGTTCCTTACAAAGATTTTGAAACACAATATGAAAGTTTTTGAAATTTGTTTTACCTAGGTCAAACTAGTTGATCAATCAAGCATGCTAGGTTTCAAACTAAGTTACGAGAGTCAAGTATATTTAGTTCACTCCTTAAAGCACAAACCTTGACTCATCTAGAGGCTTAGTGAAGATATCGGCTAGTTGTTTGTCGGTGCTCACATGTTTGATGGCGATATCTCCTTTGACTTCATGATCTCTCAAGAAGTGATGCCGGATGTCTATGTGTTGGTTCTTGAATGACACACTGGGTTGTTTGCAAGTTTTATGGCACTTTCATTGTCACACAAGAGTGGGATATGAGTAAATTGACATCCGAAATCACGAGGGTTTGCCTCATCCAAAGTAGTTGCGCACAACATGCACCTGCTGCAACATACTCGGCCTCGGCTGTGGATAGGGCTACACAATTTTGCTTTTTAGAACTCCAAGACACTAAGGAGCGTCCAAGGAATTGACATGTCCCCGAAGTGCTTTTTCGATCTACCTTGCAACCGCGTAATCGGAATCCGAATAGCCAGTAGATCAAACTTGGAGCCCTTAGGATACCACAAGCCAAGGTTTGGAGTGTGAACTAGATATCTCAAGATTCTCTTACGGCCACTAAGTGACACTCTTTTGGGTTAGCTTGAAATCTAGCACACATGCACACGCTAAGCATAATATCGGGCCTAGATGCACATAAGTAAAGGAGGGAGCCAATCATGGAACGATATACCTTGATGTCCACAGCTTTTCCTTCCTTATCAAGATCAAGATGTCCATTAGTTGGCATGGGCGTTTTGATAGGCTTAGCGTTCACCATGTCAAACTTCTTTAACATATCATGGGTGTACTTGGTTTGGCAAAGAAAAGTCCTTCCTTCAATTGCTTGATTTGAAACCCAAGGAAGAACTTGAGCTCACCCATCATAGACATCTCAAATCTTTTAGTCATGATCCTACTAAACTCATCACAAGAGGATTTGTTAGTACTACCAAATATTATGTCATCGACATATATTTGGCACACAAAGATATCTCCATTGACTTTATGAGTGAAGAGAGTAGGATCGGCTTTGCCTATTTCAAAGCCTTGTTTGAGCAAGAATTCCTTAAGGCCATTATACCATGCTCTAGGTGCTTGCTTAAGCCCATAGAGCGCCTTTCGGAGTTTGAAGACGTGGTTGGGAAACGTGGGATCTTCAAGCCGGTGGTTGTTGCCGACATATACCAACTCTTGTATAGGGCCATTGAGGAACGCACTCTTCACATCCATTTGATATAGCTTGAATTCATGATGGGCTGCATAGGCTAGAAGAATCCGAATGGCTTCAAGTCTTGCAACCGGTGCATATGTTTCTTCAAAGTCCAGGCCCTCTACTTGTGTGAACCCTTGAGCTACCAATCTTGCCTTGTTCCTTGTCACCACCCTTCTTCATCTTGCTTGTTGCGAAAGACCCATTTGGTTCCAATGACATTGGTATTTGGTCTTTCCACGAGTGACCATACTTGATTGCGCTCGAAGTTGTTGAGCTCTTCTTGCATGGCCATCACCCAATCCGGATCATCCAGGGCTTCTTCTACCTTGAGAGGTTCCAAAGAGGAGACAAACGAGTAATATTGACAGAAATTTGCCAATGAGAGCGTGTCGTTACCCCCTTTCGTAGACCTCCCAGAATATTATCAACGGGGTGATCTCGTTGAATAGTTTGCTTGAGTCTTGGATGATCGATGGGATCTGGTTCTCTCTTCGGCTTCCTCTTCTTCATCTTGCTCGAGATGGGTTGTAGGTTCACTCCATGAGGTGGAGTAGCTGCAGCTGCTCTGGGTGTTCCCGCACTGCTTGGCTTCGCGCGCACTGCCGGGTCCGGCACTGCGGGGTCTGGCCGGCACTGCCGGGACTGTATCTGATCAGTCCCAGCAGAAGCTTCAGCTTGAGGACCTTCCTGATCTGTAGCCTGCTGTTCCTGTGGTCTTATATCACCAATGGCTAGCTGCTTGATCGCTTCACACAAGGAGGTTCCTCATTACCTACAACAACTTCATCGACTTGCTCTACTTGAGAGCCATTAGTTTCATCAAACGTCACGTCTATCGCTATTTCAACCTTGCCGGAGGCCTTGTTGAAAACACGATAGCATGCTCGTTTGATCCATAACCGAGAAGAAAACCATCATCTACTTTAGATGCAAACTTAGAGGCTTTGGGTTTCTTGTTCAAGATGAAACATTTGCACCCAAATACTCTAAGTAAGACACCTTTGGCTTGTTACGGTGAGCAGCTCATAGGATGTCTTCTTTCTTCTCTTGTGGAGGTAGAGGCGGTGATTGCATGGCAAGCGGTGTTGACGGCTTCGGCCCAAAAGATGTCCCGGCGTCTTGTACTCATCTAGCATTGTCCTTGCCATGTCAATGAGCGTTCTATTCTTCCTCTCCACCACACCATTTTGTTGAGGGGTATAGGGCACTGAGAACTCATGCTTGATGCCCTCTTCATCAAGTAACTCTCCCACTTGGGTGTTTTCGGAATTCGGGTCCGTTGTCACTACGAACCTTCTTGATATTGAAACCGAATTCCCTTTGAGCTCTTCGTCGAACATCTTCACCTTCTCTTGCACTACACTTTTATCATGCAAAAGAATACCCAAGTGAAACGAGAATAGTCATCAACAATAACAAGACCATGTTTGTTACCGCCGATGCTAAGGTAGGCAAACCCGTCCAAAGAGACCATGTGAATCAACTCCAATGGATAAGTATCGTGTCGTAGCTCTTTGGTGGTGAGGTACGCCTACTTGCTTTCCGGCTTGGCAAGCTCCACATACTCTGTCTTTCTCAAAATGAACATTGGTTAGTCCTAGGATGTGGTTGTCTTTTTGAAGTTTGGCCAAGTTCTCATCCCAACATGAGCTAGTCGGCGGTGCCATAACCAACCCATGCTAGATTTTGGCCACTAAACAAGTCTCAAGTTTAGCTTCACTTTTGTTGAAGTCAACTAAGTAAAGCTTCCTTTCAAACGACCCGTAAAGACAATAGAGGAATCCTCCCTTCTAAAGACTTCCACACCCTCATCCGTAAAGAGACAATTGAAACCCATTCCACACATTGCGAAACGGACAACAAATTGTAACTTAACGAATCAACATGTAAGACATTAGTATTGAATGTTCAAGTGTGATAGCAACTTTACCAAGACCTAGCACATCCCCCTTGGAGTTATCACCAAATATGATATTCTCACTTGCATTTGTAGTTGGGGAATATGATGAAAACATACTCCTTTCCCGGTCATATGATTTGTACATCCGCTATCAAGCACCCAACTTGATCCACCGGAGGAGTATGCCTGCAAAGCAATTTAGTTCCTTGGTTTAGGTCCCCAATTGATATTGGGGCCTTGCATGTTAGTCACAAGTATCTTAGGAACCCATATAAACTTGTCGGCTGCCCTCTTGTCATACCAACATACTTGGCAACAACTTTACCACTGTTGTTGTGTCCTAAAAAGTAACAAGAGGACATGCTCATTCTTGGAGCTTCTATCTTGGGTTGATGCATGAACTTGTTCTTGGTTACCAAATAGACTCCTTTAGTATTCTGAGACCTTGCTTCTGATTTGGCATCTGCCTGGCCTGTGTGTGAGACTGAGCAGAAGAGGAACTGGTAGCCTTCCCTTTCTTGGGCGCGGCACTGCCGCCTGGGGGGGCACTGCCGGGCCCGGCACTGCCGCCTTCTGGCGCGGCACTGCCGCGGTCTGTGCAGGCTGAACTGTACCAATGTAACCCTTCTTCTCAATCTCACACACTCATAGCCATTCACCTTCTTCCTTCCATTTGTTTTGCCTCCTTTTACATGCCCCAACCCATCCTTTATGAAAGGACGTCTTCCGTTCTTGAACTTGGGCATGTTCTTGCTTTGAGTCTTCTCACTTGCACTTGTAGTAGCCTTGACACAACCACTTGCAATAACACTTGTCAATCTTGCTATTTCTTTTCTCATGACCTCCATGTTTGCAAGGTTAGTGGAATAGACATTCAAATCAAGATTATAGCATTTTCCACAACCTTCACTAGTGGAGGGAATAGGAGTGACATTTGCCTTAGGGAGAGTTGAGTTGCTTTCCAAAGAAGGTTATATTGCAGCTCAAGTTCCTTGTGCTTTACATCTAAGTCACAATACTTTTTCTTGAGTTCAACATGAGCCTTCTTTAGGGAAGCATGTTCATCTTGCTCTTTGGCCAAGGCCTCATGCAAGACATCCAACTCACTTCCTCTAATGCAAGAGCTTCCTTGCAAGCAATATAGAGATCCTCTTGTTTGATAAGAGCATCCTCACTTATTGCTAGCTCGGCTTGTACACCCTCTAGTTCCTCCATTAGCTTAGTGATAAAGAGTTTGGTTTTCTTATCTAAGTTCCTTGTTATCATGTTTATCTCTTCATCACTAGAGCTATCATCACTAGAAGAGTCACTAAGTTCACTACTAGAGATGTCACTAAGTGGAAGAGAAGGTTTAGGAGTATGAGTCTTTTTCACCTTCTCTTTCTTGGCCATGAGACAAGTGTGGGAGTTGCCTTCATCATCATCGACAAGTTGTTGAAAAGCCTTGGTGAAGGAGATGACTTTTGGAATGCAATGGTTGCCATCTTCTCATCTTCTTCACTAGAGGTTTGTGCGGTTGAATCCCATTCATGTCCGATGTGAGCTTCTCCCATGTATCTCTTGTTGTGCTTCTTGTAAGTGGCTTTGTCATCTTTCTTGCCCTTGTTGTCTTTCTTCTCATTTGGGCAATGAGCAATGAAGTGCTCGGTGCTACCACAATTGTAGCAAGTTCTCTTTTTCTTGTTAGGAAACTTCCTCTTTACAAATTTGTAACCTTCTTTCTTGAGCCCCTTGCGATATCTTCTCATGAATAGAGCTATATCATTAATCTTCTCAAACTCTTCACCATCACTCTCACTCTTGCAAGAGGATGATGTGTTGTCCTCAACCTCTATTTTCTTCTTTTGTTGCTTGGGCTTGCTTGTAGAGGCTTGCTTGCTTGAACTTGACTTGCTTGATGTTGCTTGTTTTGTTGGCTTGCTTGCCTTGAGTGCCACTTCCTTGATCTTCATCCATCTAGCCTTGCTTGCAACTCTCCAAGCTTCCTTCTTTCATTAGCTTCCTCTCTTTGCATATCAAATGTGATAATCCTCCCAAGCACATCACTAGGTGTGAACTTCTCAAACTTCTTCTTGTCTCTAATCAATGTCACTACGGTCTCATTTCTTGGTGAATAAGCTTCCAACATAATCTTCACAACCTTGTGATCATTGATTTCATTTCCACCTAGCCCTCTAATCTTGCCAACAATGACCATCAACCTATCAAACATCTCTTGAGGACCTTCACCATCACAAATCACAAACCGGTTGAGCTTAGCCATCAACAAATCAATCTTGGATTGCCTTACTTTATCAACCCCTTCATGAGCTATATGCAATGTGTCCCAAATCTCCTTTGCAACCTCAACTCCCATGACCTTGTTGTACTCATCACCATCCAAGGCACTAAGTAGCACACTAGTGGCTTGGGCATTGAGATGAATGTTGCGGAACTCATCTTGAGTGGGGTTCGTTGGATCAACCGGTGCTTCAAGTCCATTGTGTACAATCTCCCAAATACCTGGATGGAGACCAATAAGATAGGTCTTCATAATGTGCTTCCACTTGGCAAAGTTGGTCCCGTCGAAACGAGGCAACTTGCCCGCGGGTACATTAATGAGAGGCCTAGAATCATGGTTAGACATAGAAGAATAAGTGTAGGATACGGCTCCGTATGTCTTCTTGGTCTCCTCCTTCTTCTTCTTGTCACCCTTGAGATGATAGGAGATGTCATCATCACCATCTTCGGTGCTACTTGAGTCTTCACTCAAGTGCACACTCTTCTTGGCTTTGAGCTCTTCCTTCTTCTTCTTCTTCTCTTCTCTTGGCTCTTTCTTCTCTTCTAATCTTTCTTTCTTCTCTTCTTTGAGCCTTGTCTTCCTTTGCTTTGAGAGCTGCTGCATCTTCTTTTGCTTTGGCTCTAGCTTCTCTTCTCAACCTTCTTTCTTCCTTTCGCCTTGCGAGCTCTCCGGCCGACACAACCAATTGTGGAAGTGTCCTTCCGCTAGCTGTGGAGATACTCTCGCTGCTGCTAGTGGTGTGCACATCCGGATCTTCAAAGGGTTTGGGTTGCACAACACTAGCATCACCCGCTCCGTCAGTGGCCATACTCTCGCACGGTTAAGTGCTGCTGAGAGACCAGGCTCCGATACCACTTGTAAGGACCTGTGTGGCCTAGAGGGGGGGGGTGAATAGGCCTGTCAAAAATCACAGCTTAAAACTAAATTAGATAGGCCCGGCACTACCGCCCTGTGCCCGGCACTGCCGCTCCCCGGCACTGCCGGCCTCAGTGCGGTACTGCCGCGCAGATGAAGACCAGAAGCTGCAATTCAAAATCTAACCACAATCTGCAGATTCTATATGAATAGGAATGTAACAATAGGCTATATGAACCACAGAAACAACTACTCCTCCAAGCCAAATATGAAAGATAGAGTAGATCGAGCCAAACCCTAGAATATATCACAAGCTCATGAACATAGAGAATGAAACTAAGCAAGCACGCGAGACAAGTGATTTATCCCGTGGTTCAGCTCGCCACCAAGGCTTGCCTACCTCCACGTTGTTGAGGTTGACCACTTAGGTCATGAGCTTTGCAACTCAACCTCGTTCTCAAGTCAAGGAACCAAATCCTTGAGGTGAGGGGTAATCTTACTAGCTGCACAAGTGATTACAAACCTCCCTAGGCCGCCACACAAGTTGGCAAGGCTCTAGGGCGACGCCTAGCCGGCTAGGGTTCCAAGAACCCAAGAGTAATAGAAGCAAATCCACCGGCTATGGCTCAAATCAAGTGCTCTAGGCAGTAGATCTCAGCTAGGGCTCCTCTTTGGTGAAGGTTTGAGCCTCTCAACCACTTGGAATCAATGGGAATGAAGATTTTGGTGGTTGGGAGCTTGGAGGGCCTTCAATGGAGAAGAGAGAGCTTGTCTGGAGGTAGGTGGAGTGAATGGTCGTGGATGACCGTTGGGGGGCAGAGGGGGTGATGTAAATACCCTCTGCCATCCAACGGGCAGTTTAAGTCGCGGCAGTGCCGGCCTCAGCCCGGCAGTGCCGCGGCCCGGCACTGCCGCGCCTAGAGCGGCACTGCCGCGCCTACCAAGAAGACAGGTATAAATCTGAGTTAAGTGCAGCTGTCTTTGGTTGGAAATGTGGATGATTTGGGTTGGTTTGAGCACATATCATTCAGCCATATCAATGAATTTGCATTCCCCCTTTATAGTACGGCATTCCTAAACTCAAGTAATCAAAATAAAATATCTTTGAAGCGCTTTGAGTTCGGAACCGACGAAATGTAGTGTGAGGGGTCCACCAACGCATATACACCATCCTTTCTTACATAACCTGCTTATCAACTTTATAAATCTCATTAGTCCTCTAATCGTGTGGTCATTATCACCAAACCCACAATTAGGGCTTGATTGCACTTACAAAAACAAAGAGCCCTATAGATTATACCTTTGCCTTCAGGCCTCTTTGATTCATCTCTTCTCTTCTTCATTTCACCAATGGTAGATCACTTGATCTCTTAAGTGCTTGTAGCCATCACCATCCTCCATGGTTGCCATCTTGCTAGCTCCACCACTTGGCTTGGTCACAATCATTTCTTATAAGCTACACACATGCTAAGTAATAGGATTAGACCAAATAAGTTTCATCAATTAGCCAACACCTAACTAGGGCTTTCACGAGCCCCTTTGGGAGGTCATGCGCGAGGAACAACTGAGGAGCACGGCTGCCTGCTCGATGAGCACCTCCCTGTAGCACCCTGACACTTGGCTAGCAGTCGACAAGCACCCCTGCCTGGCGAGCACGGGCAGGCCAGCAACTGGCGAGCACGCGAGTTTGAGACGAGGAGAAGAGTCTCAGGCTCGACATCCTTCCCCTCCCTGCTACTTTGAATGGAGAGATGAGTCTGGCCATATAACGAGAATAGATATTTGTGTGATGGGAAAAATGTGTACCACGTGCAGCCATGTAGCGTCAGTCAAGACAGACACCCACGGTAGAAAATTATCGTGCCATAAGTGTTGCTTCAAAATTGTTTATTATTCTTTTTCGTAGCATCCATTGTTTTTGTCTAAGACTATGCATGACACGGTTAAACACCAACCAGAACGCCTCAAATATATAGCAAAAACGTGTTATGGATGTAAGGACTAACACATATGTTTGTATAAAAAAAATGCATAATCTACAAGTTAAAACAAATAATCTCCATTTTCTATTTGTTAATAACAGAAGGTCATGTTCGAAATAAATAAGGCTATGTTTGGATCTGTTAGTGTTAACAGTTTGTAACTAAAATTATTACAAGTGTGTTAAACAAAATTGCTATTAGAACTAAATTCGCAATGAGAGTACTAATTATTACTCACTCCGACCTGTAAAAAACATCGTTGCAGCATTTAAAACTTGTCCTGTAAAGAACGTTGTTTAATTGTGCATCGGTTTACAAGTAGGCAATTTTCTTCCTGTTAAAAGTTAATCTGCAGTCTTGTATCTGAGCACGGAGTATGCATGTGCGTGTTTTCATGTGAAAAGGTAGATGTCGTGGCAACTTTGTGCACGTTGGTTTTTGTGTTGTGGTACAAGGCAAAAGTTAATACACCTTGTGTCAATAGAGGTATGCAGATCAATGTTCATCAGTCTTGGTAGTGTCCAATCCTACAACGATCGATATTTTGGAACGGAGACAGTAGTTCTACTATACTATGTTAGTAGATGGATTCATATAACCCTGCTAACAACTACGCCACCTATTTCAAATTTCAATATGTTAGTAGTTCTTGCTATGTATTTGGATATACGCTTATAGTAAAAATATTTTAAAAAGTCAAAATATGCTATAATTTGCGATGGAGTGATTAGTAGCCATTAGTATTAGTTAGCTAATAACTACGGATACTATAGTGGATCAAGCATGCCAAGGCAATTGCAAAGCTGAGGTGCAGAGCATACGGGCTTTACCCAAACGCAGCGTACCAGGAAAAGCCCGGGACAACAGGCACGCAGCCACGCACGCACGCGCGAAGCTCACGGAGGCGAGACGTGAAAACGACGGCTCCTTGGAAAAGCCGGAAAGCGAGGCAATAGTCGGCGAGCGGGCAACCCCACCCGCCGCCGACCATCCGTGTCCATTCTCCGTCCCGTCCCGCTGCCGTCCTCGCCCCGCAAGAGGCCGCAACGCCAAGCGCCGGCCCGGGCGACAACACGTACTCCTCCCTTCGCAAGCCACAGCAATATACCAAGCCGCCCTCGATTATACGGGCGTCCGCAATGGTGTTCAAATCACTGGCTATTTGATGTCCAGGAAGAATGCTCTAGCTAAATGAGACATATAAATAAATACTATTTTGATGAAGCAACTTACAAAAGTAGCACTTTATTGGCTCGCTAGCTATTTGATCTCTCTCCTCGATAGCCAATAAAAGTGCTACTTTTTTATTATTTTTATGCGTCATCTTGTTAGCTATTTGTAAAGTGCTGTTGAGGGTCAATAGAATTCTTTCTGGCTAGTTATTTCACAACGATTGTGGATGGCCTGCCAGCGCCACCACCCGAACTACTAGCGCCACCACCCGAAGGCCAAATCCGCTTCGCGAAGCAGCATATCCCTCCCCGGCCTAGGCTCCTCCTCCACTCCTCCTTCCCTCCTTCCTCTCTCTCTCTCTTTCATCCCTTCCTCGCAGTCCCCTTCTCCTCTCCCCGCGCCCCGACACCTCGTATTTTTTATCCATCGGTGTCGACGAGGGGAGCGACGAAGCGGAGGACGTCCCAGATCTAGGGTTCCCCCGCCGCGTGTCCTTTGAGATAGAGACTAGAGAGGGTCTGCAGCACCATGAGGGCCACCGGGGAGCACACAGCTGCGGTGTCCATCCCCGCCCCCCCGCCGCCGGCTGCTGCTGCGGCCTCTGCGACCGAGGAAGCCGAGAAGGAGAGGAGGAAGAACCGCCGCCGCCCCTCGCGGCGCTCCAAGCAGGCGGCCGTCGCCGCGCCGCAGGGCCCGCACGCGGACGCCGCGGGGCCGAGGTCGGTCAGATCGATGCCGCCCATGCACGTGGGCAGCAGCGGCGCCGGTGTCGACGCCGAGGCAGAGGTGTCCGCGGCGGGAACGAGCCAGTCCTGCCCCCTGCTGCCCAGGCCGAGACCCACGGAGGCGCCTGTGTCGAGGGTGGGCGGGGGAGCTCCAGCCATGCGGTACTTCCAGCCGCACTGGCCTGAGCGGGCCGTGGAGGAAGCTATCAAGGTATATTCGCTGGTGCCATGGGAGGTTTGCGGCTGCGTGGTTGTGGTTTCGCGTGAACTGACACACTGATTTGATGCGTTTGCTGTGCAGAGAGGGTATGCGTTCGTGGGGAAGTTCAGGGTGAACGCTCACAACCGAAACGAGGCAAGCACGGCTCTGTGAGCTGATTATTAACGTTGCACTGCGCCCTTGCAACTGTGTGCTAACGTTTGGATTGTGTCATGTTGCAGGCGTACTGCACAATTGATGGCATCCCGGTGGATCTTCTCATTACAGGATTGGCACAAAACCGAGCGGTATGTACATCTCTGCATGCTAATTATTGGGTGTTTATGAAGCTGCCCCATAAGGAAGTTTTAGTGGGTACTGGATAATGCAAAGCCACGCTGTCGCGCTAAGCTCGTGTCTCCGTTAACTGGTTAGGCGTTGTCTGGGAATGTGGTTTTCTATTAGCTAGTTACCCAGCCAGGAGGAATAAAAAATGGTGTCAGATTTGGCACGAAATGTGACTCAGGACAAAATTCAGACTATGCTGTTGTGTCTTTACTTCCTGTGATACAGCATCTATGCAGCACGGATACGTGTACGTCTACCGGTATCGGAAGGATACGGATGCACGGATATGGCAATTTCCTAAAAAGCCCGATATGTGGATACGTTTTACTATTTTAAAATAAAAAAGATAATAATGTATATTAAACTAATGACAATAAAACATTGCAGTCTAGATAACTACATGTTCTATTGTTACGTTTTGCTATCAATAGATGGATTCAGGCTTGCATCAACTTCCTATTTCCTCATTTGTTTCACTCTCATCCACAACATCATGCCGCAGAGTAGATCGTGAATGGGAAAAGGAAAAAAGGAGACACTGTCCACTGCATACAAAGAAAATCAAGCAACAGGAAATTAAGAACTGCAAAAACATAGTAGATCGAGAATGGACAGGGGAAGAGCAAGTGGCGACCAAGCAAACAATAAATCGCAAACTGTGGAAATATAGTAGATCGAGAACAGGAAGGGGATGAACTCACGGGTGGTCGTTGGATGCCTAGATCCATGTCGTGAGGGCAGAGACGTTGCCAGCGGCCAGCGAGCAGGGGCGGAAGCTCGTTGCTGGCAAGCGGGGGCAGAGGCTTGTTGCCGGCGGCCGGCGAGCAGGACGAGGCATCACCACGCGTGTTCCCTGGAGGCGGCGCGAGGTGCAGGAGTGCGTGCGTCGGGGGGCTGCCATTGGGGACAAGGGAGATAAGGGAGTGCATGCTTGATTGTCGGGCTGGGCCGTCTGGAATGGGTAGATATGTATCGGCCACATACTTAATATTCGTGAAATTAATAAAAATCGGATACTCTGCAGATACGTATCCATCGCGTATCAGCTGCGTATCCATATCGATATGGCATCTCCTTGGTGTATCCGTGTTACATAGTATAGCATCACCAACTATCAAGTTTTTGTCATGCCATAGAATTGGGCATCTCAAAATTTGTGCTGAAAATAACTTTACCTTCTGCACACCAGGCACAGCTTTTTCCCTGCACAGCTGGTTGAAGCTTGCTCTACCTTGTAATGCACTTTCATGTTGAACTTAGTCAGGACTGCAACCAGTCCAATTGGCATTTCTTCAAATAACATGTGACCATACTATTACCATAATAGCTTTTTAATTTTAGAAATGATTCAAATAAAGCTGCATTACTAGTTTTACCTTATTGATCATTTTGTTGGGTTTTAGTGTTCTGCTCCAGGTGCAGTGCTCTCTTTCATCCTTTCATTCAATAAATTTTATCTTTTGTCTTGCATGCAAGAGCCTTTTCTATTTGTTTACCGGTACTCCTAACAAAGATTATGGTTCCTAAACAAACTACTAGTGCTATAGGTGATATGCATATGTCTGTATGCATTTTTTTTATCTTGATGTCTTACCATATGGTTTTTTATAGGGGCCGAGTTTCAATGCTTGCGGTGCCTATACCATTTCTTCTCTCTAGCTGTGCCTATTTATGCTACACGGATTTTGAACTCACAGCATTGTATATCTCATGAATTGCATTGCAGGTTGAAGGTGATCTTGTTGCTATCACACTGGACCCTGTTGCTCATTGGACTAGAATGAAAGGTCCGAATGTTGCATGCAACCCTGTGATAGGAGGAGATTTTGTGGTCCGTGAGGTTAGTGAAACAAATGGGAATCATAGTTTGAAGAAAGGACAGGCAGTTGACGGCTGCAGGTTTGAAAGTTGCAGTAACGGTGTACCTGGTTTGGATAGGATGCATCCTCCTCACAAGAACAGTGGTTTTAGTCAAGCTGTTAAGTGTGGAAATGGGAATGCTACTGTCCCTGAAAGGAATGAGATAGACTTGAATGATGGAAAGAGTGACGCTGCAAGAGCATTAGAAAGGATCTGTGCCATGATATACTCTCATCCAAGCAGACGTCCTACTGGAAAAGTATTATCAGTCATTAAGAAATCTCCACGCCGCGATGCCATTGTAGGTTTCCTTTCTTCTTTCTCAGAGTTCCCTGGTGGAGAGCAGCAGAAAAATCAGATGGGTCTAAAGAGGATGAACAACAGAGCATCATCAGTTGCAGACTTGTTTCATCTCTTGCCTACTGACCCCAAATTCCCTCAAATGGTTGTGAGTTTTAGCACTTTGCCAGATAGTGTCAGACAGAGCCTAAGAGATGACACAGCTATTGAGAAGCAATTGGTTGCTGCACGGATTGATGAATGGAATGAGGAAAATCTCTATCCCTATGCCCATGTTATACGGTTCTTCGGGAAGGGTGGGCATGTTAAAACACACATGGATGCTATATTATTTGAGAATGCGATATCTGATGATGAGTTTTCCCCTGAGTCCTTGGCATGTCTTCCTGACAATTGTTGGAAGATTCCTCAAGAAGAACTTGAAGTGAGAAAAGATTTGAGGGAGGTCTTGTCTTTTACAATAGACCCTCCTACTGCATCAGACCTTGATGATGCTATATCAATTGAAATACTTTCAGGAGGAACTATCCGTATTGGGGTTCACATTGCAGATGTTTCGTACTTTGTACATCCAGAGTCTGCATTAGATGCTGAAGCTCAAAGTCGATCTACTAGTGTTTACACCCTGAAACGTAAAATCTCAATGTTGCCTTCAAGACTTTCAGAACTGGTTTCGCTTAATCCAGGTGTAGACAGGCTTGCCTTTTCAATTATTTGGGATATTGATCTTCATGGTAACATAATTAGTCGCTGGATTGGTCGAAGCATCATCTTTCCGTGCTGCAAGCTGTCATATGAGCTTGTGCGGGATTTGATTTGTAATGAAGCCAGTCAGGCTAGATCTGCTGTTTCTTCTCTTGAAGTACATGGTATATTTGAGAGAGATGATGTTATCAAGTCACTTAGAGGCCTTAATGAGGTCTCAAAAAATCTGAAGGAAATTAGGTTCAAGGGTGGAGCTCTTTCTCTTGACACTGCTAAGCTTATGATCTTGTTTGACAAAGACGGTGCTCCATGTGATAGCTATCGCTGTGTGAGGAACAATGCATGCTTCATTGTTGAGGAGCTGATGTTGTTGGCGAATATGTCAGTTGCAGAAGTCATATCTAATGCATTCCCTGATTGTGCCTTGCTTCGTAGGCACCCTGAACCTAATTTGCGGAAGTTCAGAGAGTTCGAGGCATTTTGTGCTAAGAATGGTTTTGAGCTGGATGCTTCGTCATCTGGTCAACTCCACCTTTCACTTTCTAGAATAAAGGAAAAGTTGCAAGAGGATCCTGTTATGTTTGATATTCTCATGTTTTATGCTTCAAAGCAAATGCAGTCAGCAGAGTACTTTTGCACAGGGGACCTGATAAGCAAGAAAGATGATTGGGCACATTATGCGCTGTCTGTCCCATTGTATACACACTTCACTTCACCACTTCGAAGATATCCTGATATAATCGTTCACAGGACTCTGAATGCGGTGATTGAGGCTGAACAAGTGTATATGAAGCAAAAGAAATCTTCCACAGGCCGGAATGGAGTCAAAGCCTCTTGTGAATTGATGGATAGATGTTTTACGGGCCTCCAGTTGTGCAACGATGCTGCTGAATCTGAAGAAGGAAAAAAAGCACTTTCTGCTGCAGCTAAGAAATTTAAGGTTCCGTACTCAGAAAATCTCGGGGAGATTGCTGAACACTGTAATGAAAGAAAGTGGGCTGGTCGCCGTGCAGAAGATGCTGGACAGAAGCTCTACATGTGGGCTCTGATAAAGAACAAAGAGGTAATTGGTGCATCACCATTTCCAGCTTTCAAGCAAGTTTTCCCGTGAGCTTTATTTTGAAATTCTGCTGTTTTTAACTCTTATCTTTGCAGGTTGTGGTCTGCAATGCTAGAGTTCTGGGGCTTGGACCCAGATTCATGTCAGTTTATGTGCCCAAGCTCGCGGTATGATTTTTTTTTTTTGCCAACCTCATATAAAAGGAGCACTTGTTTCATTTTTCTTCTTCCTCACCTCAGTGTGATTTTACGATGCAGATGGAACGAAGGATATATTATGATGAAGTGGAGAGCTTATTGGTTGAATGGTTAGAAGCCACTGGAACGTTAGTGCTTGATGCATGCAGAAACAAGCCTGCTCAAAGGAGGGGAGCTCAGATGAAGTGCAGGCCAATTCAGGAAGTCGCCATGGTGGTGAACCCCTCAGAGTTGTCTGAAGAAGATGAGGAATCAGGGGCAACAGAAGCTGGCGGCTGCACTGCCAAGTCTGTTTTGTTGAGTGGCGATGCAGTGAAAGCTCAGGTCGCTCCAGCTGTTCTGCCCTTGGTGATACATTACCTGAGTGACATCCCTGTGGTTCTTCATGCAATTGGTGGTGAGGATTGTGCGGTGGACATCGGAGTAAGACTGTACATGGCGTCATACTTCGAGTTATAGGAACCCTTCCGTCATGATAGGAAATAGTTGGCCGATTTCAACAGTTTTTCAGTCGAATGAAAGTAATAAATGAGGGATCCCATAAAGTCATGGTAGACAAAATTCCAAATTAGTGCTGTAGATATTTCATTCATGTATAGCTAATTAGCTACCCTTCCAGCGCAGAAAAAAAAAACCCCAACCCCTATCAGTTCTTTACCATCCTGTGACACTTGAGGGTTTGCTCGCAGAGTCAAGTGGCTTCTGTTTTTATTCCCAGGCTGCTTGATGAGGTACCGGAAAGAATGGTGGAAGAGGGAGTAAACACTAGTGCCGCATATTAGTATCTTTAATGATTTTCTCCTAGTTTGTGAAACCACCTGAAGTATTTTTTTCCTGGTGGGTTCACTTAGATGTTGAAACTGGTGTTTGTTTACTTCAGATAATAAAAGTCTCTTTAGTGACTTTCTGTTGCCGTCGTTTGTGTTTTCAATTGTTTCGTGAGGACAAGATATATGGTGCAGTACTGCAGTGTTCTCTTTGAAGCTGTTGTTGTGTAACTATTCTTTGCAATTACAGCTTTACCCCTGCAGATCATGCGAGCACTCAGAAATGCTGTAGGACTTCCATTTGGTTCGGAGACTAATTTCAGTGCAAGGATATTTGATTGTATATTCGTTTATACGGATTGATAATCTGATGCTGCGTCCTAGGCTCCCAGAACATTTGGAATGGCTACTAGCTACAGGATTTTAGCGTTGTAGTTTTGCACTTCAATTCGCCTAAAATGGTGATTATGCTGTGTTCTGAGTGTTGACTATTCATCCTTGAACGTTAATTTGATTGCTTCTTCCGGGTCAGAAAGACTGGCTCAGGCTAACCGCCAGTTTCATGAGTCCTGGTAGATGTCTGATCCACCGGTGACAGTTTACCTCAAAATGCCAAAGACTGGAACAACAACCAGTAATGTCCATATTTCGCCATGTGGCAGTAACAAAAGTACAGTATTTACAAATCTGCAAACTCGCTTTGAGAAAAAGCAAGTCTCCAGTACTACCTGGTCCTGCGCACAAAAATGATTGCAACTCTCAAAGCCTACTGAAAACTGTACAAACGTGGCATGTCTATTTGGCAGTTCAATTGGCTATGGGATGGTCACCATCGACAAATTCCTGGTTTCTCAGTCCGGCATAGTGTCAGCGTCTCCTCATATTTGGAAGGGTAGACGAAGCCCCAAAGCTGCATTAAACGAGAGAAGCACAGTTAAACAGTGCCTTTCTCCCAAACTCGTAAAACGTGTGAGCGTCCATAACAAGGCTCTTTATGTCCTTGCAGAATTATTTCTGTTGATAGATTAATCTCAAAAGCGTCTTGAGCATTTGGATGTAATATGTTCACCAGAAGAAAGATGCAGAACGCAATGCTTGAATGTTTTAAATACCTCAACATCTTTCACTGAGAAGTCTGAAGAATGCGACAAACACCCGTTGTTAAAAGTCTCTGAATTAGAACTTGAACCAGTCAAACTGCAAAGATAAATGCAGAAAAGAAAGGTGAATTGTGCGGAAATTAGCAATGACTTGTATACTAGTCATAGATGGTGCAAGATATTACAGGTCTGCATCAAGATAGAGTGCGAAATGACCTCCTCCCCCCAGAGCCAAATAGTCGGTGGAGCACACCGTAAAATAGTTATTTGCGCCTGCAGTAAGTTTTTTACCTTTAGATGAAGGAAACTTAATGAAAACAAGGCTATTACATCAAGATGATACAACCGGTCTTGGAAGATCTTGCATAATTAAAATTATACGCCTAAAATATTTTAGATGTTAATCAATCCCCAAATTAGATTGCCACATGCATGAGTAAAAAAATCCCTAATACCATAAAATAGGTGTTTGCGCCTACAGTAAGGAGACTTTCAATAGGACAATAGCTTACGCAAAGAACAGTTTCTCAGAATGTACAACAAAGTCACAGCGGTGTTGGTAAATTGTTATATTAAATGCACTGAAATAACATGAAATAGAGATTTCGCCATATTATGATGTTATCACGCAAACCATGAGATTGATAAAACTGAAAATTACCTGTCGGTTGATATATGACAGGGCGATTGTGTAAATTAGTGAAACGAAGGAATTATTGGTCCCCTGCAAGATGAATTTTCAAAATATTCAGCACAAGAATTTCTCTTAACAAATAATTTATCAAAGTGTTGAGGCGCGAAACCTGATACTTCTTTGAACTGGATGGCTGCAATGGGGCCTCAACTAAACCACCAAAAACTGTGCCTTTTTTATCCCCAACAACCTGTAACATAACATCAGAAGATGAATAGGAAAAGTAGAAATAAGCAATCTATGGCACTTTTTTAAAAAATATATCAGATGACGCTATGACTGCCCACAAAATCCACATCATCAACAAGTATTTTTTTAGGCTAACAATATATAGTAACTTAAATATGAAATGGTCAGTAACATTACCAACAGTGAGAAACCAGGCAAAGCATGCTCCTTCTATATAAGTAGATAAAGATATGCCATGCCTCCAAGTACTGCACAACTATGAACATGAACATTAGATAACAGTAGACAAACATGATCAAAGTTAGAACATATCAGAATAGAGACATCTTAAACCTGTATAGCAAGACCCAGTTCCTTCCCTGGGCAAGAACCGGGAGAGAGGCATAAAGAATCGATTGCATCAGTTCTGGCAAAAGAACAGATGGTTCCGACATAGTTGGCAAACTACTGAAGGAAGCAACTTCCTTTGGTTCCTGGCACTCCAATACAGGTGCATCTGGTTCAGTATGAGTTACTGCCTCCCTGTCAATTTTAGGCTCTGCAGTTGTTTGTTTGAAACCACCAATCCTTGCCGCCTTGTTAATGATTTTCCCGATGGAATGCTTCCCCCTACTTATCAGACCTGTTCTTCCCTTGCTTCCCTTCCTCATGGGTGTTAAAGTAGGGTAATCCATGTCCACGTTCTGCTCAGGAATTATCTCCATTGAATCGTTATTAGAGCTCGATGATGACAAAAATGAGATCAGGAATGCTCTGAAGGAAGATGTGTCAGGGCCATCAAGGCTATCAGAATTGTGCTCGGAATCATTATCATCCTCCAAGTTTTCTTGCACTTCGTCAGCCTCCTGCAAATCCCAAAGAAATTGAAATAGAATCTTTCAATAACATGAGATGGTGACTTACAAATCTGAAATGGTTAGAGTAAGTGCTAGTACTAACTGGAACCAAACACATGAACAGAAATCATCACCTGGCCAAATGCGATAGATTACAGCATGAAAGAGTAAAAGATAAAGAATGAAGAAATGGGAAGCCTACCAAATACCACCTGATAAACTTTGCCTTGCAGTTACATCTATCAGGAACCTATTTTAAAGCGGATAAAACTTGGTTTCCATCAAAACATTCCCGCATGAAAAGTGAAAACACACAGGAAATGCAAGATACATTGATGGAGTGAACCTATTTCAGTGTGCCCTTTGCATACCATAGGCATCTAAACATCCTTAAACCAAAATTAGTTCAGGAACACAGATTGCCTGGCCTAGCGAACAGTCCTAACTGTATTGGAGCGCCAATTTCTGAATAAGCTCATACCAGAAGAAGCAAACCCTCTGCGTGAGCTAAGCAAGAGCGCTTGCCAAGCTAGCACTAGTTCCACCAACCAAAGCATGTCCTAATTAGCATCAATCAACACTAAACCCCACAGGAATCGCACACCAAACCCTAACGATAGGTCACCCCAGCTGCGAAATCACTCTTTACCCGAGCGGATGTCGCAGCCCGAGTCGCCCAACCGCCCGAATCAGGAGCGCGAGCGAGTCCCCAATTCAAAACCGGACCGAGTCGCTGCACGAGAGGTGAGGTGAGGGGAAGGGAGCGGGGATCCGGTGTCTCACGGGGAGGTGGGAGGTCTCGCGCTCGGAGACGGGGTTGAGGATGACGGTGGTGAGGTCGGACACGAAGTGCGCCGCCTTGCTGCTCAGGGACGGCAAGTACCCCATCGGTCCTCCTTACGGGCCCACGCCCACGAGCTCCGCCCGTGGCTGCTAAATTTGGGAGGCGCTCGACCGCCCCTGACGCTTCCGGAGCTGCGCTGGGATGGGTGGGTGAGAGGACCGGAGAAGGCGGAGCCGGCGAGCGCCGGAGTGACTTCGAGGGGGGAGACGAGCAGATTTGGACTCGTTCGGTGGTGGGTCGTGGCGTTGTCCGCGGCAGTTAGCGGGTACCGGGTAGCGACGCCGGCCCGTGCACGGGGGGAGGGGGAGGCGGGTAGGCGGATAGGATGTAGCCGAAGTCAGACCATCCTACGCGGCCCTACCAGTCAGAGGATGTTTAGCATTTCCAACGGTTGGGGCCCGTTCGATCAAATCCAAGGGTACAGTCCCTCGGGAAAAAAAGAGAGCCTTCTATTTGTATGCCATTAAAAAAGATGATGGAATCGTTCATATCCTTTGAAAATGGGTTCTAACGCTCTTGTCAATGAGTTTGAAAAGTTTTTTCTCTCACGTCATTTCGTCTATTTCTAGCCCTAACGGTGTTAAATTTGGATGAAAAATGACTTCAATGCCCTTAAAAATTTTGTTTCTCATGCGCCACTGGCTGTTGGCAAACGTGTGGATCGCAAGCAACGCAGGGTTGTTGTTGGTGTCGTCGTCCGAGCGGACCAAGGTGTTGCAGTTCAAGAACACCGAGCGTCTGTTCGCCGGTTGCGGCCGAGCCGGCGGCGGTACGCTGTGGCGGCCGCCAGGCTGAGCACGGTGGCCGCGGCGTTCTCCTTGGCGTGCCACGTGGCGCCCGACCCCATCACGTCGCAGAGCGCGTTCACAGCGCCCTCCGCGTGCATGATGCGCTTCTTGTTGGCCTCCAGGATGGAGAGGTTGAGCAGCTTCGTGACGCGTTGAGCTGCAAGGCCGAGTCCTCGGACCGGAGCAGAAGCACGAGGAGCCCCGCGGCGCCGGCCTCCCGATGAACGCGCGGTTGTCGAACCCGGACTTGGAGAGCTGCCGGATCTCCTGCACCACGCGCTTGGTCGCCTCGGGGGAGAAGGACGCCGACAGCTTCTTCACGAGGAACGACGCGGTCATGCGCGCCGCCTTAAGCGTCTCCTGCTCGGGCACGATCTCCCACTCCACGTCCTGGATGAGCGCGAGCACGCCGGCCTTGAGCTCCAGCTCCGGGTTCGGGGCCGCCGCGCGGCGGCACTGCCGCGACGCGAGCGCCAGGAGGTTCGACACGTCGTCGGCGAGGCCGAGGTCGGCGACGGGGAGCAGGTCGAGGAGCGTGACGAGGTCGTGCTGGAGCTCCCGTGCACGGGCCGCCACCTCGTCCGACTGGAGCAGCAGGTGCGTGCGGTTGCGCGCGCCGCAGTCGGCCACCAGCGCCTTGAACCGCTGCAGCACCAGGGAGGCTCCCAGAGGCACAGCTACGCGGAGCGCGGTAGCAGCAGCAGCCGGAGCGGGCCTGCGGCCGCGCCGCACAGTAGCAGGTCGTCGAAGACGGCCGCGAGCAGGCGCGCCCGCCTGGCCACCGCCGCGAAGACCTCGCGTAGGAACGTCGTTGGCTCCTCGCCGCCGCCAAGTCCCGCGCCAGGCGGTGCAGGGAGCGCAGGACCTCCCTGTCGGGCGCCGACGAGGAGTAGGGGGATGACGGCCACGCGTCGCTCGTCGCGGCGCTAGCCATTGATACTGCTTGTTGTCAGCGGCGCATAAGAAACAAAGTTCTCAGGGGCATTGAAGTCATTTTTCATGCAAATTTAACACCGTTAGGTCTAGAAATAGACGGAATGGTGTGAGAGAAAAAAACTTTTCAAACCCAGGGACAAGAGCGTTAGAACCCATTTTCGAGGGACATGGACGATTACACCATCTTTTTTAATGACATACAAGTAAAAGGCTAAAAAAAACCGGGGTACAAGGTCGCCTACGCAGAAAATTTCTTTTGTGCCATCAAATTTATATCAATCCTCATGTGCCATAGAAAAAATAATGTTCCCTTTAATGCCACTGGATCTAATTTTTGCATCCCATTTCCAATAGTGCCCCAAAGAGAGAGAAAGAAAAGGCTTTGGGGGTTAAGAAAATTATTGGGTCAAAATTATGGGGGTGGGGGGGGGGGTATTTGTAAGTTGGTCAAATCTTTTCATCAAAACTCAGGATGTGGTTGGCAAAAGTTTATCCTTCCTGAAGACAATCATGGTCGTCTGCCTTCGCTCACTAATGATTCTGGGAGTTTCGGATCAACATAGACATACACATAGAAGGGTGGCGCGTGGGCGACAGCAGCACGATGAGGCGCGACTACGGACCATGATGAGCAAGCGACCAAACAAGCGATGAATATTTTCTTTGTTTTTCATTAGGTGTTTTCCCCTACATTTTGTAGAGCACATGAATCCTTTTCTTTGGGACGTATCATTCATCCATTCCAAACATCAATATTTAAAAAAAAATCTGCAAAGTTTGACGGAACAATAGCCAAATAGTACACATCACAAGTATATTACAGAGTCCCCTTCGGTTAATCGGTTATAACAAACAGGGTGCTCAAAATTGTCAGTGACCATACTGCATCATCATATACTACATGCTTCAGGCTTTCAGATTAGAAGTACTACAATCCTTGCACTGATGCAACTATCCAAGAGGCGACTAGGGTCTCTGGTGGAGGAAACTATGTCACACGGTGCGGCGTGGAGACAGTCTTCCGGTAAGAGGGTTTCTGCAGAAGGAGCTGTGCTACTGTCTGATCCATGGGGTTCGTCTGCGTCTCGGCCCATCCGCCTGATTCGAACCTGCTATACGTAACATTATAAACATATTCAGGACCTGAACTGGTGGTTCAAGGTACAGTGATTCCACGAATTAACGAATCTACTGTATATCAGAACATGCATGGCATGACATCCAAGACAAGTTAGTACCTATTTGAACCTGATGGTCCCAATCCTCCACTTGCACTAGCTACACAATGCCTTTGTTCAAGCCTGCTGGCCAACCGGTATAGGGAATCCCTTATGCGTCCTTTGGTCGCCAGATCAAGCTGCACGTGTTGCACATAAAAAAGGATAGAAAAATTGAAGTATTTTAGTACTAATTTCAGTCGACGAAACGGAAGACAGCATCACGAGAATGGTTACGAAATGCTGTGCCAGTGACTGTAAATTGCCTGTACTACCTTATTCATCCCATTCTGAAGCTTCTTAAAAGAAAGATCCTTTACTGGCACAGCATCAAGAACCACTGCCGAGCCAGGCTGCCCATGTAATCCTGCAGAACTCATGTCCTCCGAACAGAACTGTAGCTCTGCACACTCGAGAGCGCAGCTGCCTGCAAACTCTTCTGGAAACCGGTGTTTCGGTGCTGACGAAGTGGTGTCGCTCACCAGCATCTCCGGCTGCTCATACGTTGCCAGCGGAGGAAAGTACATGTCCAGCGGGTTTTCAGCCATCTCCTCCAGGATTGTATCCGGCGGAGCCCCGTTGAACGGGTCTCTAGTCTTCGTCGCAGAACGAGGGGCAGGAGCAGCAGCAACGGTGTCTGGCCCTGAGCAGCAGCAGGTAGACGAACCATCGGTGCACATGGTGCTTGATGCCGCTGGGACTAGACGCGTTTCCGGACTTGGGCAAAGAATAGCCTCTAGCCCCTCCCAGCCACTCGCGAGTGCTGCTGTATCATCATCAAACGGGAGGAAGAGTTCGGCGTCCGAAAGACCGGAAGAGGAGCTGCCAGCATGTGCATCGTAATTCGAGGCTGTACCACTACTACTACTTGCTCCATTTCTCCTGGACTGTTGCTTGGTTTTTGTCGTATTTACCTACATATATAGGTCAATCAAGATAGAAAAAAAAATTCTCAACTGAGTGTATAAAAGCTTTTCAGAGGGAAAAATGATCTGGACTCGTGATATTGACGAGGGCAAAGTTATTGACTCTTGGCGTGATAAGAGAAGCTACCCTTAGCTTGGTAGGAAATCCTTTGCATCATACCAAGGGTAGAGAAAGTAATCAGGAATGAATCAGCAAGTACCTTCAGAGTGTTGCTGTCGTTTCCATCAATTGCGAAATCAATATCGTCAGAGCAGCTGCTCCGTACTAGCTGAGCTTCTGGTGAGCAATTTGAGGACCATAGTATGTCATCAAAATAATTGCTCCCTATCTCAAACGTAGGATCGAAATTTCTTAAGAAAATGAAAGGAAAAAAATGTCGAGACATCACAAAACCGGTGGCGTTGCTAATCAGCTGGTGGTAAAGCCGGAAAGGCACATGCTAAACATGGCAAGACGGATTACCTCAGGCTTGCCTCGAGATCGTCGAAGCCGGCCAGCTCAGGCCAGTCGGAGAAGAACATATCGTCCCTCTTGCTGTTGCCGTCATCTTGGAGTGTTTGGACAGTCTTGCCTCCAGTCGAAAGAACGCCTGAACAACCTCGTGTACCAACGCATCCTTGACCTTGAGCACTGAACATGCCGTGGCCTTGAACTAGCATACTGTGGTCACTGATCGTAGAAAAGTCATCCATCGCGTTGGTCTCGATGCTTGAGAAAAATAGCTGCGAAGATAAACGAAATTAACATCACAGACATAATAATAACTAAAAAAAGAAAAGATGGAGAAGCAGAAACGGTGACATATACAGAGCTTGACAGCGAGAAACTTGTTTCTACAGAACACCTCTCTATGTAGTACCACTATTCTTCTCGTGTCTTTCTATGATGAAGCAGAGAAGACCAAGAAAAAGCAACGACGACCCACCATCGAAAGGTACCAGAGTGGAGCCAGAGAACAACCGGAGCGAGCCATATACCTCGTCTCGAACTGCAGTCGCAGCAGGGACGGAGTCAAAAGTCAAAACAACCGGCGACGCAGTACGCAGAGCTTGGAACTTGTTGGAAGAGTACTCGCGAGGCGGCCTGACGCCGGCACAGTGAGGCATAAATAGGAGCAGGATGAGCAGCGCGGGCGCCGAACGCCGATCGATCGTCGCCCGAGCCATTCGATCGGTGGACTGGGAGTTAGGCGCGTGCCGAAAGTGCCGGGACGCTTGCGATTCGGACTGGGAGTTAGCCATGCACATCATTCGATCGGTGTTGCCCGCCCCCCCGGTCGTCGGAGAATGGCGATTCGGCACAGCTCTGTCGCGCCCCGACGCCGACGGGACGCCAGAAACGGCAAGGGGGGTCGGCCGGCGCCCCGGTTCTGGCATGCGGACAGCGACGCGCGCGACCGTGGGGTAACGTGCACGTCGAACCGGCGCCGCGCCCTAGATCGCGATCACATCAGGATCATACACACAGTACAGGTTGGTTCCACGTAGGCTATCGGCTATGGCATTGCCATCCACACATCCACTCGCCTACGCCGAACGCGGGCCGCGTCTTTCGCGAGAAGGGCAACACGGCAAGGTGGCGATTGTGTTTGTGTTTGTGTTGTGTGAGGCGATTGTGTTTGTGTTGTGTGAGGTCCTGCTGGTGCGCGCGACGTGGTGGTCTTGACGAATATAGAGTGCCCGCTAACTGGCCCTCGTCACCGAGCTTTCGAGGGCGGTGGTGTGTCGCCCTGCTCCGTTCGGGGCGGTTCGGCGGCCATGCCGTGCTTTTTGACGTGCGCGACGACGACACGACGTTTCACGTGGGGGGATTGATCATGTTCCATCGGTTGGCGGTGCGCGACAGCAGTTGGATCGATCAGAGGCTTTGCTCTGTTCGGTCCGGCTACGGCTGCTGATGCTATTTTATTTTTGCGAGAGAAAGGCACCGTTTTACTTTAGATGATTATGTACGCAACGCACGCATGTCAGTATGTGTATACACACGTGTAAAGTTGGCAGCCAGCTTTGGGGTTTTGTTAGTTTTCTGATGAATTTACTGATCTCCAAGTTAGCGCAGCGTGTCGTACGCACGCGGCGGCAACGTTTGCGTGGATCCAAAGCGAGCGTTTTTATGGTTTTTGTGCCGCACGTAGTATGTACGTACGCGACATGAACACGGACCAGATCATATATATGGCGGCCCTTTAAAAAGTTCATATGGTAGCCACGCATGACGTTGACACCGTGACGTGCATGGTGAAGAGAATAGTGCCATTGGCGTGTCGGGGAGAGTGTTTCGATCGGGCCTTGTCTGCACGAGCGGAGTTCGAATTTTCTCTTTGGGTCGCCACACCTGACACCACTCGATCACCACAGGTCCACACGGCCGGCATCGGTCACCTGTCCGCCGTGTGCACGCACGCTCGCAGCGACACGGCACGCTAGCTATATCGAGGCCGAGAGTTGTGATTTGGGTGGCTCATTTCGAGTTGGCAGCAGTTACTGTTGTAGGTCCGTTTATTATCCTGCCAAACTCTTTGCCAATTTGGTACAAGAAGCTCCTAGGCCTATAAAGTCGCTGGAAGAAGCTAGTAATCTACTCGTACTCTCTAGTGGCAGTTTGGAGAACTATTGGCACCCTGTTCGAAGCTCTTAAGACCTGTGATGGGTTCCAGCCTTCCAGGTTCCCACAGCAGGTAAAATAGTCATGTTTGGTGATTGATGAAGAAACGTTTCCAAGCAGAAGTTGTTTGCCGTCCGGCGGAGCAACAGCAGGACAACGTTACGAAGCAGTGGCGGACCTAGATTTTTATCACAGGATATGCCGGACAATTTTTTTTATGTAAGTCAATAAAATCATATTCCTATTTGATAAAATCACGTGCATTAAATAACATGATAAGTTTTTAATTTTAAATATTAAGCTAAAGACTATTAAAAATTAACGATATAAATAGTTTAAATAAAATATAAATAGTTCAAAATAAATAAAATTAAATGATGAAGTATAATTATTTGTGCTTAATTTTAGAGGAGACAAGAAAATAAAATTTAAAACAATGTTCTATATGCTATTAATAAGTAATAATAATGATATCAAAAATATATCATATATAGTTATTAATATTGAGAGAGGATAACAGAGAATGGATTAAAAGCTACTCACAAATCGTGAAAAGTAGAAAAATAAGAACCAAAAGCCACTCGCAATGAGTGAGAAAAGGAAAAAAATAAGAATAAGAAAAAAAAATGCAGCGGCAACAAGAGATGGAACTAGCGACCACTCACCCAGCAAGTAGAGAGCTTTCCACTACGGTAACAAGATGGTAGATAACTATAGGTGAAACATTTTTTTATTTAAAAGAAAAATATAACTATGTGTTAATTATATGGCTGCCCACAGGGTACGCCGTGGACTACCTGACATATCCTGTAGGTCCGCCCCTGCTACGAAGACGGAGCAGCATAGCGTCCTCGACGCGTAATAATCCGATCGATGGAAATCTCACCGTCCTACTTGTCGTCTCCACTACTCAGCCGGTGCTGCGCACGGTGATGCACCGGTCCGCACATGCACATGGTGGCTGCGCGTCAACCCTAGCTCGCGCATGCCACTTTGGGAATTACGCTCCGCGGTCCGCGGAGTAGACGCGAACGACCGATCGATCGAGCGGGTGCAAGCTGCCGGGCCACGAAAGGTGACGGAGAGGCCAAAACGGACCGCCGCGGCGTTGCTCGTGTGTTTTTCTCGGTACTCCGCCGGGGTCTCGGGAGGGGGATGCAGAACACGGTTAAAGGTGGCTGGTTCCTTCTTTTTTCTTTATTTTCTTTCTTTCTTTCATCTACTTTTTCTCTTATTCTCTTTAATTTTTACAATTATTAAGTAGTACTAGCTGTAGGGGACTGAAGTCCATCCAGCCTCTAGTCGCATACATTTTTTCGTTCAAACGACAAAACTATCAACCGTGTTTTTTATAATAGTATCAACAACCGTTCACTAAGGGTCTGTTGGATGTAGTATCAACAACCATTAACTATCAACTGTTTGGTTGAGCTTTTGACTTTGGCTTTTGGCCCTAAAAGCTAAAAGCCTAACAAAGGGGTGGTGCTAGAGGCGATTTTTGCAGAAGCAGAAGCTTTTCCGTAGTACATTTTTGAAAGTTACTTTGACCCTGCTTTTGACTTTTTGCTTTCAGCTTTTCAAAATAGGTGAAATAAAAAACGTTTTTATAATTATTTAAAAAAACAAAACTAGAAAATATACTTTATACTTGTTTAACCAGACAATTTTCAGCTTTTCCACAGCTCACAGCCCACAGCTGCTTTTCCACAGCTCACAGCCACAACAACTTTTCCCCAAAAACACCTCAACCAAACAGGGCCTAAAATTTACTAGCTAAAATTTCAATATAAACCTTTAATTTGCTAAAAGTTTCTCAGCTAAAGTTTAGTTGGGTGTTTGGATGCTTCAGCTAATAGACTTCGCTAAATTTTAGCTGAATTTAGTTGAGTTAGAATAATTAAATATAACTAAACTTTAGCTGAATTCTTGGATGTCTAGCGGCTAAATTTAGTCAGCTAAAGTTTAACGGGTATATCAAACAGGACCTAGGTGTACATCTGTCACGGGATGTTCTAGCAGTATTTTACGCCGGCTATACTCCCTCCGTATCACAAATAGAGTTCGTTTTGACAAAGGTTTCGGTCAAACATCGAATATAAATCATGAATAACTTTTAAATTATTGAGTTTAGAAATGTAAAAATCATATAAATAAATTTATCTTGAAAAGTACTTTCATAAAAGTATATATATACCACTTTATAACAAATATTTTTAAAAAAATAAGTGGTCAAAATTATGCTTTGGAGATCGTGTCGTTGTCCAAAACGAACTCTATCTATGATATGGTTGTTATATGGAGGGAGTACACTGCTGGCACACATGGTGCTGCCTTTTGAGCAACACCTAATCCACGATGCCTAAATAGGCTTTGGCGAATTGATCTATCCCTGCTGAATGTCCCACCATCATCTCACTCGCGTGTCGCGTCTACCCAGACGTCGTGGCCGGGCCGGCGGTCGTGGCCCCAACCCCAAATAATAAAATAATAATTGGGAGCTATACGGAGTACTGTACTCCATAGACACGGAGTATAGTACGCGAGAGAAAAGGGTCCCAATGCCAACCACTTCGCCACTTGCCCGCATACCCTCGCTGTCGCTGTCTGGCCGGCTGGCCCCCACTCCGATCGGCGAGGCAAGGCATTCTCCGCAAACTCCTCCACACCCCACACGGAAACCCCTCGCCTCCCGGCGTCTGTTCCCCGCGCGCACCGCGCGGCCTCCCTCCCTCCGCTGCTACACATACCCACCCTCTCCATCCCATCCCATCCCATTCCCAGATCCCACCGACGCAGCGCAGCGATCGAAACGCGACCCGAACCGACGCAATGGCGACGCTCACCATCCCCTCCTCCGTCCCGGCCGTCGTCGAGGACTGCGAGCAGCTCCACAAGGCCTTCGAAGGTCCCACTCCCACCCCGACCCCGACCGCATTCCTCACTCGCTGCTCGCGCCGACCACTGACGCGCTCCGCGTTTTTCGATCGATCGCAGGTTGGGGCACCAACGAGAAGCTGATCATCTCCATCCTGGCCCACCGCAACGCCGCGCAGCGCCGCGCGATCCGCCGCGGCTACGCCGACGTGTACGGGAAGGAGCTGCTCCGCGCCCTCGGCGACGAGATCCACGGCAAGTTCGAGGTAGGTAGCCGATCGATGATGGGGATCCAGACTTCCAGAGCACGCGCGCGATTGATTGATTGACTCATCGGTTGATTGGTTCGCCCCTGAATGACCCCAGAGGGCGGTGATCCTGTGGACGCTGGACCCGGCGGAGAGGGACGCGGTGCTGGCGTACGAGGAGGCGAAGAAGTGGCGCCCCGGCGGCCGCGCACTGGTGGAGATCGCGTGCGCGCGCACGCCCGCGCAGCTCTTCGCGGTTAAGCAGGCGTACCACGACCGCTTCAAGCGCTCGCTCGAGGAGGACGTCGCCGCGCACGCCACCGACGACTACCGCAAGGTGAGGGGCCTCGGATTTTATGACCATCTGACGTTTGCTTGCATATATATAGATCGATCGCAATTCGCATATGCTCTTGTCGGTAGGTGATCTTGATCTGTTTTTTTCCGACCTGTAGACCAATCAATTCGTTGCTTGTATCAGCTATCACCTAACAGACTCTTCATGCTCTTGTCTCTGGCTGGCACTACTGATCGGTTTTTCGGATTGTTAAGGGGAAAGTCATTTTACACTGAGATGTCATGGATCTGATAGTCCTGCTTGGAGTGCTTGTGGTTGCCCGTGTTGGACTAGACAGGTCCATTACTAGTCATTTCTCAGTATGAAGGGGCAATGTTCTGCTATAGTGCTATGTGCGGCCGAAATCAGATACTGATTTCATCCATTGTGCGAGCTTACTGATACATGATTGCAAATTTAATTAGGTTCAACGGACTAGACAATGATTGGCAACATGTTCATCTTGAACCAAGCTGGATGTGCTTTTGTTGCATTTGGATATGTCTACTGTTGCATATCCTAAATTTTGTAATTGCATCATGACATGCTCGTAGGTAGTAGATATTCTACAGTGATACCTTTGTCCAAAAATATTTGGCTGTGATACAGTTAGCTTTTTTTAAAACTCTTTTTTTTGTTTCCGTAGGCAGTCTAGTGCTTACTGTGCATGATAAAGATAAGATGTTACAGATCTGATGGTACTGCTGATACATATTACTACTCTTCTCAACCTTGATAAGGCTATTTTTGTTAGCATAACCGCTGTAATAGATGATCCCCTTCTGAAAAATTTTGTGGCCGCTATCTGTCAAGATAAGATACTGATTTCCTTTCTCTTTCTTTCACTAAAATAATGCCATTAGGTGGCTGTCTGCATGCTACTACTCTTTATTAAGTTGGATGCTGTTTTTGTTTTTGGACTGATAGAGGCTGCTGAATAACACCTTTTCTATTAGTAAAGTGGAACTGAAAGTTGGTAAAATAAATTCTGGATGATCATTTCTTCATTTCAGCTGTTAGTGCCTCTTGTAAGTGCATATCGCTATGATGGCCCAGAGGTGAACACATCTTTGGCCCATTCTGAAGCCAAAATTCTTCATGAGAAGATCGATAAGAAGGCTTACAATGACGAGGAGATCATCAGGATTCTTACCACACGGAGCAAAGCTCAGCTACTTGCAACATTCAATAACTACAAGGATCAGTTTGGTCATGCAATCAACAAGGTAAATAGTGATAAACAAGCTCTTGTTAGTAACCTCTGACTTGCATTGCCCATTCCATTTATTTATGAACCACCGGGAACGTCTGTATGTTTTACATCTCCTCTTTCAAGATTGATTTCTTTACTACCCTCCTTTGGTCTACATACATGTTACATGTATGACATTAACATGATCAGTCAATCAGTCAACTAGGTGAAATCAATTGTCGCTTGTAAAACTCTGGTTTACTCATCAACATTATCTCTGTTATAGTCTGCTCCACATTCACATATTTTCTACAATATTAAAATGCTTGTAGATTGGGACAGCAGGGATTATTTATAGTTTTGTTTAGAGAGTTTTCGGTTGCTGATGCTGATAATGTTGTTTGCTGCTCACTTCCACAGGATCTGAAAGCTGAACCCAATGAGTTCCTTGCAACACTGCGGGCGATCATCCGGTGCTTCACCTGCCCCGACAGATACTTTGAGAAAGTCATTCGACTGGCTCTTGGAGGCGTGGGCACAGATGAGGATTCTCTCACCAGGGTCATAACTACTCGAGCCGAGGTCGACCTGAAGCTGATAATGGAGGCTTACCAGAAGAGGAACAGTGTGCCGCTGGAGCGTGCTGTTGCTAAAGATACAACTAAAGATTATGAGGATATTCTTCTTGCCCTCCTAGGGGCGGAGTGAGGAAGCCTGCCTCGACTCTGCTCCTCCTTGTTTGACGGGGGAACAAAAAACTGCATCGATGTGATACACGTGGTTGTGTTTTTGAATAATAATAAGTTTGTAACCTACAGTAGCCTGCATTAGCAGTGCCCATTAAATAAAAAACTCTTGATAGGCTTGTTATCGACTGCAATTAATACCATCTATTTTGTTTATTACTTACATGGTTATCCTGACGACTGATGGGAAGACTCAAACTGGATGCTGATTGTTCCAAATTCTGACCTTGGGGATAACTCTCTTCTTTTTTTCCTTGTCTTTTCTGGTTATTTAGAACAGCCGCGAGCAGAGCACCAAGACTGATGCTCATGCTGTACTGTATTCAACTCATGACGACATTCGGTGGTGAGGGAAATTTTCAGACGTGCTTGACAAGTTCAGCCGAGCATGTCAAGTGTCATGACCAAGACTTGCTACAGAAGACGCATGCTGAGTGCGTGACACGTACAGGTTCACATCAAGAGATCACAGGAAGGTGGCAACACATCTGGATGACTTCAAGCAACACATCTGGATCTGGATAGCTTCTTGAGTCTGTACTACTCCCTCAGTCCCTTTTTAACTGTCGTCCGGAAAGCATGTCTGTGACGGAACGTCCGGAAAGCGTGTCTGTGACGGAAACACGTCCTTTTTAAACTGTCGTCCAGAAAACGTGTCTGTGACGGAAACTCGGATTTCTAGAGATAGTTATTCAGTGACGGAGGGACTCCGCATGTACTATGAAATTAATCGTCAATACATGAGTGTCCAGTCGTGCACGCATCAGTGGCTGTGACTGTCTGATTTGTCCTTCTTCGTCTGCATCTCTTATAACAATAAAAAAACGTACATGGGAAAAATATTGGCACGTCCGCTGTTCCAAGCGGCAGTAACATCTGGCAATTGATACCTAGCCGCATGCTGTGTGCGTGACAGTAAGCACTTTGTAATTAAAAAAACCAAGTAGGTCAAATCGGGAGGTGATTTGCATCACATGAGCATGATTATGCATATCTTGTGAAAACAACAAACACTACTGCCACTGGGTGGCTACCTGTTACACATGCACATAGCAATAAACAACATGACACGCTTATACACAAGAAAATTAGCAAACACCGCAACCGATTACCATCTCCTTGAATAATCGTTCCATCAAACGTACCTAGCCGGCCCGCCACCGAGTACTTAATCGATGGATAAATCTCCCCACGAGTCGAACTCCGGCGACCCGAGGTCGGACAGGCCGTCGAACACGCCCAGCGGCGCGAACTGCGGCTGCTGCGCCGCCAGCACCGCATGCGGCACCGCCGGAGCGTCGTCGTCGGGGCTGCTGCCGCCGCCGCCACCGGCGGCGGCGGCAGTGGTACTACCGTTCGTCGCCTCCCAAGTTGCGTGCCCATGCTGTCCTTCGCCACATCCTTGCCCCGCGGTGGCGGAGACCGCGACGAAGGGGCTGGCCGCGTGCACCCTGCGCGGCAGCGGCCGGAAGATGGCAGCGGGCGGGAAGCCGGTGAGCTCCTGCACCATGGCCCGGAAGTTGTTCACGTCGGTCGCGACCACGGTGGTCGAGGAGCGGCGCGACGACGACGAGTGCCGCGACGCCGCCGCCGCGTGCTTCTTGCTGCTACTCTTGGTGGCGCGCCGTGGCTGATGCACGGCCGCGGCCGCGGTGGACCCGGACCCAGACCGCGGCGGTCCGGAGGAGTTGCTGGCCGCTGGTATGCTGATGGGCGGAGAGCTCGAGCGAGCGGCCAGCGGCGCAGGCGGGCTGCAGGTAGCTCGTGTCGAACGTGGTGGCACGCGCTGACGCCGTGTGGTCTTGCTCGAAGGAGTACATCTGTGTGGGCTGATGAGCTGAGCTGAGCTTTCAGGTCGTGTCACGACTCGGAGGGCACGAAATGGGCAAATGGCGCGCTAGGGGGGGTCGCCACTCGCCACGGCAGTTTGATGTGTGTGTATATATAAATAAACAAGCTTGGCCGTGGCCTGCGGTAACTGGAACCGTGTCGTGCATACATTGCACGATACAATGTGACAGTGATGCCATCTCCAGGCTCCAGGGGCACTAGCTAGCTAGCTCGATCGCTCAGCAGGTGGGGTCATCGTCTCACTCTCACGTCTAGTAGCTCACTGCAACAATTAAAGATATTATTTTCACTACTCCGTAGTTGCTACGAGTACTTTAGACTGAGCATGGAGATTTGCATCCATCATAGCCAGTGTGTCGTGGTGGTTTTGACTTGCGCGGTGATCGACGGCACCTTTTAACCTTTATCTACTACTGTAGTAGATGTGTGGTTTTTGTGGCATATTGGTATCCTTGTTTAGTGCATGTTGTTTATCTTTATGAACACTAGCTAGTGAATGAAGCAGCTAGCAGCATACTCCTATAAACTAACATGTGCTGGTGAGCCGTGAGCCACGGTACACAGTAGTGTCCGAGAAGCTTGTAATCCTAGACTAGAGAAGCTTCGGCCCTAATGGACCAAGTCGCAAGAGCCAATTGGGCAGATCAAACGGTTGTGGAGCGTTGCGAAATGGTGCGCGACGAGACGAGTGAGTACGTTCTGACCGGTTCATCTTGGTTGGACACGTCAACGCGAGCTCTGACATCCGCTTTTCGGTCGAGTAGGACGGACTCGGCCTCCTCAGCCACACACACTGACACACACACAGAGATCACAGCAAGCTCGTCTCGATCTGTCAGTTGATTCCTAGCTTGCCTGCCACATGGGAACTCTGTGACAACAACTGACAAGGCAAGACGAAGAGGATACCGTTCGATTCGCTGTTCTCTTCTCCACCACCAAAAGTCCTGCTTTGCCAAGAATTCGCGTCCAAGCTCAGCTCCTGCAGCACATCCTCCCCTCCCGGACTCCCGGTCCGCCGGTCGCGGTCACACGAAACTTGGGGACAACTCCGGCCACGTCAAAACCGGGTCAACCACCCAGCAGTGCGCGTGCGCCTCTCTATATACAGTACATCTCGCTCGACGTGGACGAGCGGCAGAATCGTAAGGGGATCTACCATCCGTCGATATGATCGGTATAGTAGTAGTAACATTTTACCTTGCTTGACGTCTAACTGGGCCGTTGCTGGACTCTTAATACGGGTTGAATATGCACCAGAGCTGGAAAATATTGGCGGGGACTTCGTCAGTGGCGCGTGCTGGTGCTGGCGCTAGTGTTGCTGAATGCTGATTGCAGTTCCATGTGGAGCGGAGGGGGCGGCGCATGGAGACGGAACAGAAGTCGTGCACGTGCATCAGCTCAATTTTCTGCGGAAGGGAGTACTCTGCCTACTAACTAGTACACCTTGTTTGATCAAGACTTGGACAGATTGGTGTAGGATTTGTTTCCAATATTCAAATTACATCGTTGATAGCTGATGAGAACACCCAGTGTTAACTAACTTATCATTGCAAGGCCGCTTCATCCATCATTCATCAATGATCCATGAACTGTCTACCAGGACGTGTTCTTCACTACGATGTACTGTATTTATTACCTTTATAAGGTGATTTGTTTAGTTTGAGCTGTGGCTAAAGCTGGTGTGAGCTGTAAAAAAATTAAAACCTATTTGGTAACCTTCTACCTTTATTTCTCTTAAAACAATTATAGAAAAAGTTTTTTATTTTACTATTTTAAAAATAGAAAGTCAAAAGTCAAAAATAAGGTCAGAACAGCTTTTAAAAATATACTAAAAAACATCTACTTTCTCAAAAACTACTTTCAAAAATACCTTTTTTGGTTGAGCTTTTGTCTTTTGAGGCCATCAGCCCATAGTTTAGTACTACTGTTATTCTCACCCCAACATCTCGGTTCTCCGCCCATGAAGCTAACATTTTTACTACGTGAAAACATCTTTAACACGAGACCTGAATACAGACAGACAGGCCAGGACAATTTAACACAGTAACATGGCAACATGGCAAAAAGCAGCACTGTACGTACTACTTATACCATGTGTGTATGTACATGGCACCAATAGAACAGACTGAATGCCAACCGACTCATCTAGATTTCTCGTCAGATTCTGCGAAATGAGCTCTTTCGATCTGCCGTGTGATCTGTGAAACCGCATACTGCGAGCCAGTTGATGCCGCGTAGTAAGACGTCACGGTGAGCTGAGCAAACCTTGGAAGTGCATAGGCTGCATCAAGTAATATATCATTAGATACTACGCAGTAGAGAAAAAAAATAAAGTTTGCTAACAAGTCTGTCAAAAAAAACATGCATTGGATGGAAGCCAGGATTTGCTATGTCCAATTTGGTATGTTCCCCAAAGTTAAGTTCCTTCTAACAAGTTTGAGTGTTTCCCTTGGCCTTGTTCATGTGCTTCTAACAGAGGTCTAAGAGACTTTTAAGACAGTGAAGCAACTTCGGCACAGGGCTGGAAGCATGAGACAATTCCAGTTCCATCCCTTGAGGAAAAACATTCATTGGAATGGCTACCACGATACATATCCATGATTGATTCAAATAGCTCCATAAATTCATCTCGACTATATAAAACTGCAATTTACATCCCTCCATTTGTTCGAAACACCTAACCTAGTGCACTGCATCTGGTATTCTGGTGATACTTTCACTAAGAGCAAATCATGTTCTATTTGACAGGCAAGATATGTGGGCCAAGATTTGAAAATTGAAATAACTTTGGAAGAAACTTCAACATTAGCTGAACCAGAATTTGCTTTGTTTGGACTCCTAACAATTATGATAGTATCTTATATAACAATAGCTATGAAGTCTACAAGTCATATTGTTTAACATTAAGCTGTTAAACAAAAAAATTTGTCGATACATATGCCTGGGTTGAGGGATTTTGGAAAGAACAAGACACAGAAGTTCATGTAGTGTTTTGACCAGAATGAAACTGCATACAATACAACCCTGATGACATAAATCCTTTCTAATGCATATCTGTTTTCGTACCCCTATAAGCTATAGTCTAAACACAAAGAATTCATTTTTTTTCATGATTCCAATTATAGAGGTCCATCAATTCACAGTCCAAACACATAAAGAAAGCATTGATTCAATAATAATCAGACCATAGCTCAAAGAAGTCAAATAACTTGCACAGACAATTTTGTAAACAAATATAGTTATTGGAGACTTACCACCAAATACAGCACTGACACCTGAGAACATCAGCAATGGTGGCACCTACAGAAGTAGCAATTTCCAAAGTAAACAAATTGTAACAAAGCATCCTTTCTCACAGTTCAATGCCAAGAAAACACAAAATCTACATAAGCTCATAGCAATCACCACTGAAAGACATGGCAGAAAACAGAGGCAAAGCTACAAGCAAATGAACCCGGGTGCACTGTTGAATAGCTTACACAATTTTGTTGGAACATATGGTGAAAATGAGGCTGTTGAATGGCAAAAAAGAAAAGAAAAAAAAACATGGCGGATCGGCACCAGATAACTTCAACACGTCGTTGCCCCTGACAGCAAATGGCCAAATCAAGGACTTGATAAACCACAATACTAATAACTACATAAAAAACCTGAATGTGTTAGGAGGATTAACTCCCTAAACCATCATAATGTGTAGAATGCCTTTGTTCAGCTCCCCAGTTCAATGTTTTTAAAGATGAAATAAATAAAGGTTTTTAATGGAAAAAACATGCAGGCAATCAAATATCTGACTTTGACTATTATTTGCCTTGCAATGCTACTCTGTTTTTTATCATCCTGCAATGCTACTCTTAATAGTTGACTTGACCCTCACAACTAGAGAACCAGACATTTATTTATTAACATATCCTTTTTAAAGCTGACCACGCAGATTTACTAGACAAGCAGAGTCTTTACTGGACAATTGGTTTGCCAAAGGTCATCATTTTACCTAATGATGGATAACTTTCTTCTATACACCTCCTAGTAATACACTTGCAAAAGACTGGTGCAGAGTTTAGGCTTCACACATGTAAAATATTGAATCAGACTACTACATCAATATTCACACCAAGATTTAGCAAGCAATCTAAAATAGATCACTATAAAACATGTAATGCATAGCCGTATAGTCACACATGCACATCAGTATCGATAAAGAAAAGGCAAGACATACCCCAACGAGCAACTGTAGCCACTTCGGCCCCTTCACATGCTTCTGGACAAAAGGGATCCCTGTTCCAAAGAAACAACAAAACAATATCAATTTGTACAAACCTGGATACCTATTAATCCAATCCCCAAAACAAACAAGTAACTGTAGGATACCTGTATTAAACCCGTGCACAGCACTGAGCAAAGCGCCGGCACCGGAACCAGCCTACAAAAACAGCACAAACAGGACAAATTAGCAGCAAATTTCCTAAAGCGGTGGCACAAAGACCACACGAATCTCGCAGCCGCGTGAGAGCGAGCGCGGGATCGCGTGTTACCACAGCGGTGGCGTCGTGCAGGACGGGGGTGATGGCCCAGTCCTTCTCTCCCTACGAGCAGAATATAAGAACAGGTCAGAAACATCGCCAAGGAAGCGCCTCGAGGAATCGGGAGAGGAAGGGAACAGGGAGAGACGGACCGCGGTGGGGTTGAGGAGGGAGAGGCATCGCGGGCACCGGGGCGAGCCGAGACCTCGGTTGATGGTGGGATCACGGTGGAGGTGCGCGCCGCTGCGGAGCTTTTCCTCGTACACCTCCCGCGTGCCCATGCCGATTGCCGGAGAGGGTTGTGCCGCCGCCGCTCCTGCTCGGAGTCGGAGGTCGGGGGACGTTGTTGGGCTGTGGGGGCTCTGGACTCTGCAGCTCCCTTTGGACCGCGCGGGGGCCTGGCGACTGAACAGGTATTTTAGGGCCTGTTTGGCATACATTCTCCGGATTCACCGAAAATCCTTTTTTCCCAAACACTTTTATCTCCACCAGTTTTATCGTAGATCTAATCAATCAAAAGGATTTGATCTTAGATTCATTAAATTGGTGGATCATGTGCTCCACCAAATCCAATTTAGAAGGAGCTAGAAAAAATTACTCATCATACCACCTGTTACATAAAAAAAAATTGTTTTGTTCTATACTTCCCTCAACCATTGCGACTCGCGAGCGCCTCGCCCATCCTAAGAGCACTCCAACAGAGTTGATAAAAATGGATGACTAAACTTATAATATAGCTAGTCTCTAAAATAAAAAAAAACTCTATAAAAAATAGAAAACTCCAACAGTCTTTCTATTATAGCAATACTAGATAGCTAGTGACACATGCAAGCTATATTTACCATGCGAGATTTTAGGAATAGCAAACTTGTTATTTTACAAAACAAGATAGCATAGCTATTGGAGTTCACTTTTTACTCTAAAAATCTAAATATAGCATACAAAATAAAGATAGCAAGTCTCTTAGAGATGCTCTAAGCCTGAAATAAACCATGACCACCGGAGCCTCTAAATCGGCCTCTGTGTGCCCTGGCAACATCTCACCTGTCGATATTGACGGAGCTAGAATCTTTTAGAAACCCGAGCAACTTGTATTGTGTACAAATATTTAGCTAGAAAACTACAATATTCTTCATTAATACAGTGAAAAAGTTCTTTTAAATTTGGTCCACGAGCCTGGCCTATCGCCCGGGGTGGCCGGGCGGTGGCTCCGCCATTGCCTGTCGAAGCCTCTACACCGTCGTCGTCGAGGCTGCACCAAGCATGGTCGCACCCACTGGGACCTCTGTCGGGGCTACATCGTGCCAGTCGGACGCTGGATGTGTGCCTCGCCCCCAGTGGTTGTTGTGGTCATAGTTGGTCGAGGTCGTGCCACCGCTGACATATTTGGACGCGATCGTCGAGCCATGCCTGCCAGGGGCTATACCAGGGTGGTCGCGCCCATTGGGACCTTTGCTAGGCCCATGATGCGTGAAGTGGGGTGCCGGCTACGCGCCATGCTCCCGCTTGTTGTCGTGGCAACAACGGTCAGGGCCGCGCCCCCGCCCGGCCTCTGTGGACACACCCGTCGGGCAGGGCCGGGGCGGGGGTTGCCAGGGCCGCGCTCAGCAAGGCTGCCTGTGCTTGCAACTCGTCCTTGTGTGAATCCCTACATGAAGGTGGTCGTGATTTTCTTCTTTTTTTCATTTTGCACCTTGACGTGTGGGGCCTAGTTGAGAGTGACATAGAGAGAGGTAGGTGAAATTGTACCAAACACTTCGGTAAATCGGTAAATCTTAGGTCCATGATAGATGAATCCTAAATTAAAATACACCTTTTGGACTGATGAAGTTGTGCCAATCAAGCCTTTATTACCAGAACGATATTAATATCTAAAGTTGTGCATCAAGAGAGGGCGAAGAAATGGAGAGCGGATTTGAAGGATGCACACGAGCAGGATAGGGTCGAGGCAGCAGCGCCGGATGGGGGGCAGGGGTAGAGTAGACCTGTGTTGGTGGTCAGGATGTTTTTTGAAAAAAATAGAAGGAGCATGAGTGTTGGGATGGGGCGTCGAGGGGAAACTAGTAGTGATAGGACCAACCGACACTGATATTTGGATATGTACTATCGTTTGGTATCACTGTTGGTTTTAGCCATGGTCCGAGAGTGATATACTAATATTGGATCATCACTGTCGATTTTAGTCACGAACTGACACTGAAACTATCACTGTCGGTACATGGCTTGAATCGACAGTGTATACTGCAAAAAGAACTTCATGTGTTTCTCATACTCGACAAGATCTATAATTTTTTAGTTTAAACTTTTTAAAATTTAAGACAGTTTGGGTGTCCAAATATTTTTATTTGAAATCATATATGTAATGAAAACTATATTTGATTTCTAAAACTTCAAATTTAAATCTTCCAAACGACCTCAGATGACCCAAAACAAAAGATGTAGAACTCAAAAAGTCATGTAATTTTGTAGTTGATAAGTTTTTTACTTAAAAAACTTTACTACTTCAAATACAATTTGAAATTAAAATTTAAACTGCTAAAGAGCTTTGATTTCTCTTTTTAATCTATGGCTACAACATGTAACTAGACCTTCTCCCTTACACTAACTTTAAATTTGATGATTTTTATTCCTAAATTTTTTTAAAATCATGTTCTATCAATCTATTCTGCTATTACAACTATTATTGTATCCATCTTTTTATGTAATTGTGTTTTATGTATTTGGAGTTTGAATTTCAAAAAATACAACTCCAAACGTTATTTTAGAACACTAAATGATTTTAGTTGAAAAAAGTCATAAACATAGAAGTTGTAGGACTTATTAAGATCTGCAAGTTTTATTATGGTTATTTTATCATCTCATAAAGTGGTAGTAACATTGTTCACAAAATTTTCATCTCTCTTATAGTTTCATAGACTATAGGAGAGATTTTTAACATTTGTGTACAATGTTACTTCCACTATGTCAGATGA
The DNA here is from genome assembly GCA_009763385.1 of Coix lacryma-jobi var. lacryma-jobi. Lineage (NCBI taxonomy): Eukaryota > Viridiplantae > Streptophyta > Magnoliopsida > Poales > Poaceae > Coix > Coix lacryma-jobi. Next base: position 10,331,260 of record CM019822.1, read on the forward strand.
ATAAATGATGAAATGACCAAAATAAAAGTTGTGGATCTTGGAAAGTTATAAAACTTTGCATTGGAGAATCTTTTCATTTGAAATCATCTTGTCAAGGAAAAGTACATTTGATTTTTTAAAATTTAAAATTCAAATTTTGTAAATGATCTTTAATAGAGAAAATATCAAAATAAAAGTTATATATCTTTAAAAAGTTATAAAAATTTATAGTTGATAACTTTTGTATTTGAAATCATCTTGTCAAGTAAACTATGTTTGAATTTACAAAAGTTAAAATTAATTGTTTTTAAATAATTTCGGATGGACAAAACAACAAAAAAAAAAGTTATAGATCTCAAAAAGTTATGAAATTTTGTTGTTGACAACTTTTTGATTTGAAATCACATTGTGATGAAAACTACGTTTGAACTGCTTAAATTTAAAATTCATATTTTGTAAGGACCTCAGATGGAGAAAGTATCCAAATGAAAGTTATTGATCTCGAAAAGTTATATAACTTGTAGGTGACAACTTTTTCTTTTGAATTCATTCATAGTCCCAAATACTCATTTTAAAATCAGATTGACATAAAATGGTTAGGACGAAAATCTCATTTGGACACAAATACTTGATGGTGGGGTGGTTAGAGAATGAACATGCGGAGTTGGAGGTCAAGGCTGTATTCCCCCCCCCCCTCCCCCCCCCCCCCCCCCACCCCATGTTCAAGCTGTTTTTTAAGATTTTAACATTACAATCGGTTTTCACATCAATGTCTTTTCAATTTTTCCCCTATTTTCAGCTCTTCTTTTTGGATTTTTACATCACTGTCGTTTCTTATGAACCGGCAGCGATGTAAACCTCATATCGCTGCTAGCATGGTACTACCGGTTCAAAACCATCTTTGAAAGTGTTCTGCGAACAAATAAACGACATCTAGGCTCTATCAGTCTATCTTGGCTCTCCAAATTTAATTTGTATTTAGCTTTTTTTGTATTTGTATCCCCGGCCTGAACTGTACTTATGAGGTAGGCACTGCGGGTGGTACCTACGTATCATCTGCCGATCTGCGGTCCATCTCCAACTGATTTGGTCTTATGCTTCCGATCCGTACGTATATCATTCTGTCGGTGTGCAAATGTGCAGTAGAAGTGTGGCGAACTCAGCTACATACTGTTTGTAAAGGTTAGGAAATCGGTAAGATCGACATGCTGCTTGCTTGGCTTGTTTAGCCAGGGCATGCCTGTTGCCTGCGTACACACACACACGTGTGTGTGGTGGATAATTTCGATGACCCGTTTGATCAGACATCGTTTTTTTTTTTGATTCATTGCATGCATCCATGTCATCGTCACTCCATATGTAATCAGGAAGCAGCGTCTCCGATCCAGTACTGTTCTCAACAGGCGACACGAGAGTTCTTCGGGCCTCGTTCAGTTCGCGAAATATGTTGGAAAAAATTATTGTAGCACTTTCGTTGTTATTTGACAAACTTTGTCCAAACATGACCTAACTAGACTCAAAAGAATCGTCTCGACATGAGCAAACTAAAAGTACAATTAGTTATTTTTTTTACCTACATTTAATGCTCTATGCATGCGTTTAAAGATTCGATGTGACGGTTACTATGCAAAATGGCCTCAATCTTCGTCACGACGAAACCACTCGCTAGAATTTGCTGATGAATTAGGGTAGGCACTGTCGGTGTTGTCCTGAACGTACTCTCGTCAGGGATAGTGACACGGCCCGCGTCGGCGCGCATGCATGCATGCAGCTCCTTCTCCCAAACTTTTAAACGGAAACAACGACGGTCTTTCCAGACAGAGTAATTTCATTAGACGCGCAATCATGCGGGTAGCGGGCCTGATTCGGAAAAATGAAAGCAGGCAAGGCAAGGGCCAAGGGGGTTGTCGGGTTGACGAGAGAGCGCATGGTTGCGTGCCGCCGTCACCGATGGGAATATCGCGATCGCCCAAAAAAACGACGGGAGACCGGCCGGCCGGCAGACGCTTTGCCAACTCGGGGTCGATCGGGCCGGAGGAGGATCACGCATGTGTTTTGCACGTCCAGTCCAACACGTTTTCGGGAGTTGCCGGTCGGGTGGGTGCATGCATGAACAGAGAATAATGGAGGGCCGGCCGGGGGTACACTCCAGAACTGCATGCCCTACCAGTACCAGGAATGTGTCGTGCGGTCGCGCCCACCCCGGCACTCCAGATTTTTTTTTATTAATAACACTTTTAAATAAGATATTTTAAAATTAGCACCGTTATAATTTTTTTTTCTGAAACTAACACTTTTGTCGTGCCACACACGCTGGCGCGGCAACTGCACCAGGCGGGCTGGCGTGACAAAACCCCCCCTCCCATCCCAACAGTTTTGCAAATTTTGGTTTCTAAAAATTGGATTTTGGCAACTCCCAAATTAATATGGGAAAAAAAGAAAAAAATAGCTGATTTACAATAGTTTTCCATAATTCACATCAGAAAAAACAAAAATTATAGACCTACCATATTGTTTTTTTTGCTTCGTGGCGATTTTCATCACGTCATAGTAGGTCGCGCCATCTGCTCTAGCGATTGTTTCACGCCGTCGCCAGCTCATCTACTTCACGCGCGTCGCCGTAGTTGGAGATGAGCGTGAAACTGCGGCGACATGCGTGAAGCCGTGAAGGAGATGAGCGACGACGTGAAACAACCGCAAGAGCAGATTGGAGATGAGTGACGACGTGAAACAACCGCCAGAGCAGATTGCACGACCTGCTACGGCATGATGGAAATTGCCACGAAGGGAAAACAATATGACAGACCTATAATTTTTGTTTTTAAGTGAATTATGGAAAACTATTGCAGATGAGCTTTTTTTTCTTTCACATACTAATTTGCGATTTGCCAAAAATCTAATTTTTAGAAAAAAAATTTGCAAAACTGTTGGGCTAATTTTGGAGTTGCCAAAATCCAACTTTTGTGAACCAAAATTTGCAAAAATGTTGAGGATGGGTGGGTGCTTTTGGCGCGACACCATTCATGGCGCGGCCAGTGCGTTTGCCCCACCAGCGTGGGTGGCGCGGCAAGAGGGTTAGTTTCAGAAAAAAGATATAACGGTGTTAATTTTAAAATATCTTATTTAAAAATGTGATTAATAAAAAAAAATCGCACTCCATCTCCATCCACCCCACTCGGGCGCGTCCCATCCTGCCGCGAGTCGGCCAGGAAACCTTCCGCGCGCCTCCAGCCGCCGGGGATTTCAGCAACCTCAACGGCAGCAGCACGCGTCAATGAACACTGAGGCAGGCGGCAGCCGTCCAGGAAAGCATTGTGCGCTGTGGACTTGTTGCGTAGCGAGCAAATCCTCACAAGTCACAAGCTTAAGGGCCCTGAGTACAGTAGTAAACGAGGAAACCGGAATATATAGACCGCTACAGTCAAACAGCTAATAATGGGCAGGTTTATCGAAACATTCCTCTTTTTTTAAAAAAATAAATCGAATTTTTTTATGACGATTTGATCATGGAATGGCCGATGAACCTACTGTACTTGGTTTAATTAACAATAATGCAGAATGTGGTAGCTGGCTACAACTTTTTCAAAAGAAAGGGAAGTGGCCCTAATTGATTCGCGGTGGACTCTAAACAGGAAAATTAAACGAGAGCTAGAGATATATGGCCCCGTTTGGTACAGCTCAATTTCATTAGTCAAGCTGTTTTTTTTAACGAAATAACTTCATAAGCAACTCACTAGGTGAAGCTGAGCTGTTCGGAAGCTGGAGCTGTTATTTTTTGAAATTAAGTGTTTGAGAAACAGTTTTACCAACAACTTTACTGCATAGTTGAAAGAGAAAATGAGGTTGTTAAGCTGTGAAAAACTATTTTTTCAGCTTTATATAGCTATGGTTTTTTTGAGAGGTGAAATAAACAATTTCATGGGTGAAGCTATTTTGGAAAAAAAAAATATTTGGTAAAAAAAACAGCTTACAACAACTCATAAACTGTGTGGAGTTGTACTAAACATGTCCTATATATTAGAGAGAAAAAAAAACTTCCTCATTGCGCCTAGAGCAGGTGTGGCTCATGATCGAACGCGGCTCATCCTTGGTCAAATGGGGGCATGCTCACACGTACTCAAGTCCTCTATTATTGTCTCCATATATGCGCAGGCATATATAATTTGGGAGTTGGTTTGCCCAGCTTTCTCTAGTGCTTTGTTTTTGCTGTATATAAACCAACTTCCTCATTGCGCGCGTGCCTCCGTTTAAACACAAAAACAACGTTGCAAACACGGTCCAAATTATAAACCAGATGCCACCATAACTACCAAAATCTAGACGTTTGACCTAACCAAGCCACTCACACCATGAATGCGTTAACCAAACCAACTCATGGTCCTTGTCTCCACCATGACTCCACAGCCATCAATGGAGACTACTACCACAGATCTTCATCTCCCAAAACAAAAATGATGGATACATGAAGAGAAAACCATTTTTTATATAAAAAAATAAAAAAGAAGAAACTGAGAACCTGCACCACATGAGGGAGCCCACGGCCCCAGCTCCAGAAACACACAACGGGGAAACACATGCAGTTTAAAATCCGCGTGCTCCCCACATTCCCACCCCAAGCCCCGGAACCCGTCGTCGTTCGTTGGTTGCCAACCAGGAGCCAACGGCCAGCACACCTCCTGCCTCTGCCTCTTCCATCTTTGGCACTGCCCCATCATCCCCTGCCTTCCCCGCGCGCACGACGCACGACGCAGCACTTCGCGGGGCCGCGCGGCCGCGAACGTCGCCACGGTCATGGTCGCCATGACGGAGCAGCCGCGCGACCCGCCGCCGACCGGCTGCGCCATGTTCGGCATCTACAGCGGCATGTTCCGCCGGCGCCGCTCCGCCTCCATGACCTCCCTCCACCGGATCAGCGGGGCATCCTCGCCCGCCGCCTCCGACGCCGATGGTCCGAACGCGGCGCATCATCAGAAGCCCGGCGTGCTCCACGACTCCTCCTCCTCCTCCCTCGTGCGCCGCGCCAACGCCGTGCCCGTGCCGGCGCCGGCGCAGAACGGCGCCGTCGCCCGCGCCGCGCCACCGGCGGCGAACGACAGGAGCAGGCCGGCTACCAGGGCAGCGAACGGCGGCGGCGGCGGCGGCCCGAGGCCCGCCGTGGAGCCGGCGGCGGAGTACACGGGCATGGCCGCGGAGCTGGACAGGATGATCCTCGACCACCAGAGGGTCAAGGGCACCACGCAGCTCGTGCGCGCCACGTCGGGCAACATGATGCTGCACCGCAACCTCGGCAACCTCAACGCCGGCGGCGCCGCGCCGGCGCGCGACTCCGTGGAGCGCAGCGCCAAGGCCGCGAACGAGCGGAAGGCGCCCAACGGGTACGCGTTCTCCGGCATGGGGAACATCGTCAGGGAGCCCAGGCCGGCGGCGGCGGCGGCGGGGGCGAGCTGTGCCGGGCGCTGTCGCACCGCACGGATCCCGAGAAGCTCAAGGAGATGGGCAACGAGGAGTACCGGCAGGGGCATTACGCGGAGGCGGTGGCGCTCTACGACCAGGCCATCATGATGGACGCCAGGCGCCCGGCGTACTGGAGCAACAAGGCGGCCGCGCTCGCCGCGCTCGGACGGCTCATCGAGGCCGTCGGCGACTGCAAGGAGGCCGTCCGGATCGACCCTTCGTACGAGCGCGCTCACCACCGGCTTGGCGGCCTGTACCTCAGGTACGTCGGACATCTCGCCGATTTTCATCAGATCAAAGGCATTACGTACAAATTAATCATTCCCCTCCGTCGTGTCATTGGTCCTCGAATTTTGTTTCAACTCTGCCTCGCCAATTGTATCGTGACAGTGCATGCATCAGGCCTATTTTTATCTGTTAATTATAGTTGATGTTAGTACCGGTTGCGCTTTTAATTAGTAATATAATATTTAATGCTGCTACAACATTGAACAAAGGAGTGATTTTGAAGGACTGACTTTGTGATCTTAGTCTCTCTGGAGTAGGTGCTTTGCATTTGTTACATTTTTTCGATTTTTTTTTTTGGTGTGCAACGGTAGTTGAACTCAACCAAGCACGTTCAAACGTTCCATCACGGACCATTTCTATGGCACTACTCTCCTATAATTTCTTTTTGTACAGCATAGTTTTCGTCTTTGCCTGCATCTACATTGGACAGTTATCGGTCGTTAATTTTGTTCAATATATTGTTCATGAGTCATGACTGCAAAAGCACAATATTAGCACCATTGGACTAAAGTTGCTAAATATATTGCACCTTAAAAATATAATAATTCTGAACTACTAAAATGAAATTGATAGTGGAGCATCTACTTCTGCATTACCGCGCACTTTGGTTTAGGATGATGAAGATGGTGCGTAGGAATAGAATTATCCTTTGTTGGTCACCCCACATTTTTCACCGTAAGAAATGCCAATACTACAACCTCTAGATGATTAGATCATGGCATTATCTTATTCCACATGTGCTCGTTTGGAACGTACATTAGGTCATTGGATTAGCAGGTCAAGCACAAAGTGCACAACCTTCTGCCTTAATTCACGCTAGCGTTTTGTACTCCCTCTGTCCACGAAAGAATCAATTTCTAGAGTTGTCGTAAGTCAAACTTTTTAAACTCTGATCAAATTTATAGAAAAAACTATCAAGATTGATGGTACCAAATTCACATCATTAAATATATCTTCAAATATATTTTTATAATATGTCTATTTTACATCATAGATGTTATTGCTCTTTTTTCTATAAAGTTAGTCAAAGTTAAAAAATTTTGACTGACACGGATTCTAGAAATTGATTCTTTCGTGGACGGAGGGAGTAAGATCCACATTGATGATTGGTGCTTTGAATAGCCAATCACTTCCTCCGCAAGCATGCTTACCCCTCCTTTTCAAGTTCAAGATTGCACTAATTGAAAACTGCTAGAGAACAAGTCTTTGCCTTCATTATCCTACACTCTACTCTACACAACATTTTTTTATGATGCCATTAAGAATCACCGAATCAGATGCCAACCCTTGTGCTACTTAATATAGAATTGTGGTAATAATCGGTTAAAGATTTATATGAATTCGTTGTATATCGCGTAGTGACTTTCAGATGGAGTAGAATTGTTGAAATGACAAATGGTTTATGAATCATGATGATATATCCATGGACTCTGTATCTCAGATTAGGAGAACCTGACAAAGCCATCTACCACTTCAAGCAATCTTCCAAGGAATCCTCGGGCGCAGACGTTTGCCGTGCGCAGTCGGTGAAGAGCCGCATCGCCAAGAGCAGCGACGCGCGCAGGCTCAAGAACTGGACCACGGTGCTCCAGGAAGCCCAGGCCGCCGTGTCCGGCGGCGCCGACTGTGCTCCACAGGTGAGCAGCGCTCGTCCGCCGCCATGACATGCGCCCACACAGCTCCTCCATGCATGAAACCCTGCACAGACTGCACGTGCGGCTAGCGTTCTGATTGACAAACGTGTTTCTCGCGGCGAAACTCTGCTAGGCGATGGCGTTGCAAGCCGAGGCGTTGCTGAGGCTGCAGCGGCACGACGACGCGGACTCGCTTCTCAGCAGCGCCGGCGCGCCAAGGTTCGGCGTCGACGAGTCCACCAAGTTCTTCGGCACCTTCGGCCACGCCTACTTCCTCATCGTGCGAGCTCAGGTCGACATGGCTGCTGGAAGGTCTGTCGTTGGTCCCCGAATTCCTCCGTAGAAACGCATTCCCGAAAGAAAAGTGGCGTGCGTGGCTGACGCGTGACGCTTGAGGTCTCGTGACGACGTCACGGCAGGTTCGAGGACGCGGTGGCGACGGCGCAGACGGCGTTCCAGCTGGACCCGAGCAACCGGGAGGTGACGGTCGTGCAGAGGAGGGCCAAGGCGGCGGCCGCGGCGCGGCTGCGCGGCAACGACCTCTTCAAGGCCGCCAAGTTCGTGGAGGCGTGCGCCGCGTACGGCGAGGGCCTCGACAGGGAGCCCGGCAACGCCGTGCTGCTCTGCAACCGCGCGGCGTGCCACGCCAGGCTCGGGCGGCACGAGAAGGCCGTCGAGGACTGCAGCGCCGCGCTCGCCGTGCGCCCCTCGTACAGCAAGGCGCGGCTCAGGAGGGCCGACTGCAACGTCAAGGTGCGCTTGCTGTTCTGATTTCTGAAAGTGAGTTTTTCACTGCGGAAAGCGCAAACGGGTGGTCTTATTTTTGCCGTTGTCTTTTTTGGTGTTCAGCTGGAGAGGTGGGAAGCGTCCTTGAGAGACTACCAGGTGCTGATCCAAGAACTGCCGGAGAACGAGGAGGCGAAGAAGGCTCTCTCTGAGGTCGAAGCCAAGCTCAAGGGCCAAAGGAATGGGGCCGCAGCAGCCACATCTCAGCACTGACGTCATGTAACTAACTACTACATGTCCCATTCTCCAGTTCTTCATGCAGCTCGTATTCTGTGTGTTTCTAAACAGGGGAAAATTTTTAAAACCGCCTGCAGAATAGGTGTTGGATTGTTTATACACTGGTAGAGAAAAAACTACAGCTAAAACTAAAGTGCGCACTCATATTCCTTGCACTGATGATTCAAAGTGTCGGTCCTAACAAACTTCAGTGCTCCTTATCTATCTAAATTTTAACTGGTTGATAGGTGGTAGATGGTCACGCGTAGATAAACAAACAAATAAGGAGTGATTAGAAAATCGGGCAGATTCCTTGACTGTGCACCGTCTTCTTCTTTAAAGCAAAAAAAAGTTGGGCATGTTGATCATAGGATGACCTGTTTTGCTTTGCAGGTTTCTTTATTCTGTCGGCTACCAGAGAAATCAACCGCTACTTCTTAAGAGGACAAAGGCTTTCGACAAAACAATTCTGCACGCGCCGTTGCACAGTTTGTTATACCAAATCTGTATGCTTTTTTTTTGTTCACCATACACAAATTTGCAAAGAGAATCAAGAAATGGAACTGTACATATATAATACTTGCTCAGCTCCAGTGTGATGTGTAGTTAGCTGAACGTGCTTGGTTCCTTGCGAAAAGAAAGCTGATGATGTATTTGGTTGTGGGGGATACCGGTGACGGCTCCCAGATATTTGTGAAGATTCAGTTAATTTGGCTCTGAAACTGAACAGCAACAAACTAAAGGCTCTGCCCTAAAAATGAATGATTATCTCCAATCTAAATTGTGTGATTGTTGCTTTGAGCAAGGCCCTCTTCTGCTGCAACTGCAGCCGTTCTCCTTTTGTTTTCATTTGACAGTTTCAGATGCAAATCTTTGAATGGTACATTGTTTTTTGAGAAACCTCTTTGTAAAGTGCAGTGAGTTCCTGCTCTTCGCAAGGACACGGTAGCGGAAAAAAGGAGCATGGATGCATCTACAGGGCCCATCCGCCCGCCCATGTTTACCTTACCGTCGCAGGTCCTATAGATTGGGCCATTACATACCCTATATATTGGGCCCAACACAGCCCATGTTTACCTTACCGTCGCTTCCCATCCGCGCCGTGGCGCTGCTCATCCGCCTGGACAGTTGGAGTTAAGAGACAAGAGAACCTGATCATGAAACAAAGAACAAAAAAATCTGTGAGACCCCAAGTCACCCAACAGCCTTTTCTGTCTCGGCGCCTAGATTCCCCTAGGCGACTCGAGAGGTGTCCACGGTGGTTTTTTTTCGGATCTTCCTTCTCCTTCCCCGATCCCTGCGTGTCCTTCGTTTCTCGCCGTGATTAGTGTCTAGATCGCCTAAACCCGATCCCTCTTAGGGATTTGGTCGCCCCTGTAATCAAAATCCTCCATTTTCCTAAACCCTAGATCCTGCTAACCGTCTGCACCCTGTGTCCACCTGTTCCCTCCGGTTTGCCATCTCCTTCTGGATCGTAGTGATAGTGTTTGGGGAAGTGACCATGGATGGGGTTGAAGGGATGTTGAAGAAGCTGCAGCTTTCAACGGAGGAACGAAGGAGCGTCAAGGTTGGAGGGGAGTCTGGAAGTGGCGGTGACGATCGTCTCCCGAAGGCTGTAGCACGTCTGTTCTCAGAAAGAAGTGTTCGTGCCTCGGCGATTGAACAATCGGTTGGGTGGATTTGGTGCCCGGTGAAGGGGATCTCCTGCAAGGATTTGGGAGACAATGTTTTCCTGATCACCTTTAACCAGGCATCGGGAGTGAGAAAGGCTCTAGAGGACGGCCCTTGGATGATCTCAAAGGAGTTGTTGGTGGTGTCGGAATTTGATGACTCCAAGTCTCTTGATGAGATTGATTTCTCTTATATTCCTATCTGGATACGAGTGGAGCGCCTTCCTATGGGGCTCATGAACCGAGCTGCAGCTAGGATCATTGGGGATGATGTGGGGGAATTCATGGATGTCGAGGCGGATGGTGGTGATCTGGCGGCGGGGAGAATTCTTTGTCTCAAGATTCGGTTTGATATCCGCAAACCTTTGAGGTGTGGTATTATGGCGGATCTTGGAGAGGATATGGGAGAAAGATGGTGCCCGATCACGTATGAACATCTTCCTGATTTTTGTTACATATGTGGTCTGATTGGTCATGTGGATAAGGTGTGCTCGAGGAAGCTAGGGAAGGATGAACCTATGCCGTACAGCAAGGACCTGCGTTTCATCCCACAACGTAAACCTTTTGGTGGGAGGAGTGGAGAGTCGGTGCCATGGTTTTCCGGGAAATCTAGCAGCGGTGGTAGTGGTGGTAAGTCAAGGGCAGATGGTCCGACATGGAAGAAAGATGTGGCAGGAGGGTCTATGAAGGCGATTGCAACAAAGAGGGGAGAGGAAGAGGAGGTCACAAGCCCAATGAAGAAGCTGATTTCTGCCGATCAACATGCTGGGACAGCAAAGAAGAAACTCTTTCAAAAGGCGTCAGAAGGGGGAGGAGGAGGATCAATGGAGTCTCGGGACCAAGCGAGAAAGGAGCATGTGAACAGTCCCATGCAAACGGGTGGGGGAGAGAATGTGGGAAACAACAAGGAAGCTGTGGAAAAGGAGAAGCCTCTGCGTAAATTTAAGCGTACCAGGAGGGATGGGCAGCAGGATGTGGGGGTGGGAGTGGGAAATACTCCAGTTGGAGGGAAGAGATGTGGTGTGAACCTGGAAGAGATGGAGCTTGATGAGCAACACGGGGTAAAAAGAGCCAAACATGGAGTTTCACGGGAGCAGGTGACTGAGTCGAATTTTGATGAAGCGGGGCTGTCGGAACAGCCCTGCGCGTCCCAATGAAGATTATTGCTTGGAACTGTCGCGGGTTGGGGAACGGCGCGGCAGTTTGTGGCCTTCTGGATCACCAGAAGGAGGAGGACCCTGATATCCTATTTCTATCTGAAACTAAGATGGATAGGAATAGGATTGATGGCTTTCGGTGGAAATTGGGGTTGACCAACATGATGGCAAAAGACTGCGATGGGAAGAGTGGTGGTCTCGCGATCTTTTGGAGAAGGGAGATCAATTTGCATGTGCGGATGATGTCACGTCTGTACATTGATGCAGATGTGTCAGAGGCTTCAGGTTTTGTCTGGCGGCTGACGGGCTTCTATGGGGAGCCAAGCACAGACAGGAAGGTTCTTTCATGGAAGGCGCTACGGGTGCTGAATGCAGCAAGGCGCAGACCTTGGCTGTGCTTGGGAGATTTCAATGAAATCCTTCTAAGCTGTGAGAAGGACGGAGGTCCGCCGAGATCCCAGGCGTGCATGGACCCTTTTAAAGAAGTGCTAGAAGAGTGCGAGCTTGCGGACTTGGGTTTCACAGGTGATCCTTTCACCTGGCGGAATAACAGCCACACCTCGTCATCATATATACGGGAGAGGCTGGATCGTGCGGTAGCTTCTGGTGATTGGATTTCTCGATTTCCATTGTATAAAGTTAATAATGGGGAACCGAGACATTCTGATCACCGACCTGTTATCGTGGAGACAAAAGGAGCGGAAGGTGCTAGGTGTTTGTCGAGCCCTCCTTCTTTTCGTTTTGAAGCAGGATGGGTGAAGGAGGAGGACTGCCCAGCCATTGTGGAGAACGCATGGAAGAAATCAATGGAGATTGGGGGAGGAGGCGTACATGAGGCAGTTTGTTGTGTTGCTCAAGAGCTTGGCGATTGGAGCAGGAACATTTTGGGGGATTTAGAAAAACGCATCAAGAGAGCACGTCGTGCGCTTGAGGAGTGCAGAAGGGGAACGATCACTTCACAAAATGTGGCAAGGGAGGATATTCTAAAATTCAAGCTGCAGAGAATGGAGGAGCAGAAGAACTTGTATTGGAGACAACGTGCTAAAGTACACTGGTTGGAGAAAGGAGATCGAAACACCCGTTTCTTCCACCAGTTTGCCACGGAGAGGAGGAAAAAGAGTAGAATCAAAAGATTAGTGAAGGAGAATGGGGAGATAACAGAGCAAGGAGAGGAGATTAAATCAATGATTTCTAACTTTTATACCGACTTGTTTACAAGTCATGCAGGTGGTCATTTTGAAGATCTGCTACAGCATGTACCTGCGAAGGTGACGGCTGATATGAATGAGTCCCTGATGAAACCTTTCTCAGCAGAGGAGATTAAAAATGGACTGGATGCCATCGGTGATCTAAAAGCCCCCGGGGCCGACGGTATGCCATCCTTATTCTACAAACAATACTGGGACATTGTAGGACCTGATGCTACAAAAGAAGTCATGCTCTTTCTGAATGGAGGCCCTCTACCGGAGAAATGGAATGAGACGGTGGTTGTTTTGATCCCAAAAGTGCAGAATCCAGATAAACTAAAAGATCTTCGCCCCATCAGCTTGTGCAATGTTGTCTACAAAATTGTTTCAAAGGTACTTGCAAATCGTCTGAAAACTATTCTCCCTGATATAATTTCCCAAAATCAAAGTGCTTTCGTCCCGGGGCGTATGATCACAGATAGTGTCTTAATTGCATATGAGCTGACACACCATTTACAGAACAAGCGTAGTGGAGCAGAGGGTTTTGCTGCCTTAAAGCTGGATATGAGCAAGGCTTATGACCGGGTTGAATGGCTTTTTGTGGAGAAAATGATGGAGCGGCTTGGCTTCTGTCGCCCATGGATTAATCTGATGATGAAGTGCATACAATCTGTTTCTTACCGAATAAAAATCAATGGGATGCTATCTGATGAAATTGTTCCATCAAGGGGCCTGCGCCAAGGAGACCCTCTATCTCCCTATTTATTTTTGATATGTGCTGAAGGGTTCTCCTCACTATTACATGCTGCAGAGGAGGATGGCAGGCTCCAGGGAATTAAAATATGTGAGGAGGCACCGAGTATAACTCATCTATTGTTTGCAGATGATTCCCTAGTTCTCTTGAAGGTTGATAACGAGAATGTAGGCCACCTGCAACATATTCTACAAATATATGAGGAATGCTCGGGGCAGATAATTAATAAAGAAAAATCGGCAGTAATGTTCAGCAGAGACACTAGTGCTGGAGCAAGAAGTCAGTTGATGGCAGACTTGGGTTTATCACAGGAAGCACAAACCAAGAATATCTCGGCCTTCCAGTATATATGGGAAGATCAAGAAAGAAGATTTTTGCCTACTTGAAGGACAGGGTGTGGAAGCTCATCCAGGGATGGAAGGAGAGGCTCTTGTCCAGGGCAGGGAAAGATGTTCTGATAAAATCTGTTGCTCAGGCCATACCAACCTATGCCATGTCATGCTTTGATATTACTAAGAGCTTATGTGATGAAATGAGTACTATGATGTGTCGTTACTGGTGGGCGCAGCAGGAGAAAGAGAATAAACTTCATTGGGTGGCGTGGTCGACCTTGGCAAATAGAAAGGATAAAGGGGGGTTTAGGATACAGGGATCTCCACCTTTTCAATATGGCAATGCTTGCTAGACAAGCATGGAGTATGGTTAAAGACCCTGATTCGCTCTGTGCACGACTGTTGCGTGCTAAATATTGGCCTGATGGCGATCTCTTTGCCGCTATGGAGAAGCCGGGCATTAGCTACACATGGCGGAGTATTCTTCGAGGCCTTCGAGCTCTTGAAAATGGCTTAATATGGAGAGTGGGCGATGGCACACAGATTCGCATTTGGGAGGATCCATGGATTCCTACCGGGGTGTCACGGAGACCTCGGACGCCGAGGGGAAGTGTTATACTTTCGAAAGTTTCTGATCTCATACACCCATACACCGGACAGTGGGATGAGGAGCTGATCAAGGAGATTTTCTGGGAGGAAGATGTTAATAATATTCTAGCAATTCCAGTCCGGATTGAGAGAGAAGATACTCTGGGATGGCATTTTGATCCAAAGAGCCGGTTCTCAGTGAAGTTTGCTTATCACGTCCTAGATGATGAAGCTCAACGAACCAAGAGAAGGCAACAGGGAGAAAGCTCTAGCGCTGGTGCGCGGAGTACGAATGAAAATTTTTGGCCAAGAATCTGGAAGCTCTCGTGCCCGCCTAAAGTGAAGCAGTTTATTTGGCGTATGGCTCATAACAGCTTAGCAACGAAAATGAATATCAAACGCAAGAACATTGATCTGGATACTTTATGCCGGTGTGTAGGCGATTTGATGAAGATGGGGGGCATTGCTTTCTGAAATGCAAGGGTGTTCGTCACTGCTGGCAGGAACTGCAGTTGGAGGATGTTCGCATAAAGCTTCTTGCTGGGCAAACAGCTATGGAGTTCGTCAGGGAGGTTCTCAATTTATAACCCAAGGTGCGCACTATAGTAATCTTACTGCTGTGGAAATGGTGGGATGTCCGCAATAAGGTGAATGCCGGTGAACAGCAGCTGTCGACTGAATCCATAGTTCGAGGAGTCAAAATCATTGCTGACAACCCGATGAAGGAGAAAGAGCACCGAGCTCCAGTTCCAGCAACAAATAGATGTAGGTGATGGTCCTTACCAAGAATCAGCTATCTAAATCAACTTTGATGGAGCTTATTCACCTTCAACAAAAGGGTGCTTGGGGTTTTGTTATACGAGATAATAATGGAGGTGTTGTACTCGCCGGGGCTGGGAACATGGGACAGGTTGTATGATGCTCTCATGGTTGAAACAACAGCTTGTCTTCGAGCTCTGGAGCTAGCAGATCAATATGGCATCTCCGATATAGAACTAGAGACTGATTGTGTTCAAGTGGAAGAGGCGATCAGAACCTGCTCCCGTGATCTCGGGCCTAGCGGAATGTTGTTTAGAGCAATTAGACATATCCTTCAGCTTCGTTTTAATCTTTTATCCCTTCAACATGTACCCCGCCATTGTAACTCGTCTGCGCACGAGGCTGCTTCCTTGGCTTCTGGATGGGAACCGGACCAGATGCAGATATGGTCGGATTCCCTTCCCAGCCCTGTAAGTGTTGCTGTAGCTCGCGATTTGGCTGAGCTATCGTGGATTAATACAAGGCCCTAGAGCCATGGGGTTTGATCAAAAAGAGAACCTGATCATGATCGAATCCGCTGGTTACTTCCAAATCCAGATCGTGATCGAATCGTAGCCCCTCGCGAGTGATCGGCCGCTCCGCCGCACGTACTGGTGGCGGCCGTTGGCTGGTAGTCTTGGCTCCTGCCGAGCGGGGCGACCCGTTGCGTTGCATGCAGGGTAGGCTTTCCTCCGCCTCCGCCTTCCAGCTGCCGTGGTGCCCCCCATGCCGTGGCCACCGATCCACAGGGACATGACATCGCAGTCTCGTCTCTCTTTTTTTCCGTCTAAATCTGTCCTTTGTTTGTTCCTTCCATTATCTCCTCTAGTTTGATACTACCAATTTTTCGGAAAAAAAAAAGTTGCTACTACCAATTTATTCTGATGAGTGATGTACAGGTTGCCATGTAGAATTGTGTATGATGCACACACTGACACACCAGTTGTTTCAAAATGAAGGATTCTAAATTAGCAGGTGCCGCACGCATATAAGCCTCATCCCCTCGAGAAAGACAATTAACGAATCCAAAGGCAAAGGAGCGAGAAACGCAAGGCCAGACCATTCTTCGTTCGGGCTTTCTTTCTGCACTATTAGACTATCTCCAATAACACCACCTAAAATACAAGACCTATTTAAGGTTTAGATAGCGCTACAGACAAAAAGTTCAATACTCATTTAACATCTTCTTCAGTAACAGGACCTAAAAGAAAACACTTTCTGCAAATGGGTTCTCAGAAGAGAGGAAACTCATATTTGAGTTATGGGTCTCAGACAACCTAAAATGGGTCTCACGTATAGGTACTTACTATTGAGGCTGATTTTAGGTCTTCTGCTACCCATTTTAGTTCTACAAATGGGTTTTCAGGACATAGGAAACTCATATTTGAGTTATGGGTCTTAAGCAACTTAAAATGGGTCTCTTGTATAAGTACTCTATTGGAAGGCTGATTTTAGGTCTTCTGCTACCCATTTTAGGTTTGAGGTCTTATGGACAGTCAAATAAGTCGAAGAATAGTCGATAAGCCAGATCATAAGTTCAAGCGAACGGAGCTAGGTCGGTCCTCTACTCATTATTGTTACTATAGTCCGATATGTTTGTGCGCTTAATGATTTGGATGATCATGGTTATAATCTTTTGGATGAGTAGTTACCTTGTACCAAGTCTACTAGGCGGGGATAAGCCCATTGTAAGCCCTCCTAGGGCGTCCGAGAGGGGTGTCGATGTAACAAACTATTTTTTTTGATTTTATAATATAATAATATACAAACCTTTTGTGTATCCGAAAAAAAAGATGATCATGGTTAAATTCTCATGACCTGAATTAGTCAACGGGCTAGCCCTCACATTAGCATAAACAAGACTCTTTTGGAATTCTCAAGCTCAGTTACATGTCAAGTGAATTACTGAGTGCTTACGTATTTTCAACTATTGATATGGATTTAAACTGTTTGTGTTGTGATTATGCACTGCTTGGACTTAATAATTACTGAATGTAAGTATCATGTCAGATTGTATTTATACCAAATTGTGGACTAAATTTTATATATGTTCACCATATTGTAAATGTATTCTTTGTCAAATTAGTATATATAGAATTTAGATGTGGCATGCCCCTTAACAAAAATTTAGATCCATCACTCCTAAGAGAAACTATCATGGTAAATCAAATATGCTAAAACCTGATTCTGGTACCAAATTTAAGCAAAATTATCAAGTGGAGAGAACACAACACGAGCATGTGTCCAAGCATTTATTCTAGCAACCATCACACATGGACATGTTATAACAAGAATATATTTCTATAATTACATGGGCCACATTTTAGATAAAAATAATTTAACAGTATCATCACTTAACCACCAAATCACTAGTAACCTTGCTAGGGTCCATGTTTCTTACACCTCGGTTGACAGTTGTCAGTCAAGCTTTCTGAAATATGCCGCTTGCTTGGGTGAACTTGCAGGTGACATTGCCTCAAAAAAATAAAAAATAAAAAAATAAAAAATGCAGGTAACTCAACTGCACTGCTTGAAGAATGTAAGTAAGTTTGACAGTCCACAGGCCCTAGCTAGGACTAGGACGAATGCAAGCTTTGCGAGTAGCTATCACTTTTTTTTTGAAAGAGAAGCTATCACTTTCATCAACATGGATCTCAGACTTAATTCCTCCTTTAATCAACCTGTTTATTCTCTGTTAGGCCCATCAGATGATAGCTGAGACAGTGATTGCCGGTGGGCAAAGGCAAGTACACTTCTTGTTGGAACATGGAGCATGGCCTTGTTGGGGAGTAGTTGGTTTGTCCAAAAAATGAAAGCTCCAGCTAAATCCGACAGACCGACATCACTGTAGGTTCTGTCCGTAAAAGGGCCTGATCTTGCCGTTCCTCACAGCTCATATGAGCTGAATTGAGGCAAGCCAATGAACCATGCCAACAAAGCATTCGGTTTCGAGAAAGAAAAAAACGAGATATTCTGAAAAGTTCATCATGGAGATTCTGCTCCATCATTAGGCCCCATCTAGAGAATTTTCTCTGAATGCCAAAGCGAAACTTTACTAGCACGAAAGGATGAGCTGTCAGGTTCATCATACATTCCAGTACTATTCAGTCTCACATATCACCAGCCAAGTATACCTCGGTAACATTTAATAAGGGATGTTACAGCACTATTTACAGAGCAGAAAATGTTCTGCAGAGAGGCCAATACAGTGGCCTTGGCTAAACCAATTCTGCTGTGTGCTGATCATACCCTTCACACCAGCCTTATGCAAGGAGTAGTAGTAATTCTCAAGAGGGGCGAAAAAAGGAGAAGAAGGGGGGAAAAAAAGCAAGCGAAGGAGCAAAGGTAAACAATAGGCACATACATTCCTTGGTTGAAATGATCACCGCGATCATCGCTTCCAGCTCCGGCAGCGCAGGACCGCGTCATCACCGCCGACGATCCAGGTCTCCTTGGCAATGTCAAGGGACACCTTGAAGAAGTCCGGCGAGTACGTCATGAGCACCAGGCCCTCCTTCTCCTTCTCCTTCTCCTTCTCCTTCTCCTTCTCTTCCTCTGGGGTCTTCTTGGCGGCGGTCTTCACATCCTCGCAGGGCTCCTCTGCCTCTAGCCTCCTCTCCAACCCCTTTGCCGGCGCCGAGCGGCACCGCATCAGCATCAGCGCGTTCGCCGGCGGGGGCGCGTCTTCCTCCTTGTCCTCCTCCTGGTTCTGCTCCGGCTCTTGTCCCTGCAGCTTCCTGGTAGACACCTTCTTGCCTTCCTCCAACACCATGAACCACCGGGCCAGCGCCGCGCCGTGCTCTGTTTCCTTGTCGGTGCGCGGCGCATCGTCTTCCTCGTCGTCGTCGTCCTCCTCCTCCCCGGAAGTGTACCCCACGCCCACGGCGCCGGGGAAGCTGCCGAAGCAGCCGGCGACGTTGAACCGGAACGCGCCGTGCAGGGCGTCCAAGAGCGCCATGGCATCCTTCTTGATCCCCAGCGCGTGCAGCCACGTGGACTTCTTGGTCTTCTTCCCACCGGCGCCGGGGCCCTTGGGCTTGGCGGGGCGGGCCTTGATCTGCCCCACGCACGTCACCCTGGGCGACGTCGGCTCGTCGTCCACGGGGACATCCGCCGCGCCGCGGCGGCTCGCGTTCCTGGCCGTGGCCGACTTATAGAGCCCGCTGGGCGGCATCGGGCCCGCCCGGCTGGTGCTGTGGCGGCGCTTGACCGGCTCGGACGCGGACGGCCGCGACGGGCTGCAGATGGCCTTGGGCGGCATGAGCGCGAGGTGCGCCCGCGAAGGGAAGCAGACGAGCAGGTCCGTGGCCGCGCCGTTGCTGCCCCTCCCGCTCTTCATCGCGACAGCTCGGCGCGCAGCTGCAGCGGCAGCTCGATCGGAGCTCCCTCCCAGCGTGCGGCTCCTCCTGTGAAGCATGGTGCTGTGTGTGTGAGTCTGTGAGAGAGTCAGAGAGAGAGAGAGAGTGATGATGATCTGTTTATACTAGGTGTTTGTGTTTGTTAGAAAGCGCGCAGGCGGCCTCCAGCTTTCAGTTGGTGCCAGCGCTTAGAAAATTAGGCGTCATCATGGAGAGAAAGCTTATGGCAACATGCACTCACAGCTGCATAATCTCGTCGTGATGCTGACGTGTAGACAAAAATGATGTGTGTGTTAGTTGCCATGCTGCGGTATGCTGCCTGGACACGTCTGCAGTGACATCGAGATCAGCGTGGTGTTTGGGTTCATGTGTTGGCATAGTGTTTAGAGGCTAGATTATTCGGGTTTGGGAGAACTAATTGCGGTAGTTGATCACGGGGTCGTGGTCCTTGCCGTTTTTTTTTATGAATATATATACTTTCTTATACCTAAGATTATTATATAATCTATACTACTGGTTTCTCTTTGAAGCTAGATAGGTTATTTTTTGTGTATAAAGAAAATAAAAGCTAGGTAGTTCCTATGATCACCCACCATTAGCTTCGGCCGACCCAATCAAAAGAGTAGTTTTGTATTGTTGCATAGCATATTGGGGAAATTTTGCTCTATGCCAAAGTGCGTCATTATGAAATGAGTCAATCAGCCAAGTACGCTTTGTTCTACTAGTATATGTAATTTCCAGGAGCTCGGCTTAGTATTATCATATACTATATCGCCATCGCAATAAGAACAGGTGCTGATTATTAGAGGGTATTTAGACGAGATCTTAACAGTTGACATGATTGGGCCTGATCTATCTACTCTGCAGGGCAGCAACTTTGGATTGGAGAAGAAAAAAAAAAGCCAAATGCGCACGGTGCTGGTGTACCATCCGTGGGACGTACGTGCAGAGGCAAGGCTGGCATGCACGCACCTAGGCTAGTACATACGTAGTAAATTCCCTGCTTCTGCCGTGCATGATCTTGCCTTAGATCTGTTCAATGAGATTTGTACAGCGCTGGCTGTGAACGTGATCGCCTTCTCCGGGACAGGACAAAATCCTCTGCATCACTAGGAAAACGGAAGAAAACAGAGAGATTCAGAACCACTCGAGCGAACAGCCGTTCTTTTTCGGATGGAACGGCTTTGAGCTTCATGCTGCAACTTGCAATGTGCTGCTCCACTACAGATCTTAAAGCCATGCATTTCGATGATAGATGGATGAATTGATTCTCGTCGTACCGATGCTATACTGAGTACGTATAGAATAACAATACTGACGGTACCTATAGATCCTGTGGCTGCAAGGACCATCTTTGCCAACACCTGAATCTGAAAGTAACCGTCCGTGTGGGACATGCGATCGACGCTGTAGTAGGCAGTAGTATACTACACGTTACAGTTGCGCTACTTGCTGGTGCCATGGTGGTGCCGCGGGTCCAATCAATGAAACGCGTACAGGCCCATAACTGACGCCGCCCCGCGCCTCGTGACAGTCACGGCATCTCCGAGCGGCGAGTGGCGAGTGCACGGCAAAGCGGAGCGGGGTGGCCGCCGGCCCGGCGCCAAACCGCATGCATAATGGCCATGCGGCGGCGACGGCGACGCAGTTTGTTTTTCTTACGAATTCCATTCATGCAACACAACGCTTATGATTGCCGCATCTCCTCACAGCCACTTGCCCCGGCCACGAAGCTTCGAAGCCAAACTAACCGCAGCGCGGCAAAGAAGAAGATGATGATGCACACATGATAAATACTTTTTTTTTTTGCGCAAAACACATGATAAATACTAGTGTGCACAATATAATAATATATACTATATCCGTCCAAACCAGAGCCACCCTGCAGTGCAGATGCATGATATTTGCGGCGCGTTTGTTAACTACTGTCCTACTAGTATACTAATCCCCTCCATCAACGCCTCCGATCCTAATGATGGCCGGTCTCGTACGATTAGCGCCACCAAATCATCATCACCGCTAGGCTAATGGCGTCGCGTCGAATCGCTCGACTTCGCTGCGAAATTGCTTTGCTTGTTTTTTGTTTAGCCGCGTGCCAATGATGAGGGATGGGTTGTTGCGCTTGCTTGATTTGACGGGAGAGCGAGCGAGCGAGCGCGGCGACGTGTAAAGATTAAAAAGAGGAGCCGTGCCTATGCATTTAAGAAGAGAAGGGGGGCGCGCCATTATGAAAGGGGCGATGCACTTGAGAGCTAACCCGCGATGCATGGCCCCCTACCGTCCACTCGCAAAGATTCCCAATCCCAAGCCATGAAGAGGCTGGCAGGCTGCGTTGCATTGCATTGCATTGCATGCGGGGGTCGCTTTTGCTCGGTCATTACTTGCGCGATGCTTTGCATTGCCTTGCTGTTTGGGGGCCTATAGCAAAAAAATAAAATAAAAATGTAGGCAGATTTTGTAAGAACGGGTATGATTTTGTGGAAGTGGAACCCTTCACGGAATTCGTGAGTCCCGATCGCTCGATGCAGGTGTGGAGGCGTCCAGACTACTCTTCTTCTTTAGCGCCATGCTCTGTCTGCCCTCTGTTTGGGCTCGCCATCCATCACGGATTCACGGAGGGCGCACAGGCTGGGCCGAGCCGCGTTGTTCTTCGATTGGCGGAGGAACCTGAGCTTCTGGGCCCACGTTAGAATTTGTTATACCGGGCCTCATATCATCCAGTCTAAGCATGAGGCCCATATGGAATTTTGGGTAGGCCTGTATCCGCTAAAAAGAACAAAAATGGGCTTGTCTCTTTACTGAGACTATGGGCCTTTTTTGAAGGCCTCTAGGTTGTATGTTCCATTCTATACTCCCATTATTATATATAAAAAAAAGGTTCTGTTCTACACCTCTCAGCCTTGGATGTTCGGGTTATCCGAAAAAAATAAGGGTTTTAAGAATTTCGAGTTACCAGAGAGATGCTACTGATTCGAGCACCAAGTTTTGTGCCCTCTCCTACCTCTTATAAGTAAAAAAATCTCATTATCAAGGATACTGTTGTGCCAATTCTGAATACTTCAAAGAATTTTAGAGAGTCAAGACTCTATCAATCAAGTTTGACCAAAATTATTAAAAAAATACAAATATTTATGACATCAAATAAACCTATAGAATTATAACTAATAAAGAATCTAATAATATTTAGTTGGTATTATAAATATTATTATCTTGTTATATAAATTTGATCAAACTTAGAAAACTTTGACTCTCCAAGATTTACTCTTTTTAAAATGACTTATAATTTAGAATGGAGGGAGTACTGGACTAGATGTCTAGACCCAATTTATTTGATAAACCTCGCATGTTCGCTATCCTTGTATACCGTCGATGTGCTAGTATGAAAATCAAGGACGCTGGTGCTGTCAATGATAAAGACAGGAAACCTGGAGAAACTTCAGTTGGTATCCAAATCCAAGCGTTGGCAGCTGCAAGAAACACGCACGATAACGCGGATTACCATTTCTCAAAGATCAAAACATGGATGAAGATCCAAAATGGCCACCGACAAAACAGCCAAAACCAGTGAATTACCCGCTACACATCACGCGGAGGTGGCTCCCGATTATTCAACTGGCTGCACGACTCCAGCTCGGTTCATCATATCATACACAGACACATGCATCGTGGCGCACGCTAATCGCGAGCGCGTAGCGCCGCGGCCCACGGCCCACAACTTATTACGACTCGTCACCAACCAACCAAGCCACCCAGGTCCGTCCAGGCCCGTGTCCTCTCCTCTGCCGGTTCGCCCGTCACGCCGCCGCGACGCTGTCGCCTTCGCCGCCGCAGTAGTCGACGACGGCCTCGAGCTTGTAAGGCGCGGCGTCGGTGGCGAGCCACTGCTCGACGGTGAAGAGATTCTGCGCGCACCCCTTGTGCGGGCCCGTGACGGTGACCTCGACGTAGTTGCAGTACCAGCCGTGGTGCGCGCCGGTGCCGTCGGAGACCAGCCGCATCCAGCACGGCGGCTTCGCCATGCAGGGCCCGCGGCCGCTGAAGATGTCCAGGTTGCCGCGCTCGAAGTAGGAGTGGCCCTGCCCCATGAGCCCGCCCCAGGCGGGCAGGTCCGAGATCCCCACGCCGTTGCCGTCCGCGCCGGCCAGCTGCAGCGTGATGTTCGCGTCCGTCCCGCCCTTGAAGATCGACCCCGTCCGGATGAACACCGTGTACACGCACTCCATGCTGTCGCGGGCCACGCCGCCGGCGCCCGCGCCTCGGATGAGCTGCGGCCACGGGGCGGAACACGAACAGGGATGGAATCACACGGATCGGACTACTTACTGGCTGCCCCGACAGGTGATCGATGAATGTGTCAAGAGACCCATGAATTGAAAGGACGGGCGGTTACCTTGATCTGAGTCGGGGTATCGCTGCCGTGCGCCGGAACGGTGGCGGACGCCGCCACGGCGAGGAGGAGGAGGAGGACGGCGAGCTTGGCCATGGGATTCGAATCCAATCGGCGTGTGTGGGGGCGACTGGATGAGTGTGAGGACCTTCGGGGAACGGAGGAGCGGATGCGGTGCGGATCATATAGGACGGAAGTGTAGTTTATGCATTTGTGGGCCCCACTTGTATCTGTGGCGCTGGCCCGCCCGATCCGATCGCAGTTTTTTGTCCACGGATCCATCGAGCGATGTGAGGATTATTCAGAGGAGAAATCCGTGTCACGATGGCCCATCTCACCTGCTCTACGTACAGCGCGGTACAAGTAGATCGGGTGTGTGTGTGTGTGAACGATAGTGCCAGGGCCACAGCGTGATAAAAAAGTAGCATAAGCAATAGAATACAGCTACAGAATTTGACCATAACTATCTTAACAGTGCACTTCAAGCAGATATTTTTCTAAAATTCAACATTAAACTTACGTGCATTGTAAAAGAATAAGATCCTGCTTGGCAAGACTTCTAAAGAGTGGGTTTTAGCATCTCTAATAGTTTCTGCGACTGATAAGCCAGTTTATGTCGTTTTACGAGAGAGAAAAATATTATACTATGAATAATAAATAAGGCCGATAATTCTCAAGTAAAATAAGACGTACCAACTCATAAAATATCTCATGAAAGAAATTATACAGAATAAATCATTTTTTACAAAATGGCTCACTAGCTTCCTTGGTGAACCCTAATAAAACTCAAGTTGACGGAGAGGACTAGCACGAAAGGTACTGATTGCTGATTTTTATCAGTAATGTAGGATCCACATATGAAGGTTAAAATGAACCATAACCATTGTTTTCAATGCAAGAACTACGTCCTATTACCAAAGTCTCATTTTAGAACATCTTCAAGAGCATTGTTAAAACCCACTCCCTAAATCATCATTTGAAGATGTAGAGTGTGTATGCTTCTGATATAAAGTTGGTGTAGCCACGTTATTTCTTTTCTCCGATGTTGTCTGGAGTCGTTAACAAGAGTACGTGGAGGTAGGAGGCGGACGTAGAGAGGAGCGTAATACGGACGTAGGAGCACTCATTACTACCCTGTTTGTCCTTAACATCACAACTTGTCTATTTTTTTTTTAAGTCACTCACAATGCAGACTCTATAATAAAGTATAAGCCTATTTATTATCTTCATATTTATAATATTTTATTGTTGTAACAGTATATTTATTAAAAAAAGAGAAAAACTAAAACTTCAAATCTTATTTAGACTCTAAGTCTACGATATCTTTGAACTAATAAATAGACTTAAATACTATAATAGAGTCTGCATTGTTAATGTCCTTAACATCGCGGCAAGCTTGGTGACCATATCAACTTGTCTTGACCTTAACCAAAATATTGATTGCCAATAATAGATTGAACACAGATAATTAATTACCTCGCGCCACCACGCAGTGACCAGTTGCCTTCCACAAACTGCAGCAGCCAGCTTCACACTCCATGTTCTTGCCGCAAGGCGCTAGCTTAGCAAACAAAACTGTAACTCGTAATCTTACATCGAAGACTCAATTTTGACAGATTAGCAAACAAAACCGTTTCTAGAAAAATTGTAGCACATACAAACAGACACGACGATGGCTCTCGTTATCTGGAACTTAGTGTGAGGCACAAGGGGAATCGTATGGTACACTACATAGGGCTAAAAAGGTTTCCCCAGCGTACAGTTTACCCAGCACTCGGTCTAAATATTGGCCACGCAAACTAGTTATCAGTCGAATTGTTGCCGAAGAGCCATCTCAGTTTCACTCTTCCAGGATGCATGCGAGGATTGCCCCCTCATCCTCTTGATCTTCTCCTTGTCTTTGACAGTGGAACCCTTCTTCTTTTTCAGGCTCTTTTATCTGTACCGGTCTATCACCACACTGAGGGCAAACCATACCCTTACCATGTGAATAGGTCTTTGGTACACCACATTGGAGACACATCCTAAACAATGAGGCAAAGTCACAGTTAAGACCATTAATAGCATCATAAGGACACTCACAATGCAAACTCTATCTAGAATCTAAATGTATTTATTACCTCGAAGATATCATAGACTTGGAGTCTAAGGAACTCTGATATATATTAGTAGAGTTTATGTAAAACATGTACACAAGCTATTTCAGTATACTTGATTCATTTGTGACATTGATAACAAAAATGACCAATAATACCTCAGAAGATCAGCTGCATCTTCTGGCCCAGGATTCGCAGCACCTATTATTCTTTTTCCATCAACAGAACCAGATGTCACTGAACCTGGAGGGTTGGCTCCGGTTGTGGTAACTCGCTCGTGGATGGCAACTAACTGCGGTTTCGCCACCACAACAGCACCTGAAGATTATTTCCTAGTTATATCATAAGGGATGTGGCATATATCTGAAATTGCATTGGTAAGACCACATACTCCAAATATCATCATATGCAAGCACTAAAGATGAAACCTGCTCTACTACCATCTCAGCACCAAGCTCAGAAATATTGAGGTAGTCCCCTATGATATAACAGTTAGGGATGAAAACAGACGGAGTTTTTCGTGTTCCGAACCGACCGTTTTTCCATATTTGATCTGACTGTTTTCGTATTTTCGAAAAAAATCGGAAACGGCGCGGAATCCGAAATGGAGGTTCTCGGAATTGGTTCGGAAGTAGAAATGACATGTTTCCGTCCGTATTTTCGGAATCCCGTATTTGGTCCGAATTTTTCCGGATTTGAATCCAGAATTTTAGCGGATTTTAGAATTGACTTCTTTTAGTTGAAAATTGAATATCTTTTCACTCCTAGCTCCAAATATATCAAATAATATATCCGTTTCGATCAACTTGACGAGCTCTTCGCAATGGTATACTCTAAATATTAAGTGTTAATTCATTTTCAGCAAATATGTCCACACACATATATATAGAAAGATTAGAATGAAAGTGATCCTGACAAGATGGATGATGAGGCAAAGCTGTGATTTGTGAAAAATATATCCATGTCAGTGTCGAAATATTCTCTCACACACATGTTACATCATTAGGGAAATATAAAGATGTGTGGTATTCCAGCTTAAGTTCCCTACTTCTGACCGTTTTCGTTGAATTTCCAACCATATTAGTTCGTTTCCGCACACACGCATATTCCGATTCTATTTTGAAACTGCATTTTCCGAACCCATTCCCATTTCCACCAAAAAATATAGAAACGGAAGTAAAATAGGGGTTTTACATCCGTTTCCGTCCGTTTTCATCACTAATAACAGTTAACAGGCACATGGGAATATGTGAAGACGTATGTATGTTCTGGTGTATTGCGTTTTGAGAAAACAAACCTATGCTCAGAAATATTGAGGTGGTAACCCATAACAGAACAGTTAACAGTTGCATGGGATGATGTATGAATGTTCTGGTGCATTGTGTTTTGAGAAAACAAACCTGCATTACTATCATCTGAGCACCAAGCTCAGAAATATTGTTTAACAGGCACATGGGATGATGGATGGATGTTCTAGTTTGTTGCATTTTGAGAAACCAGTTTTTACAAATATTTCCAATCGCCAAGTTTCAAAGTAGAGGCAAAACCGTAAAACTAGACACTAAAAGTAACATCCTATTTACTCAGCTTGGTGAGGCCAGCTAAGTATTTCTATACTAGTCACAACATAAATACCTATATGTGTCATTATTGCATCATCCAGAAATGTTACTTCGTGGTTTTGCTTGATAAGTTAAAAGTAGCCCAATAATTACAGAGCACAAATAAGTACAACTTGTAACAATATCCTAAGAACAATAATCAAACAATAACATGCACAGTCAGTAGGAGATATCATGCTGAAGAACGAATTGAATTGATATGCAGTGTTTCTCATCATTCACCTGCATGATGCCTTCTATATATTTGTTTTCTGAACAACCATGTTTACTTGGCCAATGGAGTTGTGAATCAAAGAACCACCACAACAGTGAAACAAACAAACAAAACCAATAATTATTGTATCTTATGCTATGCTCTGTTTCCTTGAGAGTTGTCGGTTGTGTGTTGTGGATGTTTTTTTCTTTAGTGTTTTAGTAGTTTGGTTGGTTCTCCTCTGAGGAGTTCATGTCTAGCAGTAGTGGCTTCTGGTATTTGCATGAGGGCTGGTGTACCCAGAAGAGTCAGGGTATGGTGCTTTGTAAAACTGTATATGTTTTCTTATAAGCACTTAAGCAGGGTCTTCCTTTCTCTAAAATCATAGCGAGCAGAACCTAAAACTACTTTAGTTCCAAAGACACTGCCAACACAGGTATAGAGTATAGACTATGCATTTTTATTTTCAATCTAAAGCCAACTGTAGAAGTGTACCACCTGATTGTACAAAGATTTATGCCATGCAATGGAGAACAGCTTAACACAAACTCATGCTATAGCGAATTAGCAATGCAATTCTATGATCAAAGATCTCCAATAGTGGAGCTTCATGGTGGCCGAGGTAGATCCTTGTCTTACCTTCCAACTTGAAAACCAATGATGTATTGACATTTCAAGTCATAGATACTAGCTAAAGAGCACCTCTATCACTCTACAGTATATGCAATACATAGTACATCCAATTTATCTCTTCCTAATTCTTGTTCAAGTTCCACCATCAGATATCTAGGGAGAACTGAAATTGCATCCGGAGTCTGTAAACTATAGTCTAATATACATTAAAGTTACTGCTGTAAAATAACTGCATTCATTTATCTAACAATGCAAGATCTGCAACTACATTGATAGCAATCTAATCGACCTCTACGACTCCCCTTTACCAAACCAACAGCCAGCGTACCATGGAATTTAGTCGATGCACGTATGATAAATATACACCATTACTAACCCGATGACCAAAAAAACATTAGTCTCTAGTTTCCACTTCAATTAACGACCAAAAAAACATTACTCTCCAGTTTCCACTTCAATTGAGTTCTTAAATCTACTTACCTGGAGGCGGGTGCTTGCTCCCCTCTCTCCCACCGCGATCGAGTACACCGAGGGCCTCCGTCCCTTCCTCGGGCTCGGCAACCCTGTGCCTCAGAAAATCCGGTGGTCCCGAGACATCGGCGAATGCCTCCAGCGCGGACGGCAGCGAGGAGTCCCCGTCGCCACCGCCGGCATCTCCCCCCTTAGGGTTTGGACGGCGGCAGGGCTTGGGGGCCGGCTTTGGAGGAGCGGACCCCTCGTCTCCGTCCGATCCGGTTTCCTCGGCTGACGAATCACCGGACTCGCTCAGCTCGGTGCCGGCGGCGGGGTCCTCGTCCTCCTCGGCGGAGGAGTAGCCCTGAAGAAGCGACAAGCTCATTGTCTGGGCTTTCTGGTTAGCTTCCATCGTGTCAACTGGCTGCAAGTCTAGTATAAGCAATTTAATGGCGTAAAATACAGAGGTGTTTTACGGGCTTAATTTAGAGCATTATCGGGCCTTAATTGGGCTGAATTGTGTACCACACTACCACCAGACCTCTCTCGGACGAATACTAAGCCCATAAGTAGGCTGTATGGGCTTACGAAGATGGGTGGAAATATATGGGCTTACTATTGCAAAAACACCTAATATGTTTTCAGAATCCAAAAAGAAAAAAAAGTATTCTTCCTCCCTGAAGTATCACTGTGTCTTATTTTTCTTCGCAGATTTTAAAACCAGATATCTTACGCCCTAAATTATTAAAATTTCTCAAATCAAATTTTCGTGAAGTGGGGTAAATATTTAATAAGGTTTTTAACCATATAAATGAATATTAAATTTAAAAAAATCCAAAAAATTCTAATTGGTAAGATGTCTGGTATTTACTAAACCAAACTAGGATAAGTCCACTTTTAAAACTTTTCAAGTATTTACTAATTTGTTAACTAAAAAGATAAGTCCACTTTTAAAACTGAATCAAACTAGGATAGAAAGGTAATTTAAACATTTTTAAGAGTTTAGAAGGTAAGATGTCTGGGTTTTTAGTTTAAAGAGAAAGATCAAACTACGACGGTTGTTTATGGATGTAGAATGGACATTTTTTGAAAGAAAAAGGTACGGAAGCAGACTAACCATTAGAAAGTACAAACACACACAAGTGTGAACAACTTTCATGTGTTGCTCCCAGTCTCCTACATGATATATAACTAGCAAGTTGCTAATATATTTTCTTTGTCCAAAATCAATTAAACCAAACGACTTGCAGCTAAAGCAACCACACCTAAATGAAAGAAAAGAAGATCTAAAAAAACTATCTATAGCTAGCTAAAGGAAAGAAAATCATCAAAGAGATGCTTCCAAGTCCAACCAGAAGCAAAAAACAAATGCATTTCCAAACGACCGACCACGTTCTTAGGTCTGGTGGGTAGCTCACACGTGCGCCATTTCCATGTGCCTGATCTTTCATGCCAACCTGACACACTTCATCTATCACTAAGTCAATCATGACTGGTTAGCAGCAGAATGCAGTAACTAAAAATTCCCCACATTTTCCATACATACAGACATACAGTTCCCAACCACATAGCGATCGATCGAGCTCCAACGACGACCGGTCGGTCACCTATGATTGGGTATTTTTGTAGCTAGATATCTCCTAGGCGGCGCCAGGTCGGACAGTAGTTGACGCCGCCGGCGCAAGTGCGCTAGCTCGATCGGCGCCGAGGAGGACAAGCGCGCGTTGATGTCGAGCACAGTCAGCACCTCGATGCTCCGGCGATCTCATTGCTCACCGGGATCTTATTCTTTAGAGGCGTCGTTGTCAGGCACCTGTCGTGTCTTTACCTTCAGCTCCCGTCTCCAGAGATGTCTTCGATTTTTCAGTCCACGAGCTGAATGCGTGGAGTATATACAAGTAGTGGGGCATCTTCTGCTGCATTTTTCTCATGTGCCGTCACTCTCGCGGATGCTAATATAAAGACCGGCGGACCCTAGCTAGAAATGGAGTCAGGAATATGAACCGGTGAGGATGCAGCGACCGTCACTCTGAAAGTGCTGCGATCGCAATCGCAGTCGTGATGGTTTAACCACTAGGAAAGAGACCGCTTCGGATCCATGGATGGATCGTTATTGTTTGCTTAATCGATCGACGTCGACTAATCAAAAATGGTTTTAGTTGGAGCAAGCAATCAGCTGCAGGTTGCCGGTGCCAATCAGCAGATCTTAACTAGTCTCTGACAAACAAGTCATAGGATTCGAACAGTTGACCTAGCGAGTTATTTCGCTGTCGTCCTCGAATTATTAGCTTGCAGTAATCTTGTTTGCATGCAGCTACTCTGATTTGATTTTTTTTGTCTGCTATGTTTGTTGCAATTGAGATAGAGATAGAGGTTCCTGTGCTGATCTAATTGCTTTGTCTGTGTGTTTGTCGTCACGTAGATGGCCACGATTTCTGAATACCAAATAGGCCAAGAGAAATTATTTGACGGCGCGTTTGGGGATTATTGTTCGTCCTCTTCGGCCTGAATATAATGCATTTGTACGCGTGATAGCTACGTCGTCTGCACGGCACTCAGTCGCAAAACTGGCTACACAGAGTGCGTGCATTAGCAATGAGCCAATGGCGATACCGCTCCCAGTCTCCAACTAATGAAGCATATTATATGATCACACGGAGTATAAATTAAGCGATTGAAATGTGAAGTGTTAGATAAAATTTCTCTTGATTTTAATACACTTTGGTTCTCCAAAGCTGCTAGCTGTTTGGATGCAACGAGGCTTTTTTTTATTTTTCAAAACTATGGTAGTGGTTTCTTAGCTTTAGATACTCCAATTGGTTTTACACAGATTATGAAACCACAATATTTCAAAAGTACGACATCCAAATGGGCCCCAAACAAAGAAATTAGTTTTGTTGGTAATAACCGGAAGCTAACAATCGATGCAAAGGAAATAAATTTCTTTGTTTAGGCTCATGCCAAAGCACGCTATATTTGTTGGATTTAATTGAGCTTGGATGGATCCTATTACACTTAAATCAAATAAATAAAGGCCTATAACTAATGATAGGTGTATATATATTGAATGGAGATTCACTCGCGTTAAATAGATAGCTATTATATACACTCTTGTTATAACGTTGAGAAAGATGAAAGATGAGCTACTCCCACCACTACTGGAAAACTGTACTTTGTCGAGTGCCAGAGATTTTGACGAGTGCAAAATATTGTGGCACTCGACAAAGCTATATTTTGCCGAGCGTAGCGCTAGGCAAAATTTTGCACTCGGTAAAGCCAGCTTTGCCTAGTGTCCGGCACTCGGTAAATCTGGACTTTGCCGAGTGCGAGACACTCGGCAAAGCTAACCTCTTAGCAAAATTGAGGCGGACCGTGACGGCGGCTACTACCGTGACGGCTACCTACGCGAGAGGCGCAGCACAGTAAATATTTCGAGTAACTTTGCCGAGTGCTTGCACTCGCCAAATCTTTTTTTATTTTTAAAAATTACCTTTGACGAGTGCCTCCTAGACATGGCACTCGGCAAATTTTTTTTTAAAAAAAATTAAAAATCTTTGCCGAGTGTCATCCTTGCACACTCAGTAAACTTTTTTTTTGTTTTCTGAAAATTAATTTTGCCGAGTGCTTCCTAGCCATGGCACTCGGCAAAGTTTTTTTTTTTTTCTGAAAATTAGTTTTGTCGAGTGCTTCCTAGCCATGAGCATTGAGCTATGCTGAGTGGCAGGTGCGCAATTTTATCTCTATTAAAGGCCATGACCTGTCCACCTGAGTGGTGTGGCGGCACCAACGGATGTTTTGTAGCTCAAGAAAATAGGTTAATTTAAGGGACGAAAGAAGTGAGATGGTAATGATAATGAAAAAATGGTGAATAAAATAATGATGGACCAAAGTCACGGAGCATAAATTTCTCGTGTGTTGCAATGCAGCATGCATATTGCGTCATCTCATACAATAAATCTTGACATCAGAATTGTAACATGACTAGATACAAGCTATTACTCTAACTTGTATAAGCAAGGAAAGTGTGTTGGAGTGATGAAATACACAGTAAACCAATTATGACTCTTGTAACTAACTCATTGCATACTACTTAGCACTTATGTTACTAAAACCATACATGACTCTCATGTTCAAGAGAGTGGATGCAGAAAGGTAGTTGGGAGAGATCAAAGGCTGAAAAATTTGGAGGATTTTTTTTGCACCTTAATATTAAGGGGCTTGCTAAAATTCAATTGGCTGAATTTTAGTTTTCTTTCAGGCGACGGTTATTGTATTACACATATTTGACACTAAAATCGTAAATTTTGTTCATTACAATTTTTGTAGGCACAATTTGCAATTATCTATGCCAAGAATAAAAACCTCGTTAGACAAAATCACAAACCCGAAAAATCTAATTTGTGTTGACACAAAAATAATTAATAATCCATCAAGACAAGTCCATAGATCAGTTGACCCCCTCCTCTTTGTAAAACAAACATAGGCTATGGTCATAAATTCCATCATCTACAAATGTAGGGAGTTTTCAAAACTTTTAGAACAACTTAAGCTATGGTCTTGTTTAGATTCCTTCTAACTTCCAACTTTTTTTTTCTCTCTCCATCATATCAGTGTTTAGACGCATGCATGAAGTATTAAATGTTAGTAAAATAAATAACTAATTACATAGATTAATTGTAAATCACGAGATTTAAGGTGAAATTTGCACTCTTTTTTGAAATTCAAATAATTTTGAAATTTTAACATTGCTGGTCTCCGTATAACATTTTTTAAAAGTCACTTTTTGGCTTCGCCCCTGAACTATTATATTTTATAAGATGGGAATGCGTATACCACGTGCATGCATGTTTTCATATTATTTGTAGACAATTGAATTTTACAAAGTCCCAGTACTTAATTGTGTCGAGCTAGGGGGAAGAAGTAGTATTACGAGTCGGAAATTGGAACCAAGTGCAAGATCAGTTGGCTGGATATGCGTGGATAAACCTACTGGAAGCACATGCCACATGGTTCAGATTCAGATTCCTAGCCCCTATAGAAAACCAACACGTCCGCGGCATGCACGTCGTCGATCTCCGCAAACCACGGTAACTTATCCGCGCACGGAGCAAGCGCGCGCATAAACAAAGATCACTACCTGCCGAATCTGCACGCGCGAGCGCACGATCGGAGCGGGGCACGCCGAACGGACGGACGCACGAACGGTACCAGTCTCCCACGGCCGTCGGCAAGCGCGCGCATCGACCCCGCCATTTGCCTGGCGCCTGGCGGGCAGCCACTGCACTCGTCGGCCTGCCGCGGGCGTCGCGTCGTCACGTGTCGAGTGTCGACCTGCACTGCAGGCTGCGCAGCCGGCCGACACGCCGAGGAGGAGGACACGCCCCGGCACGGGCGCGCGTCGCCGGTCGCCGCTGGTGGCCCCCGGTGCGTAGTACGCGCACGACAGACTCGATCTGGCGCCGGTCGAGCAACTGGCGGCAGCCCCCGCGCGTCCGGTAGCCTTTTTACAATCTGGACGGGCGAGACAGCGCCGTGGCGGGGGCACCGGGCCTGAGCAGCGTCCCTCACTGCAGCGCCTAAACCGGCTAACCCGATGGATGGATCCGCGTCTTTTCGCCGGCTGCCCTGCTGCCGCCTGCCGCCGGGCCACGGAAAAGCGCATCGATCGTCCATTCGTCCTGGTGGCTGGCGCGCCCCCACGTACTCCCCCGGCGGACGAGCACGCGACACATCGTCTAGCGCCCGACGGCTCGCGGCCCCGCCTGCGGGCTAGGGGGCTCGCGCGCGCGCGAAACTAAAGCTGCGGCCGCGAGCGTGCAGGACGGCACGCGCGCCCAACAGTTCCGGCAGTCACCTCATCACCAACACCCCTTGGCAGCGCTTTCTTCGACTCGATCTCTCGTCGTCGGCCCAGCAGCTGGATGCTTCCGAGTAACGACATAGTATTGTAGTAGCCCACTTGTGTAAGCTGGCTTACGAAAGATTATTTGAGCTATGACGAGTATATGCATGCTGCTGCATTGCCTGCACCGTGCCTACGAGCGAGCCGAGGTGATATATAATAAGTAGTACTACTGCGTATATAGTAGTTTGAATGAAAAGCCAGATCTTTGTGCGATCGATAGATAAAGCTACTGTACGTGTGTGTACCCACACGACTATTAGGGACGAATTGAAGACGGGCCTCTCAGGACGATCGTGGTCTTAATAACCTGGCGACTGATGATCGGCCAGTGCATGCTTTGTAGCAAATTTAAAGTAGTAGCAGCAGCATCGCACAACGCATGGAAGGTGGCATGCACGCTTTGGGACGGGACGGGCTAGTCGATAAAGCTTAGATCTGGCGCCGGTAATTTGACATGACAACCACCAGCAGCAGTAGTTTAAGCTATATACTAGTAACTACGAGTAGTATTCTTCTTCTCCTCCCACCTGGCTAGCTAGTAGCTAATCAGGCTAGATTAGGCCCATGATTGGCACGCATTAGATTCTCGATCGGCAGTAGTTGCCGGTTGTGGCGGTTAGTTGGCTCTCTGCTTGCACACTCGCAGCCGTGCGTCGCCGAGATTCAGAGGGCCGGGCTAGCTAGCTTGGGATGCATGCATGCTGTGAGATTCAGAGACGACGCGGCACCAGCTGCAGCAGCTACAGCACCTATAGCGTGGCTCATCATCGATCGGCATGCAGTTCATTCGATCGACAAGACCGGCCCGGCCGGAAGCCAACCAACCACGGCCACCAATAATGAGGGCCATGCATCTCGATCGGCGGGGGTTAGTTTTAAGTAATCTATCATCAAGGGGCCGGGCTTAGGCTCCAATCATGAGCTAAAACACACTGGACTGCCCTGCTTTCCACATGTGAAAGGTGCGGGGGGGGGGGGAGGGGACACTTGTCAAATGTCAAACCCTTTTTTTTCTGCTGGACACCTGCCGCTGCTCCAGCCACTAGAGAGCTCCTACTACGAGTACGCCAGGGGCGATCGAGGTGCGCCTGCACGTAGTACGTACAGCACGAACGAACGGAAGGAAAAGCATCGCGGCTTTAGTTGATTCCAACTCCCTCCACGACCCATCAGATTCCTTTACACATAATTTGCGCCTCGGCGGCCAGTCACCACGCCTAGCTTTCCATCCGTCGCCCATCGATCGATCTATACCAAAAAGCACATGTGACTACACATTAGCAGCGCAGACACAGACAGCGCTGTCTAGTGTGTGGTGCCCCCCGGCCTGGAATCGAACGCTCATCGATCGATCGATCGATCTCTCACAAGTGTCACCTCTCTCTGTCTCTCTCGATCGTTCGATCTCTCGTGCTGCCTGTCTCTCTGGTTGTTGCTCGATCCTTTGACCTTTCTCCCACTCCGGAGATGTTGCTGTTCACTGACATGCAAAGCACATACAGTATATATAATGCTGCTAGCTAGCTCTTGGTACTTGGAGTGTGTTGACGTCGGAAGTGATCCGAATCACACACCAGTTGGGCTAGAACGTCCGAAGTGATTGCAGTTCAAACTGATATAGCAGGAACCCCGACTAAACCATCGAAAACCGATCTAGAGACCAGTTTGTATCGATCTAGGGTTTCAGGCTCCTGTGTTGATAACTCTACAACTCCTCCCGGGAAGACCCGTCGGGGAGAAGCACGTAGAGGTTGTCTTAGGACCAGCAAGGCCGCCTAGGACGCCGTCGAGTCTCGCCGGGAGACGCGCCGAACATCAGAGTAGAGGGAAAAAAGAGGCAAAAGGGGTAGTAGATTGGTTTTGATCGATTGATATTGGATGCCTCAATCGGTCATGATCCTCTCATATATATAGAGGGGGTTGGTCTTATCCCAATAGGAAACATCTTCAGATACGATCTCCAAGTTTCCTATCCGGACTCTATCAATATATAGAATCCAATCCGAACGCAACACGGTAACCCTAATCTCGCCGATTCCTTAGATCGACCAGATTGGTCTAAATCAGTCTTAATGGGCTTTATCAGCCCATACTGATCAACGAATCGTTGCCGGACTTAGCCTTCATCATAACCATAAGACCTCCGACCAGCGCCACCTGGTCGGATACACACGTTGACTGGTCGGAAGTCAAAACTGATCAGGCCTATTTGACTTAGAACATCCGATCCGTCAAATATGAAATAATAGAAGACAAATTCGACTCAAATATTACAGACCGAATACTTATTTTAAATTTACTTTTAACTGTGACACTTTTGAGTGTCAACAGAGTGAATATACTAGTACCGTGAATGGACGGACCCGTGTACCTCTGGAGATCGATGTGATGAACTCTGACCGGATTAACAAACTCGATCAACTGGATGGTATGTACAGGTTATTAGGGGCAAGGCGAGGGCGTACCACATTGAGGCGCGTAAATGGACTAGTTTATGATCGATGCTGCTTGCATTGCGGCAAATGATTATTGTTTAGGGTGGGTGGGTGAATGATGATGGATATACTGTACAGTATAGCGGATTAGACGATGATAGATCCCTCCTCTCCTCTCCACCTGGGAGCCATGTGGGGGGTCTGCTGGCTCCGCTCCGTCCGCTCGCATCTCGCTCGCCGGTGTGCACAGGCAGAGGCAGACAGCTTTCTCGTCCAATCTCCAAGGCCTTTGGTGCTGGATAAATTACGCAAAGCAGCAGCCTGGATCCTGTATAAACTAGCAATTTCTCCCTGCACTGCACCCTATAATGGTTGCACCCCCTATTCTATCTATCGCTTCTCTCTTTAACACCTTTGTTTAGTCGCCGCTTGGGTTGTGGGGATCTCAATGCCAGATTAGATTGTACTATATATATTAGAGGGCAATACAATACAGTAGTTTATCGATCGGCAGTCGCTTGCATGGCTTGTGCTTGTGACTGGGACTGTTAGAGCTAGGGCATGTTTGGATTGCAGTCTCCCAGGCAAGCATCCGGCCAGACAAGCATCCTGGCCCCAGGCGTCCAAAATCGGACGCCTGGGAGCCGCGCGCGCGCCAGGCAGAAATCCCACGCGCTGATCCAAACAAGCCCCTAGTGTCCGTGCTCAAGGCACGTGCATGCCCCGGCGGCCCCGGCCCAGCGCGCGCCTTGAATAATGAATGCCTCTTGTTGCAACATGCATAGTATGCTCTCGCTTGGGTTGGCGTGTGGGAGGATGGGAAACTGTTAGGCACTCAAAACTGTCACGGATAAAGAAGAATTTAGAAGAAGTGTTCGGCCTATAATATTAGGGTCGAATTTGTCTTTTGAGAGATCGGATGTTCTAAGTTGAATGAGCCTGATCATTTTGGGTTTTCGATCACTCATGTTATGTCCGACCAGGTGGCCCTGGTCGGAGGTCTTATGGTTGTGATGAATGCTGAGTCTGACGCTAAATATGTGGATCCTTCTCTTCTAAGGATGATTTGTTGATCAATATGGGCTGATGAAGCCCATTAGACCGATATGGTCGATCCAAGGATCGGCGAGATCAGGGTTATCTTGTCGCGTCCGGATTAGATTCTATATGTTGATAGAGTCCGGATAGGAAACTTGGAGATTGTATTTGGAGATATTTCCTATTGGGATAAGACCAGCCCCCTCTATATATATATGAGAGGATCATGGCTGATTGAGCATCCAACCCTAATCGATCAAAATCAATCTACTACCCTTTTACCCCTTTTTCCCCTCTACTTTGTTGTTCGGCGCGTCTCCCGGCGAGACTCGACGGCGTTCTAGGCGACCTTGCTGGTCCTAGGACAACCTCTACGTGCTTCTCCCCGACGGGTCTTCCCGGGAGGAGTTCTAGAGTTATCAACACAGGAGCCCAAAACCCTAGATCGATCTAAACCGGTCTCTAGATCGGTTTTCGTCGGTTTAGCCAGGGTTCCTGCTGTCTCAGGTTGAACTGCAACCTCTCCGGGCGTTCTAGCCCTGTTGGTGTTTGATTCTGATCACTTCCGATGCCAACACAAACAATGCTGCCGCGTGCGTCCGCGCCTACAGTAGCTAGCTAGCAAGCTACTGCCCTCTCCTTCTCTTCTGGTTCTCGATAACTGCTGCTACTTCTTGCCCGTGGCTGTGAGTGTGACTGTGACTGTGGTGAGCTACTATAACTAGTTAGAAAAGAAAAGTCTGGTCATGTTTGGTTCCTCATTTCAACTAGTGGTACAGTAAACATTTGTTAATGATAGACTAATTTGATTTAATAGATTTGTCTTGTTAATAATTGTATAGCGGTTAATTTTTTTTAAAAGATTAAATTTGTGTCATGTGACGTGAACTAAAGTTAAACCCCTGAATCCAGAAGCCGGGTAGGGAGAAATGGGATGGTGACACACCCTTCCCAGTTCCCACCCACACAAAGTACTGCAGTAAAGCAACTCGCCATGCATCGTTTGTCGTTGCTGCAGGGATTACTCCAGGCATTTTACCGGCTCCTGATTGGATTGCAGCAAATAACACTTGAAACCGAGCCAAACAACGCGGGACGTGCCGGGGTTGCGGTTGGCTGCTGCTGGCGTCGTCCCTCCCAATTAATAAAGACACAAAAGTACGAGCGGTGGTGAGGCCTCCCGGCCCTGCTACTAGGACACCTTCAACAATTGGCTTTTAAGCTAGCTCTAAGCATTTTTCTTATATTTTAATAGAGAAGAGAGAAAAGCTAGCTCTTAGTTAAGAGCTAAGCTCTTACACGTATCTTAAGGTCATGTGAGATTGTTATGTAGGGTCATCCATGTTAAAAGTCATGTACTAAGAGCTAGTACTGCTGGAGAACCATTGCGGGTGCCCTTAGCATCCATCGATCGCCCATGCCATGCCATCAGTCCATCACGCACCTTTCATGGGATCGACGACCGCGCCATGGGTCCAAACGGACGGAAACCCTACATGCCCGGGCGGGCCCCCTGTAACCATCAGAGATCACTGCAGACACAGCGAGGGGATGGTGGGATTGCCGGGGGCAGAGGATGCGCGCGCATGCCGTGTGCTTCTGTTTCTGCTTCCGGCCAGCCCGTTTGGTTGGTTGGACTGAATAATGCACTGCACTATGCAGGCTCCATGGCGATGGTAAGTTGGTAACTGGTAAAGGTTGCATATATATGCATGGTTTCGTTTGAGAGAGGTGCTCTCCTGTTGGTGCATACTAGTATATATCAATCCCAAAATCAAGTAATGAACTACTGATGTGATAGGCTGCTGCAGACCCCAGCATTGCAGTGCTGTATACGGAGTATATATATGCAGAGTGTACTACAGTTTGTTCTACTTCTATGCATGCAGGAGAAACGGACAAAGAGGCCCGAGAACTAGCAGAAGCCACCGCTAGCACCAGTCCAAGCAGGGAGAGAAGAAGTGCATTATTGTGTGGTGTGACTGATTGGCATTCTGGCAATGCTTCCATTTGCAGCAGCGGTTATTAGCCAGTTACTCCTTTCATGTCGCCATGGCTAGGGAAAACTTCTTCGGGGGTGATCGATAAAATTAAAATCACGCATATATGATCGAGTGATGATGATAATTGGTGGTCCCGAGCAGTCAACTCTTGGCCACCATGCGCGCGCGCGCGTATGGCCTCTGATAAAGATCGATCAGCATTTTAAGCACTACTCACTAGCTACCTTTTCCAGCACTCGAACATGAGCTAGTGCTCTAGAACTGTACTGTACACACCACCATGCAATCACATGATCGATGGACAAGAATATGCATCGAATCATTGTGAGGAATCATCATATCTGGACAGCAGGACAGGGGTGCATGAGAGAACACACAAGAAGCAAGGCGGCTTCAGTCACTTACTCACAGCTGCGCTTTACTTAATCTACGCGTCGTCTACCGGCGGGGATGATTAATAATAGGCGGGGTCTGTGTCTGCCTAATGACTCATCTTCAGAGGAGGTTTGGCCTGATCAAGGCCACGAACCCCATAGATTGTTAATTGCTAGATCGATTGATTATTATGCCTAATTCCAAGCGCTTACACGATACCGTCCGGCCAGCAGCCAGCAAATCCTGATCATATCTCTCAAGAACTTACTCCAGTATACTTATTCGAAGAAGCACCATAAAATACTAGCACCCCACATTCATCAGTAAGGACCACCACGGCATAGTTGGAGACTTGGAGGAGCAGCCGGCCTATCGTGTGCCATCTGAAGGAATCACGGGATCCACAGCACGCATGAGCATGAGTTTAATTAGTAGTATAGGCGCATGCATGTAGATCTCTGCTACTAGCATGCATATATGCACATCGATCTCGCCATCTCAATGAGCTGTCCCCATCGTACAATACACGCCCAAAAAGTATTCAGGAGCTCAGATGTATAATATCAGGCGTTCGTACCCTAGTAACCGCAGCTGCTTGACACGAATCAGCTGTGGCCAGAGCTCACACATGACTGTGTATCATATTTTGTTTTGTATAGATAGCAGCTAGTAGCTTTGTTGTCATGGTAAGAACTGGCAGCAGGTGGAGATGACTGGGGGAGCCTGCAGGGAGAGGGAGATCACGCAGCAATGCAAGCTGCTGCTCACATGCCGCCTCTGCCTCTGCGAGAGGGGTCGTACGGCATCCTTCAACTCCCCCCAGCTACGTACTCCTAGCTCCTTTTTTCCCCAGTTCACGCTTGCTGCTGCTTGCATCAGTGTATATATATTTATCGTCATGCGATCATCAAAAGAAGAAACAAGGAACATGGCATATGCATTCTACAGTAGCTATATATATAGAATCGAGGTACAAACAATTTGCAGAAAATTAATATATATAATTCCATTACTTGGGGATCTTGTTACTTTCATTCACCTAGGAGTACATTTTACAGAGGGTACACGTTGTCTTAAGTACCAACGTAACAGTGCCTCTAGACGTCGTAGTACGTAGAGCTACTAGCTAGTTATTACATGGCGTGAAGTGAAGTGAACCTCCGTTTCTTTCTTCAAAGGTTCTTTCTTCTACTAGCTACTACTAGCAGGACGGCAGGTAGCTTTGCAGATGCCTTCCAGACCCATGGGGGGAACGAGGGACAAAAATAACACGAGAAGGGGGGTAGTACACTAGTACACACATTGCTTTGGAGTACTGTAGAGCTGAGACACTGCACGGTTACTGTATTCGACAGTAGCGCCAACATGCTGCTCAAAACATTTTTTCAGTGACGTTCTGCTTTGTGTGTGGCCTCTTTTTTCCTCGCTCGGTGGCGCAGCGCACAGTGGTCAGGGAATCGAAGAACATGTAATGCAGCAACCACCACGAATCGGTTTCGGAGGCCACCACAAGTCCACAAGCGAAGAAGAATCGTCAGAGAGAGGAGAGGAGAGAAAAAAATTTGGTGGTGGTGGTGGGGTATATGTTCGCATGATTAGACACCGATTCGATCGATTGAGTAGTCGACCGCCAGGCTGCTTGCCGCCGAGCTGAGAGCCCCAGGGCTACACCCGCGGCCGGATCACCGAGGATTTCCGCTTCCATTCCACCAGACGGAGCAGGAAGTCCATGACCTCGCCGGGGTCCTGCAGGGAGTAGGCGGCGTTCGTCTCCTTGGGGCACTTGGACACGAGGATCCCGATGCCTTGGCCCCTCTTCCTCAGCACCTGATCGATGTCATGTTGCCATGCCACACGCAACAAGATTATTATTAGTATCATATACGAAGTATATCGACTTGCGCAGCAGAAAAACTAATCGCCGAGAAGATTGATGAGCTGGTGGGCGCACCTTGAACGCATCCTCGTCGGTGCGGTCGTCACCGATGTACACCGGGAGGACGTCGCTGCAGTTGGCGAATCCTGGAGAGAGAGAGAGGGGCAGCGAGAAAAATAGGCGGAGCAGTGTGTCATCAGCTGTGATTTGTTTTGGATAGAGGGTGTGATACGCAAGTACAGTACAATACTGAACAAAAACTGTACTGTATGTAAGCGAAAACGACTGTGATGACACGGGAGATAGGATATCGATCGCGCGCGCGCCAGGAAGAAATCAAATTAAAATACGGACAAGACGAAGGCCGGGCGGGGGGGGGGGGGGGGGGGGGGGGGGGGGGGGGGGGTCTGTCGTTGTTTGTCGTAATGCACGTACCGAGCGATTCGAGCAGAAACTCCAAGGCCTTGCCTTTGTCCCACATAATGCTCGGACGGATCTCCAGAACCTGCATATGATGCGCCAAAGTTCCAGCAGTCTTATTGCTCAGTTACTCACCAGTACTGCTGCTATTATTATTAGGCAAGGACAAGGGCAATCAAGTCTGCTAATTACCTTCCTCCCTTGAGTGAGCTTCAGCTTGGGGTAGTCCTTGACCACTGCCTTGACTTGCTCGGCCAAAGCATTCCATCTCTGCAGCAGCAGGAATAGGAAGATAAGGGGGCAGACAGAATGCTGAGAATAAATTAGCCGCGCGTGATCGATCGATCGATGCAACTTGATTGGCGTGTTCAAGTGTAGTGGT
This sequence comes from Coix lacryma-jobi var. lacryma-jobi, assembly GCA_009763385.1. Lineage (NCBI taxonomy): Eukaryota > Viridiplantae > Streptophyta > Magnoliopsida > Poales > Poaceae > Coix > Coix lacryma-jobi. The sequence continues at coordinate 10,374,279 of CM019822.1, forward strand.
CGTATATTTTGGCAACTTGTGGGGGGTCCCCGGCCTCCCAACCCAAGATGGATCGGAGCCGGAGCCGGGGAGCCAGAGTAAGGCGTTGCCTACCTTTTCGTCCACACATCTGAAGTGCACAGAGAGGCAGAACTTGTTGTTCTCCACCTTGGCGCCAGGCGTGGACTTCGTCTTCTCCACCAGCGCCTTGTACACCTGCCAACAAAATGGGATTCGCCGCGCCCGCGTGCGTGCGTGGCCATTGTTAATCTCCTCGTGCATCGGATGGACATCACAACAGTTGACAAGTGGACAAGCAAGCAAGCGTGCTTCTTCTAATCGACTCTAGCGGCAGCGTGTGTATGTACCTCGTCGATCACGGGGAGGAACTCGCTTGCAGGTTGGCACAGAACAGACTCGGGCTGCAGATATAAATCGCAGGGGGAGATTATTGCATTTGATAAGCCAAAGTCATGGAGTCGGACGAGCTCAATCGATCAAGGAGATGAAAGCAAAGTGACGAGAGCTAGAAAGCGTACATTGGAGCTCGGTCCCTTGATGTCCATGCCATGGCTGCCGGCATAGTAGAGCTCCGAGAGGTCGACGAAGTTGCGCACCTGTATGCAGCAGCGCGAGAACGAACAAAGAAAGCCAAATCAAATCAGCCAATGGCCTATACGTATGCACGCGCGTGCGAGCTTGCTTGCCAAGTGTTTACGGTGCTGAGACAGGTGTAGTGGCGGCGCAGGCAATGTACCTTGTCGCGGCAGCGCCCGCTCACGATCGCCGTCGGGAAGTGCTTCGCGACGTCGCGCACCGCCGCTCTCATCTGCGCACCAGCACACCGCAAGAGGGGGAAAACGTCAGTCCAGGGTGAACTTTACTTTTGTCCGGCCGCCCGCCCGCCATGGACGAAGGTTGTAGTATGCGCCGGCGGGCGGCCGGCCCGGGGACCGGGGTAGAGCAGCTAGCACGAGGCCTCACCGCGTCGCTCATGTAGGCGGCGTCGGGGTCGGCGACGATGGGCGAAAGCGTGCCGTCGTAGTCGAGGAACATGACGACCTTCTTCCCCTTGGTCGCGCTGGCAATCTGCTCGAACTTCGCCAGCGCCGACGGGTGCTTCCTCTGCAAGAGAGAGAGAGAGACAGAGAGAGCAGGGTTAGCATCGCATCGTCGTGCTCGTACCTGAAGAACCCAACAGGCCATGCACGCGCGTGCAAGCTCCCGACGCGTGTCAAGAAGACGAGCTAGCGATAGCGCGGCTGTAGGAGGAGATGGACCCGCTCACCATCCAGGCCGTGAACTCGTCGACGTCGGCGGCGGCGCGGGAGCGGGTGGGCGAGGAGGCGCGCATGGCGTCGACCCAGGTGCAGCTGGCCGAGGCGCGCGGCCGCGCGGCCAGGTCGAGGTACCGCAGGGACATGGCGCCGGCGGCAGCGCCCCGGCAGGCCAGGAGGCCGGGCTCGGGCCCGGCAGCGCGGCCCCGGCCGCAATGCCCATCTCCGACACCACCACGTCCTGGTTCGTCATGTGCTTCCGCTTCACCAGCGGCCCAGGCAGGAGGCAGCAGCAGGTTCGATTCGTGGGAGGCAAAGCCCGGGGACTTTCTCGATCGTCTCGTCCCAACACGAAGCGCGCACTTGGACCGGAGGAACGAACGCAGCTAGTAGCGTTAGGGGACCTGGGGGAGTGTGCGGGCTTCTCAGGGCTTCTTGAGAGGGGTGGATGCGAAGTGGGAGGAGGTGTGCGGGCTACTTATAGCTCGGGGGTGGGCCCGGAGGGCTGGCCACGTAGGATCCGGCGTCTGGGCCGGGGTGGTCGCCGGGCTGGTAGGCCGCAGCGGCATTGGTGCATGATGGCCCTGCTCCCTGGCCGTATTGTTTTGTTTTGTACTCCCTTCGTCCGAAATTACAAGATATTTCGAGAATTTTAGAATGTCTTATAATTTGGGATGGAGGGAGTAGCATGCAAGAGCAACTGATCAAGGGAGGAAACGGGGTGTCTACATGTGCTAATGTGCATAAACACAAGAACGCATGAGCCACGGAAACTCGGTCGAGCTATTGGGTAATGTAGTTTTTTTTTCTACAACAATTGGGTAATGTAGTTGGTATAGCCCACGAGAACAAAGCCAATGGCGCACATAGACTTCATATCGGAACGAGCCGATAGAGTTTAGACCTATTGACCCGGTAGATAAACTAAGGGAAGATTTAGGAATGTTTACTGGGGCTTGTCGACCGTGATGAATAGGCTTGGATAAAATACCCGCTATCCGTTATCTATACCTGAACACAAGATATCAATCTGATATCCTAATTCAAATAATGATTTATTTACCAGAAACTAGTTTGGTAGTTCCGATAATATCCTCCTAAAAAACAACTCAAAGCTTGCATATTCCCTAATTCGAATAGCGATAATATCAGGGCTCAAAATACAAGGAACATTTCGTTGTAATAAAGCGTCCATGTCTAGTTAGTAACAAATGTTTGATAACTACTCCCCCCGTCCCATTAAAAATGCCGTTTTAGACCTTTCAGATTTCTTGTAAAATCATTCGTCTTATCCAAAAAAAATTAGACAAATAATAAAATAAATAAATCATCATCCAAGTATATTTAATGATAAAATAAGTCGTAGCAAAATAAATAGTATTTATAGAAATTTTTTGAATAAGACGAATAGTCAAATAAGAATTCTGGAAAGTCTAAAACGACACTTTCAATGGAACGGAAAGAGTAAGTATTAAAATTTTGTCAATTTCAAAAACTTGTATAATTACATGATACCTATGTGGTAGATGACTAGATGTGTGATAATTTTTTTCTTGCTTTGAACTTTCAATAATTAGTAGTGCAATCATGATGGTATATTATTTGTGAAACTAATACACCTGACAAGTGCCCAAAGCTCGCGGACGACCGACGGGGTGTATGGAGGGCAAGCGTGACAATATTTTCATAGTGGTTGTCGTGGGTGAGTATTTGCTCCATCCACAAACATACCAGACTTATTGTCATTCCTACATGAAACCGCTCAAGAGTGGTTTACCATACAATGAGCAAATTTAAATCATGGACTCAAGAGAATGGCTGATGATGAATGTTTATCTTCATATGACAAGGACTCAACGGAGTCTGGCATTGGAGTGGTTATCCGTGATGACAAGGGCATGGTACAACTATGTTCATGGAGTTTTGTATGCAAAGGTCAAGACGCGTAGGATATCCAACTGTGACGTTCTCTCCTCGTGGAGGAATGGTGACAAAAGATCGTGCTGGCAAACAGAGTGGCTTTAGATCCCATATGTGGTTCCGGCAACATTTGAGCCAGAAGTCTAATGGACAAAAAAAAGATCCAATATGTGGTTCTTGGCCAATGAGACAATAACACCTATTAGGCGGTTCCCGAAGCGGCAAATATGTCATATGAATTGAGTGTAGTGGTGTTGTCCATGACATCGCACAACTGATGATATAAACAAAACTTTTTGTGGTTTGACGTTTCTCCTCTCCATCTTGTGTCGAGAATATTATTGCTCGGTGATGTAACTCTATTTTTAGAGAAATATATAAAACACTTTTTCACGCAAAAAAAAATTATGACATAGTCGATACATAGACCTAATGGTAGTTAGATGCAAGATGATTTGGGGTATATATATGATAACTAATACTTCTCATTATCTAACCTTACACCTACTCCTTTCCTTCCGAAAAACTTAACCTTATATGATTCAAATTTTATCCCAAAATACTTATCTTTCCTATTTATCAGTACAATTCTCTCTCAATAATATTTTTCTATTTTAATATATATCTATATTTATTTCTCTTTATCTCTTTCTTCTTTTTCAGTGTACCACACTTTTTCTTAATGATCAAGCTTAATTTTAAATGTCAAATGTTTTAGGATGAAGGAAGTATGTTTTAGCGCATAAAACCATGCAAAATGCCGTGCGGCATGCCATGTTAAATTGACATTCCTTGCCCATTTGCCACATTTCTCTCATGTGCACAAAAAAATGCTCATAGCATTGACTCATTAAGATGATAGACTTGTTGGCCTATTGATAAGTAGGGTTTGTGTGGTCCAGTCCATCACGTAGAGCCCCGGAGGCCCGGATGGAGAGAGAACAGTGTTCTGGGCGGTTTACTTAGCCGGCTGAATTCATCGAACCTAGACACCTGTCCAACAAGAAGGGAAGAGGCGTGTGCGGGTACACTCTGCACAATGTGGCAGTAGTTTAGTTGTGTTCAAAGTTGAATTTCCCAGTCTGGCACTAGTTTTTTTTTTTGGGTAGTTTGTTTCAGCGTTGGACCTCCATGACAAAACAGGGTGCTGCCATTCTTCAGAGAACACAAGACGGCTTATTATTTCCTTGGTTCACATTCAGCACGCGTTGCCAAGTTCAGCTGCTGGTATAAGTTTCAATTACAGTTTTTTTTCCTCTCAGGAATTAAATTTGTTATATCTGAAACAGAAAAAAAAATATGAATGTGCTGCATATATAATTGTGCCCGGCCTGGAACTTCACATGTTAGGAACCGCCAATTTATAAGAAAAATTAAATTATTCCACCCTTAATATAGCCGAAGTTCGTTGCTTCTTATATTCTCTCCTTTTGGAGGGTCTGGTGACGAGACTGATTAAAAACATCGAAGATACTCCCTCCATACCCATATTAGTTGACGTTTTAGAAAATATTAGAGTCAAACATTGGAATATAAATCATCAATAACTATTAATTTCTAAGTTTATAAATATAAAAATTATATAAATAGATTTGTCTTGAAGAATACTTTCATAAAAGTATAAATATATCACTTTTCCATAAATATTTTATAAAATAAGAGGTCAAATTGTGTTTTGAAGACCGTGTCGATGTCCTAAACGTCAACTAATATGAGTATGGAGGGAGTATAAATTTGCATATGCTTAACCGTACAATTATATGCAAAGGACCCTGCATCTGACTCACATGTTAGGAACCGCCTCTTCTGATTCTTCTTGCTGTCAAGTGCTGTGTAACTGTACTAATCAATAAAGGAAACAGCTTAACAAAGAAGAGTCAACTGACATATAATTCTCTGAAACCTAAGTTGGGCACTCAGCAGCTTTCATTGGGCAATATCTGCTCTAGCTTTTACGCTGTTAATTAATTTGTCTGATACTCTTCACTAAAAAGATGTGACTAAATTAATAGATTAAAAAAAACACCCCGCATTGGTAGTGTGGTGGCAACAACCAGGCCAGGATCAACAAACCAAGCAACTACTGAAGAGTATCACTATATAGCACTATGCTACCAAATCTACCTTTAATCTAATCTTCCATTTGTGTCTCTGTGTGCGTACTTGCAGCAACACACAGCATACTGATTTTGATAATCGTGTTCATGGGTCGGAAAGATGGGATAGGCGGTCAGGCTCGTCCAAAAAAGAAATGCTTAGAGATATCATTAACTGAGAGCTTGCTATCAACTCGCAGACAGTGTTGCGTGCCATGCGTATTTGAGATGGAAAGATCGAAAGAAAAATTTTATCTGCTCACTCGTGCCTCGTGGACTCGGCACCGATCGAGAAAATCTGAGATTTTCAGGGCCGTCGCAATCGGGTCGAGCTTGCTTAGTGCGCGGTGGGAAAAAAAAGGAGAGAAAAGCTAAGGGATGGCAAAACCATCGTCGAGTGAAAGAACGCGACCGCTTTCCGCGTCCCCCCACCGAGTACCCATCGTTTTCCCCTGCAGACTCCTCCCGCCGCCCCCCCCCTTTTTTTGCCTTTTTCCTTCTTGTGTTTGCACCAACAAACTAAAAGCGACTTTTTTGCCAAAAAAAATACGGCCCATGATTTTGCTTGCTTCGTTTCCTTAACAGCCAGGACAAATGCATTTTATACTCCCTGGATCAAGTGAGTAGGATCTTTTAGTTGTTGGAGTTTAGTTACCAAATTGAAATCGGTCTGTTGAACTCAGGCATCACTTAGCTGCAGGTCACTCCTTGCGACATACTCCTTGATATACAGGTCACTTAGTATATACAGTATTATTGGGTTCTCCTTGATATGAAAACTTTACTTGTAGCTTATTAGAGTAGTTTCTATTATTGGATAACAATGTTTTTTTAGAAAAGAGGTTTCCCCCGCTTTATTAGAAAGAAAGCGTCTCAAACGTTTACTGCATAGTGTAATGGCGCGCCCGCCTGACAAAAAAAGGACCTACATGGTCCGAGAAGGAAAATGTTCAACACCCTCAACCAGCACTGATTCAAAATTCAGCATATCCACATCTCTCGAGGCCAACGCCAAAGGCAAAACATCCAATGGTGGTCGACTTGATGGATCCCAGCAAATCTTTGGGGGTTGAACCGCTTCCTGCTCCGTCTTCTGTATAACAATGTGTGTCTAGATAGAACTTGTATAGGGTTACATAAGTGGTGTTGAGCCTTAGTTTCTAATTGGTCTAATTCAGACTCCACTTAGTCTGTTAGGCATATCATGGCCCCCTTCACTAATATTGTTAAGTTTGTTTTTATTTCGCCTTCATTCACTCTCTCTCCTTCGTCCGTCCGTTCCTCACTCTTACCATTATTGCTTTCAGTTTGGAACTGCTAAAATCATCGTTGGCGGCCACACCACTCATGTTGTTGTCTAGTTGCTCGATCTCTTGCATATTGCAGTGTTGTGTAGCTCACCTTTCATCTTTTTTAAACTCACAATAGATGCACATACAAGATTAATTATTTATTTCACTTGTGTTTATATGGTCTAAAAAATATTTCAATTAAGGTTAGCCAAGTTTAATTAATTCTAACAAAAAAATAGCTAGGTCCTGTTTGGATTCAAGGAGATTCTAGAGGTTAGCTTTGAATCCAAACAAGTATAGCTTTTGATCAGCTTTTACAATTTATAACTCTAAATTCTACAATCTAACTGACTAGCCAATTATAGTTCTTTTTCAACTTTTAGACTCGATAAGACCAACCCGCCCTTTGCTTCTTTTTCCGACCTTGTATGGTCAAATGGGAGAGTAAGGGCATCATGGACTTTTACTTCAAAACATCCCATCCTAGCTTGTATAATCTGTGTATCCAAACAACCTCTCGTATCTCAGGCTTTAGATCCCAACTTTCACAATCCAGAGGGTATAACTAGAATCTAGGAGTAACTTAGCATCGTTAACACTGACACGACACCATATCAAATTTGCAATCTACTCTCTCCGTCTCTAAATAGATGTCACTAGGGAAATATGTTTGTGAGAGAAACACGGTTTTCTAGTGACATCTATTTTAAGACGGAGGGAGTACAAGTTTGCCCGACATACATGTAATAAAGAGAAAAAGGTGGCGTTGTACCGTCCAAATGCATGCACGGTGTTTTCTAGCTGAACTTCGCATGATCGCACAGTTGCGAACTCGGTCTGCTTGCCTGCTGGATCTTCCTTCACAATACAAACACAGGCCGAGACGATCGTGTGACGGACGGCCAGGCCCCGCCCCGCGGTACCGCGATAAAAGGCGAGTCACTTCTGGTTCCAGTAAAACGACATGGGGTGGGTGTGGTGTGGGATATCCCAGCAACAGTTGACGCCAGACAAAGCGCATCCGCTGCCGTCCGTGGCGTGGGTTCCGTCGGCCCGGCCGGCCCCTCCTCTCACCCCTGCTGTGATGTGCCCATGTGGGCCTGTGGGCTGTGTGGCTCCTCCTCCGGTCGAGTCAGCCGCGCCCCTTTCCATCTCGCCGCTGCCCTCGCGTGCTGCTGCCCGGGCCCCGGCCCCGGGCCTTGCCGGCTCGCGTCGCGTGGATCGCCCCGATCGATGCTCGCCACCAGCCGGCTGCCGCGCGCCGCTAGGCTAGCTGCTGCTGCTGGCTGCTGCCATTTTCTTTCTCTGGCCGGCCGGCCCAGCCGCGTCGCGTAGCATGCATGTGTTCCGCGTACGCACGCACGTCGTCTCGCGTCAATTCTTTCCGACTCGTGAAGAGTGGCCGGCGGAGCCGGATGGGACGGGACAGGATGGACGGTCGACACGCGTCAATGCTCGCCGAGTGAACGGTCCAGGGCGAGCCTGCCTGACTGCCCCGGACTGCCCAGCCGGGCTGCGCCCTGCGACCGACCAGAGCGCGCGGCAGCCGCAGCAAGGCGCGCCTCTGGCGGCGTGCACGCCTGACGGCTGGCCCTGGCCGACCGTGACCTACCGGCTGCGGGCTGCGGGGCTGGCCCGGCCTCCCACCTCGGTTGGCGCGCGGCCAATCCCCACGGCCGCAAGTACGCGCGGCCTGCGACCACAGTGCGCGCTTCGTCGGAACGCGACCGGGGGGCCCCACCCAGTCCCACGCCGCTGTCTGTTTGCTGTCGTGTCTGTTTGCGTGTAGTGTACTAGTACTCCGTACGTAGCTATAGCTGATCAGATGCATACACAGTGGACAGTGCGTAACGTATGGGGGGAGTGAACGGTTTGAATTTTACCGATCGAGCTAGCCACTGTACAGTACGCTCACGTGTCGCCCAATTTACCGCGAATATATTGAAACATTATAATACTTACATTTGGTATCACAGATGTTAATACTTTATAGTATATATATTTGGTCTACCTCAAAATTGTTTAATCGAAACGGTAAGAACTTTTTTTTAGAATGGAGAAAGTGTGTAACCGTGTACCATTGGAAATAAAACTGATGGGCATGCAAACATGCTCTCCTGTAGACTTCTAGAGCTTCAATTATCCTCACATAATAATTCACATCAATTTTTAGATGTCATTTCATACTGCATACTACCTCACACATAATTTATTTTTTTAAGTGGACTAGACGGGTTGTTTGCACCCCTACAGAAAATTTATTGAAGTCTTAAGAACAGAAGGGGAAGAAGAAAAGAAAAGGCCCTTAGGAGCTTAGTTTTTATTTTATATATTCTCTCATATCGAGATAGATGAGATTCTAAAGACCTCTCAGCTCTCTCTTTCACTAGCTCAAAAGTTTTTTTTTTACCTTTTCTTCTCCGTATGATATCTTATCCTAACTTAGAACTCGCAATTGAAGGTGTCGAGTTGAGTTATACAATCGTACCAGGTCTGGTGAAGCAGCATGCTCTCTTCTGATATTTTTAGGGATCACCGGTCCACAGTCGGCGCACTGCACACACGAGCAATAAACTAATCGTGTGAGCCACCCGACTAGTGATGTAGTACTGTAGCAGCACATATAATTGTGCATCCTTTGCATGTTGCATATTTGCACTACCTATAGCAAAGTACAGCAAGGAGTAGCTAGTAACCTGGGTCCCTGGTCTTGTAGATCATGCTACTATTAAAAGTGTCGTTTTAGATTTGTAGACTTCTTCTAATTTGAAGATTCGTCTTATTCAAATATTTTGTATAAATATATTTTTTATATCTAATTTATTTTATCATTAGATATACTTTAATAATAATTTATTTATTTTATTATTTGTATAAATTTTTTGAATATGAAGAATGGTCAAACGAGAAATTTAAAAGTCAAAAACGTTATTTTAATGGGATGGAGGGAGTATTTTATATAAAAGGAAATATCATCATAGGTGTTGTTACTGTGTATAAGCGATGACAGTGTGGAAAGCTACGGCGACTACGGGCAGCCGGCCCGGCATCGCATCGATTTTGCACCGTGATGGACAGCAGCTTTCGATTTCACGTGGCCCAAAAGGTTCCATGCTTTGCGTCGAGTCATTTTATACAAAAGACGGGCTTGCCATTGGCCACCAGCACTTGCCACCAATGATCTGATCTCCGCTGTGCAGCCTGCCTCACATGGATGGATCCATCGTCCATAGTTTTTCTTTGAACGCTGGAAAGGAACGGCGGTCTCCGAGCAGTGCAGCTCTACTCGTACTGTATGCGTGCTCCTCTCTCTCTCTCTCTCCCTCTCTCTCTCTCTGGTCAAGCGAAAGCTCACACGGGAATCTAGACTTTGACCTAGATTCTGGTGGAATCAGGAAATAGCGTGGATTCCATCGGCATCGGCGGCAAGAGATCGACAGGCAAGAGCGTGCAAACGTCTGGCCTCGTGTCGCCAGTCGTGCCTGTCAGCCAGTCACATGCATCAAGCCGGCTGGCCCGGGACTGGTTGCTTGTGCAGTCGAACTTGTCATGTCGTTTCTTGGGGGACTGGTCTACTTACTACTACTTGCTGGCCTGCTGCTGTACTGTACACAGTGCTAGCACTATGCACGTGTTGCTTCCGGCCCGCCGGCCCGCGTTCCAAATGTAGGTACAGCAGCGATGATATTATTGGTATTTTAACCATGTTTCCCAGTTCTTCTAGCTAGGGGGGCTATCGCCGCCGTATGCCCGTAGCAGGCCGGACCATGAATGTTACGGTGCGGCTGCCGGTATTGGGCCAACGCATGTCTGGGTCGAGCCCTTCTAGCGGCAGCCGGCAGGCCTTCCGCTGTGTAGTGCTGCTTGTGCACCAAACCAGCACCACCTCGCACAGCATTCCGGCAGACCCAAAGCCCTTGTGGTCCTCGTATCCCGCCCAAGGTCCAAGCACCGATCAGCGCGTTCGGCGCGCCGCGTGCCTGTCGGCCCACGGATCACAAGACCGGCCGCTTTTACAATGTTGTTGTTGATTGAGGACTGACTTAAATCGTAAGCGCGTTTAGGTTCAGGCCCCAGGAACACGACTCCACCACGACGTGTGGGCTGCGGTTTCCGACACGTGAACGTTGTTCGCCTTCCTTCAACTAACAAACACGAGAAGCCGCTTTTAGATCGATCGAGTGCTAATATCCTTTTTAAAATTTCTTCTTCGGTTTCTACTCTTGGGTAGAATCTCTAAAAGTAGATTTTCCTCTCATGGCCCTTCGTGGTGCCTTTCGTATAATTGAGTTTTTCTTACCCAATCTCTTGTAGTCCGATGCTTAATATAATATTTAATATTTAAGGTTCTTGTCAAAAAAAACTAACAAACACGAGAAGCCTAAGGCCCTGTTTGGATCCATGGCAAAAGTGCTAGTTTTGCACTTTTTGCCATGGGATCCAAACAGCTTGGCAAAAAAGTTGGCAAAAGAGCAAAATTTTTGCTAGTTCCTCTTGCCACCAAAACCTGGCAAAATAAGCCAAAAAGCCTCGGGGTGGGCGCCCGGACGCCCAATACCCCCGGTCCCCACCCACCCACACTTCATAAAGACGCTAAATCATCATTAAATAGGGGCAAATCAGTCATTGTGCACCAATTAATGTAACTTTAGCTATGGGATCCAAACAGCTCTACAAGACAAAAATTTTGGCTACAAAAATTTTGCCAAAGTTTTGCTAGTGGCAACTTGGATCCAAACAGGGCCTAAGAGCAGGTACAATAATTGGCTTATAGCCAAGCAAATACTGATGTGGAAGAGAGAAGAGAGGAGAGAGATGAGACCTTGACACCCATGCAAGCACCAAGCTGGGCACAGAAGCATAGGTACTAGTGGATCCCAATAGAAATGTATGTGAGGAGGAATATGAAAGAGAAATTGTTTATAGTCAAATAAAAGACTAATTATTGTATAGCTTGGCTCTTAGAGCTTAGGTTATAACCAAACACTTGGCTTTATTATTAACCATGCCCTAACAAACACGAACACTAGAGGAAAGAGCAGCGTCGTCCACAGTCCGCACCCGTCCCCGTCGCGCGACTCGCGATCAGCGATGGCCAATAGCTGTAATCTTCGTTGCCGACCAGTCGGCCCCTCGCGTGCCGACTTGTGCGCCGCGGAAGTGGCCGCAGAAGTGGCCGACACGACTGGAAACTTGAAATTCCCTCACGGTGCGCTACCGTCAGGGAAAATAAAAATATCGTTATAAAAATGTACGTATTGTCATGAAAAGTAAAAATATCGCTATGAAATTTCTTACGGTGTACTTACCGTCAGGGAAAATAAAAATACCGTGAGGGCTAGCTCGACAGGGTAATTCCAGTTTTCACTAATGTTGGTTAGGAAATTTCAAGTTTCCAGTAGTGTGAGAAGGTCGAGGTATATTGGTTTTTTTTGTGTTTTCCATTTCGTTTTTTTTCTGTTTCTTTATTTTCTTTCTACTATATCTATTTCTTTATTTTTATTTTCTACTGCGTTCTATTATTTTTGTAATATTTATTGTTTTACATTTTTTATTATATAACTTTGGTTCAACTTGAAATATACTACCTCCGAGATGTTTTCCATTTCGTTTTTTTCTGTTTCTTTATTTTCTTTCTACTATATCTATTTCTTTATTTTTATTTTCTACTGTGCTCTATAATTTTAGATGGAGGGAGTATATTTTGGTCCAAGTAATATCCATGTGATCTATATTTTCGGACTTAAATAGTTTGATCATTTTAACAAAGAAAATATCTCGGATTTACCATAAATCACAGATATGGTGCGGTGGCAGGGAATGCATATCTGGACCTTGAGGTCTTTTAGTTCGATTCTTCAATTGACGTTTTTTTTGCGAAAATATCTCGCAAGTGACTCGGTGCTGTTCTGGGCCAAAACGTATGGGCCTGTGACCAGAAAGCTTGATGTGGGCCGCGAAAAATGTGTTTTGGGATATCACGTCACGGGCCACCGAAACGAAAAGGAAAACAAAAATAGCGCATCCCAACGTGGGCCGCTGAACTAGAAACGACCCAACTGCGCCACGAGAAATTATTTTTGGGTGGTTGGTGCGGTGCTCACCGCCACGAGTAATATAATTCGGGGCCAATGGCAGCTTAGACCGGGGCCCTCCTAAACTTCGCGTGTTTTGCAAGCGGAGCCCGCGCAGGCAGGATGCACGACCACCTCACCCGCTCGCTTTCTTTGTCAGCAGGAGCGCGAAAACGATGGCTGCGGCCTGCAGATGTGAGCGGAAGGCCGGAAGCCACCAAACGTGGCGCCACAGCGCCGGACAGGACAGGCAGAAGCTGCCCGAGGACAACTGCCAAGGACGACGTCGTGCGTGCCTGCGTGGCGTGGCAGTTCAACCTAACCGGACTTTATTAGTTGGTGGTTAAAACTCCAAAGCTGGTTCCAAGTGCCTGCTGCTTCCCCGCCAGTCAATGGAGAATTGCTACTTACTGTACATGCCCTGTAGGTTATTTTGTTAGTATTGATCTCCCTAGTTACTGGGCCCAACGGCCCTTTATCTAACTTGATCCGCTCCTGATCGGGGAGCCCAACCCATTAATGGTTGGAGGGCCCCTGTCACACTGCGGGATATAAAAGGGAGGTGGGGGCCAAGGCACAAGGCACGAGGTTCGTCTGAGCCGCCAGAGACCCCCCACCGACATCCCAACCCTAATCCGATCTAGGGTCTTGCAGCCAGTGACGGGAAGCCCTCCCCGCCGCCGCTGCGTCGACTTCAACCGACGTGCTCTTCACCGCCCCGCTTCCTCGACTCCATGGCGGACGCCGGATCAAGCTCCAAGCCCACCGGAGATGGTCGAACCTCTAACCCTAACTGTGTTTTATCCTTACTGTTATTTTAATTGAGGCAATGATCAGTTCTTCTTAATATTTATCCCGAGTCTACTTCCTATTAGAGATCCGATTGGATCTAACATTGGTATCGGAGCACTAAGACTCTAAGTAAATAGATCGGGATTTCTAAGAAAACCAAATCGGTTTTGGCCGCCGAGCGACATACCGTGAGTATCGTCCCGGGCCAGGGGAGGGAACCGCATCCCCAACTCAGATCAGTGGCACAAATGGCGTTTCCCTAAACCCTAAGAACTCAGAAATCCGATCCGGATCTGGATCGGGAGCAGAAAGGGGAAGAATCGGTTTCACCCAAATCCCTAACCCTAAGGATCAGAAAGGGAAGAATCGCCAAATCCCTAACCCTAAGAATCAGCAAGGGGAGAAGTGGTTTCGCCCAAACCTACCTGAGATGAGACGGCGTGCTCCACCGCCGTCGTGCTCGCGACCCGCGGCGTGGCACAGGCAGCCGCCGGGTTCGTCCTAAGGGTGCCGCAACGAAACCACTCGACGGCAACGCGCTCAACCCAACGGAGAACGCGTGCACCGGCGAGGGCTCCGCGGCGGCACCAGCTCCTCTCCTGCGCCGTCGTCGTGTCCGGCGCGGCGCCCCCGTTTCTTCTGCTCCGCGTAGAGAAGGCGAGAGGGAGAGGGAGAAAGAGCAAATGAGTTAGGGTTGGGGGAGAAGCCGCCGGGACCGGTTTTTGTTCGCGCGACATGCGCGCCTGGCCGTCCGATGGCGATGGACGGCCAGGGTCGGCCGGGCCAGATGTGGCCCATGCGGGTGCGAGCGCCACGCTCTTTCCCGGCCCAGGCCCGGTTGCGGCCTGGGTGCGGGGGAGCCTGGCCAGGCGCGAAAAGGCCGTAGTGGGCCGTTTTTTTTCTCTCCCTGGTGGCCCGTTCGATTAAGAAATTGTTTTTCTCAATTTCAGACAATTTTTCAGTTTCAGTTAAAATCTCTGTAAATTTTGAACCAACGGGATAAATTTTCAGAGAATATCAGAAAATAAGGTTAAGTTTATTCAGTCACGTTTTCCGCTGCAAAAGTTTATTTTTGTTCTTTAATTAAATTCGAACCAATGGGAGAATTTAATTGTTGGAACAATTAGAAATTCAGAAATTTGTAATATTGTTATATTCTGACCAACGTTGATTATATCAATATTATAAATGTTTTAGCTTCATCAGTTTTATGCATTATTTTTATTTTCTGCCCAACGGTGATATAGAAATAATGCAAAAGGAATTGTATGTTTTAATACTGACCAACGTTGTTTTAAAACATGCAATTTTTATGGATAAGATATTATTTGTGTTAAAGAATCTCACTATTCTGTCAATGGTTTTCAGGAATCAACTGGATCGCTCAGATTCCACCTCTGACTGGGAACAACTATAAGAAGTGGCGCGAGCAGCTTGAGTTAGCCTTGGTCATGACGAACAATGACCTTGCTCTCTCATCACCGTGTCCCGTTGCTCCAGAGGAGCCTGTGAGAGAGGAGAATGAGGAAGATGCCGCTTTTGCGACACGCAAAAGGGACCATGCTGATAAGAGGATGTCCTATGACCTTGAGAAAAGGCAATGGGACAGTTCCAATAAGAAATGTCTCACTTTAGCTAAGGCTACTATTTCAGAGCCTATCAGAGGGTCCATCCCTGAGACACCCACCATTGCTGAGTATTTAGATCATGTTAAGAATCAGTTCCATGCAACTACTAAGTCTCAGGCAAGTGCTCTTATCAAAGAGCTTTGCAATAAGAAATACAATGGTGGTGGCGTTAGAGACCACATACTAAGAATGAGCACCATAGCTGCTAAGCTTGAGTCCATGAAAATTAAGTTACCTGATCCTTTTGTCATTCACATGATCTTTGCCTCACTGCCAAGTGAGTTTGACACTTTTAGTGTCAACTATGACATGTTGCCTGATGACTGGAACATGGACAAGCTCATTAGTATGTGCGTTCAAGAGGAAGAGCGCATTAAGGATTCACGTGGGGACTCTGCTCTCTATGTGAAGGATAATAAGAGAAAGTTTTTTAATAAGAATGCTAAACCACAAGGGAAACCAAAGTGGGATGGCAGCTCATCCTCTAATGCTAATGCCAAGGGAAGGCACCTCAGTTCCAACCTCAGCCTCAGTTCCCTCCTCAGCCTCAGTTCCCAGCTCAGTCTCAGTCCCAGCAGGGAAAGAAGATCACTGTAGACAAAGATCAGTGCATGTATTGCAAGGAAAGGGGCCATTGGATGAAAGATTGTCCTGGTTTCCTGAAGTTCCTGAGTAAGAATGGTGAGGATATTATTACATTTGTAGATGAATCCTTGTTTCTAAGTTATGACAAATCCACATGGTGGGTTGATTCAGGTGCAACTACTCATGTTGCTAATTCTTTTCAGGGATTCGCTACGAGGAAGATCCTGCAAAGAGGAGAAAGAACCATTAAGGTGGCTAATGGAGTACAAGCCGACGTCCAAGCCATTGGAGACGTATCATTAGAATTAGTAAATGGTTTTGTACTTAGGCTTCATGATGTACTCTATGTTCCTTCTTTGCATCGAAACTTAATAAGTGTGTCTAAGTTAGATGATGATGGATTGGCTTGTCATTTTGGAGATGGCAAGTGTAAGATATTTTTTAATAATCAGTGTGTTGGTCTTGCCTTCCGACAAGACAAACTTTATTTGTTATCCATCTCTGAGAATGTTAATGTTATAAGTTCTGAGAATAAGATTGCTTCCTCGTCTATGAATGTAAGTAAAAAGCGTAAGAATATTCAGGTTGACTCTTCGAAATTGTGGCATTGTCGATTAGGCCACATTTCGAGGGGGAGAATTGATAGATTAGTCAAAACTGAAATTCTTCCGCCATTAGAACTATCAGAATTAGATCAATGTGTTGATTGCATTAAAGGTAAGTATGTTAAGAAATTAAGAAAAATGCCAAACGCAGTGCGGGGACTTTAGAAATAATCCACACTGACATATGTGGACCGTTTCCCGTCATGAGTGTGGACGGTTATGACTCGTTTATAACATTCACTGATGACTACTCACGTTATGGCTACATCTATCCGATTAAAGAAAGATCAGAAGCTTTAGATAAGTTTAAGATATTTAAGGCAGAAGTAGAAAATCAACACAATAAGAAAATTAAGATAGTAAGATCAGATCGTGGTGGAGAATACTATGGGCGACATACCCCGTATGGTCAAGTTCCAGGACCTTTTGCAAAGTTCCTTTAGGAGCATGGCATAGTTGCTCAGTATTCAATGCCAGGAGAACCTCAGCAAAATGGAGTGGCTGAAAGAAGAAACCGTACCCTGATGGATATGGTAAGAAGCATGGTCAGTTACTCCACTTTACCGATAAGTCTATGGATGGAGGCGTTAAAAACCGCCATTCATATCCTTAATCGTGTACCCAGTAAGTCGGTGCCTAAAACACCGTATGAGTTATGGACAGACAGAGTACCCTCACTTAAGCATTTAAGGGTGTGGGGCTGTCCAGCTGAGGCTAAAGTCTTTAACCCAAATTCAGGAAAATTAGATCCTAAGACTGTTAGTTGCCATTTTATGGCTACCCAGATAGATCAAAAGGCTACCGCTTTTATTGCTCTGACAGGCATACAAAGTTTGTAGAGACAAGACATGCTGAGTTTTTAGAACATGATGTGATCAGGGGGAGCAAGGTGGTTCAAGAAGTTAACTTAAGAGAAACGGGTTCACGCCCCTACTCCGATGTTTCAGGAACCATACTTTATGCTACCTGTTGCTGCTGCACCAACGGTGTCAAGCACTGTAGTGCCAGCACCTGTTGTTGAGCCTCCCTTGCCGACAGGAAATCTGGAACCTGTCCTTCAGGAGCCATTAGAACCACCTGTCGTGCATGGGGAAGAACAACAACAGCCCCAAATGGCGCCAAATAATGAAAACATTAGAAGGTCACATAGAATTAGAAGATCAGCTATCGCAGATGATTATGAAGTCTATGAGGCCGAAGAGTTTCATATGGAGGATGATCCCACAACATATGAACAAGCCATGAGAAGCGAGCACTCAGATAAGTGGCTAGAAGCCATGAAAGATGAGCTAAGTTCCATGGATTCCAACAATGTTTGGGATTTAGTGGAAATTCCTAAAGGAGCCAAGACAGTAGGCTGTAAATGGGTCTACAAAACCAAATGTG
This sequence comes from Coix lacryma-jobi var. lacryma-jobi, assembly GCA_009763385.1. Taxonomy (NCBI): domain Eukaryota; kingdom Viridiplantae; phylum Streptophyta; class Magnoliopsida; order Poales; family Poaceae; genus Coix; species Coix lacryma-jobi. Next base: position 10,391,913 of record CM019822.1, read on the forward strand.
ACTCCCAAGGGAACATTGAGAGATATAAGGCGCGACTCGTGGCAAAAGGTTTTACCCAAAGAGAAGGAATTGATTACAATGAGACTTTTTCTCCTGTCTCATGTAAGGATTCTTTTAGAATTATAATGGCGCTAGTGGCACATTATGACTTAGAGTTGCACCAAATGGATGTTAAGACGCCATTCCTTAATGGGGATCTAGAAGAGATGTTTACATGGCACAACCGAAAGGTTTTGTTGTGGAAGGAAAAGAAGAGATGGGATGTCGACTAAGAAAATCCATTTATGGGTTAAAACAAGCTTCGAGACAGTGGTACTTGAAGTTTGATAACACCATAAGACGTTTTGGGTTTAAGGCTAATGTTGAGGACAATTGTGTGTATGCAAAGTTTAAGAATAGTAAGTTCATCTTTTTGGTTCTATATGTGGACGATATTTTGCTGGCAAGCAATGATGTCGGTCTGCTAATGGAAACAAAGAAGTTCTTGTCCTCGCATTTTGATATGAAGGATCTCGGTGAAGCCTCTTTTGTTCTGGGGATAGAGATTCACCGTGATAGAAGCAAAGGGGTATTAGGTTTGTCTCAGAATGCATACATAGATAAGATTCTTAAGAAATATAGTATGCATAAATGCAGCCCATCACCTGCACCCATAGTCAAGGGCGATAAGTATGGGGAACATCAGTGTCCCAAGAATCAGATAGAGCTCGAGCAAATGAGATCAGTTCCTTATGCATCCGCTGTCGGAAGTTTACAATATGCTCAAATTTGTACTCGCCCTGACATAGCTTTTGTTACCGGGTTACTTGGCAGATATCAGAAAAATCCAGGCATAGAGCACTGGAAATTAGTAAAGAAAGTCTTGCGTTATTTGCAGGGCACAAAAGGCTTCATGCTAACCTATAAGAGATCAGATTCCCTTGAGATAGTAGGGTTCTCAGATTCAGATTATGCGGGGGAGGAAAGAAAATCCACTTCGGGTTATATTTTCACCCTTGCAGGTGGGGCTATATCGTGGAAAAGCTCCAAACAAACTCTCGTTACATCATCCACAATGTATGCGGAGTTTGTAGCATGTTATGAGGCCTCGGGCAGGTGAACTGGCTTAAGAAATTCTTACCCGGATTAGCAGTGGTAGACAGCATTCAGAAACCACTTAAGTTATACTGCGATAATAATCCTGCAGTTGAATATGCTCACAACAATAGGTCAAGTGGTGCTGCCAAACACATTGACATTAAGTACTATGTTGTGAAAGATAAAGTTCGGGATCATGTCATTAGCCTTGAGCATATAAGTACAGATAAATGTTAGCGGATCCGTTGACAAAAGGCTTACCACCCAACGTGTTTAGAAGACACGTAGCCGGCATGGGGTTAAGGGAAAGCCTATGATTCCTGAACACTTAGGGCCCAAGTTAGAACTCTGTTTCAAATTAGAGAGATGTATTGTAGCCGTCAAGTCCAACGACGCATGGTTGTGATGACGAGACGCGCTCGACGCTTTCTCTATAATGGAATAGAGCCATATAAGTTGAGTATTTAAGATAAGAATAAGATAAGTTATTAGGAGATCAAGGGGGAGAATGTTAGTATTGATCTCCCTAGTTACTGGGCCCAACGGCCCTTTATCTAACTTGATCCGCTCCTGATCGGGGAGCCCAACCCATTAATGGTTGGAGGGCCCCTGTCACACTGCGGGATATAAAAGGGAGGTGGGGGCCAAGGCACAAGGCACGAGGTTCGTCTGAGCCGCCAGAGACCCCCCCGACATCCCCCCTAATCCGATCTAGGGTCTTGCAGCCAGTGACGGGAAGCCCTCCCCGCCGCCGCTGCGTCGACTTCAACCGACGTGCTCTTCACCGCCCCGGCTTCCTCGACTCCATGGCGGACGCCGGATCAAGCTCCAAGCCCACCGGAGATGGTCGAACCTCTAACCCTAACTGTGTTTTATCCTTACTGTTATCTTAATTGAGGCAATGATCAGTTCTTCTTAATATTTATCCCGAGTCTACTTCCTATTAGAGATCCGATTGGATCTAACATATTTCACTCATCATCATGCACTTACAGTGTGTACTGTACATTTACCGAGTGACAGTAACTGCCGTCACCTGGGTTAATTAAGCTGTAACAAGCTTACAAGCACATCACATCCACCCATCCAAGTGGCCGATAAATCAATTGCGCTTCTAGAGCTAGTTTGACGGCAAGCAAAAGAAACGAACTAGCGAGCACGCGACGCGATCCTCCCATCCATCATCGAATGCCCATTCGCATCTTTGCTGCAGTTGGCGGATTCCATCGCTGCACAAATCCGGCGCCATGTCCACAGAGCCAGCCAAATAAGTTGGGCAGGCAAGCAGGCGCGGCCGCAGCTACGCAGCAATATAATTGCCAGTCCACGTCGCCGGCGCTTTCCGCGACTTTGACGGCCCATCTCTACGAGCTACGGCAGATTTGGGCGATGTGAAAGCATCATATGCCCTCCGGACTTTGCTGCCTCTTCACTCTCATCAAATCCGCGCATATCTCCCAGTGTTCTCGCACCATCTCGTCGTGTGTTTTTTTTTGTTTTATTGGTGTTCCAACCAAATACTAATGGTAATGTGAAAAGACGGCCGGGAATAGGGTTCTGCTGCCGTTGTTGTTTATTGTATGCAGGTTCTCATTTCTTCGTCTTTGCGTTTCAGGATGAAGAATTATAAAAGGGCAGCGCAACGGCCTTAAGTAACAGTGGTGTGGAAGCTTGATGGAAAACATCTCCTTTCTTTTGTGTGTGCGCGAACAAACCTGCCGAGAGTTGCGCCTGTCGCTTGGCCCCACTTGCCAGCCGGATCTCACAAAAGGAGCTTGTACAATCAACTGTTCTTGGCTTCTTTTTGCGCAGCACAATTGCTGGATAGGGATTAGGGAATGAGAACAAATGGACAGAGATAGGCGCCCAGCCTGCTCTCATTCCCAATTCCCATAGAGAGAGGGGCGTTGGTTGGGGACGCCTGCATTATCTATGGCCTCTCTTTATGCCCTTCGCTCACCGGCGACATGGATGGGCGATTATTAAAGAAATGCGTCTAGTGGCAGTGGAAGGTAAGGGCCGCCGGACGCGGAGGCGATGAGGATTGGCTGGTCCGCCGCGGCCGTCCGGTCGTTTTCGCCGGGATAAGCTTTTCAGAATTGCTGCTGATAGGCACGGCCGGCCGGCACTCCGGATGCTTCTGCCGCAAATTGCATCGCCATCTTGAAATAAACAAATGGACGGATCGTGTTGTGGATGGACGTCTCGGTTAGGGCTCTCGTGTGCATCCTAACCAAACCATCATCATCCGAATATACTTACTGGTAGTGGTAGATGAACGGAGACTATGACTGTGTGTTAGGTTCATGGAATCAAGTCATGTTTCATGACGTGACGCATCATGAGTTTATCTTATGAATTTTAGTGGAATCAACTCATTCCTCATCTATATATGGTAATTATTGACTTATAAAGAATGAGGTGGTGATGCATCAACTCATTTCATTTCACTAACCAAATAGAAAAAGTGAGGAGTGAGAAGATGATGGACCACCTTTATCCTCAAACCAAACACCCTATATAGAGGCAGCTGATGACTGACTACTTCTAGGTCATCGGCAAACTAGAGAAGTTACAAAACTAGAGAAGTTACAACTACCTCAGCACGCGTGCAGCACTCAAGAGTTACAAATCTCTGCCGGATCAAAACTCATCACATGTCAGTGCTTTCGTGGTGGCTTCATTTCTTTGTTTGGAAGATCATGAGTCCATACTCACTACTCAGTAGTATAGTACTGTCTCCTGTGTAGAAAGAATGCAATTCTAGATTTATCGTGGGTAGATATGCAGATTCTTGTAGAGACATTTCCGAATTGAGATGTTAAATCAGAATCACTTTATAAGATCTCATCTGTGGGTGGTCTAGATTTTGATTCACAAAACAAATATTTAATAAAAAACATATAAATTAAAATATACTTTTCGTGGCTGAAGAACCATTTAAATACAATTTATTTTAACTTGTTCTACTTAAAAAAGATAACTAGAAACAAAATTGGTCGTTATTGCAAAGGAGAGGCAAGAAAAAAATCGACTAAACTACTCCTAGGCCGTTTCGTGTGGACAATAAAATCCAGAATCATTTCTCATGTTTTCTGGATCGAAAGGCTACCGCTCATATCTGTTTGGCTCAGATTATTAGGTTTCATAGCAGAATCGGAACGATTCCGGCAAGCCCAACAGGCCCTTAGAGTTAAACTAATTTAAGTTTGTTTGGGATTAATAAATAAAAAAACAGTACCAACATTGAAGACTCCAAATATATATACTATGAAAATTCATTTCATGCTAAATACAATCATACTTATTTAGTATGACAACCATTAATATTTTTATATAAAAATTCAATAAAAAATATGACTAAGTACTAGTCTAGAATTATTTTAATGGAGTGAGTAGGACACAATGGTGGACTCTTTGTAGCGTCCGCGCCCTTCTCTCTGCCGTACTTCGCCTCTATCAGCGAGACGGTGTGTGCTTGACAGTTTACACTCCGCACGCTAAGTCCCGTGAAAGCATGAGCATAACCTTTCCAGGTGAGCTTGCAGTACACTAATTGCAAGCAACATCAAATTCTTTGTCCTGTTTCCAACAGGCTGCTGCCAGCATGATCTCTGCTTTGCACCTTACAGGAGAAAACAAAATCAGGAGCCAAAAGCCACAGCTCAGCAGCTTAGTAAGTAGATCACAAGCCTCAAGACCGCACACCAAACATGCGACGTGAGACCAAGAAAGACGCACATCATCACGGCACGTTCAAGATGAATACCACTACAAGATAGACAAGGTTACATACATAAGCTCGAGGACTTAATTAAGCTGCAACAGATAATCATCACATAACACGAGATTACACAGACTTTCTCGACTGGCGGCGCCGTGAGAAAAAACAACCGGCAGCTGAACCAGGAGATTAGCACGACACTGGACGACGATGCACTAGCTAGTTTACTTACTCATTGCTACTCGCAGCCGCCATGGCCGATGTCTAAAATGCCATCGAGCCACCGCAGCCGCAAACCCCAAACCGAAAATTACACAGTGCTATCATTGAGCTGACACTGACTGAACCTTGCTAGTTGCTACTACTGCTATATATAGCAGCTGTAGTTGATTGTTCATGAGAGGATGGAATCCCAGTCGATCTCCCAGGACGGGTACTTGCGCAGGTGGAAGGTCTCCGTCTCGTCCCACGGCGCCTCGGTGAAGTCCAGCTTCGCCATCTCCGGCACGGGCGGCGCCAGCGTCGGGGAAGGAGGGGAGCCGGCGGAGCCCGACTCCTCCTCCCCCTCCGTCGACGCCGAGCACTTGGGGGAGTCCGGCGGGGACGCGGCCGACTCGTCGCCGGAGCCGGAGCCGGAGGAGCCGGTCTTGGCCCCCTCCAGGGACTGGCAGATGGCGGTGAGCTTGGCGTCCACGGAGGCGTGCAGCGGGCCGGCGAGGTGGCGCGCCGCCGCGGCGGAGGGCCGGGAAGTTGAGGCGCGCCATGTCGCCGCGGAGGCGGAAGGCGGCCTTGTCGTAGGCGAGCGCCGCGTCCTCGGCGGTTGTCGAAGGTGCCGAGCCACAGCCGCGTGCGGTTCTTGGGGAGGCGGATCTCCGCCACCCACTTGCCCCAGTGGCGCTGGCGCACGCCGCGGTACAGCTTGGACTGCGCCGGCGCCAGCGGCGGCGGCGAGCCGGACTGCTTCATCGGCTGCGCCCGCGGGCCCAGGAACGCCGCGTGGAGGCCCCTCTGCTGCTGCTGCTGGTGCTGCTGGAACATGAACTGGGCCTGGATCTGCTGGATCTGGGCCGGGCCGAGCTGGTTCAGGCCCATCGGCCCAGCCATGCCCGGCGCCGCGTAAGGCGACGAGTAGAGTGGCGGGAGCTGCGAGAAAGGCGAGGAGGAGGCGGTGGCGGGGGTGGGAAGAGGCGAGGTGTCGAAGCTGGTGTAAGAGGGTGTGGGCATGTAAGAATCTTGGGACACGGATGGAGAGGACGAGTAGCGATGGTAGGGGGAGGAGGAAGCACTCGTTATAAAAGGCTCGAGTGCTTTCGCGAGCTCCTCATCCGAGGGGGACGAGGAGGCGATCTGGTGTGCGTTGTAGTACTTGTACATGTCGATGGCTGCGGCCATTAGGACTATTGGATGGAGCTAGAAGAAGAGGCCGGGGAGAAAAAAACGGGAAGAACTAAAAGGAGCTTTTTTTAATGGAGAATCAAAGTAGGAAAAAGTTTGGAGATCAGTCCTGTTCCTCATAAAAAGTAGAGAAACGAGGTGGGTGTGTTTATGCAAAGAAAAAGAAGAAGGGTATTGCAAAACAATCCTTTCGAAGTCCAAAAGGCGGCAAGAATCCAGAAGAGAAAAAAGGTTCTCTGGATCTCTGTTCCTCCTAGGAGAGGTGTGATGAAGGTGAGAAAAAATCCTAACCCAAGAACACGCTTCTTTTGAGGAAATTCTAATAAACCCAAAAGAAGAGCCTCTTGAACCCGGACCTTTCTTGTGTTTGTGCGTCCCTGCTGCTAAAAGAAGAATCAGAGAGTTCAGAGAACAAACCTGTGCTGCGCTGCGCTGCGTTGCTGCGTCGTGGATGCAGATGATTTCTGCTCGGATCGCTCAAACCTCACCGTGGAGCTGGATGGGATGTGGCTTGGTGTGTTCTTGTGGTGGGGCTGAGGCGTCTCTCTGGGGAAGAAAGGTCTCTCGGCCAGGCCTTTATATAGTGCCAGGCTTGAGGCCGTGCACGCGAAGCTAAGCGGGCATCTCTTCCTCGCTGTTCTCTGTGATTTCTTCTCCTCGGTGGATTAGCACAAAATGATTCGATTAATCAACTGAATAATGCTCCGTGAATGAAAAAAATATTGAATGCAATTTGGAAGCAGGCCTGTTGCCGTCGTCCGTGGCGTCATCCTACGCGAGGTAGCACGCGCGAATGCCAAGTCGCAGCCAGTCATGGTCTGCCACATGTGCACCTTGTCTCGTGTGATCGGGAGCGTGGTGGGCTGGATTGACTTGCCAATCGTGGCGCCCTTTGTTCTTTGGAATTGGAATTTGCCTTTTCGAATGCACCAAGAGCTAAATACGGACTGCCTAAGAATTTTTAAATTCCAGAGTTTTTGCCTCTACTCCACATCTAGAGTAGGATTAAAATACGGTTTTTTTGTAGGCTTCCAAAAATTGCCAAGCCAAGCAAGATTTGTGACAACAAAAAAATTGGTATGGTAGTATATAAGTTAAATTTTTCCAATTTTGTCCAAACATGTCTATGAAAATATAGTAGATTTATATATGATTTTAAGGTTCTTACAATTAATCAAATATTTTCAAACATGCGTGGTCAATCCAAAACTTTTAGGGCATGTTCGCTTCAACTTATCAGTTTGGCTATCAGCTATGATATGGTGTGTTTCTCTCATCGTAAAAAAGAAAGTTAACACCCTTATCAGCTGTAGGAACCATCAATCGAACAGAGCCTTAGACTTTAACATCCAAAATGTTAAAATATTCTGAGTTATGATAAGCTCGAAAAACTAGGGTTTAGGGACCACACTTCACATTTCAGCTCGCTTTGCATTAGGAGGACAATAAAAAGAGAACAAGAAATGTATTTTGACAACTTTTTGAAAGCAGTATATACGTACTCCCTCTGTATAGGAAATAGATGACGTTTTGAACATCGACACGGTCTCCAAAGTACAACTTGACTTTCTTTATACTAAAAAATATTTATCAAAAAGTGTTATATATATATATAAGTATTTTTCAAAACATCCATTCATATGGTTTTTATATTTTCAAACTCAACAACTTAAAGTTATTAATGATTTATATTACCAATGTTTGACCGAAACCATGTCTAAAACGTCATTTATTTTCTATATGGAGGGAGTAAAACCTACGTTCTCGCGTTTAGCTTCGGCAGAAGTGTGATAAAGTCGATGTTGCTTTCATACGGAATGCTGATGTATGAAACCGTGAATTCGTGTAGTAGAAACAAATTTGAGTTTTGAACGTTCTTGATCCAGGAGCTGATGAGCGACGAGGCTGTGGGTACCATTGATTTGGACCTCAAAAAGGACAAGTTTGAATCCAACCTCCTCAATTATATCGCCAATTGTAGGTCCTGCTACGGGCAACTGTACAATTGATAAGTTTCTTATTGGCTAATCATGGTTCCAGAAGTCTTCCCAGCCACGTGATAGGTGACACTGTAGTATGGAGTCCCTCTCATAAGGTTGTTTCGTCAAAACTATTTGTGTGAAAAGAAAACATGAGAAACGAAAATCAATCAATTCCTGGAGAGCAACAGACAAGAAAATAAGGCAGGATGAAGGGGGAAAAAAATGCAAACGTAGTTGGTTCCAATCGATTTCCAAGTGGACTGATGACCGAGTCATCAGTGTACTGGATGATTTAGATGTTGCGCCATTAATCCCCACGATAAAGCCGTGCTGACGGTGATGTTGGAGCCGTTTCATTGAGAATTAGACCACCCTACTTGATAAGCAAAAACTCATAAAAATTTATGAACAAAAGTTGTATTGATTCAAACAGATCCACTTATTGTGCAGTTAATAAAGGTCGACAACCTAACTAACAAGAACAATCCTGTAGCTGTCTTCTACCACTAGCAACTAAGGATCTGTTTAGATGTACCTAACTAAAATTTAGCCTGCTAAATTTAATATAAAACTTTAGTCAGTTAAAAGTCTCTCAGCTAAACTTTAGATGGGTGTTTGGACGTTTCAGCTAATAGATTCAGCTAAATTTTAGTTGGTCTTAACTGGGTTGAAATAGCTAAAACTAACTAAATTTTAGTTGAGTGGTTTGAATCAGGGGCGAAGGTACATACCCTCTTCGTCCCATTAAAAGTAACGTTTTTGACTTTTAAACTTCTCGTTTGACTATTCGTCCTATTCAATTTTTTTATACAAATAATAAAATAAATGAATCATTATTAAGTATCTCTAGTGATAAAATAAATTATAACAAAATAAATAGTATTTATATATTTTTTTTTGAATAAGACAAATGATTAAATAAGAAGTCTGAAAATCTAAAACGACACTTTCAATGGGACGAAGAGAGTAGAAAATAGGGGGTGCCGAGGCACATGCCAAAATTTATAAAAACAATGATTATATCTAGATTTTCAGTATATATGCACTCCATAAAAATGTATATGCATCCACAGACTAAGACTAAGTGCATTCCTCTCTAACCTACTCTACCATTACCACTGGTTTGGATGTCCAGCAGCAAAATCTAGTCAGCTAAAATTTAACTGATGCATCTAAATAGACCCTAATAGGTGGGGCAATGACTGTAACTACATGTAAGTTGAGTGATCTGAAACAACTCCTATTAGCTCGGTTTTTTTGTCTTATCAGCCGTACTTCGACTTATTCTCTCACAGAACACTATTAAAATAACCAAAATCAATCATACAAACGACGAGCCAAACAGCCATACTTCATATAGTCTGTCTAAAAAGAGGAAATGCGTGTTGGGCACATTAATGCGCCATTGGCAAGGCGATCGCAACATCCTGCCGTACAAGGCATCGCATTGCACGTCGGGACGTTTCGCGAGTTGATTTTTTTGATGGCGGAGAACTGCTCCTGCCCGGTGCGTGCTGCAATCTACCGGCAAAAACTCGCGACCAGAAGGGACTCGGGAACAAGCCAAGCGGCTCGTAAATTCTGCCGGCGGCAGAAGGGCAGCACGAGCACGATCGCACAAAACCCCCGCGATTCTGGTCCAGGCAAGCGAACACACCCAAAAATATCTGACGGAGCGCATCCGATCGAGCACGGCCACGGACGGGACGTTGACACGGCCTCGCGCGCGGATGAGAATGCGATGAGATGAGGATGCTGCGCCCGGTGGTTCCGAAGATGGAGCCGGCGATCGGCCTCGCGACGCCGTGCCGTGGCCGCGGCGGGGGATCCATGTGGGCTCCGGCCGTCGCGAAAGGTGAAACGCGACGCGCTCACGCGCGCGCCCCGTCGTTTCGGGTGGTGCGGCCGTGACGTGCGTGGGCCGAAAGCGGGACTGGCAAATCGCCCCGCGCGCCGCGCGCGTGTGGTTGCGGGTGCGGCCACGCCTTGGGTCTCCTCTCCGTGCGCCGACGGGAAATCGCTGCGTTTTCGGCAAGCGAACTGAAGCATTTCGGCCTGCCGCTGGCGTGCCCGGCTCGAGTCGCACAGGCTACACGCCTACACCAGCAGCCGCTGGCGTGGCCTCTCTCCTGCAGTCCTGCCTGCCCGAAACAAGACGCAAGGAAAACGATGCGATCGTTTCAACGCTATATTATGCGCAGTTTGTGCTGGTGGTGGTACCTCTCGGCTGCTTCCGAATTTACTCTTTGTCATATATCTAAATCTCGGTGAATTTTGTTGATTCCCCCCAAAAAAACCCGGTGAATTTGTGGTGGCAGGGATCGTCTGGTGAGAAAAAGTGTGTTGACGTATGAGTACGAGATGGATTATTGACCACTGATTCGAAGGCTGTGATGTACTCTGTTGGGGGAAGGACCCTCGGCAGAGGCGCCGCCCGAACTGGCGGTCGAAATTAGCCCTCGCGCAACGCCTAGTGTGCCTGCGAGGTCCCTCTCCTATTGGAGACCGTTACCCTGACCTCCGGATGTGGGGACAACCCTCGCCGCTTTGTTGTACTTCTGTGCAGGTCTAAGGCGACGGTCGCACCGCAGGAAACCTTCGCTGACTCACGACGCCACCTTCGCTTGGAGCGAAGGTCCAGGCATGCAGCGGGTGTGCGTTCCCCCAAAGGCAAGCGAAACCGAAGGTCCGGCGAGCACGGCCGAAGGCTAAAAACTTCGTCCTTTCTCCCGGGAGGCAAGTGAAGCCGGAGGTCCGGCAGATGACGGAGGTGTGCAGGCCCAAGGGCGAGCGCGGCCGAAGGTCAAGACCGCCGCACCTCTCCCCGAAGGTGAACAAGGGCCAAGTGGCGGCGCGCTGGGGTGTGACCGATTAGGGTTTCCGCTTCAGCTGTGTATTTACGTTTTTGCCCTTCCTCCCTGCGCGGAGGCGAGGAATCTTTGTTGTACCCTTTTGTAATTCGGCCCGTGCCCCTTGGCATTCCCTATAAATACCAGGGGGATGAACAGTGCAAGGACGACTTCTTAGAGAATTTGAGCACTTTCTACTCCCGTCTAACCTTCGCCACTGCATCCGACACTTGGCCACCTTCGCTCCTTCCCCTGCACAAGTGCGGAGGTCGGGCAAGTGCGTGCCAACAGTTTGGCGCCGACCGTGGGGAGCGAAGAGTGGACAGTCGAAATCTTGACATGGCGGGAAACAGAAGAGCTCACCCAGCGAGGGACCTGCGTGTGCCCAGAGAGACAACGATGGTGGTCCCTCCTGCGGAAAAAATTGTGCAACCCTCGGGGGAAGACAATGTCACCCCAGAACCCCAATCCTTGGGCCCTCAGGCCCGAATGGCGGCGCAGCCACACCCCCACACCTCGGGAGAAGGAGAGCGAGAAGAAGAGGAGATGGGCCTCGAAGCCCTCGAAAGGCTCGAAGCTGAGCTGCAAGAGAAGAAGAGGCGCCTAGAACAGCTTGAGAGGCATAACTGATTGCGCTCGATCAGGCAGAGGGCTGACGAGGCAAGGGAGCAGCTTCGCCGTATGGAGGAATCCCTCGCTGCGGCAGAGGCCGAAGCCGAAGGCTGGAACGATGAGGAGATACCCCCGCTGCAAGAGGAAGCGAGGAACAGAATCAAGATAACCATCGTAACCATCTCCCCACCCCCCACCACCAGCACACCCAGAACCATATCCTGTGAGACACCCAAACTTCCGCCAGCTCTACCCAGATGAAAGAGAACAAAACCTTCGCATTCAGCGAAAGGCATCAGCAACACCAAATGTCGTATGATCCAAAGTCACCACTCTCCCAAACACTCCAAACCCAGCCCTGGCCACATGTTACAATCCACAAACCTACCTCGCTACGATGGACTTTCCGACCCTCGCCAGTTCATCATGAGCTACGAAGCGGCAGTTGCCGCAGCAGGCGGAGATGAATCAACAATGGCAAAATCCTTCGTCATCATTCTGCGAGACATCGCACAAACTTGGTAAAGCAACCTTCGCCCTGGAACTGTGGATTCCTGGATCACTCTTGTAACGTAACAGCTCTAATCCCATGGCCCACTGATCACCGTCAACCACTGACAGTCGATCCGTACAGCCAAGAGATTAAGACCGGTTCCGCTACTGGGCTACATCAGTGCCCGATGTCCGCAGGATCATCTCACAATTCAGTTACAATCTCTTGAACATTTTGACAAATAACATCGGAGTAAATAGCGGAAGACTTAGATAGCAATAGTTTTACAAACCAGGGTTCAACATAAAATTAAAGTGAAGTTATTACAGACCATAGTTCAAATAGATAGAGTCGGCAGAGTAGCATATGACAACAACTGAAGGTAAAGATACTTCACCCAGCCCGAGGGTGAATAATCACTCATCGGCCTCATCGGCCTCTTCCTGAACAACAGTCACAGCAAGGTCCAAGGCATACTAAGGAATCTGTCATACCTGCAACATGGGTAATAAAACCCTGAGTACAAAGGTACTCAACAAGACTTACCCGACTAAAGAAAAAGGGAGAAGACTCAGGAATGAAAGGCTTAGGTAAGGCTTGAACAAGATCGAGAAATTTGCAGAAAAAGCATTTTGAGTTTTTCCGCCAGCAACAAGCACCTCGGGACTCTAACCCAAGAGTACAGGTCCAGCAACAAGCACCTCGGGACTCTAACCCAAGAGTACAGGTCCTGTTGGCAGAAAAAGCATCTTGCAAAACTTGTTTTATTTTGGAAAGGTTCAAGTATTCCTCAGTTCTTCATCATTCATGATTCTTTTACATTTCAAAACATTCCTAGTTGAGAACCACTCTCCGTTGACAGTCAGTGGACCAAGTCTCCATAACCGAGGAGCAACGTTAATCCGGATAAAGAATACTCAGCTGAGGATCCCTATTCACACTGCATATGTAGCACCCAAGCTTGCATATGCCAACCCGTCTACCACGATTCCTCCAAGATTGGGCCCGGTCCTACGCCACCGGAAGTACAGTACACCACTCCAATCCGGGACTCTAACCCACGTGGGTACATGCTACTTCCGCCATCTCTCCACTCCCAGTGCGCGGTTGTCGGTCCAATAATGGATTTCTCGGAGCCAGAGCTTTCCGTAGTATGTGAATAGTTACAAGTCTTGACCAGCAGGCCCCCATACGGATGGTCCCTACATTTTCCGCCAGCGACAAGCACCTCGGGACTCTAACCAAGAGTACAGGTCCTGTCGGTTTTTCAACCCTGTCCGGTCGGTGTCAACTGTTGAGTCCCGGACTACAACATGACGGCACCGTACGCAAGGACAACCTCTTCTCGACAATGACCACATGCTAGCCAGGCAAGCAGTCATCGAACGGGAAGTAAAGCCAAAATTCCCGTAAAGTTTCTTTCAGTGATCACATTTTGAAATTGGCATTTTTGCAAATCTATTATATAGCATCACTAAGCATTTTGCAAATAGTTTTTAAAACAAGGCGGGTGGATCCTTTGGTGGAGGTAAATAATGCAGGAGGCAATAGGTCATCACACAACTCCTATAACCTAATGCAGTAATTTAACTCAAAAGCATTTAAGGAAAACATTTTATATATGGAAGGGTTAAATGCACCGGGGCTTGCCTTGGATGGCAAAAAGGACGGACTCGGGGTTGGTGGTGTAGGTGTCGGAGCTCGGGGTCGCCTCGGGAACAGATCCTTCGGTGGCTACCTCGACTTCAGATCCTTCTTCGTCAACTATACGGATGCAATGATGAATGCTCATGAGAATGATGATATGAACTTAAGGTGCAAGACAATTCCACCGATTCTAGATTACTCTAAAACAAGGCATAATCGAAATCTAGGTTGAGCATAAAAGGTAACCATTTCTTCCTTAAGCAATATTGATTAAACTAGCCCTTATTATAATTATCCTAAGCATCAACCAAACATAGCATCACAAACATCATAGACCAAAGGGTAGGGGTCTATGAACATCAATCAATCCAAAGATCACATCATCAAACACTTATTACCAACCCTAATCCATCTTTTCTATTTTCTTAATTATTTAAAAGGTCATTTTATGAAGTTGCTCCAAAAATTACCAAATTAATCACATAAGTTCATTATGGTGTAATAGATGGCAAAACAAATTTCATAATTTTTGGAGGTCATTAAGGTGCTAATTAAATCTAGACATTTAATTAACAAAAGGCACTATTAAGGAATTTAAAATAAATGCTCAAAAATCAACTTGTTCCAAAAGACTTCAAAATTTTACCAGAGACTAAACATGGCATAAGAAGCTCACAAAAATTTGTCTCATGATTTTTGGAGTTATAAATCACTCTCCAAAAATACCAAAACCTTCATTTTTCAATTAAAAGGGGAATTTTACATTTTCAAATTTTGCACAAAACTCAAGTTTGATATTTTATAAAATACTCCAGAGCATAAAGAGTCTACCACAAAATTTCAAAATTTTTGGATGCACACAGAAAAATCATACAAAAAAGAGAAAACAGAACACTATTCACAACTCTCAGAAAAAGAGAAGAACACTGTGCTCCCTCTAGGCCGGGCTCGGCGAATCGCGGGGCTCGGGCGAAACGGAACGGAGAAGTGAGCCTCGGTCCGAGGCCGGACTCGGGCGAGACGGAGAGCATGCGTCGCCGAGGCTTGGGCTTGGCCGAAGCGGAGGGCAGGCGCTCGCCGAGGCTTGGGCTCGGGCGAAGCGGAGAAACAGGCCTCTGTCGAGGCCTGACTGGGGGCTCGGATGCTTACCACGTGTCGGAGGCAGGGCTCGAGGGTGAGGCTCGACTCGTTCTCGAGGGTGAGGCTCGACTCGAGGGTGAGGCTCGACACGAAGGTGAGGCTCGACACGCTCGGGGAAGAAGATGACCGCGCGGCGCGCTCCGGCGGTCCGGCGGTCCTGCGCAGCACATGCGACCGCAAGGGCCGGGTTAGAGTCGCACGGGACCAAGGAACACAACACGGGGTCGGTGAGGGATGATCATGGCCGGAGACGGCGAATTCCACGAACCCGAGTTCGCCGGGTTTCGGCCGGGGATGGGACGGCGAGCTTACGCCGGGCAAACGGAGGCGGGGAAGGTGAAATTGAAGGGTGGAAAAGCTTCACGAGCTCAAGGCGGAGCTTTAGGGCTAGCTGGTGGAGAGGCGGAGTGTCTGGAGAGGTCCGGCCACGGTGGCGGAGGTGAAGGAGAGAGGTCGGAGCTCCGGCGGCCTTATATAGCCGCGGCTAGGGGACGGTAGAGACCTCGGGGTTGCGCGGGTTAGGTTTGCGGGGGCGTGCGCACTCGATTGCGCCTGGCGGTCGAGCTGGCGTGCAGCCGGGGCTCGGGCACAAGCTCGGCCGGCGATGGCCACGCGGCGGCGGCGGCTGGGCACTGTAGGGGCCGAGAGCAAGGGTCAGCGCTCGCGTGCGGGCGCGGAGGGAACCGGGAGACAGCGGCGGCAGGATAAGGGCGCGTGGGGAGCAGCCGCCTGCGCTGCAGCCGCAGCGCCGGGCGCCATGGCCGGGCCCCCCCTTCCCTCTGGCTCTACGGAAGAAGAACAGTGCTAGGGTCTAGGGTTGACTTTTGGCCAGTTTTTGTATTTTGCAAAAATCTCCCAAAATTTGAGCTGTGCGACAAAAACTCAAAATACCAAAGTTGTTCAGAAAAAAGAGATCTACAACTTTGTCAATATGAACATTTTCAAATTCCGAATAGTTTTTGAACTATATTCAAAACAGAAAAGGGAACACTTTTCAAATTTGATTCAAATCAAAATTACTTTGGATTTCAAACTGAAACTTGAAAATCTTCCAATATGAAAGTTGTTCCATTTGTCAAAACCTACAACTTTGCTATTCTACACTTTTTCTGAAACTCAATAGTTTTGGAATAAATTTTTTAAAACTGAAAAGAGGACAAAAACTGGAATTTGAATGACTTTGAAATTACTCCAAATTTTATATAGAAACATGGAAATCTGTAAATACCAAAGTTGTTCCTCTTGATCAGATTCACAACTTTGCTTTTTGAACCAACTCAAAATTTTGAATTTTGAAAAAGTTATCAAAAGGGAATAAATCCAGGATTTGGGAATTTAGGGTTTTGCAAAAGGAAACTCAATTCAAATCTGATTTTTGAACTTGGATCAAAACAACAAACATCAGGGCACTAAATTTGAACAAGATTACATAGAACTAGGCACAGAGGTGAAATTACCATTTTGCCCCTATAGGAAGAAGTGGGCTAATACGGGTTTTTGCAATAGGGGTACATCACATAAAATGATACACTAAGCAAATGCATACACATGAATTCATGATCAAGATGATGAATGATGCTAATGATGATATGTCAAGTTAATTACATGCTTAAACACCAGAGGTGTTACAGCCTTCCCCCCTTAAAGAAATCTCGCCCCGAGATTCTGCGTCTTAAGAAAGGACAAAGAAGGGATAAAGGCAAAACTTTACATAGACAGGGATTCGAGAAAGTCGGGTAGTTCTTTGCCAAGAAGTCTTCAGATTCCCAAGCAACTTCTTCTTCAGAGTGCTGGTTCCACTGGATTTTGTACCACCTTGTGGTAGTTCTTCGAGTAACTCGATCTTTGTGATCCAACACGCGAACTGGATATTCCGAGTAGGATAGATCAGGCTCTAGCTCGACACCTTCAACTTCCACGACATGTTCTGGTACTCGGAGGCACTTCTTGAGTTGGGAGACATGGAAAACATTGTGGACAGCAGAGAGATGATCGGGCAAACTTCAGCTTGTAAGCTACCTTGCCACAACATTCCAAAATCTCAAACGGACCAATGTAGCGGGGTGCTAACTTTCCCTTGACCCCAAAACGAGTGACTCCTTTGGTTGGTGAGACCTTGAGATATACGTAATCTCCAACTTGAAACTTCAGAGGTCGACGTCTCTTGTCAGCATAACTCTTTTGCCGGGATTGGGCAATCTTCATGTTCTCTTGTATCTGCTTGACTTTCTCTTCCATATCTTTGACCAGGTCAACTCCAAAGAATTCTCTTTCTCCGGGTTCAGACCAACTGAGAGGGGTACAACAACGGCGGCCGTACAGTGCTTCAAAGGGTGCCATTTTGATGCCCTCTTGGTAACTGTTATTATAAGAGATTTCTGCCAAGGGCAAACACTGATCCCACATATCTGCGAAGGTGAGCACACAGGCTCTCAACATATCTTCTAACACTTGGTTGACTCTCTCAGTCTGTCCATCAGTCTGCGGATGATAAGCCGTGCTATACAATAGCTTGGTTCCAAGTGAGGTATGGAACGCTTTCCAGAACTTTGCGACAAACTGAGTACCACGATCTGAGATAATGGTCTTGGGTATTCCATGAAGCTTCACTATGTTGTTCTTGTACAAGGCGGCATACGTGGGGACGGCATAGCTGGTCTTGACTGGCAGAAAGTGAGCTTGCTTGGTGAGTCGGTCCACGATTACCCAAATGGAATCAAACCTTTCCGAGTCTTGGGTAGTCCATTGATAAAATCCATGCTGATATCTTCCCACTTCCAGGCAGGTACAGATAAAGGCTGCAATTCTCCTCCAGGCTTCATGTGCACGGCTTTGACTTTTTGACAAGTATCGCAGCAAGCGACATAGCGAGCGATTTCAATCTTCATCTTTGTCCACCAGAATCTCTGCCTTAGATCCTGGTACATCTTGTTGCTGCCGGGGTGGATGGAAAATCTAGACAGGTGTGCCTCATCAAGGATCAACTGTCTCAACTCAGGCACCTTGGGAACTACTAGACGGTTCTTGAACCAAACAACTCCTACATCATCGATCCTGAAACAATCAGCCTTACCGGTCTGGACCTTTTCGATGATGTGCTTGATTCCAGGGTTATCTTTCTGTGCAGCGATGACTTGTTCCTTGACCGATGTTTCTATCCTGACATTGTTCAGGCTTCTTGGAACTATCTCAATACTCAATACCCATCCTTCAAGAGCATGGCACAAGGAAAGATCATAGGGCTTCGTCGTCAGACAGTTGCAGTATGACTTGCGACTGAGGGCATCGGCAACTACATTTGCCTTACCCGGATGGTAATGCACTTCGATATCATAGTCCTTGATTAACTCAAGCCATCTTCGCTGCCTCATGTTCAGCTCTTCTTGGGTGAAGATATACTTCAGGCTCTTGTGATCTGTGTACACATTGCAAGTACTGCCCAACAGATAATGACGCCATATCTTCAAGGCATGAACCACTGCTGCTAACTCAAGGTCATGAGTTGGATAGTTTTCCTCATGTCGGTTAAGCTGCCGCGAGGCATAAGCGATCACTCTTCCCTCTTGCATCAACACGCAACCCAAACCAGTACCAGATGCATCACAGTAGACATCAAAGGGCTTCTCGACGTTCGGCTGAGCTAGCACTGGTGACGTGGTTAACAGCTTCTTCAAAGTCTGAAAAGCTTGTTCACAAGCTGGTGACCAAAAAGAACTTCACAGAATCCTTCAGCAACTCGGTGATAGGCTTGGCAATTCTGGAGAAATCTGGGATGAACCGACGATAATATCCAGCCATTCCCATAAAACTGCGGGCCTTGTGAACAGAGGTAGGTGGCTTCCACTCCAGGATATCTGACACTTCTTCGGGGTCGACTGACACACCTTCTGCGGATAGGACATGCCTGAAGAAATTGTATCTGATCCAACCAGAATTCACACTTACTGAACTTAGCATAGAGCTGATGTTCTCTGAGACGGGATAGAACAATACGAAGATGTTCAGCATGATCTTCAGGGGTTTTTGAGTAGACAAGGATGTCGTCAATGAACACGACCACGAATTTATCAAGCTCTGGCATGAACACCGAGTTCATGAGATACATGAAATGAGCGGGGGCATTGGTCAAACCGAAAGACATGACCAAATACTCATATAGGCCGTATCTGGTGGTGGTGAAAGCTGTTTTGGGAATAGCTTCGGGACGAATTTTTATTTGGTGGTAACCAGATCTGGGGTCAGTCTTGGAAACACTCTGGCTCCAGATAACTGGTCAAACAAAGATCAATACGAGGCAAGGGATATTTATTTTTGATGGTGACCTCGTTGAGTGGGCGATAATCAACGCAAAGACGAAGACTTTTGTCCTTCTTCTTCACAAAGATAGCAGGACAGCCCCAAGGAGACGAGCTTGGGCGAATGAAACTTGCCCAACAAATCTTGTAATTGGATTTTTAGTTCTGCCAACTCTCTGGGAGGCATTCGATAAGCTCTACGGGATATAGGAGCAGTCCCGGGCTTTAGCTCTATAGCAAACTCAAAATCCAAAGATTGATTTTTGAACGAAACTGACTGATAAGATTCATTGATACAAGGATAGATAACTGATACAAAGGTTCGATAGATAACCACAGACTGACAAAGGAAAGGTACAAGACAAGATACAAACTCGACTAGACAGAAGACCAACTAACGCCCCAAACCTAGACTTAAGGCTTTAGGTGAGCAGATGGCATAGACACAACGAGTCTAGTCATCGTCGATGAAGATCAACTCTTCGTCATCATTATCATCCTCGATGATAAGCTCAGGCTCTTCCTCCTCATCTTCATCTTCAACGTGGACATCTTCAGCAGGTTCCACTTCCTCATTCTGATCAGGCTCATGTTCCACTTCAGGTTCCTCCACGACTCCGTCTTCGGGGTCTTCCATAACTGGGGGTACCAAGGGATGGAGTTGATCATGCAGCTGATGCACTTCCTCATGAAGCATATCATTGAACTGCTCAATCTGGGCGGTGTATTGCTGCAGTCCATGGAGCTGGGCTCTGGTGACATCCTCTCGGATCCATGTTGCATCACGCTGCTGGATAGCGCGAACCACATTCCGGTTAGCTTCCTCAAGAGCGGCTCGTGCCTCATAAAACTCCATGCGGGAAAGGTAAAAGTCATGCTCCATATTCTCCATTTCAGCCTTCAGATTCTTGATTTCCTCCTTCAGCTGCTTGCGGGGTGCGGCGGGGAAAGCTACGACCATAAGAGGATTCTCCAGTCTCTTCTCCGGTGCGTGGCGCCAGCTGGTGACGCGGCACACCGTTCGGTCCAGTCGACTTGCGGGCAGTCCGCTTGATGATGGCCATATCTGGACAAGAGGTTATAGATGAGAAAGGCTAGCAAGAAAAAGGTATAGGCATACTAACCCAACGAACTCTTTTGTATACTTAAGTGATTGTGACATGATGCATGAATCGTTCCTACGGAACAAGGCAATGCAACTACTAAGGTAGGTACATAGGGCTTATACAAGTTGTCTTGCTACTAGTTGCCAAAGACAAGATGAGATGAGAGAAGCAATTTGGACTCAAAATAGTCAGGTTTAGTTTTTGTTAAAAACATTTTGAAGTTTTCGCAAAAAGATTGCAACGTCATAGTGAGATGCTCCGATACCACTCTGTAACGTAACAGCTCTAATCCCATGGCCCACTGATCACCGTCAACCACTGACAGTCGATCCGTACACCAAGAGATTAAGACCGGTTCCGCTACTGGGCTACATCAGTGCCCGATGTCCGCAGGATCATCTCACAATTCAGTTACAATCTCTTGAACATTTTGACAAATAACATCGGAGTAAATAGCGGAAGACTTAGATAGCAATAGTTTTACAAACCAGGGTTCAACATAAAATTAAAGTGAAGTTATTACAGACCATAGTTCAAATAGATAGAGTCGGCAGAGTAGCATATGACAACAACTGAAGGTAAAGATACTTCACCCAGCCCGAGGGTGAATAATCACTCATCGGCCTCATCGGCCTCTTCCTGAACAACAGTCACACAGCAAGGTCCAAGGCATACTAAGGAATCTGTCATACCTGCAACATGGGTAATAAAACCCTGAGTACAAAGGTACTCAACAAGACTTACCCGACTAAAGAAAAAGGGAGAAGACTCAGGAATGAAAGGCTTAGGTAAGGCTTGAACAAGATCGAGAAATTTGCAGAAAAAGCATTTTGAGTTTTTCCGCCAGCAACAAGCACCTCGGGACTCTAACCCAAGAGTACAGGTCCAGCAACAAGCACCTCGGGACTCTAACCCAAGAGTACAGGTCCTGTTGGCAGAAAAAGCATCTTGCAAAACTTGTTTTTATTTTGGAAAGGTTCAAGTATTCCTCAGTTCTTCATCATTCATGATTCTTTTACATTTCAAAACATTCCTAGTTGAGAACCACTCTCCGTTGACAGTCAGTGGACCAAGTCTCCATACCGAGGAGCAACGTTAATCCGGATAAAGAATACTCAGCTGAGGATCCCTATTCACACTGCATATGTAGCACCCAAGCTTGCATATGCCAACCCGTCTACCACGATTCCTCCAAGATTGGGCCCGGTCCTACGCCACCCGGAAGTACAGTACACCACTCCAATCCGGGACTCTAACCCACGTGGGTACATGCTACTTCCGCCATCTCTCCACTCCCAGTGCGCGGTTGTCGGTCCAATAATGGATTTCTCGGAGCCAGAGCTTTCCGTAGTATGTGAATAGTTACAAGTCTTGACCAGCAGGCCCCATACGGATGGTCCCTACATTTTTCCGCCAGCGACAAGCACCTCGGGACTCTAACCAAGAGTACGGTCCTGTCGGTTTTTCAACCCTGTCCCGGTCGGTGTCAACTGTTGAGTCCCGGACTACAACATGACGGCACCGTACGCAAGACAACCCTCTTCTCGACAATGACCACATGCTAGCCAGGCAAGCAGTCATCGAACGGGAAGTAAAGCCAAAATTCCCGTAAAGTTTCTTTCAGTGATCACACTTTTTGAAATTGGCATTTTTGCAAATCTATTATATAGCATCACTAAGCATTTTGCAAATAGTTTTTAAAACAAGGCGGGTGGATCCTTTGGTGGAGGTAAATAATGCAGGAGGCAATAGGTCATCACACAACTCCTATAACTAATGCAGTAATTTAACTCAAAAGCATTTAAGGAAAAATTTTATAAATGGAAGGGTTAAATGCACGGGCTTGCCTTGGATGGCAAAAAGGACGGACTCGGGGTTGGTGGTGTAGGTGTCGGAGCTCGGGGTCGCCTCGGGAACAGATCCTTCGGTGGCTACCTCGACTTCAGATCCTTCTTCGTCAACTATACGGATGCAATGATGAATGCTCATGAGAATGATGATATGAACTTAAGGTGCAAGACATGTGACACCCTGGTGTCAAGCACTGCATTAGGCACTTCAATTAGCCACTAAGAAAGCATAAGCAATGCATTGCATCATTTCATGTGTATAAGTATGCCTTTGATCTTTTGTTGTTTATTTGAAATTGGATTTCTATTTGACTTGATGCTTTGATTTTGGCTTTATTCTTGAGGAAGATTTAAAAATGGTTTTCAGAAAAGTGTTCTATATGAAAGTTGTAGAGAAAAATATTTTGAGCAACTTTTATATTTGGGTCAAAGCCTGGTTTGGAGTTTTTCAAACTGTTTTTGAGAAGTCAAACTTTGGAAATTTCTGGAAAAAGAAAAAGAATGTTTTTCTTTCCCGGCGCCAACCTTTCGGCCCATCCGGCCTTTCGGCCCACTTCCCCGCCTCGGCCCAGCGCTCGCCGCCTCGCCCGCGCGCGCGCCCGCCCGCGCGCACCGCGCGCCGGCCACCCGACACGGCCGCGCCGTACGCCGGCCGGCTTGCCGCGTGGCGCCCCTTCTCTGCGCCAAATCCACGCCGACCACTCCTCTCCGATCTTCTCCCACCGGAGCACGCCAGCGATCTTCGCCGGCCACTCCCGCGCATCCTCGTCTGCAGAGCCGCCTGCCGCCGCCTCGCTGACCGAGCCGCCGTGGCCCCCGCCACGACCGGCCGCCCTCCGCTCCGCCGGGCAAAAGCCCGAGCGCCTCTCCCACTCCCTCACTCACTCGCGCACTCACTCTCGCTCTCACTCCCACTCTCACCCGCGCACGAAGCAATCTGAGCACTCTCCGCTCGCTGCAACCACCGCCGCAAGGCCCCTTCCCAAATTCCAGTCACCACCTCCATCACCGGCCGATTAACCCCGGCCACTGCCCCGCCTTCGTCTCGGACACACGGTGCGCACCCCCGCGCCATCCGCCGAGCTCCACCGACGCCGAAGTCCGAAGAGCCCCGCCGCGGAAGACTTCAGCGCCGCTCGGAGCCCGGAACCGTTCGTCCCCGACCCGAGCTCCACCGCCTCCCTTCTTCCTCCTCCAGCTTCGCCAAGCCAAGGCAAGGTGAGAACACCAACTAGCCCTAACGCTACCGTTCCCTATCCCTCTGTTCACCACGGCCGAGCGCCATTGCCGCCATCGCGGACCTCACACGTGGCCAGCACGCACCAGCGCACCTCCGGCCAAACCATCACCCCTAGGACTCCCCTCTAGGTTCACTGAGTCTCACACGCCCGCCAGTTTAGCCGGCGACCGCCGGAAACGGCGTAGCCGCGCGATGCCGCCGCCGCCGTGCGCTGCCGCTCGCCGCCGGCACGCTACGGCCGTGCGCTGGCCAAACCACCGGTACCGCCGGATGCGCCTCGTTGAGACGAGTCCGCAGGGCCCAGCCTCCCCGCCGGCGACCTCACCGACGGCGAGAAATCGCCGGACCAATCCCTCCCCTGTTTCCGTCTCGCCCGAGCCCTCGAGCCAGGCCTCAGCCTCGAGCCAGGCCTCGGACGGGCGTGTCTGTTTCCGTCTCGCCCGAGCCCTCGAGCCAGGCCTCAGCCTCGAGCCAGGCCTCGGACGGGCGTGTCTGTTTCCGTCTCGCCCGAGCCCTCGAGCCAGGCCTCAGCCTCGAGCCAGGCCTCAGACGGGCGTGTCTGTTTCCGTCTCGCCCGAGCCCTCGAGCCAGGCCTCAGCCTCGAGCCAGGCCTCGGACGGGCGTGTATGTTTCCGTCTCGCCCGAGCCCTCGAGCCAGGCCTCGGCCTCGAGCGAAACCTCGGGTGCGGTCTCGTTCGAGCCAGGCCTCGGCCGATTCGTTTTCCGCCGTGCGCCCGAGCCCGAATGGGTTCTGCTGACCCACGGGTCCCGCGCGTCAGCCCCTTACCGGTCCATAGACCGAGTTCTCGCAAGCCAGCCGGGAGAAGTTAAATGTTTTCTTTTCGGTTTAATTTTCAGAGATGCTTGTTGTTTTTGTGTAGCCTGTTTTATAAATCCGAATGAAGTGCTTCCAGTTTTATTAGCTTTCTTATGAATAGATCTATCATGGAAAATATGAATGTATTTTTGATAGCAGTTTATTTTACTGTTTTCATTTATTTCAGTTTATATGCTTTTGTTTAAATAAATGATTATAAGTGTTTCTTGTTGAGATAATTCCTGGAAAATTTTGTGTAAGTTTATTATACTGTTTGGCACCTGTGAAAAATATATGAGGCACTGTTTATGTAGAAAAAGTTATTGTTATAGTTAAAAGTCTCTTTTGCTGATTTCTTAGAATAAGTGTTTAAGGTGTTTTATATGCTGAAATAAAATATGGGAAAAATTGTACAGTCTTGGTGTGTCATGAAGAGTCTGAGAAAAATATAAACTTGATCTGTTTTATGGAAAAATTTGTAGTTGCTTTACAACTGTGCTTGTTTGTATAGATCTTTAGAAATTCATGTAAGAAAATATATGAGGGTTCTGGTCATGGAACTTCCTGGATAAATATGAAATGTGAAGTAGAATCTGGGAAAAATAGGAAATAGAGCTATGCACTCTTTTACAGTAGGGTTGTAGTTCAAAGTACCTTTTTAGGCAGTTTGCTTGTCATTTTTGTATCTGCAGCTCTGTATTTTATCTTTGGCCGAAACTTGTTCAGTAGAGTCCAGCAAGTGTGGTTTACCTTCTGGAATTTTTGTGGATTTTTCTGAGCCCAGGAAAAATACACTTGCAGTTCAAATCTGGGTTTCCTTGATGTATTTAAAATAAGAAAGAGTTGAATACTCAGATTTTGTTTTATGAAATAAATGAGATATTGCCCCAATGTTAAAGTGGTTCAACAAGTTGGCTTTGTTGGTTTGCAAGAGTTATTCTTTTCATGCCACTTCATCTTGCACCGCATTTATTGAATTATAAATTCATCGCATGCAATAGGATCGACACTCCCGGAGCCCCACCAAGAGCAGGAGCCAAGCGTCGAGCCGGAGATCCAGGAGCTCCAGCAGTCGGAGGAAGCAGACCCCGCGGCCGACACTAACCTGCCCGAGTGCCCCTCCCACGAGGCCTCGGTTTTCACTCAAGGCAAGCCCCGGAGCATTCTAAGTCTCCAGTTTTTGCAATTAATTTACTTGAGTCCTTTATATTGTGATGCATTAGGTATAGGAGTTGATTGATGAATATTTGTTGCATTACCATTCCTTGATTATTGATATTACCTGCCTTGTTACCCTGTTACTGCTTTATAATGTAGAATTGCTTAGCCTGCTTAATAAAAGTAGTAGTTAAGGATGTTTCCGTAATACCCCGATGGGTATTTACCGGATCACGGTTGGCTATATTTGCTATCGGAAAAGAACCTGAGTAGTAATGAAATACGGTCAACTGGAAGGCAAAGCACAAGTTTGGAAACTTGGGGCAGTCCGTCCGTTGGATCGTGTAGGTTTGTATCGATGTTGGCCTTCGTTCATTTTTGAACGCGCCCTTTTACTTAGGGATATGTCGGTGCCGTAATCATCGACCAAAGCCGGTTAGAAGCTGTTCGGGCCGGTCTCAACCCGTGTCGTGCCCTCTAGTACGGAAGTTGCGATCTGCCGCGTGAGGCCATCGCCAGACTCTGATTGGGCGGTCCGTGCTTGAGCCGCGACGATTACCACCACGAACAAGCGTCGAGCGGTTGCCCAATGCATGGACCCGACGGGGAAAGTGTGGGCTGGTATTAAAGGTCTTTCATCAGCTGATTTGGAATTCGATTCGAGTCGCCGTCTCCCCCGGTTAGTGGGAAACTATGGCGAGCTTCACCACGATACAACTCCATGTGATGTTTAAAGGTTCAACTAAAATGTGGATAAGTCAACTGGATATGGTTATATTATTGTTTGTTAGATTCAAGTGAGTGCTCTAGTACAGGTAGTAACCTAGAACTAAGGAGTAGGTTTAAAAGTAACACAATCTTCATAATCATTAATTATCCCTTATCTGAATTTGAGCCTTTCGCAACTAAAAGATCCCAGCTCCACCTCAAAGGCCTTGCATACCCTTGGAGTCTTTTATTTTCAGTTAGACGGGTAAGTCTAGCTGAGTACATTCCCGTACTCAGGGTTTATCCCGTTTGTTGCAGATGGCCAGGTCTACTTTGGCTATTGTAAGCACTGCCTCTACCCAGTGGAAGGTGATGAGGAGTAGGCCCAGGGCAGGGTCGTCAAGAAGCTTTCCTCCTTCTTTTGCCGGACTGAGACTACTGGTGGCACACTATCTTAAAAGGAGGAATGACTTGTGTTGAGTTGGTTTATCAAACAATGTTTTATTTGGACCACGTTTGTTGTGGTCGTGTTTTAAACTTATTCAAGCTTCCGCACTTTTAAACTCAATATTGTAATAACTCTGTTTTAAATTCCGCACTCTGATGTTTTAAATTCGACTTCGTTTCGCTGTGATGTATCTTTACGAATGTAACCTTGAACGATGCGATCCTGTATGTTCTGGTGTAAGAAATCCTTCGAGATTTCCGGACTACCGGGGTTATATGGGTTCAAGTATGGGTCGAAGTCAGACGGATTTGACTCAGATAATACTTGAGCTCTTATAATCAGGACGGTTCCGCCACAAGACAATTCCACCGATTCTAGATTACTCTAAAACAAGGCATAATCGAAATCTAGGTTGAGCATAAAAGGTAACCATTTCTTCCTTAAGCAATATATTGATTAAACTAGCCCTTATTATAATTATCCTAAGCATCAACCAAACATAGCATCACAAACATCATAGACCAAAGGGTAGGGGTCTATGAACATCAATCAATCCAAAGATCACATCATCAAACACTTATTACCAACCCTAATCCATCTTTTCTATTTTCTTAATTTATTAAAAGGTCATTTTATGAAGTTGCTCCAAAAATTACCAAATTAATCACATAAGTTCATTATTGGTGTAGATAGATGGCAAAACAAATTTCATAATTTTTGGAGGTCATTAAGGTGCTTAATTAAATCTAGACATTTAATTAACAAAAGGCACTATTAAGGAATTTAAAATAAATGCTCAAAAATCAACTTGTTCCAAAAGACTTCAAAATTTTACCAGAGACTAAACATGGCATAAGAAGCTCACAAAATTTGTCTCATGATTTTTGGAGTTATAAATCACTCTCCAAAAATACCAAAACCTTCATTTTTCAATTAAAAGGGGAATTTTACATTTTCAAATTTTTGCACAAAACTCAAGTTTGATATTTTTATAAAATACTCCAGAGCATAAAGAGTCTACCACAAAAATTTCAAATTTTTGGATGCACACAGAAAATCATACAAAAAAGAGAAAACAGAACACTATTCACAACTCTCAGAAAAAGAGAAGAACACTGTGCTCCCTCTAGGCCGGGCTCGGCGAATCGCGGGGCTCGGGCGAAACGGAGAAGTGAGCCTCGGTCCGAGGCCGGACTCGGGCGAGACGGAGAGCATGCGTCGCCGAGGCTTGGGCTTGGCCGAAGCGGAGGGCAGGCGCTCGCCGAGGCTTGGGCTCGGCGAAGCGGAGAAACAGGCCTCTGTCCGAGACCTGACTGGGAGGGCTCGGATGCTTACCACGTGTCGGAGGCAGGGCTCGAGGGTGAGGCTCGACTCGTTCTCGAGGGTGAGGCTCGACTCGAGGGTGAGGCTCGACACGAAGGTGAGGCTCGACACGCTCGGGGAAGAAGATGACCGCGGCGGCGCTCCGGCGGTCCGGCGGTCCTGCGCAGCACATGCGACCGCAAGGGCCGGGTTAGAGTCGCACGGGACCAAGGAACACAACACGGGGGTCGGTGAGGGATGGTCATGGCCGGAGACGGCGAATTCCACGAACCCGAGTTCGCCGGGTTTCGGCGGGGATGGGGACGGCGAGCTTACGCCGGGCAAACGGAGGCGGGGAAGGTGAAATTGAAGGGTGGAAAAGCTTCACGAGCTCAAGGCGGAGCTTTAGGGCTAGCTGGTGGAGAGGCGGAGTGTCTGGAGAGGTCCGGCCACGGTGCAGAGGGCAGAGGTGAAGGAGAGAGGTCGGAGCTCCGGCGGCTTATATAGCCGCGGCTAGGGGACGGTAGAGACCTCGGGGTTGCGCGGGTTAGGTTTGCGGGGGCGTGCGCACTCGATTGCGCTCTAGGCGGTCGAGCTGGCGTGCAGCCGGGCTCGGCACAAGCTCGGCCGGCGATGGCCACCGGCGGGCGGCGCTGGGCACTGTAGGGCCGAGAGCAAGGGTCAGCGCTCGCGTGCGGGCGCGGAGGGAACCGGGAGACAGCGGCGGCAGGATAAGTCGCGTGGGGAGCAGCCGCCTGCGCTGCAGCCGCAGCGCCGGCGCCATGGCCGGGCCCCCCCTTCCCTCTGGCTCTACGGGAAGAAGAAGAACAGTGCTAGGGTCTAGGGTTTGACTTTTGGGCCAGTTTCTGTATTTTGCAAAATCTCCCAAAATTTGAACTGTGCGACAAAAACTCAAAATACCAAAGTTGTTCAGAAAAAAGAGATCTACAACTTTGTCAATATGAACATTTTCAAATTCCGAATAGTTTTTGAACTATATTCAAAAACAGAAAAGGGAACACTTTTCAAATTTGATTCAAATCAAAATACTTTGGATTTCAAACTGAAACTTGAAAATCTTCCAATATGAAAGTTGTTCCATTTGTCAAAAACCTACAACTTTGCTATTCTACACTTTTTCTGAAACTCAATAGTTTTTGGAATAAATTTTAAAACTGAAAAGAGGACAAAAACTGGAATTTGAATGAATTTGAAATTACTCCAAATTTTATATAGAAACATGGAAATCTGTAAATACCAAAGTTGTTCCTCTTGATCAGATTCACAACTTTGCTTTTTGAACCAACTCAAATTTTGAATTTTGAAAAAGTTATCAAAAAGGGAATAAATCCAGGATTTGGGAATTTAGGGTTTTGCAAAAGGAAACTCAATTCAAATCTGATTTTTGAACTTGGATCAAAACAACAAACATCAGGGCACTAAATTTGAACAAGAATTACATAGAACTAGGCACAGAGGTGAAATTACCATTTTGCCCCTATAGGAAGAAGTGGGCTAATACGGGTTTTTGCAATAGGGGTACATCACATAAAATGATACACTAAGCAAATGCATACACATGAATTCATGATCAAGATGATGAATGATGCTAATGATGATATGTCAAGTTAATTACATGCTTAAACACCAGAGGTGTTACAACTCTCAGAGACAAGCTGTGTACAAATTTCAAGGGCATTACCCCAGCCCCGCTAAACCCCATCGAGCTTTTCAATTGCAAGCAAGAAGAGCGCGAGCCGCTCCAAGATTACTGGCGAAGGTTCATTCAAATCAGAGCAAGGACCCCTGGGATATCTGACGAGGCCGTCATCCTCGCTGCAGTCAGTCAGTGGCCTGCGCCCAGGGCCATGCTCCTCAAAATTTGCCAGAAAACCGGCAAACTCGATCGAGGAGTTGCATGAAACAATGGAAAGATACTGTAGAGCTGATATGGATTTCAGAGCGAAATCCGACGCTCGGAGGTCTCAGCAGAGGCCACAGCCGAGGCCTCAACCGAGAGAAAGCAACCCTCGCCAAGAGCAAAGCAACGTCGGTGCAATCAACAAAGCAACAAACTATGAACATCAAACACGGGACGCTCAACATCCGAGCAGCCAAGCCCCGCAGGTTTTGCCACCTCCGCCAAACCAGCGCTACCAGCAGCGAGATCCCGCCAAATGTATTGTCACTTCTGTGGAATGGGAAAGGGCACACAACAAAGCAATGCGAATGCTTCGCCAAGGGAAAAGAATTCCAGGAATCCAGGAAACCTGCTCCGTCAGACCCCCGAACCATAAACCACACAAGGAACCAAGCTTCCACCCACCAAATCCAACATACCACTATACCCCCATAAACTACGGCCTACCTTCGCAACAACCCCCTACACCCACCACCCACTCTACAACCAAACCCATTATCAGCCAACCACCACCCCACAACGCCAAAACCCACCTTACACAGTCACATACCCAGCTACCCCCCAAAACCAAATTCCAACAACCCACCAAGCCACCAGCGCTCTGCCACCACCACCACCGCCAATCCCCGCGTTACCAGCACCACAACCCGTGAAAGCCGAAGCCTCGAGCCAAACGACCATCAACAATCCAACTTCGACCTTCGGTGTGATTCTAGCTATCACCGGAGGTTCAAATGAAGACCATGGCAACAAACGGCAGAGGAAGGAACATGCCAGACGCGTTCACCACGTGGCCGTCGAAGGACCACATAAATTCGGCCGGTGGTCTCACATCCCCATAACCTTCGATTCCAGCGACATGAAGTTAAGAGATTACCCCCTCACAGATGCCATGGTGATCGAAACCAACCTCGCTGGTGGACTGTCACCAAAATACTGGTCGATACAGGTAGCTCCGCTGACATCTTGTTCGCGTCAACCTTCGACAGCATGAAGCTTGACAGAAATCTTCTGCAACCGGCCGACAACCCCCTATACGGTTTCGGTGGTCAACAAGTGAGAGCCGTCGGGAAAATTTCGCTGCCCGTAACCTTCGGCGACCAAATCAACTGCAGGACTGAGCACATCACATTCGATGTGGTTGATATGTTTTACCCATACAATGCCATCTTTGGCCGAGGGGTAACAAACGCGTTCAACGCTGTTATCCACCCCGCCTACCTCTGCATGAAGCTCCCCGCTCCGAAGGGTGTGGTCGCAGTATATGGGGACCAGGATATTGCGAGAGCAGCGGAAGGAAACGTAGCCCCAGGGCAAACGCAATGTGCACAATCTGTCCAAACCACAAACCCCGCTATCAACGACGAGGGTGAAGTCTGTAAAGACAAAGTGAAGGCAGCCCCAAAGGAGGAAACAAAACAAGTTCAACTATTCGAGGGCAACACAGAAAGAAAGGTGCTCATATCAGCCAATCTAGACCCCTCAGTCCGAAGGCAACCTCGTTACTTTCCTCAGGGAAAATTCAGACACCTTCGCTTGGTCCGCGGAAGACCTAAAAGGAGTCAACAGGTCAATGATCGAGCATAGCCTGAACATCAAAACAGGTTATCGGCCAATCAAGCAAAAGCTTCGCAAGATGTCAGAAGAAAGAAAGGAGGCAGCGAAGGCTGAGGTAAAAAGGCTTTTGGACGCAGGCGTCATTCGCCCGGTCAAATACCCAAGTTGGCTCTCAAATGTGGTCCTAGTTCAAAAAAAGAACAAAAAATGGCGAATGTGCGTAGACTTCACTTGCTTGAACAAAGCCTGTCCGAAGGATGACTTCCCTCTTCCAAACATAAGCACCCTCGTTGACAGAGCGGCAGGCTGCCAGATGCTATCCCTTCTTGATTGCTTCTCAGGCTATCACCAGATCTGGATGAATGAAGAGATTGAGGACAAAACAAGTTTAATCACACCTTCGGGAACCTTTTGCTTCCGAAGAATGGCAGAAGGGCTGAAAAACGCAGGCTCAACCTTCGCTCGCATGACCTCTGAAGTTTTCAAGGACGAACACGCCGTCTCTGCCTATGTCGACGACCTAGTTGTTCAAAGCAAGCTGAAAGTAGACCACATTTCAGACCTATCAAGGGTGTTCAGCAACCTCCGGTCCGCCGGACTGAAACTAAACCCGGAAAAATGTGTTTTCGGGGTAAGCGAGGGTAAATTGCTAGGCTGCATCGTCTCAGTCAAAGGAATCGAAGCTAACCCTGAGAAGATTGACGCCATCATGAACATGGAACCTCCGGCAACCAAGAAAGCAGCTCAGCGTCTGACCGGTCGGTTGGCAGCACTTAGCAGATTCATCTCAAGATCCGCAGAGCGAGGGTTACCCTTTTTCGAAACACTCAGAAGCAACGCTCCATTCAATTGGGGCCCCCCACCAACAAAAGGCCTTCGAGGAGTTAAAAAAGTATCTGACCAGCTTGACTGCTTTAACCAGCCCAAGCAAGGGAGATTCATTGTTACTTTACGTCGCAGCCTCGCCTCACGCTGCAAGCGCGGTTCTCATCAAGGAGCTCCGCGAAAACGACAAGACCAGACAAGCCCCAATCTATTATGTTTCAGAAACCCTCGAGGGCCCAAGAGAAATTATTCGGAGCTTGAGAAAATAGCATACGCAGTCGTCATGGCATCAAGAAAGCTCAAACACTATTTCCAGGCATACGAGATCCAAGTACCTTCGTCGTACCCCCTCGAGAACATTTTCAAAAACAGCGAAGCAGTGGGGAGAATAGCAAAATGGGCAGTGGAGCTTAATAGTTATGCTGTAACCTTCGTTGGCAGAACAGCGATCAAATCGCAGGTGCTGGCTGACTTCATAGCAGAATGGACACCCGACCTCCTCGCCCGGTGAGCTGCAGCAGGACCAGTTTTGGATCGTTTACGTCGACGGGGCCTGGGGCGCAACCGGAGCCGGTGCCTCGGCCATCTTAATCTCGCCCTCCGGGTCGAAGCTGAGATACGCACGAAGGCTGGACTTCAAGTGCACAAAACAACTCCGCTGAATATGAGGCTGTGATTCTGGCACTTTCAAGGTTGCGATCGTTATCAGTCCGAAGGGCGTTCATCAACACAGACTCTCAAGTCATTGCGGGGCACATTGAAAAGAACTACAAAGCAAAAGATCCAGAGCTTCAAAAGTATTTTCAGTATGTGCGAAGGTTAGAATCCTTCTTCCTCGGCATAACCGTAAAAGCGATATCGAGGACTGAAAACAGCGAAGCAGATTGCTTAGCCAAAGCCGCCGCACAGCAGCTACAGCTCCCTCCGGACGTGTTCTACGAGGTTTCCACTCGGTCAGCTTTCGAAGCTTCCGAAATCAGCATCAAGCTTATCAACACAATCCAGTGCGAGGATTGGAGAGCACCTATCATGGCCTACATCAAAGGACTCCACGAGCCCAGCTCCAAAGAAGAAGAGAACAGACTAAAGCAAAGAGTGCGAGGGTACAAGATTGTGGATAACACCTTGTTCAAAGCTTCGGTAACCTCACCTTGGCTCAAGTGCGTGTCACAGTCCGAAGGTAACGACATCCTCAAACTCATCCACGAAGGTATATGTGGTTCACACAATGGCCCGAGGGCACTGGTAGGAAAGGCTTTCCGGCAAGGTTTCTACTGGCCAACTGCGCTGAGAGACGCTGAAACCATCGTCAAGAAGTGCGAAGGTTGCCAACTGACAGCAAAAAACCAAAACGCCCCAGGGGCTCCCACAACCCTCATATGCCCAACCTGGCCTCTACAAAGGTGGGCAATGGATCTCGTGGGCCCACTCCCGACGGCTCCGGGGAACCTTCGATATGCGGTGGTAGCCGTGGAATATTTCACCAAATGGACCGAAACAAGACCGCTGTCCTCCATAACCTCCCTCGCAGTAAAAAAGTTTTTCTGGCAGCAGATAGTCTGTCGCTTCGGAGTCCCCCAACATCTAACCGTCGACAACGGCACCCAGTTTGACAGCGAGGTTTTCAAAGAGTTCTGTACACAAATCGGAACAATTCTATGCTTCGCCTCAGTCCGACACCCGCAGTCCAACGGCCTAGTGGAAAGAGCCAACGCAACAATCTTCCAATCCATATCCAAAAAATTGCAAGGCAGACCCAAAGGCAAATGGGCAGACGAGCTAACCGCTGTCACCTGGTCTCACAATACCTCCGAATGCAGAGCAACCAAGTTCACACCCTTCAAACTTTTGTTCGGCGAAGAAGCCGTGTTACCAGAGGAGCTAAAACACGTTTCACCAAGAACAACCCTCGCAATTGAAAAGCCAGCCATGCTAACTGACAAGGACTTGCTAGAAGAAATAAGATGCAGCGCAGTTCACAACCTTCGCAAATATCAGGAAGAGACCAAGAAGTGGAGAGATAAAAAGGTCAGAATCAAGAACCTGCAGAAGGGTGACCTCGTCCTCATCCGTAAACAAAACGCCAGCATGGCCGGAAAGTTCCAGCCCAAGTGGACAGGCCCGTTCCTGATCGCAGAATGCAATCGCCCAGGCTCTTTCCACCTCTCCGACAGCGAAGGTAACATCCTACCGCACACCTGGAACATCGACGACCTTCGCAAATTCTACCCATAGCGGAGCCTTAGCGAGCCCTCGCGTTATGTAATCTTTGTCACTTTCTATTTTATCCACTCTCATGTACTTAACAAACACAGGAGCTGCACTCTTTTTCCTTACGAAGGGGCGTAAGGTTTTTTAACGAGGCAGTATCCAAAGCATAAATACAGGCTAGAACCCCCAAAAAAGCAAAATCTCCAGCTTTCCACTTCCAAGCATCGAAAAGCGGATCTCTTTCAAGAGCGCTACATTCGATGAAAACCTGCTAAGATTGCTTTGAAAAACGTTCCTGTTCTTTTCAAAGCAAACTTCACCTCCGCCTAAAAAGGGGAGGAAAGTCGAGCACCCTGGCACAAACGACAGGGGCTCGCAAAAAAGCAATTTCCACCTCCGCCTAAGACAAGGGAGGTCGAAAAAGTCGAGCACCCTGGCACAAACGACAGGGGCTCGCAAAAGCAACTCCACCTCCGCCTAAGATAAGGGGAGGAAAGTCGAGCACCCTGGCACAAACGACAGGGGCTCGCAAAAAAGCATTTCCACCTCCGCCTAAGACAAGGGGAGTCGAAAAAGTCGAGCACCCTGGCACAAACGACAGGGCTCGCAAAAGCAACTCCACCTCCGCCTAAGATAAGGGGAGGAAAGTCGAGCACCCTGGCACAAACGACAGGGGCTCGCAAGAAGCAAACTTACCTCCGCCTAAAAAGGGGAGGTGCGAAGTCCAAAACGTCAAGCATTCTCGCACAAGCAAGCGAGGCCTCGGGCGGGCCCACTTTTTCCGTCCCGCCCGAGCCCTCCAAGCGAGGCCTCGGGCGGGCCCACTTTTTCCGTCCCGCCCGAGCCCTCCCAGCTAGGCCTCGGGCGGGCCCACTTTTCCGTCCCGCCCGAGCCCTCCAAGCTAGGCCTCGGGCGGGCCCACCCTTTTCCGTCCCGCCCGAGCCCTCCAAGCTAGGCCTCGGGCGGGCCCACTTTTTCCATCCCGCCCGAGCCTCCAAGCTAGGCCTCGGGCGGGCCCACTTTTTCCGTCCCGCCCGAGCCCTCCAAGCGAGGCCTCGGGCGGGCCCACTTTTTCCGTCCCGCCCGAGCCCTCCAAGCTAGGCCTCGAGCGGGCCCACTTTTTCCGTCCCGCCCGAGCCCTCCAAGCGAGGCCTCGGGCGGGCCCACTTTTCCGTCCCGCCCGAGCCCTCCCAGCTAGGCCTCGGGCGGGCCCACTTTTCCGTCCCGCCCGAGCCCTCCAAGCTAGGCCTCGGGCGGACCCACCTTTTCAGTCCCGCCCGAGCCCTCCAAGCTAGGCCTCGGGCGGGCCCACCTTTTCCGTCCCGCCCGAGCCCTCCAAGCTAGGCCTCGGGCTAATTCAGGCATCGGGCGGGTCCAAAAAGCAGAGCACTCTCGCACAACGCGCCAGGGGCTCGAAAAGCAGCACCCTCGCAAAACGCATCGCCCAAGTTACGTGACGCGCCAAGCCCTAAA
Organism: Coix lacryma-jobi var. lacryma-jobi; assembly: GCA_009763385.1. Classification (NCBI taxonomy): domain Eukaryota; kingdom Viridiplantae; phylum Streptophyta; class Magnoliopsida; order Poales; family Poaceae; genus Coix; species Coix lacryma-jobi. Next base: position 10,427,743 of record CM019822.1, read on the forward strand.
AAGCCCACCACACCTGCTAGCTTAAAGCTCACGAGAGCAAACGCGCGAGCCTCGCTAAAGAAAAAGGGGCGTCGCTGTTTTTTCAAAACAAGCTCACAAGAGCAAACGCGCGAGCCTCGCTAAAGAAAAAGGGGGCGTCGCTGTTTTTTCAAAACAAGCTCACGAGAGCAAACGCGCGAGCCTCGCTAAAGAAAAAGGGGGCGTCGCTGTTTTTTCAAAACAAGCTCACGAGAGCAAACGCGCGAGCCTCGCTAAAGAAAAAGGGGCGTCGCTGTTTTTTCAAAACAAGCTCACAAGAGCAAACGCGCGAGCCTCGCTAAAGAAAAAGGGGCGTCGCTGTTTTTTCAAAACAAGCTCACGAGAGCAAACGCGCGAGCCTCGCTAAAGAAAAAGGGGGCGTCGCTGTTTTTTTCAAAACAAGCTCACAAGAGCAACCGCGCGAGCCTCGCTAAAGAAAAAGGGGGCGTCGCTGTTTTTTCAAAACAAGCTCACGAGAGCAAACGCGCGAGCCTCGCTAAAGAAAAAGGGGGCGTCGCTGTTTTTTCAAAACAAGCTCACAAGAGCAAACGCGCGAGCCTCGCTAAAGAAAAAGGGGGCGTCGCTGTTTTTTCAAAACAAGCTCACGAGAGCAAACGCGCGAGCCTCGCTAAAGAAAAAGGGGCGTCGCTGTTTTTTCAAAACAAGCTCACAAGAGCAAACGCGCGAGCCTCGCTAAAGAAAAAGGGGGGCGTCGCTGTTTTTTCAAAACAAGCTCACGAGAGCAAACGCGCGAGCCTTGCTAAAGAAAAAGGGGGCGTCGCTGTTTTTTCAAAACAAGCTCACAAGAGCAAACGCGCGAGCCTCGCTAAAGAAAAAGGGGCGTCGCTGTTTTTTCAAAACAAGCTCACGAGAGCAAACGCGCGAGCCTCGCTAAAGAAAAGGGGGCGTCGCTGTTTTTTCAAAACAAGCTCACGAGAGCAAACGCGCGAGCCTCGCTAAAGAAAAAGGGGCGTCGCTGTTTTTTCAAAACAAGCTCACAAGAGCAAACGCGCGAGCCTCGCTAAAGGAAAAGGGGGCGTCGCTGTTTTTTTCAAAACAAGCTCACAAGAGCAAATGCGTGAGCCTCGCTAAAGAAACGAAGTGTCGTTGTACACAACTATTACATCTTTCCCTGACAGTTCATAGAATATGTTTACAACCACAAACAAAACAATGCAAATTACAAAAAGTTACAAGGAACCATCGTTCCCTTCTATCAGCATCAAATCATCAGGGCCCCCGTTAAATTCCTCGAACTCCGGCTCAACCGCAACAATGGGCCCCCACAACAAAGGAGTTACCGGCACAATCGGCAACTCACCAGTCAAGACCCTCGTCCGATACATATACGTGCGGGCACTTCGTTAACCTCCAACGGTTCCTCCTTCGGAACCACCAGCGACCCGGTGGAGTCCACTGCAAGATTGCTTCGCCCGAATAAATAGTCCAACGCAGTGCTATCATCGATATCATCATCTAACACGGCTTGCGAAGTCGAAGACGAACCAAACAAATAACGCGTAGCTTGCCGATCAGTAAAGTCAGCATCGCGCCAAAAGCTGCCCGACCTACTATTCTTCAAATCGTACCTTCGCACCTTCGACCACCAAAAACGCTCGAAGGACAACGAAGGATGTTTTAACTTCGCACGAGCCCAGGACTCACCAGTTATAAAAACATCCTGGTAGTTAAGTGTTAACGAGGCGTCACGTCAAAAACCTCAAGCACGGTTCCATCAGGAACCTGCATTCACATAAAACAGTATAAACGTCTCAGCATGCATCGAAGTCATTTAAAGCATTATTGCTCCTACCAAACATCCCATCTACACAATCCCACGCGATCACACCTGCCGGGCTTCTTCAACCTCAGCCGTCACAGCTTCACCAGCAGCATTCTTCGCATTCTGCGCAGTTTTGCCACTCGCAGCCGCATCTTGTGAGGTACCCTCGCCGACGGTTGTCGTTTCACATATCCCTCACCCGCCACCGGCAGCACCCCCGCAGAGCTGCGAGCCTGAGCGCCTTCGGAGCCGCCGCCGGCCTCTCGAGCAGTAGGCGGCGAAGGCATCGCCTCCTTCCGAGCCTGTAAAAAACCAAAAGGACCAAATAATTCAATTCTCAACTCCAGACTCACATCATCAAACAACACCGAAGGAACAATACCCTCAACACAAACCTGACGAGTAGCCTCGGCAGCCTCCTCGAAGGCAAGAGCCCGACCGCCGCCTGCAATCCAAAATCGGCGAAGGAACCGCATCGCGCAATTCCGGACCTCGGCGTCATCAATCTTCATCTGTCGAACCTCTTCGACGGTTGGAAAAATGTGGTTGGGCTTCTTTATCTTGCGAAGATGCTCGCAGTCCGCTTGGCGAAGCGTTCCAGCCATCGCCAGCGCCCCGGCATACCCGCCCAAATCAGCAGCATTCCCAACCAACGAGCTGAACACGTCTAGCTCGTTACTTAACCAACCTTCGAATGCCTCTGCGCCAACCACAGGAAGTGGCTCCCCAGCCGAACCTCCGGCTTCAGTTAAGCATGCATCTAACTTGGTTTTAACCCTCGACAGACTATCATGCCAAGCTTCGGCCTGGGCCGCCACCTCCGCCGCCAAATCCTCCACGCGCTTGTTCATAGACGCCAAGTCCTTATCCTTTTGCTGACCCGCGGCGATGAGCTCCGCGTTGGCCTTCGCAGCCTCTTGCGCTCCCTTTTTCCATCTTTCAGCCTCCTCCAAGGCGGCCCTCAGCTCACCATCTTTATCTTGCAAGCTCTGGCGAAGGTCTTTGTTCTCCTTCTGCACGTCTTTCAACCGGTCGTTAGATAATGCAGATTATAGCTGGCCCTTCGGCGTGCCGACCGGTTGAGAAGCATCAGCTCCGCAACTTCACATCAATATCATCATGGATATTGTCCAAAGGCTCGCCGGCGAGCCGAAAGTTCCGCTTCCGGCAGACAAACCCGGTCAAATACACGACCCAAGAATCGCCTCTCCTCCGGAGAGCAAGGCAAGCGGGTGGCTTGAAGGTCCGCACTCGTATACAAATGAGTCGTCGGGTCCGTAACACCCAGCTCCCTCGCATAGTAAGGAAGGCTCGCCAGGCTAGCTTCGCCGTACGGCCTCTTTCCAGGGGTCTGGTCCGGGCCAACACCACCTTAACTTCGGATCCCTCACCCAAACATGTAAACAGCATAATCGGGCACAGACCCCCGTCGTGGGCTAACCCCCTCCACATCCCGCAGCACTTCCTCAATATCTTGCGCAGCCGCAGCAACAGCGCTGGACGAAGCTATCCTCTTCCCTTGGCTGTCCTCCACAGAAACGGCTTCATCGGAGTCATCCTCGCTACTGGATGAAGTACTGCCCTCACCGGAAGACACGACATCCCTTTCCCCTTCTTTCTCTTCCTCATCGGAGTCCTCGGAAACGCCTTCGTCATCCGAGATGTGAACTAAAGCCCCGATACCGCCCACGCGAGGCGCTCGTGTAACACCCCTGGTGTTAAGTCCTAATTAAAATTTTAATTAATATGTTTAGTATGCATAATCATCTGGCATCATGGCATAAAGCATTTCATCTTTTAAGTACAAATGTGATGCTTCATATGTTTTGCTTGAGTGTTGCATGATCTTGTGTGATGCTTTGATAAGTGTGAGTAGAAAACTTAAATTTTCTATGCTCTTTTTTGTTCCCTTCTATATAAGTCAAAAAGTATGTCAAATTTCAAAAGGATTTAAAAAGCAAAGTTGTAGCTTGTTGAGAGGGACAACTTTGGTATTCAAAGTTTTTCAAGTTTTCTTTTGAAATCAAAAGTAATTTTGAATCTAAGTTTGAATGCTTTTTAAATTCAAATGTGATTTCAAAATCTAGGCAGATTTTGGTTGTGCTCCTTAAATGAAAGTTGTAGATCCTAATTTTTGGAACAACTTTCATGTGGGAGTTTTTCCTGTTGTATAATGTTTTTGGGAGAAATAGGGGAAAGAAGATCTAGATGTTCTCTGGTGGTGAGCAGTAACCGGGGGTGATAAGCTCTTACCCCTGTTCATGGCGGTGACCGGCCAAGCCAAATTCGTGACGCCAGCACGATGGGCGTCGTCCTCTCTCGAATGCGCTCGTGCACGTCTCCGTGGCGAGGTGAAGCAGCTGCTGGCGCTCTCTTTTGCACCGTGGCGTCTTCTCTCGTGCTTGCCGTTGTCGTTGCGCGCCACCACAGCACCGACGTGCTCCTCTCGTCCCAATCTAGAATTCACGGTGAACCAAACATCCTCATCCAAGTTTGGCCACAAATATAAGTTCCTTTCTTCCTTGCGCACCTCCGGAAACTCTCACTTCTAACTCTTCTGTCTCAGAGAGCTAGAGCTCGCGGTTCTTCTTCCCGCCGGGTGAAAAACTCCGACGAGCTCGATTCCACCGTGGCCGCTCAACTGGGCCTCCCTCTGTGCTCTTTATCCTGTGTTTTTGTTTTATCTTGGCCCCAGAGAACTCATCGGCTCGATGGTTCCCTGTTTGATGCTCAGGACTCGCCGGAACAACGTCGTCTTCGCGGAGTTCTCCGCCGGAGGCCACTGCTCCGTGGAACTCTTCCCTCCGTGCAACCTCTGCTTAAACAGTTACACCAACAGCATCAGGGTGAGGCTGCTAGACCTTAAGCCTCTCCGTTTGCTTGCTACCGGCCTAGGTTCGCCGGAGCAGGTCTAGCCGAGATCCGATCCGCCGCCGTGCGTGGCCAGGCTCAACCCGAGTGGTAGAGTGTAGGGTTGAGGGCTCAATCGACTGCGGCTGTCTTGCCGGTGTTGATGCTCGCGTCAGCCGAGTCTCTAATGGCCAGAAATGGCCGGCGTAAGATTCGCCGCCGCTCGGTGCGCCGTCGTTCACGCCGGCCATGGTCGAGGACCTTCTCGTTGTAAAGATGAGAAGTTCCAGGGTGTTGGTTGCAAAGTCGCAGACTCAGGTGAATAGCGCCATGGACTGCGGGTTAGTTTCGCGTAAGCCGAAGGGCTTTTCTGCAAAGCTGTCAGGGCGCTCCGTCTCGCTCGAGCCAGGTCTCGAGGGACATGTGGACACGTGCTCACGTCTCGAGCTATGCCTCGAGCAGGCGCTCTCCGCTTCGCTCGAGCCAAGCCTCGGGCGAACGTGTTCACCGTTCCGCCCGAGCTAGGCCTCGGACGGTAGAGGGTTTTCCGTCTCGCCCGAGCCGAGAGTCAGGCCTCGGACGGGGCGTTTGGTGTTTATCGTTCAGCCGAGCTAGGCCTCGGACGGACGAGCCTTTTTCCGCCTCGCCCGAGCCGAGGGTCAGGCCTCGGACGAGAGTGTTAGTGTTTATCGTCTCGGTCGAGCCAGGCCTCGAGCGGACCCTCGGGCGTTGCCTCGCTCGCGCCGAGCCTCGAGCGAACGCAACCGCACTTGCCGCCGTGCGCTTGCGCCACACTGGGCTGAGTTGGCTTGGGCCGAAAGCCCAGTTTGGGTTGGTTTTCGTTTTTCTTTTCTATCTTTTGAACAGTAATCAGTTTTGTTGTTTGCTATAATTATCTATAGCTCTGTTAATTATGATTTTGACATGATAGATGATAGCATGTCTGTGCTAATATAAAATTATGAAACTTGTGTTTTGAGTACTTTGCTATGGTCATTAAATCTGTACTTTAATTAATAAATGCAACTTTGGTGATTTATGTAATTTTATGTGTTTTCCAAAAAATCATGAAATTTGACATGTGAGTTTATATCTCTGATGTACAACTTCATGTTAATGTCATCCCTGTTTGACAAGTATGATTTGTGTATAAGTAAAAGGCTAATTAGAATGGTTTATAAAATAAATAGAAATAGTTGATCCCTGTAGATTTGTGTGACTTTGGAATTGTTTGACAACCAATGGGAAACTAGCAAGATTTGCTCCCTGGTTATGGGTTTCCTTTATGTTAATGATCTTCTGTTGCTTGTTAGATACATCACCATGTTTACGGAAAATAATAAAACTTGTTTAGTAATAATATGTATAATAGCTAAAGTTGGTTTTGTTGGTCTACAACTTTACCGTGAAGGAAAGTTGTATTCGACTTTCTTTATGTTGTGTTACCTTCTGTTATGTATTTGAATTGTCCTGCACCTTAGCATACATCACCTAGCATCATACTAAGCATACATCATTTATCTACGTGTAGAATCCGAGAGTGTTGAATCGTGTGGTTTAAGCTTTAATGATCACCCTTGTCGAACAAGCCTCGGAAGGAGATTCTTGTTGGACAAGCTTCGTCGAGAAGACTTAACTTCTAGATGAAGGAACTAACCTTTGTGGATCATTCTTGGATCCTAGCTTCCCTGCAACAAAGGCAAGCCCCGGTGCATTTAACCTTTCTGTTTCTATTGCAAAGTTTATACAATGATTTATCAATTGCATTTAAGTAATAGGAGTTGGATGACACCCGTAGTTGCATTACCAGTTGGTTACCTTTACCCTATCCTTGTTACCTATTTGTTTATAAATGCTTAGCCAGATGCACGGTGATGAGATTATCCTCCGCTTAGGCCTTGAGCAAACTAAGGGATGGTGAGTCATCATTGTTAGGATACCTCTCAGGTACAAACTGTTAAATGGATGAAAAATGAATTTCAGACCGGACAGGTAACTTGCATCCGGAATGGAATCTTGATGTAGTGTTCCTGTCTGTGTCGATTAGGAACCGTTCGTTGTTGGCCCTTGATCGAGTGCATGATAGTACCAATCACGGGATACGGGTTGATATGTTGCAGGTTAGAGTCCTGCCATACAACGCCGCTGGTGCTTGATATGTTGCAGTTAGAGTCCTGCCATACAATCACTTGTGGTTGTGCAATATGTTGCAGGTTAGAGTCCTGCCATATTGTGTGATTGGGAACCCCCAGCTGGGTAGATAAAGCGGTTCGAATCGTCGTTGCTCTACGATAAAAGAGACTCGATCTCCGACCTCAACGTAGAGTTTCAAAACCAAGGCATTGGAAAATGATGTTTCATTCTAAAGGCATAGTGATGGTACATTGGAATACTAAGGAAAAGAGGAATGTGGTTAAGAATGCTTTTCTGCAAATTCTTCTCTATTGCTAGCCCGACTACATCCCTTAAAGCTAGCATGACCTGAAGTCTTTTCTGTTGACGGATAAGTCTTGTTGAGTACTTTTGTACTCAGGGTTTGTTAACCCCTGTTGCAGGTTTCTTCTAGTGACGTTGATCATGATCTGTCAGTGGGCTTGACGTGATCTGGTTATTCCTCTTCTCCAACTTAGGTACTCGCCTAAGTGTGGTTCGCTAATACTATTCTACTTCCGCAATACCAGTATGTTTATGTAAAAAGTAACTTGTTCATGGATTTGTAAAATTTTTTATCTCTTACTTCCGCACTCCGATGGCATTTTTGAACAAATGTTGTAATGTTGTAATTATTCCAACCTTCATGATGATGATCCTGTGGTTCGTGGATAATTCGGGGTTCTCTCGGGGACCACCCGACAGATCTTTCCAGTGATGTGGTACATGTGCAACATCATTAGGGCTCCGGGAGACGGTGACGTGTGCAGGTGGGCCACATTACCGGGCGGTTCTGCCACAGAGTGGTATCGGAAGCAGGATTGTCATCTAGGGAAGACTGGTTGCAACATTACTCTTGAAAAACTTCAAAATGATTTCTTAATCTAAAAGTTTTTGAAGTAATAAATTAAAAATGATTTTCCCTAAGTTTCTTACTTTGCTGGAAGACTTCGTGAAGACTCTACTGGCAACTCCAGCTGAAGACACTGAGATGGTCTCAACTCTTTTACTGAAGGTTAATAGAGAATCAACCTTCTTGTCAAGCTAGACAGAAGAGTTATTCAACACCTACACTAAATCAGTGAAGCTGTATATAAAGTATAGCCCTATATCTAACTAACAGGTGAAGACAGAGATCTCCTGTCAGTGAGAGGTCGTATAGGACGAGCATATATCATATCATGCATAATGATAAAGGTGTCTTCTCTAAATTCTAAAAGCAGCTATGATCCCCGATAGCTGATCGTCCCTAGATTTTGCTACCCTGATACTTATGTTCCATAAGTTCTGATCCTTGGGAACTTTTGGATATCTTTCATATACTCTACTACATAAAGTCAGAATCAGGGTAAATCTTTGGTTCTTCTAGATGTGTGTGCCATGCCTTGAATTGGCACATAACAGTTGTTTGATGTCGTAAAAACGACGAATGGTGGTGTGTGAAAGTTACTAAAATTGTGTTCTTTGAAAGGACCCTGATCTGTGGACCGGAAAAAGCGTGGGAACCTGGAGTCACCTATGGATGGCCACCATAAGGCGTTGCTGCCAGGAGCTCGTAATATCCAGGTCTATAATCATGATTCTTTCTAGTCCACCGTTAAAGTGCTTTCATTTCTGGACGCCCGAAAGGGAGTTCAAGCCACTTTCCTTGTAGTTATAACCAACCCTTGCTTTGGTTATAACTTCCTTCTTATTAAGATGAGAGATATAGAAGTTGTGCTCTATTGTGGTGCCATGATTGGTGACCACAGTGCCGCGTCGGAACCTAGGGAATCTCTTGGTGTCCGGATCACACTAGTTTCCACTGGGTGCGCGCAGGTATCGAGGTCTACAGTTATGATCCATTATAGCCCACAACTAATGTACGCTCTCTCTGGATTCTTGATAATCTTTCTTGCTCCACCCAGATATCTTCTACCCTGCTACTTGCAAACCGTGTTCTGATCCGGTTGTAATCCTGAACCCCAACCCAGTTGCCTTGTGAACTCCTTGTGCGTAAACAAGTGTGACACTTTTCTTTTCCATACTCAATCCCAACCGTTAAGTGCTTCTTAAATCTCGGGACGAGATTTCTTTAAGGGGGAAGGATTGTAACACCCCTGGTGTTAAGTCCTAATTAAAATTTTAATTAATATGTTTAGTATGCATAATCATCTGGCATCATGGCATAAAGCATTTCATCTTTTAAGTACAAATTGATGCTTCATATGTTTTGCTTGAGTGTTGCATGATCTTGTGTGATGCTTTGATAAGTGTGAGTAGAGAAAACTTAAATTTTCTATGCTCTTTTTTGTTCCCTTCTATATAAGTCAAAAAGTATGTCAAATTTCAAAAGGATTTAAAAAGCAAAGTTGTAGCTCTTGTTGAGAGGGACAACTTTGGTATTCAAAGTTTTTCAAGTTTTCTTTTGAAATCAAAAGTAATTTTGAATCTAAGTTTGAATGCTTTTTAATTCAAAATGTGATTTCAAATCTAGGCAGATTTTGGTTGTGCTCCTTAAATGAAAGTTGTAGATCCTAATTTTTGGAACAACTTTCATGTTGGAGTTTTTCCTGTTGTATATGTTTTTGGGAGAAATAGGGGAAAGAAGATCTAGATGTTCTCTGGTGAGCAGTAACCGGGGGTGATAAGCTCTTACCCTGTTCATGGCGGTGACCGGCCGAGCCAGATTCGTGACGCCAGCACGATGGGCGTCGTCCTCTCTCGAATGCGCTCGTGCACGTCTCCGTGGCGAGGTGAAGCAGCTGCTGGCGCTCTCTTTTGCACCGTGGCGTCTTCTCTCGTGCTTGCCGTTGTCGTTGCGCCACCACAGCACCGACGTGCTCCTCTCTGTCCCAATCTAGAATTCACGGTGAACCAAACATCCTCATCCAAGTTTGCCACAAATATAAGTTCCTTTCTTCCTTGCGCACCTCCGGAAACTCTCACTTCTAACTCTTCTGTCTCAGAGAGCTAGAGCTCGCGGGTTCTTTTTCCCGCCGGGTGAAAAACTCCGACGAGCTCGATTCCACCGTGGCCCGCTCAACTGGGCCTCCCTCTGTGCTCTTTATCCTGTGTTTTGTTTTATCTTGGCCCCAGAGAACTCATCGGCTCGATGGTTCCTGTTTGATGCTCAGGACTCGCCGGAACAACGTCGTCTTCGCCGGAGTTCTCCGCCGGAGGCCACTGCTCCGTGGAACTCTTCCCTCCGTGCAACCTCTGCTTAAACCAGTTACACCCAACAGCATCAGGGTGAGCTGCTAGACCTTCCTAGCCTCTCCGTTTGCTTGCTACCGGCCTAGGTTCGCCGCAGGCAGGTCTAGCCGAGATCCGATCCGCCGCCGTGCGTGGCCAGGCTCAACCCGAGTGGTAGAGTGTAGGGTGAGGGCTCAATCGACTGCGGCTGTCTTGCGGGGTTGATGCTCGCGTCAGCCGAGTCTCTAATGGCCAGAATGGCGGCGTAAGATTCGCCGCCGCTCGGTGCGCCGTCGTTCACGCCGGCCATGGTCGAGGACCTCTCGTTGTAAAGATGAGAAGTTCCAGGGTGTTGGTTGCAAAGTCGCAGACTCAGGTGAATAGCGCCATGGACTGCGGGTTAGTTTCGCGTAAGCCGAAGGGCTTTTCTTGCAAAGCTGTCAGGGCGCTCCGTCTCGCTCGAGCCAGGTCTCGAGCGGACATGTGGACACGTGCTCACGTCTCGAGCTATGCCTCGAGCAGGCGCCTCCTCCGCTTCGCTCGAGCCAAGCCTCGGGCGAACGTGTTCACCGTTCCGCCCGAGCTAGCCTCGGACGGTAGAGGGTTTCCGTCTCGCCCGAGCCGAGAGTCAGGCCTCGGACGGGCGTTTGGTGTTTATCGTTTCAGCCGAGCTAGGCCTCGGACGGACGAGCCTTTTTTCCGCCTCGCCCGAGCCGAGGGTCAGGCCTCGGACGAGTGTTAGTGTTTATCGTCTCGGTCGAGCCAGGCCTCGAGCGGACCCTCGGGCGTTGCCTCGCTCGCGCCGAGCCTCGAGCGAACGCAACCGCACTTGCCGCCGTGCGCTTGCGCCACACTGGGCTGAGTTGGCTTGGGCCGAAAGCCCAGTTTGGGTTGGTTTTCGTTTTTCTTTTTCTATCTTTTTGAACAGTAATCAGTTTTGTTGTTTTTGCTATAATTAATCTATAGCTCTGTAATTATGAATTTGACATGATAGATGATAGCATGTCTGTGCTAATATAAAAATTATGAAATTGTGTTTTGAGTACTTTTGCTATGGTCATTAAATCTGTACTTAATTAATAAATGCAACTTTGGTGATTTATGTAATTTTATGTGTTTCTCCAAAAATCATGAAATTTGACATGTGAGTTTATATCTTGATGTACAACTTCATGTTTAATGTCATCCCTGTTTGACCAAGTATGATTTGTGTATAAGTAAAAGGCTAATTAGAATGGTTTATAAAAAAATAGAAATAGTTGATCCCTGTAGATTTGTGTGACTTTTGGAATTGTTTGACAACCAATGGGAAACTAGCAAGATTTGCTCCCTGGTTATGGGTTTCCTTATGTTAATGATCTTCTGTTGCTTGTTAGATACATCACCATGTTTACGGAAAATAATAAAACTTGTTTAGTAATAATATGTATAATAGCTAAAGTTGGTTTGTTGGTCTACAACTTTACCGTGAAGGAAAGTTGTATTCGACTTTCTTTATGTTGTGTTACCTTCTGTTATGTATTTGAATTGTCCTGCACCTTAGCATACATCACCTAGCATCATACTAAGCATACATCATTTATCTACGTGTAGAATCCGAGAGTGTTGATCGTGTGGTTTAAGCTTTAATGATCACCCTTGTCGAACAAGCCTCGGAAGGAGATTCTTGTTGGACAAGCTTCGTCGAGAAGACTAACTTCTAGATGAAGGAACTAACCTTTGTGGATCATTCTTGGATCCTAGCTTCCTGCAACAAAGGCAAGCCCCGGTGCATTTAACCTTTCTGTTTCTATTGCAAAGTTTATACAATGATTTATCAATTGCATTTAAGTAATAGGAGTTGGATGACACCCGTAGTTGCATTAGCAGTTGGTTACCTTTCCCTATCCTTGTTACCTATTTGTTTATAAATGCTTAGCCAAGATGCACGGTGATGAGATTATCCTCCGCTTAGGCCTTGAGCAAACTAAGGGATGGTGAGTCATCATTGTTAGGATACCTCTCTCAGGTACAAACTGTTAAATGGATGAAAAATGAATTTCAGACCGGACAGGTAACTTGCATCCGGAATGGAATCTTGATGTAGTGTTCCTGTCTGTGTCGATTAGGAACCGTTCGTTGTTGGCCCTTGATCGAGTGCATGATAGTACCAATCACGGGATACGGGTTGATATGTTGCAGGTTAGAGTCCTGCCATACAACGCCGTGGTGCTTTGATATGTTGCAGGTTAGAGTCCTGCCATACAAATCACTTGTGGTTGTGCAATATGTTGCAGGTTAGAGTCCTGCCATATTGTGTGATTGGGAACCCCCAGCTGGGTAGATAAAGCGGTTCGAATCGTCGTTGCTCTACGATAAAAGAGACTCGATCTCCGACCCTCAACGTAGAGTTTTCAAAACCAAGGCAATTGGAAAATGATGTTTCATTCTAAAGGCATAGTGATGGTACATTTGGAATTACTAAGGAAAAGAGGAATGTTTGGTTAAGAATGCTTTTTCTGCAAATTTCTTCTCTATTGCTAGCCCGACTACATCCCTTAAAGCTAGCATGACCTGAAGTCTTTTCTGTTGACGGATAAGTCTTGTTGAGTACTTTTGTACTCAGGGTTTGTTAACCCCTGTTGCAGGTTTCTTCTAGTGACGTTGATCATGATCGTGTCAGTGGGCTTGACGTGATCTGGTTATTCCTCTTCTCCAACTTAGGTACTCCGCCTAAGTGTGGTTCCGTAATACTATTCTACTTCCGCAATACCAGTTATGTTTATGTAAAAAGTAACTTGTTCATGGATTTGTAAAATTTTATCTCTTACTCCGCACTCCGATGGCATTTTGTAACAAATGTTGTAATGTTGTAATTATTCCAACCTTCATGATGATGATCCTGTGGTTCGTGGATAATTCGGGGTTCTCGGGGGACACCGACAGATCTTTCCAGTGATGTGGTACATGTGCACAGTCATTAGGGCTCCGGAGACGGTGACGTGTGCAGGTGGGCCACATTACCGGGCGGTTCTGCCACAGCTCGCCCCCCAACTTTTTCAAAACCTCGACCACTCGAGGCCACGGCCGAGGATGAAGTCCCTACGGCACCAGAGCTCGTAACAATCTTCGATGAAATAACTTTTGCCCGTCCGCCGGTGCCACCCCGACCTCCACTGCGACCCCTCTTCGGCCGCGAAACCACACCGCTATCCTCCGCAGGAACGCGTTTCCTTTTCTGGGCGCGTCGTCGCTCGTCGGCGCAGGCCAATTGGTATATTCTATCCCAAGCAGGTCAAACACCCTGTTAATTCGACCCCCGCTCCCCACTGAGCTGTGGATAGCTTTAACCTCGAGGGTGGTCAACTTCCCAACGAGATTCTCAACTCTCTGCTGAACTCGTTTGTAAATAGCGTCAACACCGTCCGACGTCTCGGAAACTTCTAAAAACCCTCTCCCAAATCTTGCCCAAATTGAGCTTCGGCTTCTTCAATCCGCGAGCCTCGTACCTCGCGTCATCTTCCACCGGAAACCAGCCTGTCTCCGGCTAAGCGGCCACACGTCGGCGCAGCAATACTCTTCGACCAGATCACGAGCGCATTGGGAACGCGCAACTACCCTCAAACAGTCCACAGCGGCGTGTGCCTCGGGGCTCATCTGAGCTTCGGCACTTACATCGCCAAGCGGAGGAAGTTCACCGCAAAGCTCCGAACCCACATCAAACTTATAATAGAACCAAAACTCTTGCCATCCGCTGGGCCCACTTGTTCCTCTGCGCCTGCACCGGCAGCTCCGACCCGGCACGGTAGCAAAAGGTGTACACTCCGAACTGTCCCTGCCTCGCAATACCTTCGCTGTCGGAAACCTTGCGAGGCTGCATGTGCACACGGTGTGTCCGCACAAAACCCTCGACCTGGGGAGCAATACCTTGCGACCGACAGGCCCAAACATACACCGACATCTTCGTAAAGCACGAAGGTGTTAGCTGGTGAAATCTCAGTTTAAACCTCCGCAGAACGGCCGTGACAAACGAGTCAACTGGAAAACGTAGCCCAGCTTCAAAAAACTCCTCAAACACGACAATTTCATCTGCACCAGGCTTCGGAACCGTCTCTCCAGAGCTGATCCTCGCTTTTCCCTCCTCGATCCACCCTCGCTTCAAATAGGCCGCCAGTTCAGAACTCCCAACACGGCTCAAACCAAACTCAAAGCTGATGCCCTCGACACCAGTAGAGGGCGAAAGCGCGGGCAGTTTGCTTCAGCCTCGCCATCACTATCTAAGCCTCGCAAGACGCCGAACAAACAGAACCCTCGCAAATCACTAGAACACAACCTTCGCTACGGGCAGACAGCAGCAGCAGGGAGGCTAGAGCAAAATGAGGGCACAAGGTCTCCACATCCAACTACCCCTCCTATTTATAGGCCAAGTAGCGGGCACCCCCCGCGACAGTGCAGGCACGACAACCAAAAAACGCGGCGCAAAAAACGAAACAGGCCTCAATAGTATAAAAAACAACAACACAACGGCCCAGCCCAAAGCAGCCGCGGGCGTCGCTGCCGAGGGCCCCGTTCTGCCCCCCATTAAAAGGAGCTGCTTGGGCCCAAACACGGTTTTTTAGATCCAAGACAACGAGGGGCTACTGTTGGGGGAAAGGACCCTCGGCAGAGGCGCCGCCCGAACTGGCGGTCGAAATTAGCCCTCGCGCAACGCCTAGTGTGCCTGCGAGGTCCCTCTCCTATTGGAGACCGTTACCCTGACCTCCGGATGCGGGGACAACCCTCGCCGCTTTGTTGTACTTCTGTGCAGGTCTAAGGCGACGGTCGCACCGCAGGAAACCTTCGCTGACTCACGACGCCCTTCGCTTGGAGCGAAGGTCCAGGCATGCAGCGGGTGTGCGTTCCCCAAAGGCAAGCGAAACCGAAGGTCGGCGAGCGAGCACGGCCGAAGGCTAAAAACTTCGTCCTTTCTCCCGGGAGGCAAGTGAAGCCGGAGGTCCGGCAGATGACGGAGGTGTGCAGGCCCAAGGGCGAGCGCGAGAAGGTCAAGACCGCCGCACCTCTCCCCGAAGGTGAACAAGGGCCAGGGTGGCGGCGCGCTGGGGTGTGACCGATTAGGGTTTCCGCTTCAGCTGTGTATTTACGTTTTTGCCCTTCCTCCCTGCGCGGAGGCGAGGAATCTTTGCTGTACCCTTTTGTAATTCGGCCCGTGCCCCTTGGCATTCCCTATAAATACCAGGGGGATGAACAGTGCAAGGACGACTTCTTAGAGAATTTGAGCACTTTCTACTCCCGTCTAACCTTCGCCACTGCATCCGACACTTGGCCACCTTCGCTCCTTCCCCTGCACAAGTGCGGAGGTCGGGCAAGTGCGTGCCAACATACTCCCTCCGTCGCAAAATGTTGGTCGTTTTCGGTTTCCATGCCACAAGTTTTAGTTCATTTATAGAAAAATACGTGTAATATATATATCTTTAAATAAATTTGTTAAAAAACTAGATTCAAAGATCTTTCCGATGATACTAATTATGATACTAATCGATAATATTTACTATTTATAAAAATTGCCGGCATTTGTTTCTCGGGAAGCGAAAGCGACAAACATTTTGGGACGGAGGGAGTATGTATACTGTCGTTCGTGTAGCTAGAATCCAGGTTTGGCCTAGAATCTGACGTGACATATATTTTGTAAGTTGCAGTTGAGCATGTCCTGGATGAGGACCATGAGCCACCGGAAGCATCTAGTAGTAACTATAGTAGATTATAGATTATAAATAAGTTGTATCATCAGACAACAGAAGCTAACGCTCGCCGCTACCGAACTCTGTATTCAAAGATATCCCTTGGTTTAATCTAGCAGCGCTGCTGATCAATGACTCCAGACTCCAGAGGATGGATAGGCACCACGCACTGGATCGGAAAACTGCGTCATCGTCTTATCAGACCCATATACTTCTTGGCAACGACGGCAGGTTAATTAACCTCGATCAGACGCCCCCGTTAGATTAGATATGCTTGTTAATTCCGGATGATCTAATCAGCTCGATCTGCAATTTAGAAAATGGGTGGCCACGGGAGCTCCCAGCCTGGCAACCGTTGGCTCAGCATCTGACTTACTGTGCTAGAGTATAATGGTGACATGATCAACTGGTATTCTCAATCGTTTTGAGGCCAGCGAGCGAGGCAGCAACACACACACACACTAGTGGCAGCCGGCGACAAGAGTACAGTACCAGTGTTGCCTGCCTGCTTGTTTGGTTTGTCGTGAATTCCATGCCGGCTCCGCGTGCCGCGCCCAATCATTCGGCCCACATCGGGTTCCCATGATAAAATTTCCAGCTTTTCTTCTCTCCTCCCCATCCTTCTTCTTCCTCCTCCACGCGCCGCAGCGCCCGACCTCCTCATCCTATCTTCGCCGTATCGGCAGGCAGCCTATCAGGGTCTCAGCTTTTACGCACGCACAAGTTCTGTCGGCTATCGTTCGTTCGCTTTGGCAACGACGTTTTGCGCGTGTTTTGTGCTTTCTTTGACCCAATGACCGTCCCCGCGCTACTGATGGTGGCCTGAACCCTCGACTCTTGGAGGGAGGAGCGGCGCCCTAGATAGCATGAAAGAGAAGGCTTTTTTGTTATTGACAGGACTTATTATGGCTACGACTGCCGCTTATACTGTCGAAAGAAGGGGTTTTCCATGATTTTAAAGTAGAGAAGGGGTTTTCCAGGATTCAAAAGTAGGGTTGATTTTAGGTGATTAGCTCAAGCGAACACTATCAAGATGAAGAAGTAACGTACTCCATCATATGTTTTTGGTTGCTCGTGCTTGAAGTTCACGGAACTTAATTGAAATGCTCTCCAGGAGTTGCATATGCTTTGCACGAATGAAACTGCAAAGTAGTCCTAGCTCAGTCCACCTGGACTGGAGCGTTCAGACGGAGTAGAGTTTCAGAGAAAAACGATGCTATAGATTATGAAGCAATGATATTCCTTTTTTTCTCTCTCTTTCTTTGTAGAACGTAGTAGTATGAAGCAATGATATTCGCAAAGGCATTGGCAGCCAGTGGGATTATTGTATAGGAATGCGATCCAAACAGAGGGCGCCGTAGTGGTTTAACCATTGAACGAAAGTCAAAAGGCCGCGGTTCGCGTGGCGACTGGCGAGGGAGGAACTCCCTTGTACTCCAAGCGATCCGCACCTGCCCAGCCCAGCCCAGCCACGCACTCGATACGCTACGGATGATGTGGACGCTGCTGCCCGTGATCGCCGACGCAATCAATTAAAGCGGTTTCTTCTGTTCATCCAAAATTGACATTTGGTCATTCGCACTGTGTTCTAGTCTACAGTCTATACCATCTACGTAGTGGTGACAACTGATGACAACTCTCGCTAAATTGGAGGAACAGAAGATCGTAATGATCCCAGTCATTCGAATGGCTCCGCTGATACGTACTGTAGGTGTGAGCGGCGGACGCTGATCTGATCACTGGATTTTTCTCCTGGTTCATCATGAGCTCCGGCTCGCTGTCGCCGTGGCCGTCTCTGAATTACGAGATATGGAGTGGTTCTCTTCTCCTATAGCGATTCCAGCATAGTAGTCCTATAGTTCCCGTGAAATCCCGATCAGGCATCTCGACCGACACATCAGGCAGGCAGGCAGGCAGGCAGGCGGCTGTGTCGCCATCCGACTATCTCATCTTTGACTGGGTGCCTCCCATGACCGGCCGGGAAGTCCTGGAACGCGGCTTCTGCGCCATGGCCGTCCATCCCCGTCCTGGAGTGCGTAGCATAAAGAGGACGCCACTACTACGGCCACCAACCTCACCCATCAACCGCGCCCGCGCTTGTCGTCCCAGTTCGTGTGGCGGCGGCGGCGGTGGTGGTGGCCATGTACTCCTGCTAGCTGTCTGGCTGCCTCTCGTTCAAATTTCGTCCCAGGGACCAGAAACCAGAATCCCTCACCGGCCCGGCGGCGTGCCGCTGTTCGAGGCTTCACTGGGGATCCCATGCGTACAGTGCCGGACTGCCGGGTACCACCATCCGAATCCTGAGAAGATATCGCGCGGCGTGCGGGCACATGTGCGCCTGCTCGCTCGCCGCGGCGTCCTGCGTCTGCGTGCGGTTTCATCTGGCGCCCCACCTTGCGCGCTCGTGCCTCTCTCTGCGGCCTGCGGGCTTCAGGAGGAAACCGCAGGGCGCCCGGAGGAGACCGGAGACCAGAATACGCCGTGCGCTTCGCAGGATCACGTTGTTTATCCAAAGAACCGCAGCAGCTGCTTGATCAGAAGTGGCGCTCGCTTGACCTCGCGGGGTACAGTTATTACGGAGCCTGAAGTCAGCTAGAGCAGCTGGCTGCGAGACGAGACGACGAAGCTGACAGATCAATCATGCATCGGTGTTCTCCAATCAGGCGCGAGGTTACAGCTTGCATAGTTGCATCAAGGGTTTGCATCCAAGACACGTCAGATTGGCGTCAGTTTAGTGACAACGCAATGCCCGAGCGTCCGCCAAGCTGATTCGCCTTTTCTCGCAGCTGGAAACCACCTAGGGCGCACGCGGTTTCTGTCGATTTTTTACATCAGTAACTGCACATTGGCGTTAGCAAATTAGAGGTACCTTGTGTGTCTAGTTGTGATGAGTCGAGACTCGTGCTTGCTAGCGATTCCCCAACTGAGAATCTCAAGAAAGAGCATTGTTTTCTCAGGGAAATTAATTGGACGGGTACAACAAACCTGTCCAGATCAGATGGTACTGGGTCTGAACGTGGCAATGAAAAGGGGGAGCGTTGTGTGTCTACGTAACTTGCAATGTTCAGTACGCCAAAGCATCTCAGAAAAAAGGTGATTAAGCCTCCTCCATGAATGACGCAATGTTTGCAAGAAGTCAACTTTCCTTGCTTGTAAGGATTTCTCTTCTCCGGAAAGAAACAACCACCACTTTACACGAGGTATAAACTAGTCAGTCACTTAATTCTAAATCATAAATCATTAGACTTTTTCTAAATACATAGCAAAAAAAAGTACGTTATGTAAAAAAGCTAGAATAACTTACAATTTAAACTCTGTTTTTTCGGCAAGACTTAAAGCAGATCCTGCTTATTTGTATAACTAATTTGTTGTGAGAGAAAAAATACTATTTATGGCTGGTTTATACGGATTAAAGTTGGGTTATAGCTTAAAGGAATAGAGCCTTTAAAATGAATAGAGTAGTAGTTGTCCATTTTGCCATTCATATTGGTACTGCTGTGATACCTGAAAGGCTGAAACCCTGAACTCTGAACCATGTTGCTTTACACTTTACACCTTCAACTTCAGAGCCCAGAGTCGGTTTAACCTCAAAAGAGGAGCCAGTACCTGCTCATTCGTGAAAGGTACATAAGCAGCTTGATCGACTATCATTCCGGGATGATGCCTAACGTAGCAACGTGTCATTGTCCATATTTTTGATACAGTGTTACTCCCTCCATTCCAAATTATAAATTATTCCAAAAATCTTAGAGAGTTAAAGCATCTCAAATTTATCCAAAATTTATAGGAAAAAACACCAAGATTTATGATATCAAGAGGGTATATTATGAAAAATAATTAATAGAAAATCTAATGATACTTAGTGTCTGCGTCCCTTCTGCAATTGTTGTTACTATACAAATTCTTTGTTGACCTGGGAACTGATACATGCTGGCTTGATGCCCGAAATAGTCCAGCCTTTCCAGCAGGCAAACACTGAGTAGCGGTTTTCAAAAAGTTACTATAGAAAGTCTGTATAGAAAAATAAGCCCATGTGTACAAGGAAGCCCAAGGAACCACTCTTTAGATGGGCTGCTAAATGGGCAACACAAAGCCCACTACTCCAAGCGTTTTTTTCTTTGTCTTTTCATTTTCACTCCCCGCCCTGAAAAACCACTCCTGTAACCCAGTTCCGCAGGCTCCAACCACACGGCTCTCTATACCCTTCCTCTGAAAACATGAATCTCTGCAATAAGCAATTTTTCTATAATCCAATTACCCAGGCTCCAACCACTGTTGGAGCTGCCTAAGGCCAAGCTCGGGAGCCTCGGCGCAGCTTTGGTCCGCACTCTTGTGCATATACTCCATTCTTACTTAATTGAAAGGCAGAGTTCCTGCCACTTTGTCAAAAAAAAAAAAAATCTATAACCTGAATCTTATAATAGAATCTAATTTCGACAAATACGCTGAAGTACGGTAAACAACTATCCAATACTTCATTTTTAGAAGAAACACGCTTGAGCACTTGAGCAACCTTTGGCTGTGAATGTGTATCTGTACAAAAAGAAAGAATTTTCAGTCAACAATCAATCTTAAACAATCAACTAGCACAATTAAAAAGACAACTCATAAGAAACAATTCATATTATTTTATTTATAGACAAACAATGACAAAATTACATGGTATTTGAACAACAACAAAAAATCAGGTACCTAGAATACATGAAGAGTGAAAAAATGGCACTATCCAATACTACCTCTTTCCAGATGAAACTTCCAATGGTAGATTGACCATACATGGTTATGTTTTTCTTTTAATTTAACACACGGAATTTTGCCATTCTCCTCGTTCTTTAGAAGCTATGGCATCTGTCAGTTTGCATATGGTATCAAGGTCTGAATCAACTATGGTTCGTTGCTCTTTTTTCTGGCATCAGCATCATCTTTAGTCTTTTTTTTCTGATAAATGAAGTTTTGATTCAAATCATCATCATCTTTAGCCTCCACCCTCGATTGGTTACCACATTGACAAAGAAAATGCATGCCTCAAAAAGTTAAAAAAAAACTGCAGTTACAATTCTCAGACAAGCGTATGATGAAGTCAGAAGACAGTAAAACTACAATCGTTTTGGGGATAAAGTAAAAAATGGACTGATGATTTAAGCTAGGTGCCATGTCACTTCTATTCCTGGTCTGTAATTCTGTGTTACTGATGAGTGAGGACAATGTCTGCAACTTCTGCTCGTAGTACCTCAACCTCAAGAGCATCTGTTATATCCTGCTCTTCAGAAGAAAGGCACAGAATGCAGAAATCGCCAGCAGAACTAGCCCGTCGGAGTCCTTTGGATCCATTCAAAACAGTAGTTCTTTTAGAGATACTTGCGAACATTTCTCTGATTGCATTATGTCAGACTGGCTTAGCTACCTCGAGAAAATTTAAAACAGCCATGACTGGAAGATGTACACTTCCCACATCAGCTTCCTGGTTGTCATCTCGTCCATGGAAGTCCGATCCACCAAGCTTCAGAACTCAGAAGATTGTAAGTATCTGCTAGATCACTCAAGCCTGTTCAAGAAACATTCACCTGTAACTCACTGAAAATTTCAGATTTAGCACACAGACATAAAAAGACAGAACAAATATTTAGTAGATCATGAAGTGCTATAACATGAAAATGGCCAGCCATCTTGTTCGTACCAGATACTTTCCCATCGCTCCGATAAACCTCAATACCCTTCAAACCAGCAGCTTTAAAATCCTTTACCACACCAGCAGGGTGTTTCAGTGCCCACGGATGAGCCAAAACTGCTACACCCCCTGTTCGACAGACTAGCTGCACCACAGATTTCCCATTCGGCTCGCTACCTCTACAAATGAACACAAGAAGTTGAACACTGTAAAATGATTCCGCATACCAGACAGGGGACGAATCATAAACAAACTATAACTTACGTGGCATAAGCCGGTCCTCCGTCGTACAAATACCTGCTGAAGGCCTGCCTTAGATTCTCCACATATCTAGCATCAACCATTGCCCGGGCCACATGTAGTCGGTCTGGAGCGACTCCATCTCCCGCTATCTTACAGATAGCTTCCAGCTTCATTAGCATGCCCAAGGCTTAAGTTCCAGTAACATCTCGTTGGCGCGCACATAGCGGCCATCCCTGATACTGGCTAGACACCGTTCTAATTCTTGAGATTTAGCAGGTCCCCAGGCACCATATATAGTATGCGAGTATGTGCACTGGTTCCTCAGCCCCCATTTCGTGCATATCGGGCTCATCATATCAGTCCATGTTTTGCGATTATATACGATCGTGAGAGTAGTGTTACCTAGGCGAGTGCACGACGCTGATCTCGATGCCAGGGATAATCCTGATTGTATACTGCGTTGCCGCTTCCACGGCCTCTGGGACGCCGGCCATAGTATCATGATCAGTCAGCGTGTGAAGCTGTACACTCTGCAATGCAGATCTCACACGACCAGTGAACCACACAGGTGACTCTGGATTGATCACAAAGCAGCACCCACTGAGAACAGAGATGCCTGAAGCGGCGAAGCCCTGAACTATGCAGGTTTTACTGATGCAGGTGTGCGCGCTCTACGAGGTCGGCAGGCGAAAGCGAGCCGTCGCTGCGCGCCGAGCGCGCGTGCAACTACACCGCCACGCGCGGCCGCCACCTCCCATTCCCATTAACCAGCATCGCCGCCTCATGGTTGCCCACCACTTGGCGACCAGGGCAGGCCCAGCGGAGCACGGACCTCCGCGCGGCTACTTCCTGCTCCGTCGGCGCCCTCGGTTTCTTCCTCCTCTTCTTCTTCCTCAGCTGTACTAGCTCCGGATCTCCCGCGTCCGGCGATTGACAGAGAGGTAAAAAAATGCCAGCCATGCGCCACGTGGGCCTCATAACGGGCTTGGCAGGCTAGAGACTGGCCAGGAGTCCAGAACGTATTCGTAAATTCGAGCCTACAATAGGCCCATGACAGCTCCAATCAGGAAGCCTGCAAGCTCGAGCCTGTTTTCCACTTTCTCACGTGACCAAGTGACCAACCCACCAAGGACACTTAATCTCAACAACAACAACAACAAAAAAAAAAAAACAAGGACACATCGAGACCACCACTGCCGACCTCTTCGATTAGGCGTATCTTTTTTCCACTCAAGGCATGTCCAGCTATATAATGACTCTATTTTGGCTCATAGTTTTTACGACTGAAAAATAATTTTTTAGCTGAATTATGTAAGAAAAATATTGGTCGATAGCTAAAAAGTAGAACTGATTCTGACTGATAAATTCAAGCAAACGTGCTTATTATATCTCATCACACTACTACACTAGCTCTAAGCCCGTGAAAGACCTCTAAGCTAATATTAGATGTCATGCAAAAAGGGGGCGTTTGGTTCCCAGCACAACCGCGAACCAGGGCCACCTAATACAAGCACAATGTGATTGGTTAGGTGCACACGCCTCGTAGCCAGACTCAGTTCATGCAAAAGGGGTCGTTGGGCCTGGCTCGCCTCATACAGGGTTTTTCTACGTTTCAGTCGAGCCAGGTCAGAGTGGTGCGAGAGCTGGTGTGTGGATGAGTGTTTAACAAAGCAAAAGCTGCAAGATTCAGGCAACCAAACAAGTTCTTTCGTGAGCTAGACTGCATATATACGGGAACCAAACAACATGCACCTGCACCTTCAGAGCCTGGCCACCTGCGGCCTGCATCTATGCTACGAGCCAGGCCCTACTTAGAAGGAAACCAAATACCCCAAAAAAGATGAGAACGTATCTAGTGCAAACCACAGTCTTTGTGAAAACCCGTGCAAACCACGATAAAAAAATCGTCTAAATTCACCAAAAAAATCACACATGTAGATGGTATGATGATACATAACCTTGGAAAATATCTTGTTCAAAATTGACTTGGTTTGTGAGTTATAAAAATAACAAATTTTAAGCCAGAAAGTATTCCACATGATTTGTTAGAAATTTGTTATTTTTATATCTCACAAATGAATTCGATTTTGGATAAGATATTTTATAAGTTGTGTGTATCATCATATCATCTACATGTGTGATTTTTTGGTGAATTTAAATAACTTTTTTTTTTGTGGTTTGCACGGGGTTTCACGAAGGATGTGGTTTGCGCTAGATACGTTCCCAAAAAGATACCACAAAGATGAAGTGGTTTCTCTATTTTTTCGACGTGCCAAACGAGACCTATAAATTATGTTCTCCTGATGAGATTGTCATTGTGAACGACATAATTTTTTTATTATGCTATACTGGTCTTTTTATTAGTTAGCTAGCTAAAAACATCATCTTGCAAACTACGCGATATAGGCATACGCACTTGCAACACAATTTTGTGCACATCCCTTTGTAAAAGGTACATATGTAAATTCTATCCCTATGAGCATTTATGAAAAGTCTAAGCTGATAGATCCCAAAGCCAATTAATGAAGTCACAATAGGAGCATCGGATATGTCATATACCTTTGAAAGTATAATAGAAATAAATCCGACAAAATACGATAACCTATGCCATGTCAAAGACTTGGACTTAGATGGACAAATTGCATATCTAAGACATCTAAAAAGATTATATTAACTTATATCTTGGAAAGTAATAGTTTATCATATAATCTAACGACATATGTACTTTAGTATAGTCCAATGTTCTTTCATGAGGGCCCACAACACAAAGGTTTTCAAACAAAAAGTTAAGGGTCAATTTGGTTGGAGCCGCTTTTCTTGAGAAACTTGAACCGTTTTGAAAAATGTTCTACAAAAATAGCTGCAGTGATAAGTTTACAGTAATTTATCAAGTTTGTGAGAAGTTATATTTGTTTCAGCTCCCTACTCCTCACAAGGAGCCGTTTTTAGGCCAATCTCAATGTTGAGTTTCATTTTGTTATTTCCAGGACTGTCATGTCATATGAAATAAAATGAAACTTGAATGAAACTCTTCATTGAGAATGAGAGTTTCATTCTAAAGTTTCATAGTCATTAAATTTCATGACTTATAGAGAGTTGGTATTTGTGCCTCATTTCTTCTCTTTTTTCTTAAATACAATGTCATGTCATCAAACGTGGCAGCATATTAAATGCAAATGAAACTCAAATGAAACCTCCATTGAGACTAGTCATTTGACACAGCTCAACGGTAAGAGTCATCAGAACCCGAAGCTAAAGCCATTTTAAAAGGGCCATAGGTCAAAAGCATTCAAAACAAATTTAAATTTAAGACGATGCACATGTAGGGTTCATTATATTATGTTTAGAATTCTGTGGTCCGTTAAACTGATCGTGTACTTTTTCGGAACCAAAAAAAACCGACTGTGAAACGACTCGCGCGACTGACCCGTTTATCGCGCCACGCGTCGGGCGCGCAGATGCAGATCCCCAATCCAACGCGCGCGGCACGGGTGCCTCGGCTCCCGCCCCTGGCGCTCGCAACCGCGCGGGCGCGGGCGCGGCTGCGGCGTCCCCTTGCCCTGAATTCTGAATGCGAGCGCGCGCAGCGCTGGGGGGCTCTCGCGGTCTCTCTCGCCTCGCTCAGGTCGCCCCCCGCTCCAGTTTCCGCCTCCATTTTTGCTGGCTCCACCAACAAAAACCCAACGCTCCCACCTCCTCCTCTCTTTCCTCCCCAAACCCGCGCTCCCATCCTCCGTGGCGTGCACCGCGCTCCCCGGCTCCCGCGGGCGGCGACCTGGGAAAGGCGGGGGGCGTCTCGCGGCAAGGTTTGCGCTCCAAACCCTACTCCCCCTCCCTTCCGTCGCCCACCGCACCGCCGCCTCACTTGCGCTTTCCGTTCCGGTTGCCGAGCCCACAGTCCACGCGCCGCGAGGAGGGAGGATCCTGCTAGGTTTCCCTTGTTTTGGCACGCTTGGAAGGCTGGAACGCTTGATTTGTCCCCGGTAGGCGCCGGGTTTGTCGCTGCCCGCGCCCCCCTCCCCTGGGTAGATTGCAGTCGCGCCGTCTCTGCGCAAGAGTTGGGGATCCGTGGCTTCTTTCGCTCAGAATTTTAGCCTTTAGGCATAAGGGTACTCATTTTGTTACGGTGCTATGACCTTGATTTAACAACATCGACTTCGCATTTTGATATTTGCGCGAGATTGGGAGGATTACGTCGTAGAGAACCTTGGATTTTCTATTTGTTCGTTTGTGGCGTGCATTGTCTTCTGCTTCAAAAGGGCTTGGATTTGCCCAAAAAGTTCAATTAGCACCCGCGCATGTACTTGATTTCCCTCCAGCATTGGCCAGATCCAGTTGTTTTCTTATGCGAAAACCTAGCTATTTGTTTAGCCTACACTATCCAGCGTGGAATTTCACTTCTGCCGTTACCTCAACTGCTCAACAAAAGGTGTACATGTTGCTTATTATGTCTTATGTCTGTGGATTGACCAGGTATTTGAGGCCAGGGTTTTTTGGTGCTGTCAATATAGCTGATTGGTGAGGGTCTGTACCTAGCAATAGCAATGGCGGAAAGCACTCATGGTAGTGGTCGCGGTGCGCTTGGGGACTTGACAAATGTCCTTTGCAAGCGACCAGCCACATCAGATCTGGAGAAGAGTACGGGTGGAATAAAGATCAGACGGATTGAAAAGGACACTGGGACTGGGAAGGAGTTTGATGAAAATGCAAAAACCAGCAGTAGAGGGAAGGGAATTGTATTTGGGCATTTGTTTGATGGTGTTGCAAAAGAGAATTTCGAAAGGCCTTCTATCTTTCAGAACACTAGAGTTCAGCACATGGCTGCTGAAGCAGCTGGGCTGTTATCTAAGGAGGCCAGTGACTTGAAGAACCATCATGCATCAATCAATTCATTTGATCTCAGTGATCAGGAGCAGGATTCTTCGCTGGAATCTGAAGGTGACTATGATGATGAAGATAATGATGAGATGAATGGTGAATTACCACGCCATTTTTGCAGCTCAGAGCTAGCTAATAAAACATCAGCAAATGACGGCGAGTGCTTGACTCAGGAGGAGATAGTTGGGTCATCAGGAAACCAGAAGCCTCTGTCTTCATTGGATGTTACGGCAGGTGGTGACATGCCAAGTTCTAGTGTTCAGCATGTTTCTATGAGAACTGGTGGTTTGGAAGAAGCTGTCGCCACAAAATCTTGTGCTTGTTCTTTCTGTGTTAAGGGTATGTTCATATTCATTTCTTCATTTCTGATGCATATGTCAGCATGATGGCATGCAAACATATATCTTACCTTTGTTTCCTTGCCCCCGAAATAGCTGGTTTTATGTGGATGGATCTCCATTATCAGGACGCAAGAAGCCGGCTTTCTGGTATGACCGCAAATTCAACTCCTTTTATCTTATTCATAAGTGTATATATAAGTAACTAAGTACTTCTGATTCTATTTATGTGGCTACATTTTACTGATGTCAATTCATCTGATTCTGACTCCTTAGTATTGAAGAAAAGCATCAAGTTTGCCAGGTCGTTGGAGGAAAAAAGTAGAGGAAGTGAATATGCTGCCAATGTAGCCGGATATAACTCAAAGCGAACTGTGGGAATGGAGTTCGAACTATCTCAACAACAGAGATCACTCTTTCTTTATACAGAAAATGCCCTTGTCCGCGAGTCAACACAGCTTGTAAGTTGTTTTATCCATCCTTAACATCTTTGCTTGGTACAAAATTTGTGGCTTGTGTATCTGTATCTTGCCTATTCCTATCAATATGGACCTGTGATTATAGGCAAAATAATGTGAATGGCAGCCTGTTCAGCATACATCTGCTTGCACATGTTGATATGGTTAGATTGCTAGAAGGATCATGGCTTTAAGAGAACGACCTGTAATAATTGAAACTCACACATTCTGTGCTTTGGTTCTTAAATCATTTATTTGGGGGCTAAGACGATAGGAAAATAAGTTTCTCGTCACATTTACTTCTGCAAACAGCTAGGAAAAAACATAGCTATCATATAGGTGGGAGTACTAACTCAATACTTGAAAGTTGAAGGTGCATATGCTGATGGATCTGTAGGGGTAACTGGGTAACTAAAGAATTAGTCCTTTTATAAATATCATGTTATTTACTTCCATGGTTCTGTTGCCATTTTTTCTTAACTCCTGTACTTGTGAAATCATTTTTTTTTGTCTTTGTTCGCAGTTGGGAAATTGTTGGGGTATAGTAATTTGTGATCCTTTTTATCTGCTATCCTTGTTTTCCAGTGCATTTTGCAGTAAATTACTTGAAAGTTAGTGTACCTCTTAACTATGTGAGAATCTGGCCTTAGTCTTGAAATGGAGTTGTGCCGAAGAAGTTTCATGTTAATAGCCATGTTTCTTCTTGGGCATGTGACAAGTGTTATCTTTGGTTCTATTTGATTGTTCTATGCACAAATCCTTAAAGACATTTCTATTCTGGTGGTAAATTGCTGGATTTTGTGACGTGCCTAATGTAATTGCCTGTTTCGTACTCCTTCCAGTCATTTTCATGTGATGTTTTGGCCTCAAATCCTAACACCATGGTGCTGTAATACAACAACAACAACAACAACCAAGCCTCTTAGTCCCAAACAAGTTGGGGTAGGCTAGAGTTGAAACCCAACAAGAGACCCTAGTCACGGTTCAGGCACGTCAATGGCTGCTCTCCATGCATTTCTATCCAAACATAGATCTCTAGGTATATCCCAACTTTTTAGATCCCTCTTTATTGCCTCCCCCCACGTCAATTTCGGTCTACCTCTACCTCTCCTCACATGAAAATCTTGGGCTAAAACTCCATAATGCACTGATGCCTCCGGAGGTCTCCTTTGGACATGACCAAACCACCTCAACCGATGTTGGACCAACTTTTTTTCAATTGGTGCTACCCCTAGCCGGTCACGAATATCGTCATTTCGGACTCGGTCCATCCTTGTGTGGCCACAAATCCAGCGCAACATACGCATTTCTGCAACACTCATTTGTTGGACATGTCTTCTTTTAGTAGGCCAACATTCTGCTCCATACAACATAGCCGGTCTAATCGCTGTCCTATAAAACTTGCCTTTGAGCTTTTGTGGTACCCTCTTGTCACAGAGAATACCAGATGCTTGGCGCCACTTCATCCACCCTGCTTTGATCCTATGGCTAACATCTGCATCAATATCTCCATCCTTTTGTAACATCGATCCAAGATACCGGAAGACATCTTTCTTAGGCACCACTTGGTCTTCCAAGCTCACTCCCTCTTCCTGTGCAGCATTGCCGAAATCACATCTCATGTACTCAGTCTTAGTCCTGCTTATTCTAAACCCTTTGGACTCAAGGGTCTGCCGCCACAACTCTAGTTTCCTATTTACTCCTGTCTGACTCTCATCAACTAAGACTACATCGTCTGCAAAAAGCATACACCAAGGGATATCTCGTAACCTCATCCATAACCAAGGCAAAGAGATATGGGCTCAAGGCTGACCCTTGATGAAGACCTATTTTAATCGGAAAGAAATCAGTGTCACCATCATTTGTCCGCACACTGGTCTCGACGTTGTTGTACATGTCCTTGATGAGGGTAACATATTTTGTTGGGACTTTATGTTTGTCCAAAGCCCACCACATAACATTCCTTGGTATCTTGTCGTACGCCTTCTCCAAGTCAATGAAAACCATGTGTAGGTACCTTCTTTTGCTCCCTGAACCGCGCTCCATATCTGTCTATTAAGAATGATTGCTTCTATGGTTGACCTTCCGGCGATGAAACCAAATTGGTTCAATGGATCGCCGCGCCGACCCTCGCAATCTTATATGCTCAATAACTCTCTCCCACAACTTCATCGTGTGGCTCATCAACTTATTCCTCGATAATTAGTGCAGCTTTGGACGTCTCCCTTGTTCTTGTAGATTGGAACCAATATGCTTCTTCTCCACTCCTGAGGCATCTTGTTTGAACGATAGATATTGTTAAACAACTTGGTTAGCCATACTACAGCTATATCCCCGAGGCATCTCCACACCTTGATTGGAATACCATCAGGACCCATCGCTTTATCCACTTTCATCCTTTTCAAAGCTTCTCTAACCTCCTGCTCTTGTATCCTCCTCCGCACATAGCGCCTATTGGTGTCATCAGATGAGTCATCCAACCGAACGGTGGAGTTCTCATTCTCCCCATTGAACAAATTATCAAAATATTCTTGCCACCTATGTCTAATCTCATCTTCTTCACCAAGAGTTGCTCCCTCTTATCCTTAATGCACTTGACTTGGTTGAAGTCCCTTGTCTTCTTATCACGAGCCCTAGCCATCCTATAAATGTCCTTCTCTCCTTCCTTCGTATTCAAACGTTGGTAAAGATCCTCGTAAGCCCGCCCCTTCGCCTCCCCCACCGCTCGTTTTGCAGCCTTCTTAGCCACCTTGTACTTTTCTATGTTGTCCGCGCACCGGTCT
This sequence comes from Coix lacryma-jobi var. lacryma-jobi, assembly GCA_009763385.1. Taxonomy (NCBI): domain Eukaryota; kingdom Viridiplantae; phylum Streptophyta; class Magnoliopsida; order Poales; family Poaceae; genus Coix; species Coix lacryma-jobi. The sequence continues at coordinate 10,457,804 of CM019822.1, forward strand.
TGGTACAAGCACTTATAGCATTCCTTTTTTTCCTTAATAGCCTTTTGCACATCTTCATTCCACCACCAAGTGTCTTTTGGATCGCGACCACTTCCTTTAGACACTCCAAGCACCTCTGCGGCAACCTTCCGAACGCAAGTTGCCATCTTCTCCCACATGTTGTTTGCATCTCCTTCGTCTTTCCAAGGGCCCTCATCAATAACTCTTTCTTTGAAGCCCTTCAATGCTTCTCCCTTTAAATTCCACCACTTTATCCTCGCACTCTTGGCTTGTTTGACCCTACGAGCATGCACCAGGAAGCGAAAATCGGCCACCAATAGCTTGTGTTGAGAACCACACATTCTCCAGGTATCACCTTACAATCCTCGCAAGTGTGTTTATCCCCCCCTTCTTGTAAGGACAAAGTCGATCTGGCTAGAGGAACGACCACTACTAAAGGTCACTAAATGGGAAGGTCTCTTTGTAAAGAAAGTGTTGGCTATCATCAGATCGAAAGCTGTAGCAAAATCTAGGACATCCACTCCCTCCTCCTGGTTCCTACTACATAACCGAAAACCACCATGAGCCGCCTCAAAACCTGCACTTGAAGACCCTACATGGCCATTTAGGTCCCCTCCTATGAAGAGCTTCTCACTGCTAGGTACAGCTCTAACCAAGTCATCCAAATCTTCCCAGAACTGCCTCTTAACACTCTCATCATGGCCTACTTGAGGGGCATAAGCACTAATTACGTTTAGAACCATATCACTAACGACAAGTTTAACTAAGATAATCCTATCTCCTTGTCTTCTCACCTCCACTACTCCACTACTCCATCCTTCAGGCTCTTGTCAATCAGAACTCCTACTCCATTAATATTTGAAGTTGTCCCTGTGTACCAGAGCTTAAAACCAGTATTTTCCACCTCCTTCGCCTTCTGACCCTTCCATTTAGTCTCTTGGACGCACAAGATATTTACACGCCTCCTAACCGCTGTATCAACTAACTCTCTTAACTTACCCGTGAGGGACCCTACGTTCCAACTGCCTAGACGAATCCTAGTTGGCTCGACTAGCTTCCTTACCCTTCTCACCCGCCGAGTCAGATGAGAAGACCCTTGCACATTTTTCACCACATCCGGGCGCCGATGTGGCGCGCCACTAAGGATGCGACGACCCGATCCTTGCTCACTTGGCACCATGCCCAGATCACGACACGACGCGTCACGGGGGTGACGACCCGGCCCTTGCTCATTTGACACCATGCCCGGGTTCCGACATGGCGCGTACCATGGTGCTGTAATAATGACTAGAAATTATTGTCATGCCTCTACTTGCATTACTTGGTCTGCTTAGATAATCCATTGGTCGAGGTGCCTGCATGCGAAAATGTATTCAAGACCATAGTTAAATGTTTGATTCTATGGTCTGATTTTACTACTTTACGATCTTAACTAATTGTGTTAATTCTATGATTTAACGATTTAGTTATGATCCTACAATTTGCAATCCCACCATTGGAGTTTCAATCTGATTTAGGATCGTGATTTGAACAACCTTGCAATGTTTTCAGGTCGGCTGGTCGAACCTAGTCGACCTGGGACTGACCAGACGACTAATTGCGATTAGTCGTCGTCCAGGCCGATTAATCGTCCCAGGTCGACCCTGGTCGTCCACATATATCAAGACATACATCTATATATATACCTCTATATATACACTATTATACACAATAAACGAAGCATCAAGAGTGCATAGTGTTCAGCTGGTTACTTATGGGAGTTTTGTTTCCTCTCTTTTCTGCACTGTCCAGAGATCCAAATTCTTGTCCCAAACTCCACTTCTTTGTTGACTTGCTGCTGGAAGCCTAGAATACCGTCGTCGGAGCAGCTCAGCACGAAAACCAGCGGCGACTCTGACAGAGGGCGTCGATGGCTTCCTGCTGCTCACCACAGGGCAGACGACCAGAGAGGAGGTGGGAGACAGGGAAGTCGCGTGGGGAGGAGGGAAGACGCGCGCAGGGGAGTGAAATCGTGAGCGCGGGGGAAATTGCGGCTGCCGTCCCTGCGTGCCTCCTATATTCAGTGTAACCCTAAGTTCCTAACACGCCAAACTTCAAGCCCGCTAGCCCTCAGGCCCGCCCAGTTAAAAGAGGCACAAAACAGAGAAATAAAGTTGGTCGTCCATGTCCTGGTTGGACGACTAATCGGACGACCAGCTTTCTGGTCGACCTGATCGAGTCGGACCTCCTGATCGAACCCCAGGGGCGACCAGGACGATTAATCGCGATTAATCGGACGACCTGAAAACATTGCAACCTTGTTCATGACCATGAAATGCCTTCGTCCAATGGCAAACTCTTTTTTCTTCCTCCTGCATGCCATTTCCGAAGACGCTTTTTAGAATTGTGAACATCAAGTGTTCAACGTATGCAGGGAAGATAATTATACAAGTATATTATGCAAAAAAACAAAATGAGAGGTAAGGGGTGAAAAGGGTAAACGGGGTGCAAAAGATCCTAAACTGTAAACTGGATTTTCACATACGGCTACTTTAACATGACTGGAGGGAGTAGGAAATAGAATTTTTTGCCCTTTCTTTTTCAGAAGTCTGTCTTGAACTTTCAATTGATTAGGCCAAAAACTGGATGTTGGTCAGGTGTTGATTCTGATTCTGCCATGTCCTGAGTGATATATGGATTAAAAAAATATTGAGAACATTATACGGTTGCTTTGGCAAGAGTGTCAATTCTGGTTGCTTTTTCATTAACTGAAGTGTTTCTGAGTGAGTTATTGCCTTGTCTTTAGTTTTCAAAGATTGATAGTCATGCCTACAACTTTGCTTTAAGTTCTTTCAGGCTGTTCTAAAATCCACTTGGAATTCTTTAACTTAAGCATTTGGATATGTGTGAACTTGATTATATTGCATTCACACATTGCATGTGACATCTTGGATGGCATTCTTCTACATATTGTTCTAAGATCAGCTTATTAGTTATGTTTACTGTTCCGTGATGTATTTAAGTTATGCCGCTTACTGTATTCCTTTGGTTAATTGTATTTTGGTTTATGATTTTGTTATAATAGTCAAATTTTCTTTTATTCAGCATTCTGCTTTTGTGAAGTTGAAAGAATTGAAAGAGAACTGCAAGAAAAATCTTGAGACGATCAGCAAGTCTTCAATGAGAAAATGAGTGCTGCATGTTGCGTTAGTTTTTCTGAGACTTAGTATGATCAGCTGGCTTAGTTTGAAGCAAGATGTGCATTGAGATTGTTTCCCAACTTAGGAATTATGTTTTTTTTACCATGAATTGGTAGTTTGGAACTTTGGCTGTAGTGATTACTCCTATCATAAAGCATTGTTCTAGTATGTTTGTAGCTGATGTAAAAATAACCATGGTAAGGTAGGAACTGTATGTTGTCCCGTTGAGACATAGGCTTCTTCTTGACTTGTACGTTGCAGTGAGCTTCTTTCATGAAAATTCTTACCTCCTCTCTCCAACAGAGGGAAAACAGTATCGTTTCAAGCTCGCTGGTCTTGAGTTCCATAGTGCGTGAATTTGTACCTTCCGAAAGATGTATGATTGTATTATTCGGCTCCTGGGTCTTCACGCTTGGTATACTTGATTGTGCCTCTATCTACTGTGCGTTATCCTTGTACTACGTTTTGCTACCTAAGCAGCCATGGCTTATAGCCATGTCTGTGGAACGCATGTCAGTAGTATCTTGAGACAAATTGTAGTCTTGAGACAAATTGTAGCCTGTTGAATTTCATCGCGAGTCCATGGTCATTTTTAGAAACCAATGGTACAAAGGAGGTAAATATATTTGTATTGTTTGTTTGAGAGATGAAACATGTACCTAGAATCTCGAGGCAACCCGTAGAAACTGTTAAATTGAGCCTGTTGAACTTTCATCTAGCGTACATGCAACAATTACACATGTCAAAGAATCGGATTGCATGACAAGGATAAGGACGAAACTGCACTTCATTTGAAGTTATCAGCCGATTTATTAGTTATACTTTTAACTTATACTCTCACCAAATACTATTGAAATAGCAAAAATCAATTATAAATAAGTTAAAGCGAACAGGTTTGTTCGAGAGATGGAACATGTACGAATTATCTCGAGACAACCAGTATAAACTTGTTAAATTGAGCCTGTTGAATTTTCGTCTAGTGTACATAAAACAATTACACAGTCAATTCGTGTCAAAGAATCGAATTGCATGACGAGGATAAAGAAACTGCACTACTGTGAGCGTCCCAGACTCTCGGTTTGATTCCTCCCTTTCGTATCTCCTTTGGATAGACTTCCAACCTACACGTTATTCTCATTCCTTGTTTGGACATAGAGTGTGTTTAATTTGAAGAATGAGGCGGTACATCATCTTCTCATTCCTCACTATTTGGTTAGTGAAATATAATGAGTTGATGTATCACCACTCATTTCGTATACTTCCTCTATATGGTAAATAAATGTTGTTTAGGACAGCAACACGGTCTCCAAAGCATAACTTTGACCACTTGTTTTTTTGAAAAAAAATATTTATTATAAGGTGGTATATGTATATTTTTATGAAAATACTTTTCAAGACAATTTATTTATATGATTCTTATATCTCTAAACTTAATAATTTAAAAGTTATTCATGATGTATATTCTCAATGTTTGACTCAAACCTTGTCAAAACGACATCTATTTCCTATATAGATGGAGTAAGTCAATAATTAGTATATGCATGAGAAATGGTTAGTTCTACCAAATTCATGAGATAAACCCATGATATATTACCTTATGAAGTATGAGTTGATGTTTCCGAAACGTGGAATAAGTTCATGTTTTACATTTCTAACTTCTAAGGTTATGAGTATATGTATACTGGACTGACCCATCTAATATTCTTTCTGTCCATAAAAAGTTTTTTTTTCTAAATACACAAAGATATTGTGTATCATTGTATTAAGAGAAGATAGAAGTTTTTTAAAATACAAGAGTGGCTGTTCCCGGCCTAACCATAAAAAGATGGTCTCACTTTTTTGAGAAATCGCACGATTTAAAGTTTGATGAAATTTATATTAAAAAGCAAAAGAATAGTTCGTGACGGCCCACTGTGTAGATCCCAAATAGCGCAACAAGTGGCCTCAAGAGCTAACGAAGACAGCGATCAAAGAAAGAGGTCTCTGTTTTTTCATAGCTATGCCGTGTAATTCACTACTTTTAATGAAAAAGGGCTATATTCTTTGATCCGGGAAAAAAAACAAAGAACTGTTGTCTATAAATCTAGCTTCTGAAATAGTAAGATTTACTTTTTGAATGGAGGAAGTAGAAATCGGTAAAAACAGAGAACTGTTGTCGGTGCTTGACTGCTGTCACATCACATCCGTGCAAATGCTGCCAATCATGAGAAATGTGACGGTCTAGATGGACATTGATGGCGGCCATGTCGTGCTGCCGTTCATATGGGCAATTGGCCACGTCGGTGAACACTAGCACAATATAGTGAGCAACCATTTTCTGGTAATGGGGAACAGATATTCTCCAAATGCCTTTTTTTTTGCCAGGACCATAAGTTGCCTTAGATGTTGAAAAAATTTCAACTTTGCTACTGTAGCTCATTTTTGTTTGTATTTGACAAATATTGTTCAATTATGTTCTAACTAGGCTCAAAAGATTTGTCTCGTGATTTACAACTAATCTGCATAATTAGTTATTTATTTTACCAACATTTAATGCTCCATGTATACGTCCAAACATTGATGTAATGGAGAGAGAGTGAAAAAAAGTTGGAATCTAAACTAGATAGCCTGTCATAGTTTGAGGTACAGGGTAGCCTGTCATCTTATCACTTTTTTTTCTTTTCTTGAAGACAGAATAGTCATTTTTGATATCTCAACTATGATCCAATGTTTAATTTTATCGTTGGACTTCAACAATAGTTGTTTTAGTCCTCAAACTTTACTTTTAGACTAAGTTTTATCTTAGAACTATCAAAATGATTGTTTCAATCCTTGAACTTTACACTTTGGACACACTTTCAACCATGAATTGTAAAGTGCATTTATGTATAGTCACTGAACTTTGATAGTCCATAGATGAAATTGCGTCCAAAATGATAAATTTGAGGATGAAACAGTCACTTTTGTATTTCTTAAATGAGACTAGACTCGAAAGTAAAGTTTAAGAACTGAAACGACCATTTTAAAAATTCAGAAATAAAATTAGACCTCAAACGACATTTAAGGGACCAAAATGATTATTTCGTCTTTTCTGAATGAAATAACTTTTGTCACATCATTTCTAGAAAACTAATAATTAGTATAAACAGCTAGAACATAGGTATTTCACTAACTTTGTGGAATGGATTTGTCATGCTCCACCTCGAACCAAAATTCCCATAAGCTACTCATATCTGCATTATGCAAAATGCAGAGAAGACTTTACCTTACGCGTGAAGCCTAGGCAACTACTCCTCGAATGATCATATAATTCTCCAAGACGTCCCGACATACACTGACGCAATGGAGCATATCTTGTCCCATTTTGCGATGTGGCGCATTGACATCTTGCAGCAAATTTAGGCCATGCCAAGCCTACACGCCAGATACATGACGTCGTGGTCCTTGGTGGCGTTCGTGCCAAGGTATATCCATGCCAATGCAGCAGCAATAGAATTAGCAAATCTCTTGCCCAACACACGCCGACTGTGCCCACTAGGCGTCTAGGCCACTAGTCCACTGCTAATACACACTTCACTCCATATCTGTGAAGCTGAAGCCCACACGGTGTCACCGAGTCCTGTGCGTGCATTTTTTTTTTTGTTGAAGATCCTGTGCGTCCATGCTGTGCACACTATATATGTCACTATATACCTCTCAAGTCTCAATGATGATGATCGATCTTAGGATCATAATGCAGCACGTCCCAGAAGCAAGAGATCGATGAGTGTTGTCTGCCAGGTCAACAGCATGTTCTTTTGGAGATAGTGCGTAGTAAAAGTGGTAGGAGAGATCTGCCTTTTTTTTCCCGCCGCGAGCATCATGTTGAGACAGCATCGGAAGAAAAGAATGGCACAAAAACTAGTTTAAGCGATCGACCCGGCGGGCTACATCGTGCATGTGCGATTATTGCTTTTCGTGGAATTGGTTTGGGGACACTGCCCCCAACATCCTCACCAAACCTTTTGACAATCATGTCTATCCCGGGCCACGAATACACCAGCATATTCTATTGCCAGCTGCAAACCTGAATTCAAGGCACTACTTCAGCAATTCAGTAGTTTTGCATAAACTTGCCATCTCCTTTTGCTCACCATTTCGGTTACCTGCATCCCTGCCAATAATCAGTACACGAACGCTGCAAATCAGCAGGTAATTGACGTAGTAGCCTTCTAGTATGAGTATAATAGACTAGTCAGTCCACATGTACAGGTCTCACACTCGATCAAGTTACTACTGTGTGTTCAGAGAGTCTCTCCCAGACGACGATCGAAAACGATCGCAGTTCCTACGAAGCCGGGAGGCACAGCTGCAGCCTGCAGACATGTCGAGCTCGACACTCCTCCACAAAAGCGGCAAGAACTTAATGCCGCTTTGAGTATATAGATAGCCGAAAACGATATGCACGACGAGGCCGGACCGCGGCAGCAATCATATGGGCGACGGATCGGGCCGCCGCCGGCCGGCGCGGCCGGCGTCGATCGAGTGCGCGTGCGCGCTGTGCATGGCGATCGGCGACCCGGCGTGCGGCTGCTTAGCTGGGAGGCCGGAGGGATCATCGATCCCGGTGGTTTTCCCGGCGTCGTATGTGATCGTGCATGGCGCATGCATGCATGCATGTGCATGTGCATGTGCTGCTGCTAGTTGGACGCTGTCCTCATTCTGGGAGTACGTTGTGGACGCACAGTTTCTAGATCCACGAATAACCGGCGGTTCGATCGGCGGCATCCAAACAGATGCATGCGAGCAGAACAAAATGATCGCCCGATCTACGGACCGCGAGAGCGCACTGCATCTGCATGCGTGCCGCGCTACCGGACGATGGACCAGACAAGCGTAGAGTCCCCTTTTCACCTGTCAGCTCTCCAAAAAGTGTTTTTGTAAGTATCCATGCCCAGTAAAAAAGCAAAAGAAAAAGTTGTTCCTCATGTTTCAGATCAGGCTACCAATAACTTAACCAATAGTTGCTCAGGATTCAGGTCGTGTTTTTTTTTTTTTGGGTGGGTGGGGGTGGGGGGCATTCAAATGGTGTGTTGAAACATGAACTTAGGACGGAAGTATCAGTACAGTTGTCAACGGTAAATTTTGGCACAACAAGTGAGTCGCGGGTCAACAGGTCAGGAGAAAACCCTTGCCGCGCCTTATTATAGTGTGCTAGCTAGGAGCTACGAGTCGTGGCGTCAAATTGGCCCTGGCGCATGCAGTGGAGCTGATTAGCTGAAGGTGCTTGTGGTGTTTTGCACCTAAAATCCCAAATCGACAGTGGTCAGTCCGGACGACCGGACCTAACCGGCAGCACGCCAGCACCTAACCCGATCACTGCCTCGCTCGTTGATTACTCTATTCAGCGGCAAACAGATCGATCAGTAATGGCACAGAAAGTAAAGTTGTGCGTCCACCTTGTGGCCTAAGCTGCTTCTAAGGGTGTGTTTAGGGCATGTTTGGATCTAAATATTTACAAGATTCTTTATCACATCGAATCTTTAGACGCATGCATGGAGTATTAAATGTAGGTAAAAAAATAACTAATTGCACAGTTTGTTTGTAAATGTCGAGACGAATCTTTTGAGTCTAGTTGGTTCATATTTGGACAAAGTTTGTCAAATAACAACGAAAGTGCTACAGGAACTTTACACCCAAAATTCTTCTGGAAGAATTTTGGGTGTAAAGTTCCTGTAGTACTTTCGTTGTTATTTGACAAACTTTGTCCAAATATGAACCAACTAGACTCAAAAGATTCGTCTCGACATTTACAAACAAACTGTGCAATTAGTTATTTTTTTTACCTACATTTAATACTCCATGCATGCGTCTAAAGATTCGATGTGATGGAGAATCTAAACATGCCGGGTTTTTTTTCAGAGCTCGCATCCATCGGTCGCCTTCAATTTCTGCGTGCCGTATCGCTGCAGAAGAACGTTCTTGCTTGTCTCGATCGACCGCCTTCGGGAAACAGGCCGGTTTCCTTGCTTTCAACGTTCAAGCTTCTGATCTTTTGAACACAACACGATTGACCATTTGACAGTAGTGTCCCACAATGCCAACCTGCCATTTTGCCAGGCCAGAGAAACCCTTTCCATCTTCCCGCTACGTTCCAACAGTGACACCTCCCGCTGCCTGCATGCTCCCATTGTCGCGTCTCCATCTCCTCTCCGTCAGATTTGAACAAACATGGCAGCCTGATCGATGCTGCTGCAGCAGCAGCTTCCTGTTTGCCGGTGCCGTCGCCTTGATCCACACATCTTTCGTACTACGTGTTGACCTGAGAGGCACTGGTGATCGAAGCGGAGATGACTACGTGATCCGAGTGAGCAAGACAGCAAGTGCATGCACCGCTGCCGCTGCGGCGGCAGGGAGCTCACTGATGAGCACGCCGCGTCAAAGCACTGTCGCCATCTGACATTTGTTGCCCTGGACTGGCCGGACTGGACTCATGTGGCCATGCCTGCGCGATGATCGGTCCCCCTAGTCTCTAGTCTCTACAGGTCCTGTACTGCACACGGCATCAGTTCACAGGACTTGTCTGCGCGGCTGATTTCGGGCACCATGGGCACTGGGCAGGCAGAGCCGATCATTCGCGAGGAGATGAAACCCCGGCCCATGCGAAACACACAGGTACTGCATCCGTATCGGATCGATCTGGCTGTAGCTCTCGTCTCGCACAGTTCAGCCAGCGGACAGCACTGGTATACTGCGAGCTGCTTCGTCACGGTCCTCCGTCCTCGCGATGGCGACGTCACTGGAGTTCGCTGGTGGATCTGTTGCGTTACGCCCGGTGCACGCAGTCGCGGTCCAAGCACTTGAGGTTGGCCGCCGCCACGCAAACGCAACGCACCAGCGGCACCGCGGCGACGCCACGGCGAGAGCAGCACCACGCGTCGCCGCCGGGTCTCCGAGGCTACCTCTTCTTAGCTTGTCACGGGCGCTTGTCCGGCAAAACCCAAACGACCAGGGCGCGCGCGCGGAAGACAGCCAGGCGTCGAACTGTACACTCCCCGCCCCGGGTCGGTGAAATTACGCGGTTGCCCATGGCGTTTCTTACCGCCTCCGTCGAGCCAGACAAAAAGGCAGGCGATAGCCATGTTCTGCAAGCGTTCACCCCCACTGCGAGCCGTTTCAGCACTGTTGCCACTGCTGCTAGCTGGTGCTAGTAGTGGTGGCCGCCACGAGTCCACGACGCGCCGCGCATGGAGGAGGAGGAGCGAAGCCTTTTTCGCGGATCTGAATCGCGCATGCAGTAGTTCAGTTCTCCCTCCGTAGAAGAAGGAAGGATCGTGCGAGCTCTCTCTTTGCGTTGCTCGCAATGGCTCTCGCTTGTTCGCTGTTCGCACACTTGCTTCGCTTTCGGAAAATGATGACTGGATTCAGCTGCTTGTCGTGTAAGGAAGCGTGATTATTCATTCCATCATGCATGCGTGCTCTTCCTCCTGCCGGTGGTTTCATTGCCTTGGACGGCCTCAGAATCATTAGCCATGAGTTCCTCTTCGAGATATATCGTGACGGAGCACCTACTGATCTATCTACTGTACTGAAGAATAAAAATAAAAAATCTCTCTTATGTGTTGCTGCTGCTCTGCACGAAACTCTGACGTATGTCTGCATTTGCTCTGCATCGCACTGATTAAAGCCATCGGCATATGATAGATAATCCATTTGGATTTCCGCCAGGTGGAATACATTCATTAATCGCGACCAAAACTGCTTGCCAATAATGATACGCCCAGTTACACTGATGGCAGTGAACTGGGCAAAACTGTCAACAAACACGGACAGCGACCTGCACTATCAGCAGACTGTAGACAACACAGCACAGTAGAAGGCACACAGTCCCCGCGCCCCGCTCATCGCGTCGCACCCGGCGCCCCTCTGCCACTTCCAGGCAGCCAGCTCGATATATACGCCTGCCGACTGCCGAGCAAGCTCTGCTCACTTGGCGCCGTGACACACGCACACACGTACAGCCATGCCGATGGGAGGCCGCCGCGCGCGCTTCTCCCTCCACGCCGCCGCCGCAGCGCTGGCGGTGGTCCTGCTGCAGCTGCACGGCGGCGCCTTCGTCGTCGTCGTCGTGGCGGCCGGCGGCGTCCGAGCCGCCCTACACCTGCGGCGCCGGCGCGCCGCCCAACATCCCGTTCTGCGACGCCGGGCTGCCCATCGACCGGCGCGTCGACGACCTCGTCTCGCGGATGACGGTGGCGGAGAAGATCTCGCAGCTCGGGGACCAGTCCCCGGCCATCCCGCGGCTCGGCGTGCCGGCGTACAAGTGGTGGTCCGAGGCGCTGCACGGCATCTCCAACCAGGGAAGAGGCATCCACCTCGACGGCCCGCTGCGCGCCGCCACCAGCTTCCCGCAGGTCATCCTCACCGCCGCGTCCTTCAACCCGCACCTCTGGTACCGCATCGGCCAGGTACGTACGCCGCCTTCTCTGTGGTAATGGTAAACGCGCGGGGCATGCACGACCTGCCATCGTTTTCACGTGTCCTTTGTGCTTGTGTGCGATGAGAACAGGCTACTGCCCTACTGGTAGTAGTAGGACGCGTGATTAGTGCTAATTATCACTTTCCCTAGAAGGAGAGGGGCCATCTCTTAAATTGCTGCTACTAGTAATAAAATACTCCAGCACTTAGAGAGTGAGAAATGATGAGCAAGAGCACTAGAGCAGAGCAGGGCGTTTTCTGCAACAAACTCCGAAGAAATGCCGCGTGTTCTTTCACCTAATTTCACCAACCGGTTGTAACAACTCTTGAACGCATACAGTATACGGCACCGTCCGTAACGGTAGGTGCATGCAGCTTTACAGTACAGCTCTTCTCCTTTCGGTCAAAATTGTTGGAGGCGATTAGTGCCGTTCAACTTCGGCTTGAGCAGACTGAGAAATTCACAACAAACGTTGTTGTAACATTCGGTAGTGCTGTCCTTTTGTGTCTTGAAAGAAATGTAGTTTCTGAATTTATCGTCGCTGTGTGCTGAACGAAACGCTTTCAGTGTCTCAACAACTTCAATGTACTACCGAAGAGCCAATAACAAAGTTGAATTTCTTTCCCACTATTGTCGGGATTTTGTCTTTTGATGACTATTGGCGAGCGTTCGAATTGGCCTCTGCTATGCTACGTGTGCAAATCTTGAGCAGCAGAGAGTGATGTCACTGATGCATGCGACGTCCGACCGACGGGCAGGTGATCGGCGTCGAGGCGAGGGCGGTGTACAACAACGGGCAGGCGGAGGGGCTCACCTTCTGGGCGCCCAACATCAACGTGTTCCGGGACCCGCGGTGGGGCCGCGGGCAGGAGACCCCCGGCGAGGACCCGACGATGACCGGCAAGTACGCCGCCGTCTTCGTCCGCGGCGTGCAGGGCTACGGCCTCGCCGGGCCCGTCAACTCCACGGACCTCGAGGCCTCCGCCTGCTGCAAGCACTTCACCGCCTACGACCTCGAGAACTGGAAGGGCATCACCCGATACGTCTTCGACGCCAAGGTGTGACTCCACCAAATGCATGCCTTGCTTTTAATCTGTGGGACAAATAGCTGAAAAAGAAATGCAAAAACCTCTCGTCTTCTCTTCTCAGGTGACGGCACAGGATCTGGAGGACACGTACAACCCTCCGTTCAAGAGCTGCGTGGAGGACGGCCACGCCAGCGGCATCATGTGCTCCTACAACCGCGTCAACGGCGTGCCGACGTGCGCCGACTACAACCTGCTCTCCAGGACCGCGAGGCAGGACTGGGGGTTTTACGGGTGAGTCTGCTGCAAGATTTGCTGAAAAAGGGCCCGTCACAGTGATCATGGACCTGCTGTGCTGCTGTCTGCTGATAAAGATAAACTTACTCCCTCCGTCCCTAAATGTCTGTCTGTCGTTTGCGCTTTCCAAGAAACAACTTTGACTAAATATATATTAAAAAATATTAATATGTATGATACATAATTAGTATCGTTGAATAGATATTTGAATCTAGTTTTTTAACAAAATTATTTGGAGATACAAATGTTGTACACATTTGCTACAAATTGAGTCAAACTTGTGGCACGCACACCAACGACGACGGTCAATTAGGGACGGAGGGAGTAGGTGTTTGGTTTCCACCCCTAAACTTTAGCTGAAGTTATTACTATTTTCGTTGGCCTACATGTCTGGATCGGGAAGCCTTGCTGATACTTGCACGTTTTTACATGTCTTGATTGATCAGGTATATCACCTCGGACTGCGACGCCGTGTCCATCATCCATGATGCGCAAGGGTATGCCAAGACGGCAGAAGATGCAGTCGCAGATGTGCTCAAAGCTGGTACGAGTTCACTGCTCTTGCTAGCATTAGTAGGGATTAATCCGTAATCATACTATCTGAATATTTTTCTTCCTGAAATAAACATATCTGAATAGTTTAAGTTTAAAGGCACTCACATGGAAGTCTAGGGGGTCTGTTTGGACACAGTTTGTTACGATAGGTGACTGATCTTTAACTAAAAGTTGATTTGGCATTTCGGCTCCAACTAACTGCTCCTGCTCATATATCTTTCATACTGTATTGTTGATCTGAGCAACTCAATTCGCTACAAATAATTGATATCATGACGAACATCGTGATATCATAAGATTCCAGTTGTCACACAAAAAAGGACCAGATAAGCATGTACAGTCAACAATGACAGAGAAAACGAGATCCACATCAACAAAAACCAATAATGCAGCAACACTATGAACTTCTCCCAGTCAAATTCAGGAGAGTTGCTGGGAAAAAAATGGGGAAAAGATAAACGCAATGCCCCCAAGATACTCAGAAGAAATACGTTTCTGACCCTTTTTCGTGTTCCGATCGGAAAACTTTCAGGCATGGACGTGAACTGCGGCAGCTACGTGCAGGACCACGGCGCGTCGGCGCTCCAGCAAGGGAAGATCACGGAGCAGGACATCGACCGAGCGCTGCACAACCTGTTCGCCGTCAGGATGAGGCTGGGGCTCTTCAACGGCGACCCCAGGCGGAACCGGTACGGCAACATCGGGCCCGACCAGGTGTGCACGCAGGAGCACCAGGACCTCGCGCTGGAGGCGGCGCAGGACGGCATCGTCCTGCTCAAGAACGACGGCGGCGCGCTCCCGCTGTCCAAGCCCAGCGTCGCGTCCCTCGCCGTGATCGGGTTCAACGCGGACAACGCCACCAGGCTGCGCGGCAACTACTTCGGCCCGCCGTGCGTGACGCTGACGCCGCTCCAGGTGCTCCAGGGCTACGTGAAGGACACGAGCTTCGTCGCCGGCTGCAACTCGGCGGCCTGCAACGTCACGACGATCCCGGAGGCGGTCCAGGCCGCGAGCTCGGCGGACTACGTCGTCCTGTTCATGGGGCTGGACCAGGACCAGGAGAGGGAGGAGGTTGACCGGCTGGACCTGACGCTCCCGGGACAGCAGCAGACGCTCATCGAGAGCGTCGCGAACGCCGCGAAGAAGCCGGTGGTCCTCGTGCTGCTCTGCGGCGGGCCCGTGGACGTGAGCTTCGCCAAGACGAACCCCAAGATCGGGGCCATCCTGTGGGCTGGATACCCCGGCGAGGCCGGCGGCATTGCCATCGCACAGGTCCTCTTCGGAGAGCACAACCCCGGTGAGGTTTCGTCCACCCCCTCTGGCCTCTGCACGAGCACGACTAACTCTGGCATGGGCATGGCAAACCACCAGCTCCTAACACACAAATCATCTTCTTCCGCAGGTGGAAGGCTGCCCGTGACGTGGTATCCCCAGGACTTCACGAGAGTGCCCATGACGGACATGCGGATGCGCGCCGACCCGGCCACGGGCTACCCCGGCCGGACGTACCGGTTCTACCGCGGCCCGACCGTCTTCAACTTCGGCTACGGCCTCAGCTACTCCAAGTACTCCCACCGCTTCGTCACGAAGCCGCCGCCTTCCATGAGCAACGTCGCCGGCCTGAAGGCGCTGGAGACGACGACGGCGGGCGGCATGGCGACCTACGACGTGGAGGCGATCGGGTCGGAGACGTGCGACCGGCTCAAGTTCCCGGCGGTGGTGCGGGTGCAGAACCACGGGCCCATGGACGGGAAGCACCCAGTGCTGGTGTTCATGCGCTGGCCCAACGCGACGGACGGCAGCGGCCGGCCGGCCAGCCAGCTGATCGGGTTCCGGAGCCTGC
This sequence comes from Coix lacryma-jobi var. lacryma-jobi, assembly GCA_009763385.1. Classification (NCBI taxonomy): domain Eukaryota; kingdom Viridiplantae; phylum Streptophyta; class Magnoliopsida; order Poales; family Poaceae; genus Coix; species Coix lacryma-jobi. The sequence goes on from CM019822.1 coordinate 10,473,140, forward strand.
ACCTGAGGGCGACGCAGACGGCGCACGTGGAGTTCGAGGTGAGCCCCTGCAAGCACTTCAGCCGCGCGACGGAGGACGGCAGGAAGGTGATCGATCAGGGCTCGCACTTCGTGATGGTCGGCGAGGATGAGTTTGAGATGAGCTTCATGGCGTGATCCCGGTTGTGAATTGTGTTGGAAGCCTTGAGCGTTTCCTCAGAATTCCGATGCTCTATTATAACTTATTCAAACGAGAAAAGGGAAATTTGAGCAAGATTACGGGATTATGGATGCCACAGGTTCATTGATAAAAGTCTGCCCGCTCCTTCTGTTCTTTTCGAACAAGCTAAGGGAAGTAGGAATTATATTGATTATTAACATACACGCTAACATAATAAAATGTATATAGACAAAAGTACACTAAACACAAAAAATTTAAAAATCAGAAACATTAAACCATTGATTCAGTAACCAAAATGCTCAATTCCATATCTGTTGGACCAAGAGCTACACAAAATTTTCAGTCTCCCTCTTCCAGTCATTGTGTACATCAATCGGCTGAACTGCAGGATCTTCTGGAGGCCAGAAATCTGGACGCAGAAAGCACTGATAACTGGACATATACCTAGGGGGCAGCATACAAACATATCCAAGGTGCAGTGGTAGATGCTTCACCATTGTTCACCTAGCTCTGGTCTTCAAGTAATCTTATACAAGGAATCTTCTCAGAAGGAAAAATAAAGAAATGGATGATTACAATTGTGTACTATGTAACAATGAGGGGAAGAGACTTCATTTCATCTCTTTTTTGAATGCCCATTCAATCAAAACTGCTGGAATTACCTGAACATCTACTGGAATGCAAATATCCAACCACTCGACATGGTCATCGAGGCAAGACAAACTTGGGCAGCTGTATTTTCAGAGAAATCATGATAACAAAATGCTGGATTATTTGGAAAATGTGAAACAACATCATTTTTGACAATGGCTCTTGTAACCTCGTGGTTTGGGTAAGTAATATTAAGGAGAAGCTTGGATTGGTGAGTACCAAGGCCAAGCTAAGTAGGAGTAATCTTCTAAATTTGTGAAGAGAGAGTGTTTTCTGATTTCTTTTTCTTTTTCTTTTGGCCTGGCGCCTTGTACAGTCTGTTACTTTGCACCTTCTTGTATATTCCCTCCTAACCTGTTCAAAAAAGTATATTCTAATGGTCATTAATAATACAGTAGTATCCATTTAATCTATTATATTTTATAAAAAGTTATGAACTCTTAGGTCAATCTCAATGGGAGTTTCATTTGAGTTTCATTTGCATTAAATAGGTTGCCACATAGGTATTGTTGATGACATGGCGGTGTATTTAAGAAGTGAGAGAAGAAATGAGTTTCATCTTCATTTTATTTCATATGACATGGTAGTCTTGTAAACAACAAAATGAAACTCACCATTGAGATTGGTCTTAGTGAAGTGATTGTGACAACTAAGAGAGATGAAGTTAAGTCTCTTCAAGGCTATGGCACAAGAACCATTTGAAAAGTACAAAACAATTATATCTAGATGTGCACTATTTTTTCTATATAAGTATATTGCTATTTCTAATGCAAAAAAAAGAGTTTTACACCATATGTTTAAATCACACGCCAAGAAATGTGAACACTAAACACAAAATCATAAACAAATCGCTTATCCTATATTTCAGGCACATGAAAGGCAACACTATTATACAACTACCAAGTACAAGTAAGTTGTTCTTTTTGTGATTTTTTGTTTTTGTGTCATAACATGCTAATTTTTGTCATTGTCTACCTATAGAAAGTAATTGTAAATTGTCTTTAAGCAAACACATATCGGATTGTCATGTCTAACAGGTCTTTTTAACCAAAAATGTCTATAGAAATTGCATTGAACAAAATCTGCAAATTTAATATAAAAATATGTAATAATCGTCGTATGAAAGAAAACAAAATTCAGGCATCTGAATTTTAGCAAGTTCCTAAACAAATACAAATTGAGTTAGAAAATGCAAACTCATGAACAAAATACCTTTTTTTGTTAGCAAAATGAAAAATAATACGTGATACGTGGAAGCCAAATCATCATCATATATATCAGAAATGCACTAAACGTTGCCAAATCCTGTTTTTTTTTATTAGAAAAGGCAAGAGGCCAAAGGCCCACGTATTGGTGCATTGGGCCCTCATCGGTCTACGCATGGGCCTTAGTGCTCGGAGAAGCCTGCCGACTTGATGGTCCTGCAAAATCGTCAGGTCCAGATTGGCCTTTTGCTCTTTTGGAAAGCGTGATGGATGCGTGGCGGGCATGCGTGCGCCACTGCGCCAACCGTCCCACTAGCAGCAGCACGCCAGAACTTCAATGTTGAAGCAGCGCCGCCGTCCCTTCTAGAAATAGCAGGCCGTGGCCCGTGGGCCTGTGGCTGTGTCTTGCTGACCTTCTGTCAACGGGATTCGGCCACCCGGAACCGGCAAAAGTCCTCTGAACATCCAAATCCAATCAAGCATTCAAGCGGACAAAAACCACGAGTGATCAACACAAAGCGGTGTTCGGACAAAAACGGTTGTGGCTATGGCTTTTGCTAAAGCCGCGAACACATACTCCCTCTTTTCTAATTAAAAATATCGTTATTAATGTCCTATCTCCGTCCTAAAAGAATGTAACTATAAATTACGTGCTACGTAAATTAGTTCATGTTTGACCAAGTTTCTAATAAATAATATTTATATTTATAGATTTAATTAAATTTATTATAAAATATATTTCATAATTAATCTAATGATATTTATTTGGTATCATAAATATTGTTAATTTTTAATTTATAATTGATCAAAGTTAAAATACTAAAATATATTATTGCGCTAGAATGGCATCCTTTGTGAAACGGAGGACGTAGATAATTAACTAATTTATAGAATCTCTCTCTATATATAATTCATATCTTTAAATAAATTTATTTAAAATTCTAGATTTAAATGTCTATCTAATAATATTATCTAATTATATATAGTAGATATTAATATTTTTTCCATATAAATCTAGTCAAACATATTTCTCAATAATAATGACATTTTCTATGCACAAAGTGAGTATAGTAGTGTGCGCAGCAGCAGCCTAGGTTTAGAAGGTGTTTGGATCTCATAGCCTATAATTAGCACGTGTTTTTTATTAGTGGGCTAATTTTAAGTTAATAAAAGCTAATGAGAACTCATTTGTTGTTAGAATCTATTAGCTTTTATTAGTCTAAAATTAGCTCATATTTAAACTATTTTTATGAGATGAACTAATTTTTAGCTTTGGGATCCAAACAAACTCTTAGGGTGTGTTTAGATGCATTCATTTTGCAAAATAAAACACTGTACCACTTTCGTTGTTATTTGACAAACTTTGTCCAAACATGGACCAACTAGACTCCAAAGATTCGTCTCGACATGTACATACTAAAAGTACAATTAGTTATTTTTTTACCTACATTTAATGCTCCATGCATATGTCCAAACATTGATGTGATGGTTGATGTGGTAGAAAATTTTGCAAAACTGGGGCAACTAAACAGGGCCTTATTCAATCGAACACAGCAAAATAGGCAACTAACGTCCTCACCTTGTCCATCATCATTACCACTACCATAAGAATATAAGATGATCGAGAGCGAAAGCATGCATCGTATAATCCCCAAGCACAATTAATGGCTACAGGAAAAAGGTCGTCCGCGGAAAACGACGCTACACGTTCCAGTTCCACAATCTCAACAATAAATTACTAGCTGACACGGACACGGACACACGCTGTCCAATCAAGTTTTTTTAAAAAACACCGACACACACGATCACAGTCACAGACTCACAGCGTCGCTCGCGAACCGATCTGATCCGCGCATCCGGCAGCAAAAACTATCTCCACGCCGAGCACATGTCCTGTGATCCTGTGATCCGGATGGATCGCAAAAACACCAACCGACCCCCACCCACCAGAGGGCCAGCACGCTGAACAGTGAACACAGCTCAGCGCCCGGAGAGTCGCGACGACCCCACTCTGTCCTATGCGCCGGCAAAGTACGCGGGCGTGGGTCCGTCCCGGCCGTCCAAATACGCCACGTGAGAGCTCCAACCGACGGGAGCCGTCCGATGCGACCGCCAGACCGCCCCCTTCCGTCGCATAGGATTTTCCTCCCCAAGCAGCAAGCACGAGCAGTCCCCACCCGTCTTTTCTTCTTGCCGAGCAAGGAGGAAGAAGAGGGTAGGAGGAGGAGGGGGCCGGGACGGTCCGCGCATCCTGCCTCGCGCGCCCTCGCCGCCTTCCTCCGCTCGAGCGGCTCGCTGAGGTGAGCGCCGGGAGCTCGTGCTCAACTCTTGCTCGATGCTGCTCTAACTTATCGAGGGGGGATTAGACTTTTCGAGCGCCTTTTTTTGTACGGAAGTTTGCTTGTTGTTATTGTTCCTAGCGATTTGGTGATTGCGCAAGGAACCCTCGATCACACGCGATATGTTGATGAGGTTTTGCTCCGTGTGGTCGTTAGCTTGGAGGAGGCAATCGCAGGCTTAGGGGTCTCGCAGCTTGCACTGTGTCTGATGGAGTAGAATATCCGTTGCGTCTTGTGGTGACATACTGCCATTTCGTGGAGTAGTTGGAATTCCTAGTTCAGGCAGCAGAGCGCCCGTTAACCGTAGCGGTGGCGGAGAGGTGTGCCGTGCTTGAACTGGGATTTTGCTATTCTGGGCTCTGCTCGTTTACTGAAATGAAATTGGGACTCTGGGGGGTCGATATCCTTGATATCATATAGATTGCTGCATTATGACGGTTTGATTCCTACCTGCCCTGTCCATTAAGATTGCCGTAGTTGGTAGTGATTTATTATGCTACTACTAGCAGTGTTAGCACGCATGTAGAAGACAGAAAAGGCGCTCTCTGTTGGTCTATTTATACACAGAATGTGGCTCTTTATTTCATTGGAGTAGGTATGTTTATAAACACACAAACATGGTAATTCTCCATTATCCATATAGGTTTATTCATACACACGTTTTTAGCATGTCACTATGAGTTTTTCACTGTCTGTGCAAGGCAAAAACTAGTAGTACCTCTTGCGTGGGCTCTGTGAAGTTGCTTTAGTTTACCTCTAAATGTGTTCTGATGCTGCATGTGCTCTGTGAGGTTTTTTAGTTTGCTTCTGAACATCATATGATATCTTTACTGTCTAGACAGTCTGTAAGTGCTTAACTGTGCTTGATTCGATGAGCTCAGTATGTAGTTCAAATGCTAGCATAATTGTACAATCGTAAATTGTGAATGATTTACCATCAGCACTTTTGCTGTGCATGTCTGCTGAAATTCCATTTTTTACTTTGCCTGTCCTGCTTTTTCTCTCCCTCGTATGATCAGATATAGTTATTCTTCTTTATGTAACTTAAACTGAAGTTCTTACAAAGCCTTTTGATTTTACTCTGGTAGGAAATAGTGAAAGAGAACTATGAGTTCAGTGAGTGGTACAACCAATGGCCATGGGAAAGAAGCGGCATTGTATGAGGAGCAGCTGTCCAAGGTGATTTCATGTCACCAGGATTCAATATTTTCTTTTCAGTTTGGCACCCAAATAGCCAATTGTTACCATTGCCTTATATATAACTCGTACAGTGTGCATTCTTATTTTTCTTTTTCTTTTGTGTCAGATTGGTAAAGTTAGAACTGGCCTAGGACAACTATCTGGAAAATCAGCTCTATATTGCTCAGATGCTTCAATTGCAAGGTACCTAATAGCAAGGAACTGGGACGTAAGGAAGGCTACTAGAATGCTAAAGAAAACCTTAAAATGGCGTTCAGAATATAAGCCAGATGAAATCCGCTGGGTGAGATTTTTTCTGTCATATTGCTTTGAAGTATGTGACAATGGTACACGTGTGATTAGGCTTATGCCAGCACGGAGCTTTTTAGCATGCTTTGTGAAACATTTGGTACATTATGACATCTAGTTTGATGGATTATTATCTGGTAGATAATCTTATTTTGCATTTCTTTATGTAGGATGACATATCTGATGAAGCGGTGACCGGAAAAACTTACCGAACTGATTACTTTGACAAGATTGGGCGGAGTATCCTTGTCATGAGACCTGGATGCCAGGTTTGATAATGCTCTTCTGTCGCCTTTTTTTCACCTTTTTTTTTTGAGACGTGAATGTGGGAGTTCCGCACAACACCTTTTTGTTTTTACCATTTTCACTGTTGAATGCACATACTTATAAGCATATAAATACATGTCTAATTCAATCATCTTCTGAATTGTTATTTTATTTTTCAGCATACCAAGAATGCCAATGGGCAAGTCAAGTACTGGTGTACTGTATGGAGAATGCAATTCTAAATCTGCCACATGGTCAGGATCAGATGGTTTGGCTCATTGATTTTGCTGGTTTCAACTTAGGTAACTTGTCAATTCAGGTGACAAAGATGACGGCAGATGTCCTACAAGGCCATTATCCTGAAAGATTGGGTGTGGCAATTCTTTACAATGCTCCAAAGTTTTTGAGCCTTTCTGGAAGGTATGTCTTTACAATCTTTGAGCTTCTTATTTATTTCGTCAGATATGTAGGATGACATGTTCCATGATTACATCATGTACTGACCAATTTCGTTCACCTTTCTATGACTCCAGTAAAAGATTGATGTAACATTTTTGAATTTCCATCTTGATATTGGAGTAAAGCATATTTATTTATGTACTTATTCGATGTGTTCGACTGAGCTTGCTACTGCAGCTAGGGATGCAAGCGCGATAGCACCCGAACCCGCATATAAGCTTAATTCTGTGGGTTTCTCGCGGCATGCTTGCATCCCTGCAGCACTGCAGGCTGCCGCTGCAGAGCAGTCAGCCAGCCATAATGAAACAAGAGAGAGTAACTGAAGTGGAACAGCAGCAGCCATCCAGATGTTGCCTTATAGTTTTGCTGTACATAAGTATCAGTTTCGTATGTATCAAGGAAATTTAACACCTCACGTTACTTTTAGTTAATCATGAATTCATGATACATTTGAAGAGCTAAAATCTAGATCTGAATGTAGATGGCAAGCCCCCTTCTTTGAAAAGAAGACCAGAAACAAGGTCAAATTTGTGTACTCAGACAGACCTGACACCATGAAGATCATGGAAGACCTTTTCAACATGGATGAGTTAGAATGTGCATTTGGTGGCAAGAACCCAGCTACTTTCAATATAAATGATTATGCTGTGAGGATGAGAGAAGATGAGAAGAAGATGCCATCATTTTGGAGCCCTGAGAATTCAGCTCTTGCTTCCGAGCCATATCAGCTGAGCAGCCAAAAAGCCCAAGAAAGCATTTCAGATGTGAAGACTGAAGATGCTGGACCTGCAAAGGGGGAAAACATGGAGACTGCTCCTGAAAAGAGTGAAGAATCGGATACTGAATCTGAAAAGGAGGAACAAGCACGGACTGAATCAAGCACAGTTGAGCAGAAATTGCCAGGAGAAGATAACGCCCCAGCAGATAAAAGTGGCCTTTAATCTGATCTCTGAGTATCACCATGAATGAAACATAAATGCTAAACATTGATAGGAGCTCTACCACATTTCACTAAGAGTTGAACATGAAAGGCGACGGGAAACTCTTTAACACAGCAAATCGGCATGCCTGACTTGTTTTGTAGTCGGCACCTATTTCTCTGCCCCCACAATCTTATTTGAGGAACCTTTTCATGACAGAATGAGATCTAAAGAACTAATACCATAATGCTACCCTCAGTTTTCAATTTCATGACACAATATGATCCGGTGTTCAGTTTCTGCTATGCCCTTGTATTTACTGGAAACATACTATTATATCTGGATGGCATTTTCTATACTCACTAGCAAGACCACAGGCGCTTTCACCAGCAGACAGTAGCTGTTGGGTGCTGTTGGGTGAAATACCATTGTTCACTTGTATTCTGTCTGTTCAGTAACCACCATTGATTTTCAGTTAGTATACCACTTGGTACTTACAAGACAAGTGTTAGGCTTGAAAAACCTCAGCCTTTTCGCTACAATCGTTTCTGATCTTTGTAAGCTTCTATATTATAGACAAAACTACCATCACATGTCAAAACTTTCACAAGTCATCATAGAAGCTGTGTCTCTTGGGTATCGCAGACGAGTCGCAGTGGATCCTAGCGTCCAGAGTTGAGTAGCCCTTTCTGATCCTGCTCCCACTATCTACATCGGCTTCCACCACGAACACGCTGCAGACAGGCCTGTGATCGGAGAGCCTGAACTCGCCCCTAATGTACTGCAGCTGCTCGATGCCCTGGCCGTGCCACAGTATCCGGTCACACCTGCACCAACAGCATGGAACATTCAGAAAATATCAGTCTGCCTCAGGAAGCCTCAAAGCTTTGGGCATGTCTGAATCTTCAAACCAACGCTGTATTTGTTCTGTACCATGCCGGCGTTCGTCGTTTCTTCTTCGATTTGGCGGTCTCCCATACGTATGAGTCGGAGTTCTGCTTGTACTTGTATGTGGGGGCGAAGTAGATCTTGCCCTCCTTCCACCCTTTGAACACTCTCCCGGCTTGTCTCTCCATGGCGAGCTGTCATTAAGATATAAGATATTGTCAGCATCAGGTTTTCTGAGCGAAACCACGGACGGGTATTTTTACTGCGTTCCTCTGTAGTACTCCACTGTAGCATATCTGAAAAAAAAACCTGTTTCATACGGAGTAGCTGATACCTGATCTTTCTCCAATAAGATGTCCCACTCGTTCTCCTCCAGCAGCGTCTTTGTTTCCTCGTAGCTCAACGAGACTCGGTAGTTCAAATCCCCAAGCCATATGATCCGGCTGCAGCATTGCATGGACATTGATTCAGAGGCGTAAGTAAGCGCCAGAGATGTAGAAGAATGATCTGCCATGCCATTGCCATTGCCATGTTTTGTTTTCAAGTGGACGCTTTGCTTACTCGTGGTCAATGATCTTCTCAGGAACGCGCTGGCCGGGCACCTTGCAGATGCGCGGGAACTGCGCGTTCTTGAGGATCTCGGCGACGTCGCAGTTCCTCCGCACCTCGTCGCCCTCCTTCTCGCCGGACGCCAGGTGGCAGCACACGAAGCAGAAGCTCGTGTGGTGCAGCGTCATGCTCACGGCGATGCATCCCTGGTGATTTCAGAATCAGACGCTCGATCCATTGGTGGTATAGTAAGATTGGGCATGCACGAGCACGAGAGAACCTTGTTCCCGAGGCGGCCCATGATTCCCCGGCCGACGCAGTCGACCCGGAGGTGGCCGACGTACTGCACGAGCTCCCGCCGCACCCACACCGACAGGAAGATCCCGACCATCTGCTTCTTCGCGATGAGGCAGTAGTTCATGCCGCCGCCGCCCCTCTGGTCGCCGCCTTCGATGGAGGCCAGCGCGTCGTCGTCGGCAACGCCGCCGCGGCACGGCGAGGCGGCGGCGGCCTCGACGCGGTAGAGGAACTCGCGCATCTCCCGCGCCCGGCGCTGCATGGTGGACGGGTCCGACATGCAGGTGCACGTCTTGACCAGCGCGTTGTCGACGCGGTAGCTCTTGTTGACCATCTTGAGCGGCGGCGGCGTCGGCGACGGCGACGGCTTCTGCGCGGAGAGCAGGCCGCCGCTGGAGGACTTGGGGATGCTGGGATCGCGGATGTCTTGCCGGCCCTGGTACTGGGAGTACTGGGAGGATGTGGACTCCGGCGGCGAGAGCTCGTCGCCGGAGGACTGCCCGTCCTGAGCCGGCGGCCTGTTCAGGGCCTGGTAGATGAGCTCCATCCACTTGCCCGCCGGCTCGTTGTCCTCCACGACCAGCACGTTGCCCGCGTTCAGAGGCACGATCTCCTGAAACCTTTGCGAAGTGCCAAATGCATTAGAGTGCCAAGATCCGAGTATATTATACATGAGAAGAATGATAATGCAGGATTGCATTAAAAAGTTGGCAACGAACGAAATTAATGAATTGGAAAGATCTGTACCCCAAGACGTATATATCGGGCAATCCTTCGATCTGCAGAAACTCTTCGAGGTTAACGCTGCTGTCAGGAGGCTTGCCTCCCACATTCCATGTGCCTACAAACACCCTGCAAGATCGTCAAACACGGTCCAACTTTCAAGTTTACATACCAGAGGAAACAAAAGGGACGCTCAAAAAAATGTGAAAAACGATCGGCATTGCACTAGCTTAGGAACAGCCATCAAGCAATGAGAGCTTGAGCTTTCCAGAAGCAGGCCGGAGCATCAAACTCCAGTCCAAATCGCAAGTTGCTGTTACCGGTACTCCCGGGTGTCGACATTGGGTCTCATGGGAGAATCCAGGCAGAGCGTCAGGTTTTCGATCCGCGTCGTGCAGTGCCGATCTGAAACACAAACAAAGCCCAGCGAGTCGTCAGTCGTCACATCAGGCGCGCACAGGCATAGCACATTCTCTCTCGGCAGTCGGCACGGCAGCAGAGCACAGCCAACGTGGCGCATTGTCATTGTATCATTCTCTCTCTCGAATGATCGGGCGGGCTGGCGGCTGGCATTACCTGAGAAGCTCTTTCGGACAGCCGGGGACGCCTCCAAGAGGTCCATCCCGTCGCCGCTTTTGCCCTCAAAATCTGCAGAAAACAACGTGAAACCATGCATCGGCAATAATCCCAACCGCCGGCCGGCCACGCCGGCGAACGCGACAATCCGCCGGCACCCAGGCACGCACGCAGTCACTCACCGAAGACGATGTCCCGCCGCGAGAGCAGCTTCTTGTCCGCCGTGCCCCTCCCTTTCTTGCGGAAGAGGCCCGACATGAAGGACTGCGAGAGCAAACAAAACAAACCTCATCAGCCACATTGCACGGTGCACGGCACGCACGCACAGCCAGCTTCCGGGAGGAAAAAATGGCCGGAACGCATGGACGGACTGGACGGACGACGGACGGGCTACCTTCTTCTTCTTGCCATTCTTGACGAGGAACTCGTCGACGGAGGCCGGCTTGGGGATGTCACAGGGCGCGTTGTGATTTGACATCCAGCTGACGGTAAAAGACGCGGCAGGACCCTCATCCGGAGGCCGTCGATCGTGGTCCTAGGCTTTGGGGGAAGCGGTAGTACGGGGGCGGGGGCCGAGCGAGGCGGTTGTTTTCTTTTCCCCCGGCAAAGCCAGAGCGAAACGAGGAGTGGTGGGGTAAATGCGGGGGGGTGTCAAAACGGGTGGCGGCGAGGGAATTGTGTTCGTGTCGCCTTCAAATGGAAACGGGCTCGCTTGCCTCCAATTCAGGGGGTGCTTGCTGTTGCTGTCTTGCTGATTTGCTGCTGCTTCCTCTTCCTCCTGGAGCCCGTCCCTGCTGCAGACTTGTTTCTGCTTCTCTACCATGAACTACATGGAGGAGGGATGGAAGAAGATGATGCTGTGAGTGTGAGTTGGCACTTTGGCAGTGAATGGATGATAATAAGCGACTGTACTTCAAGTCAAACCCAACGGGCTTTTGATCTCCAGCTGCAAGATTGGAATCCAATTTGGCAGGGTTCGACGGTACTCCTAGACAGTAACCACGGTGGGTGGTTGACCTGCAGCCACAAATTTTTATACCACCGACTTGTGCCGGCCTAGATGCCACCTGCGCTGCGCGTCAGTTTATGCGCCGCTGGATTTGTGCGAGGCTGAATCTGGAATTCTGCATCCTTCGCGCTTGTCGGCACAACGGATGAATAACAACGCCGCAGAGCAGCTTGCTCGCTGGCCAGGCCAACCAAAAGGATCCGAATCGAATGTCTGCCAAGCTTAGCTAGGATAGAACATTCCGATCACACACGGGGGCAAAAAGGAACTGATGAATGGGGACTGGGGAACAAGCATTCGATAACTGGTGAATGTCTTTACACTGCGCCATTGCAAATATTTCAATCTATGTAAGTGAACGGGGAACGCGAGGAGATAACACGATTGCCATCAAAATCTATCCCCATTTGTATCTATAGCCCATCACCTAAATTGTCCTCTATATTTTACTACCACGTGCTGGAAGGATTCTGAAGAGATAAATGAGCCGCTACAAACTTGTAGGTCTCAAAGATTCCAAATCATGGACGGTAGGAGCTTTGACCCCTTCTTTTGGGACCAGATGCATGTTCGACGGAGGATGAGTAGCAACTAGTAGCAAACAAAAAGCCTACAAACCATCAAGAAGAGTAAATGGTTACTTTCACAAATGTATCCCTTTGAGGAATCGGTTACTATACATGGAAATAACAAATATTTACCTAACAGATGACTACAGAACCATGCCATCGAGCTTCTGTCTGTACTGAGCCAAATTCTGCACCAAAAAAAAAAGTTGGAGATATAAACTTCTAAGACATTTTAAAAGTTTGCACCACAAACCATTACGATTAAAATCAAATAGATTCAGTTGTCTGAACTTTTAATGTTAAGAGCTAAAAACTGTAACTGGTGCTTCTAGATATGTCAATTTGTTTGGAAAAATACAGATTAAATCAGAATGTTGTTTCATCCAACCAGGAAACAGAGAAGATTCTTAGTTTCTTACCTTGGTATAAGCATAGACACCTGCTTCAGAAGGTCCGGCGGGACTTCCTCGCCTAATAAATTTCCCTTCCTTAAATATATACAGCATTGGAATGCCAGTAGACAACTCAAGGCTGATAACCTGAGAAATGAAGGGCCTGTCAACAATCTCAACACAAGAACACTCATTGTGAAAAGTAACTAAAGTACAAAACAAACATAAAATACCTCTTGAGAAGTCAACTTGTCCAAATGCATTATAATCGAACGAAGTGAATTCCCATGGGCAGCAATCATTACATGCTTTCCAGCCACAAGTTTAGGTATAATCTAAGAGAGTAGAGAAAAGAAACATACCAACGTTATGCTACAAAGTTCATGGGGAAACAAAATATTGAATTGCAATGGAGGGCTGTGTTTGATATTATATTAGGCGATATCGACAGAAAAAGATTTAGAATTAGTTGGTAGAGATAACTGCAGGCTAACCATAGTTTCAAAACCAAAGCTTGCAACATCTGACTTTTAAGCAACATGTAAAAACGATAATTCAACTGAAATAACAGTGTCTGACAATATCCTTACTTGGTCTTTGAAATAAGCAACTGCTCTCTCTGCACACATCTCAAGGCTCTCACCATTTGGGGGAGGAATATCATAACTGCGACGCCATTCATGAACTTGTTCTTTACCAAATCGGTCAGCGGTTTCTTGCTTGTTAAGGCCTTGAAGCTCACCATACCTTAGATGGGACAGTAAAATTACATGTGAGGTTCAACAAGAAACACTAAGATGCACCAGATAATCATTCTAGAATGCAGGAAACTCTTACATTCGTTCATTCAACTGCCAAGCTGTTATGACAGGAATGGACTGCTTCTTTGTCTCTTCACTGTATATCTGACTCCACTTGTGAGCTTGTTCACTCTCATTGTGCACAATGATTGGAACCTAAAATGGTCAGTGGCAGATGCCATAACGTCTTAAGTTTATTAATTGCAAACATGAACACACTCAATGTGAATACTGGAAATATAAAAGGGAAAGATTTTAAAACCTTCTTACGGCGATGCTGCATCATGGCAAGCATAGCAGTCATCTGAGCACGAATCAGCGACGAAGTGTATATTACATCAACTGGGATGTTGCATATCCTTTTTCCCGCCTCAATCGCCTCGTCAACACCCTTAGGGGTCAGGGGAACATCGACACATCCAGTAAACAGATTCTTCTCATTCCACAATGATTCTCCATGCCTTATCAGAATAAGTGCGCTTTCACCTACAAGCACGTGAACAAGAACAACAATCTTATAATGTCAGCGAATCAGTGTTTCGTAGAACAATTTTGTGACCACTGCGCTGCTCAGTGCAACTGAACTCAAGAACATACCAGATTTCATTGGAGTTAAGCCACTTTTAGGGCTCCCCGGTAGCTGAACCGGCTCAATCACTGAAGATTGAGAGTTTGAAGCAAAAACTAGACCCAAATTACGGGCACTAGGGCAGAAACGCCCTACTGAAACAGAAAGCACACAGCTATTTCTCTTATCAGGATGGAAGCAGCCTGTGGACAGCAATTTGGATGAAAGTGCATGCTGAGATGTGGAAGTGGCCATCTGTTCCAATATACATACAACAAAAAGTTGAATTCTTACATAGCCAGCTAAGGGCTTAAAGCCCCAATTGAATGTACAGTGTAATCAGTAAAGCCAGCTTATCCTAACATTGAGCAACCTAGAGATAAAATCAAATTAAAAAGAAGGATCATTAGGATGACCACTACAAACAGCAGCAGCAGCTTAAAAATAGCAGCAACCGAATCTATATTAACCCATCAATCAATTAGCACTACCACTCCAGAACCTAAGCAAAGCACGAAGATCACATACGTGGGGAACCAAAGATGCCGAACCCTGGTAGAGTAGTGCCTCGGGAACTCGAAAGGGAGCGGAGGGCCTCGTTTTTCTAGGTTCAGTTGCCCCGGCGGCGGAACCGATCCCTGTCTCCTCGACGAGATCTGCGGCGACGGCACCGGCGGCGGCACGTCGCGGTCGCGGAGATCACCGGGGAGCGGCGACGAAACCGAGGGGCGGGGCGAAAAGGGACACGTTGTCTGCTGGCTGGCTCGTGCTCCCAACTTCTGGTGCGGCGCGGCTCGGTCGGTTTTATAAACGGGCGCCGGACCGGGAGAGCGATGGGAGTTGATTTGGTGGGTAGGTGCCGTGGGAACGAAGAGGGGATGCGTGCCGTCGTTTCTTGAAATTTTCAGGAAAAAAAAAAACTGATTTCAACTTTGAACCAATAGGAGTCACGAGAGTTTCCTGCTGCCTCTGCAGTAACAAGTAGACCATCTTTAATTCAAATGCTTGTACTAAATGAGATTGAGGTGCTTCTAAAGGTTACTCATTTACACCTTTGGTAACACATATGATATTTTAGTTTTATGGTGAATTTAATTAAACCAATTTGATGTGTTAGATGTTATTATATTTCCCTATATATTCTTTAAAAAATAATGTAGTTTGACTTTAGACAAAACTATGTGTATTGAGCGTTTGCGTATGTATTTGTGTAATTGGCAAAAAAAAAAAAAATCATTCTTAGTGATGCCATGTATACTTTGAACATTTGTTGGACTTTATGTGCTATTTATTTGTTTACATACAAATACATATCATGTGATTGTTGCCGTCAGCTATGTGAATAATTTAGAGCTGGGTGTATTCAATTCCAAGTTTCCAACCCATCTACGTATCCAATTTGGGGCCTTGTTTTTTCCGCTCCTTGTTTACAGCAAGGCTGGTTAGCGCGCTTGTCACGCCTGCTATTGGTACGATTGTCAAAATCTCATAAGTGTCTCTGCTCCGCTGTGTATATACGTACGGAAAACTTGATCGGCCTAAACAGTACAAATGTGTTTAGTTTTTACTCTACAAATTTTTCACTTATCACATTGGATGTTTGGACCGTACATAGAGTATTAAATATAGACTAAAAAATAACTAATTATATAGATTCAAAATAATTTGCGAGACGATTATTTTTTTAAGCCTAATAAATTCATGTTTTGATAATATAGTGTTACAGTAAATATTTGATAATTATTAATAATTAGACTTATAAATTCATCTCACGAATTATTCTCCACTTATGCAATTAGTTTTGTTAATAGTATGTAATACTTTAAATTAGTGTGAAACACCTGATATGACATTCCAAAACTTTTTAACTTGGAACTAAACAATCTCTAAATATATCAGTCACTATACCGGTATGTGACCTGCTCAAAAAAATAATTACATGTTGTGTCAGAGGCATTGGCCGTATGAGCGTAAAACACACGCAAGTATTAAGAGGGCGTCGATTCAAGATGCCTACAAAAATCTTTAAAGAAAAAAAGTAGAAAACATTAAATAAAAAAGAAAAAAAAAAGTACAGTAACGCAACCCGCGGGAGGGCGCCCTCTCGTGGGTAGAGATTAGAATATGCCTCCTACGCTGGCCAGGATTTGTTTAGTCGAACTTCTGTGGAGGTGTTTAGCGAGTAAAACAATCGGTAATTGCTGAAACCATGCGCTGCTGCAGGCTGCAGCTGACTTCTCAGGAGCAACAATAGCTTCTCTTAATCTGTTTATAGGTGCGCCCTCTGTTGCTCAACCTCTCTGCCCTTCCATTGTCGAGAAAGCGTTTCTTAGCTGGACCAAACAGCTCTTGGCGCTCCCAAGAACCACCAGCCAATGGCATAGCCTGGCTCTCTCACTATGATCCCTCTTGGCCATAACAAAAAGAGGAGAGGTCAAATCACTCTGAACATTTTTTTTTATAACCCAAGCCCCAGGTGATGTGACAGTAATACTATCCCACAAGCAAAATACTGACGTGGTGCTAATGCGGCTTGGTCCTATTTTACGCTTTCGCTTCCGCAGATTTACGCCTCCACCGAAACCGTCGCACGAGTTGTTGAAGAATTCCACGCCTGAAGACCTCAGTAGGCCAAAGCCTGGCTGCTGTCGGTCGTTTTAAACTGACGAGATGTTTCTGGGATTTTCAGCTATCAGGTAGCCAGCCATGGAAATGCTGGCAGTGGTTACTGGTTAGCTTCGCCATTGTTGCTTCACCAACCTCCCCAATTCAGGCAAGCAGGTGGCCACCGTCTGAACCTGTAGTGCTCACGCGTTCATGCCGCTTGGCCCTTGACTGTCACAAATGGGGGGTTGTTAGTTCGCTCAAAGGATATTCTCTTGACATCGTAGTATATTCCATTTCTGATGGCTTAACAATGGGAGATGAGAATTTGCTCCAAACTATGGAGCAGTAGGATGCACTGCCCTTGCCCCCATGAGCATGGAGAATTTCTAGGTCAGGCGACAGTCAAAGACTCAAAGCTGCCGCGCATGTGTCAGGCACGAGCACAAGACCTCTCTGTATATTCTAAACGTGAGTGTTTTACCAACCAATGTGAAATCATAAGGGGGATTTAGTCGGCATGATTGAATGCTAAAGGTTTGACGCCATTTGCCAATCATGCTGATTGACTGACTGACACAAACAATTCACAATTCCATACCAGCTGTGCAAAACTGTAGCACTTGACATACAGGTGGGATAACTTGGTCGCTTTTGCTGTATCGTATCAAACTTGTATAATGAACAATATGATTTGTCTTTACAAAGTTCCACAATGGCATTGTTTATGTTATAATACGGATGGTTTATATCATTTTTTTATTCGATTCAATGCAAGTCGCCCGCGTACCATTTTGCTGCAATCCAGGTAGCTTTCTGGTCTACAGTAATAGGTGTGGAGCACTGCCAATAGAGTATGGAAAATGAACAGTAGTCCTATGCACAAGCTTCTGCAAGTGGCACTGCAGGTGCTTTCACCACCAATTTTGCATTGGCACAAACACCTTCATCTGCATCTGCCGGATAAACTTGCCCCTGAAACTCTCCACGTGTTCCAGGAAAGAAAAAAAATCTGCCAAAGTAAAATTTCCGATACGTCATTAACAATCATGGAAAAGAAAACAATCGTTTACTCTGAAAAGAAGAGTGCCGATTCGCCAACGTGATTCACTGAAAATCATCAGGAGAGTTGACAATGCTGTGCACTGCGCTATACCAGACCTTATTTGTTCTAGGTCCTGAATATTCCTTGCCATCGACGTCGAGTGCTCACTTGTAAATCCCAACGAGGTAAAGGTCATATAGAAGTGTGGCGTTTCCGGGAATGTTGCAGTCTCCTGTCAAAAAACTAGATGGTCTGAACTCTGTAGTTCTGAACGCATGTTCAGTTTGCTGACAATGCTAAAGGTTAGAGCCATTCTGAAAATGCCTCTCTATGGTGCAGTCAATTGCTATTGCCGCAGAAACTTGTACTATTATTATTTACAAGAAAGGGTGAGAAATTGACCTGAGAAGCAGCCTGCTGGTTCAGGCCCGTACGCCAGTGACGCAGGTATCATGAGCTTGCGCTTTCCACCTGAAGCAGGTTTGCAATGGAGTCATGAAACAGCATGCTGCCAAAGCAAAGCCTCTAATTCACAACTAGCTGCTGAGTTCTGTCCTTACCAACAAGCATGGGTGGCACACCGCCGCCGCCACTGATCCCCTGTTCAAGCCCTCGGAGGATCTGCACGCAAAAAACACGAAAGAAACAAACGA
Organism: Coix lacryma-jobi var. lacryma-jobi; assembly: GCA_009763385.1. Taxonomy (NCBI): domain Eukaryota; kingdom Viridiplantae; phylum Streptophyta; class Magnoliopsida; order Poales; family Poaceae; genus Coix; species Coix lacryma-jobi. The sequence goes on from CM019822.1 coordinate 10,491,301, forward strand.
TCATTTACTGACATGAAAAGGGACGAGCTGCGATGAACGTCGTTTTCATTGAGCAACAAATGCTGCATGCAATTGCACCACACCTTGCCTGCGCCTATGCGCATTGTCAGTGGCCTGCCGCGCTTGTAGCTGCTGTCGAACAGTGTGCCGTCAGGAAATCTTGCAGTGTAGTGCACCTGACGACCGTCAAGAGAGAACCAATTATGCTGGCATGTGTATCACTCATATATACTCGCTCCGTCTCATTGAAAGTGTCGTTACAAAACCGTGTCCCCCTCACAAACACGGTTCCCGAGCGGCAATCTCAATGGGACAGAGGGAGTATATACAAGGGGAATTGTCTACGGTACAGGCAGTCGAAGCAAAGGAAACTGCAGTGCATGCAAGAAACCGTTGGGTCGGTACTGACATTGATGAGCTCGCCGCGCGGGGGCTGGACACGGGTGCCAACCTCGACGTCGCAGTACGCCAGGCCGGACTTGACGAGGCTCAGGTCGCACAGCTTGTCCCCGACCGTGGCGTAGTACTCGACGCGCGTGGCGCCGGCGTCCCCAGCCGGGCTCAGCAGCGCGGCCGAGGCCAGGAACCCCGCGCCCAGCGCCAGCAGCCCCCTCCTGCCCGCCGGCGCCGGCGCGGCGGCGTGGCGAGGAGGAGTCGAGGAAGTGGACGGCGAGGCCGAGGAGGACGACGCGGAGCTGCAGGGCGCGACGGAGAGCGCCCTGCTGCTGGGCTTCGGGACCAGCGGCGTCGGGATTTGGCTGGACGCCACGAGAGACGACAGGGAGGAGATGGGTGGCGCCATGGCTGCTGGTGGCTTGGATTTGGATTATCCCCAAACTGTGGCTGCAAGGCGCGCGGGCTCGGCTAGTTATAGCGACGCCCCGAAATTCGTCGCGCGGAGGCAGCATGGTGCCACAGCCGGTTCCGCAGTGAACCGGTGCCTATACTGCAGGCTCGGAACCGGTTCTGAGCAGTGCCCCAAAGTGAACCGGCCACTGCGCACTGCAGGCCACAGGCCCAGGAGTTTTGCCGGGCCAGGCCGCGAGTTTCGGGGCAGCACGGCTAAGTTACACGCTCCGAGCGCTGGATCTAACCCTTTTTCATGAAACTCCTCGTTGTTAATAAATTCTCATCACGTTCCTGGAGTCCTCGAGAGTAACGAAAAGGACCAAAAGAAAACTTCAAATCGACAAAAATGGCACCTAGCAATAGGGACCTATTCGGTGCAAAAATTAATCTTCAAGGTTGGGCAAGCCTTCTCTCCTAGACCGCGAAGCAGCAGTGGCGCCACCCAGCGCAAGGCACAGCCACCGCCGTCGTCGCCTTCTCCTCCAGGCCGTCAGGACTCCTCGTCGCCGGCTCCACATCCGCGTCCTCGTCCCTCCCCCTTAAAGAATCAAGATCAGAAATATTAGAAGCGGTGCCGCCCAGACCAGGGCGCCACCAGGCCCTCAAGACTCCCTGACGTCGGTTTCAAAGCACCGCACTTCCTCTTCCAAGCAGTCCTCTAGGCAGTCAAGACTCTTTTTTCAGAATCAAGATCAGGAATAGCAGCGGTGGCGCGGGCCAGGCTAAGTCACCGGCTCCTCGTCCATCTCAACAAGACCCCCTCGGAGCGGCCTCTACAGGAGTCAAGACCCCAATTCCAGAATAAATATCAAGTTGCAGCAGCAGCTCCCGCCGCATGCCTCATCTCCGCTGTCGCAGATGCCACCATCGTTGGAGCCTCTGTTATCAGGCAAGAGAATGTACTGAAAGTGCATGTTGCACTTAAGTGTGATTTTGGATGATTTGATGACAATGTTGATTAAAGATCTAATATGTTTGCTAAGTGTGACACAGGGAAATGATTATCTCACTATGTACTTGAAATGTAATGCAAAGCCAAAATGATGGATTGTTGTATGAAGATCATGTCACAAGCACAAAACAAACAATGATATTGATATAAAGGGTTATCGTATTGTGGGATAATCATAGTGCATTTATGTTTGCTAAGAAAGGATTCAAAATGAAGCATGGTTGAATGGCTTGAAATGGTGAAGATAGCAAGGAAAGAGTCTTTGAGGTACTAAGCAAGGGTGAAGGGCAAGCGACGGCTTGGCGGCCGAAGAACCTAGCTAGAGTGAAGAAGAAAGTACTTGCATTTAGTCGAAGGATCAATCAAGCTTGAAGATCGCATCTAGTGGAGAATCGACATTCCTAGCAACAATATTGATTGGAGTGACTTGGCACATTTGGAATTCCATTATATCACTTGAATGGAGTCAAGTCACATGCTCAAGATGGCTTTGCTGAGGGATATCTACTTCTAAACATGACAAGCATTCCTTCCAATATAGAAAATGAAGAGAAGCGGCTTGGGTTCAAATGGAGATCAACTCAAGAGGTTTAAAATTCGTATTTCAATTTATCTTGAGTAAATAGGAAAGCCGTACTATTAAGAGGGATGCAACATAGAGTAGATGATTCTTCATAAGTGCTCAAACCAACCTAAGTGAGACATGAGAGAGCTAGAGCTAACTTTCAGCTGAGTGTTGCACTGTCTGTCCATACCGGACATGTCCGGTATGCATACCGGACATGTCCGGTATGAGCCACAGCAGTGCGGCCATCCGTCTCGCCCGAGCCTTTGCGCCAGGCCTCGGCCTCGGCGCTCAAGCTCCGTCTCGCCCGAGCCTTGCGCCAGGCCTCGGCCTCGGCGCTCAAGCTCCGTCCCGCCCGAGCCAGCCTCGGCCTCGGGCGCTCAAGCTCCGTCTCGCCCGAGCCTTTGCGCCAGGCCTCGGCCTCGGCGCTCAAGCTCCGTCGCCGAGCCAGCCTCGGCCCGGGCGCTCAAGCTCCGTCTCGCCGAGCCTCTGAGCCAGGCTCGGCCTCGGGCGCTCATGTGGAGTCCATACCGGACATGTCGGTATGCATACCGGACATGTCCGGTATTAGCGGAGTTCTGTCTCGCAGCTTGTGTTTGGGCGGTCAACGACTCTTGCGTCGGTACTACCGGAGTAATGGCGGTACTACCGGTAGCCAAATTTGGCCCAACACAGAGAGGTTGCAAAACCCCCTCTTAACTGTCGGTACCACCGACTTGGTGGTCGGTACTACCGAGATCCTATTCGGGGTTGAAAGATGGTTGGTTAAGAGTGCTTCTCGCGCAGTCAAGTCATACCGGACATGTCCGGTATGCATACCGGACATGTCCGGTATTTGCGGATTTGTGGCTAACAGTATCTTTGTGATAGGCGGTACTACCGACGCTTGGGTCGGTACCACCGAGAGTACCACCGGGGTTATAGCGGTACGACCGGTAGGTCAAAATTGGCTACTTCCAGAGAGGTTGTGAAAACCCCTTTACAACTAGCGGTACTACCGACCTTGTGGTCGGTACTACCGAGATCTGTTGGGAAGTTTGAAAGTTGGTCTGTTCAGTGTGTTCCTCACGCAGTAAAGTCATACCGGACATGTCCGGTATGCATACCGGACATGTCCGGTATGAGCTGACTCAGCCAACGGCTAGAAAACGGCTAGTTTCGAATGTGGGCTTATAAATACCCCAAACCTCCACCTTTGGAGGCTGCTGATTCTACTGGTTCCCACACTCATTCTAAGCCTTTCAAAACACTTTCCAACCCTCTCTTAGTGAGTGATTGTCCTCTAATTGCCAAATCCATTTGTGGGTTGAGAGAGATTCAAAATTAGAGAGCAAGCCATCTCTTGAGCACTTGTGCAAATCGTCGATCTTGTTGTGCGCATTCGTTACTCTTGGACTCTACGGTCCTAGACGGTTAGGCGTCGCCGTTGAGCACCCAAGAGATTTGTGGAGTGCCTCGGAAAGTTTGTGAAGGTTCGATCTCTCCTCAAAAGAGATCAACTAGTGGAAGGAGCATAGCGGGTGAAATAGACCGCGGCTAGAGTGACCCGTGGTGTCCTCTAGAGCCCACCTTTGTGGTAGCTCGCAGCCGGCTCAACGGAGAGTAGGACCCGAGGGGGTGCCGAACTTCGGTGAACATGAAACAAATACCGTGTCATTCCTTTGTGCTTTACTTTCGGCTATTTGTTATTCTTCGTTGTGCTAGTTGTTTTGCAAGCAATCAGTTTTATATATACATCATACATAGTGATTGCAGGTTGTGTGAGAAATTGGAGAAGAAAAGGAGCAGTCCCGCACAACCCGTGCATACCGGACTTGTCCGGTATTGATACCGGACATGTCCGGTATTTACTGACTGTGCCCAATTTGTTTAATCCTTGAGCTAATCTTTGTGGTGCAGGGTATTGCCTTCTAGGTGATTAATTTCTAGTCATATACTTTGTGTTTGTCTCTTGAGGGGTTGTTTATACTCCGATTGGGAGTTTCCAAGTAATTGGAAACTCGCATACTAATTGCTTCCGCATTATAAGTTGTAAATTTTCAGAAAAGCCTATTCACCCCCCCTCTAGGCGACACCTTAGGTCCTTTCAATTGGTATCGGAGCTTGGACTCACGTTTGAGCTTCACCGCTTGTGAGAACCGATGGATTCGCCTATGGAGACAAACGTGGTGCTTCTCCAAAATGATGGTTCAAACTTTCTATCTTGGTCATCTTATGTACTCAATGCATTTCGGGCTATTAGCCCCATTATTGAGCATATTGTGGATGCAAGCATATCTCTTTCTATAGTTGATTGGAGCAACTATAAGAACTTGACAAAAGAGGAAGAGATATGTGTGCAACTCAATGCTCATGCGTGTTTGATCATGTTGAACTCATTGAGTGCAGAGGTTCTTAAGGAGGCTATCTACAACGGAGAATCTCCACCGGAGAGTGCTCATGTCATTTGGACTAGACTTGCCCACTTGTATGGGAAGTCCAAATGTGATGAAGCATATGATTGTGATTCAATGGAAATGAAGTCCATTGAGTCATCATCATGTGAGGAAGCCTCAAGAAGCCTCAAGGAAGACGAGCCGGATCGAGGGCTGCCAGCTGCTGCTGCTCTGGACCCTGTCTGTCCATACCGGACATGTCCGGTATGGGTACCGGACATGTCCGGTATCAGCCCAGCAGACAGGGAGCTAGCAGCAGACAGCAACGACTCTCATGCTCGGTGGCGACCAAGTGATGAGTCAACCTCAGTAGCTCATGATACTCATCACTTGTGTCTCATGGCCAAGAAGAACAAGAAGAAAGCAACCAAGAAAGATCAAGAGAAGATTCTTGGTGAGATCAAGGAGAAGGCATCAAGAGATAATCAAGTAGAGAGCGATGAGGATGATGAAGATGATGAATCGCTTGATTATCTCAAGTATGAAGATAAGCTCTTGTTCGTCAACTTGCTGAAGAAAAATGATGAGCTAGAAAAGGAGGTGGATGAACAAGAGCAATCCCTTCAAAATCAAGAAGAGTTCCTCATCTCCAAATTAGAAGAGCTAAAGGCATTAGAAGAAAGGTATGAAAAATTGTCAATTGAGCATGCCTTAGCTACTAACTCTCTATCTAATGTGGAAAGGCTAGAGAAGGAGAAACACACTTAAGGCAAAAATGAGTGATCTCTCATATGAGCACAAGTTCCTACAAGAGGACTTCACTTATCTCAAGTGCTCACATGAGAAGCTAGTGGAATCAAATGCAATGCTTGAGATTGCACATGAGGTTGTTATTGCTATGGTAAAATCCTCTCAACCTCACACTACTACACTCACTAGTGCACCATCTCAATTAAATGTTATTTGTGCTAATGAGTGTGCTTCTCAAGCAAGCCAATCTTCGATTGAGCAAACTCTTAAAGAAAATGCTAGGCTCATCGAAGAAGTGGGAAATCTAAAGAAGGATGTGATTAGATTGAAGGATGAGGAGAAAGCACAACCTTCTCAAGATAACCGTGATATCATGGTGAAGAAGCTTGAGAAGGGTTCAAACCTTGCTTCCTCCAAAATCCAACAATCTAGTCACTCCTCAAGTCATGAGAAAGCAACCAAGGGGCAAGAAACAAAAGAAGAGATTATGCTATGGTTGCGGATTGTATGGACATGAGTGGGCTAAGTGTCCACACAAGACTTGGGCCGACAAATGTGAAGCGGCCGAACAAAGGCATCAACCAAATTGTCCAAGCAAATGAAGAATGATGCACCAAGTCCTTGCCTCAAATGCAACAAGTTGGGTCACCTCACCAAGAGTTGCCCCACATACCAAGAGGCAAGGAAGATGGCTCAAGTTGCAATAAGAAGATGCTATGCATGCAATGAGCCGGGACACATGGTTGATGCATGTCCCAACAAGCAAGACAAGAGAAGAGCAAACAATGGGCGTATTTGCTATGCTTGTAGGAGAAAGGGCATCTAAGCTATGATTGCCCAAATGGTATGTTTCCTAAGCCGAACACATTTGCAAATGATAAGGTGCTTAGGAAGGTCACAAAGGGACTTAGCACTAGTAAGGTGATGTGTTCACCTCATACTAGCTCTAAGGCCACTTGGGTGCCTAAGCACTTGTTGACTAACTTTCAAGGACCCAACAAAAGTTGGGTACCAAAATGTGCTTAGGATGTTGATGTAGGTTCCAATGGTGAGATGAAGGCCTTCGGGGTGTTTGAGTAAGCAAAATGACATCTCAACTCAAACTATCAACCTATGTTGTCAATATTACCCTATATGGTTGACCCGAACACTGTGTGATGATCGATTTCATTTTTACTCATCTCCACCATTGTTGATAAGTGCCTAAAACTTAGTAATCAAATGAATTTAATTAACCTTACGACATTTGTCATTCGATGCTCTTAATGGCTCTCTAGTAGAGCATTATCTTTGATGAAGTGCAGGGAAGTGAAATGAACTAGAGCCAAAAGGAAATCTCAGAAGTGGCTGTTTACTGGTTCTGATTTGCAAATACCGGACTTGTCCGGTATCGTACCAGACATGTCCGGTATGAGTTACTCACTCTGTTAAGACCAGTGACTCCATATGCAGATTTGGACAAAGTCACTTCATACCGGACTTGTCCGGTATGGCTACCGGACATGTCCGGTATGGGCAGAGAAAGGATGAGATTTCTGGATTTAGAAGAATTGCTAGATCTTTGTGGACTAGTCTTTTGCTCTAACTAAATACCTGCACATTAATCTATACTGAGTGTTTGTAAGTAGTACTTGAACTTAATTCAGGATTTGGCAAATATATGTGTCTTGGTCAAGGTAGAAAAACATTCCCTTTTCCTTAAAAGAAAACCAAAGTGCTTTCACAAGTAATTCAAAATGACTTGAGCACCTATTAAAGGGAAGTTTAGTTTCTACCTTGAACCATTGTGATCTAACAATTCCTCTAAAGTGATGTGATAGTTCTTTAAATGAAAAGGAGATCACTTTGACAAAGGCATGATCACTTGACAAGTCAAGTCAACACGAAGATGATTATGCCATGATTACTCTTAGTGGAACAATGTGAGCTCAAGGCCAAGGTATGTGTTTACATACATGCTATGTAAGTGCATACAGGATTCATAATGCTAGTATGTGCATTTAGGATGGTTGAGCAAGTCAATTTGAAATTCTAACTCAACCTATCAACCTATTTCATCATACTTGCTTATATGGTTGATCCGCTGGTAATCTAAGTCTGTCTTATCTATCTCTTCATCTTCACCATGACTTAGAGCACCAAACTTGGTAGGATAGCCATCATTTCACCACTTATGCTCACATGTTCATTATTTGATTTATTTGTGAAAAGTTGGCTATGGAAAAAACATCTTTGATTCATTCTCTGCACTGTCATGCCTACCGGACATGACCAGTATGAGAGTGAGCTGCCTATCCTTGCCTACATGAGATTTGAGCTTAATTCTGCTTGTGTAATGCTAATTATCTTAACTCAGATCTCATATTGTTTTGTCTCAAGTGATTTGTGCTTAGAATTTACTCTCTTATCACATATGGAAAATTACATTTGTTGGCCAAAGTTGAACTTTGACTCTCACATTCTTAATGGAATGAAAGTGCTTGGAAAGGAATTCAAATACTTGAAGCACTAATTGAGGGGGAGCTCAATTTCAACTTTGTGCCCTTTATGAGCTAATAAGGTTTATCTAGCATATGTTGTAGTTCATCTTGATCAAGTTGACTTCTTGATGAGGACATGACTATTTGACAAGAAAGGTCAACAAAATCATCACCATGTCATGATTATGCTAGGTGGAACTTGTGGGCACAAGGCAAAGGTATGTTTTTAATATGTGCATTGAAAGTGCATAATAGGCCTATAATATGCTAGCGTGTGCACTTATGTGTGATAGGATAGATATTTCCAAATTCCTTACTAGCATGAGTAGGAAGTGTGTGTTTGGGAAAATATTTGACACTTGGTCTTTGTGACCTATCCATGACACTTGTAATTATTGTTCCCTTGATTGTTTGATGGCTAATTACAAGTGGCATGGATCTCTCTCAAGTCCTATATCTCTAAAGTAAATTATATTCCTTGATAATCCTCTTGTCAAAACGAAACATGGACATAAGGTTTCTCTCTAATCTTTAGTGTGTTGAAAACCTTGGATTAACATAGAGAAAAGAAAACTTGAGATTTGGACACAAGTACTCTTTGTGAAATCATATGAAGAGAAGAGAATAAAATATGATGGATTACATGTTCGAGGAAAGAAAGGGGTTTTGGATGAAAAAGAAGCAAATCTGGAGCTGTTGGACATAATCTGCTAATATCGGACTTGTCCGGTATCCATATACCGGACATGTCCGGTATAAGCAGAAAGCTTCTGGACCAAACCCGCAAATACCGGACTTGTCCGGTATAGATACCGGACATGTCCGGTATGAGCGGGGGACATAAGGACAGCGTACCCCTTCGGGCTCTCTTTCTCTCCCTCACTTCTGTTCTTCCCAAACCGGCCAAGCAAGGAGCCGACCATCTCCACCCACGGCGACCTAGTGCTCCCTCCATAGAAAAGTGAGAGAGGGAGAAGGATTTGGAGAAGGATTCCATCAAAAGCAAGTGCCGGTGTTGGATTTGAAGTTTTCCCTCGTTCCCTCTCATCCCAAGGTATTTCAAATCCCGGACTTGTCCGATCTATTCATCGCTAAATCATTCTCAAATTCCTTCGGTCAAGATGTTGGATTCATGGTCTAGAAGCAATGTATCAAGTTTGAGATGGATTGGGTTTGAATTGGTGGTGAACCGAGGAACCCTAGGAGGGGGTGCTGTGAACGTCCATACCGGACATGTCCGGTATGAGACCGGACATGTCCGGTTTTTCCCAGCAGAACAGAAAACTTTCTGTTTTCTCGGTTCAGGCCCTCCATAGTTGATGTTAGGGATTGTATTGGATGTCTATAAGTGTGTTGTAAACCTAGTGATCAAGTTTGGTCTAGGTGCTTGCAATCCATGAGGCATTTAATCGTATCTCTATTAATTCAACTAGTTTTGACAAATCCTATAAATATGCTTCTGAGACATCTTTGTGGATTGTTTGGTCACAGGGCAGCAGCTATGAGTGACAGAGTCGAGCCTCGAACCAAGACGAGACATGATCCAGCTAGGGAAAGGCATAAGAAGAGGAGGCAAGATTCTCACTCCGGCTTGTCAATAGGAGGCAGCAGTGGCAGTGGGAGTGGTAGTGGTCGTGGCACTACTAGACCTCCAAGGGGAGGTGCCTCTAGAGCTCCTTATCAGTTGCAGCTCATGATGACATAGAGGAAGAAGAGGAAGAGGAAGAAGTGGAAGAAGAAATTGAAGAAGAAGAAGAAGAAGAAGAAGAGGAAGAGGAAGAAGATGCACCTCAGCAGCAGCAGGAGGGTTTACACTTTGGGGCTCTTGCGATACGCCCTGCTGCCCTGATTCCTGCTGGGTGGCTCGTGTGGACTATCGGGAGTCCGGTGGTACACAGAAGGCCAGGAGAGAGCGGAGGAGAGACCCCAGGGGTCAGGAGAGGAACATCTATGATTACAGGTTTCACACCTTGTTCCACATTGACTATTATGAGAAGGTGCTTCTGACCAGAAACCCTGTGATCATTAGAGCTCAGTACGTTGATTGGCAGCATGCTAGAGATCATCTCCGTCCTTCAGTTGAGCATGCTATTGCTATTTGCCAGCAGACAGGCCTCTACCGCATTCTGGAGTTTCAGCATGATTGGTGTGATGAGGTGATAGCCCAGTTCTATGCCACCCTATATGTTGAGGAGTCTGACGAGATTGATGAGAAGCGCATGAACTGGATGACTGAGGGTGTCTGGTACTCTGTGTCTTATAGGGAGTTTGCAGGGTATCTTGGCTTTGACGAGGAGGATCTTCAGAGAGCTTGTATTCACGATGAGGTTGTGCTTCCTCCAGAGCAGCTTGGGTACATGTACCCCCCACCTCTACCTGCTGGGGCAGTTGTAGGGAAGGTGAGAGGCATTCACCCTACCTATGGCTATCTCAACAGGATGCTCAGGGCCACTATTGATTGCAAGTCAGGAGACAGAGGGACACTTGCAGATTACACGAGGAACCTCCTGCACAGGTTAGCACCAGGAGCACAACTTTCAGTGTCTTTGATTTTATCTGGTATGAGATCAAGAGAGTGGGTGAGAGGCCACTCAAGGGATGTGGATTTGCACCATACATTCAGCATATGATTGAGCAGCAGATTGGTGCCACTTTCACCTATGACCACTCACACAGGCCCTTGAGGTTCCAGGCAGATCTTCTTGAGTCTCCTATACCTCCACCTGGACCAGGGGCAGTTCCAGCAGCAGCAGAGCCACAGCCAGAGGACCCAGTTGCAGCAGCAGCAGGAGGAGCAGCCGTGGCAGGCTCGCCACAGCCACACACTCGTTCACACTTGTGACACCCCAATTTTAAGGACAAAATTGGAGCACAATATATGTATGCCAGGATCAATTTTCATACATATATCCACATCATAGTAAATATCAAAACAATGCTTTATTAATAATAACGAACTTTATTACATAAATGACCCTCGGGTCTGAAATAAAAAGGTACAGACTCATGATAACAGACTCTAATGAAGACTCTGAAGTAGTCGCGGAAAACGGGACTCCATCTCCACAGGAAGGTCGACCGGGGGTAGCGCCATCCTAGTACAGGTCGTCAGGGTCGAAGCCACCGTCCTCTGGATACTCCGGCTCCTCGTGAACGTAGCCACCAGTGTCTCCGTAATCGCCAGCGTCTGGGTGGGGTAGCAGGGGGACAAAGAGGAGGGTGAGTACATCGAAATGTACTCCGCAAGTGTAGGAAATATATGTTTATGAGGCTTAAAACAAAGGTAGGCTGACTTTGTTTGACTCAAGCGCCTAAAGCGACATATCCTATTATTCCTATTAATCCTATGCACCTATTTACTAGGTTATAGACACAGAAACTGTAGAAAAGTAACAACACTCGGAGTCGCACCGAGTAACCAACACTTGGAGTCACACCAAGCAACCGCACTTGGAGTCGCAACAAGTACCCACACCTGAAGTCCATCAGGCAACCGCACCTGAAGTCCATCAGATGACCCGAACTAGCAACCAGTAACCAACTAATCTCAAAGAAGTCCAAGCCGCTCGTGACCGCGAGCACGGCTGATATATCAGTTTTACACTCTGCAGAGGTTGCACATCGTTACCCATGAGTCGTGCAGATCCCGTCACGCTAAACACTGCCAAGGTGCATAGCAGGTTGCACTGCAAGGCCTTTACAAAGTCCCTCCAAGTCTGTGTTACACGTACTCTAAGGTTTCTCCCCTGTCCATAAGTCAACGACCCCAAGGGACCCCTCTTGAGCCACTAAACAAACCCCGTGTAGCATAACTTAGAGGATACTAATTAATTAGCCAGGTCCAGCCCATCCAGATCTCATGGTTGCGCTGTCAAGCCGGGTTACATGCTCTGAGAACCGGGTCCTAGGGATCCAGGCAGGATATGTCTAGCACGAGCCCCGAACCAAAAACCAAAGCAGCTGCCGAGTCCCACGGCACAAATCCACCAATACGGTTCCATCCTGCCGGATTTACCTAAACCATGTTTCTACAAAAGTTACCATGCCCACATCGTTTCATAGTTCATTAATCAGGATTAATTATATTTGACCATCATCCCATCCCAACATGTCTGCAGGGCTAAGCAAGACTTCTACCCGAACAACCCAAAACAGGCGACAAGGATAATATAACAATAACTAGCAAACCATATCATGGGATTCAAATTAATGACAAGCATGCATCTACAAGATCTAACTACTCTAGTACCAAAAGTAAAATGAAGTAGGTGCAAGATGTTCAAGGACACTTGCCTTCGGGCTGGGTCGAATCTGCAGGGTCACAAGGATGGTCTGGAGCGTCCTCGTACTCCGCACTCTCTGGCCCAATCAACATACATGGCACATACCAAGCAAGATAAGAAACAGTACAACAAACAGTATGAAAACAGTAAACAAACAGATCTACTGCGTAGAGAACGAAATTATGAATCTAACGCAAGTTGAATGGGTCAAATCGGAGTTAAAACGCAAAAGTTATAAGCATTTGAAGTTGGATGGCAAAACTGTAAATAGATCAAAGTCATTTTCGGTTTTAAAATAAAAGAAACCAGGTTTTAAATGGCATCAGGACCGGGGGTCATTTTGATGGAAACGGAAGGGCTAGAACGCGAGTTTAATTAGACTCAGTGAATAGGAAGGATGGACTGCGGGTTTATTTGGCCTATCTGGAGGGGCTCAAGTGCAAAAGTCGCGAGGCTGGTCGGCTGGCGCGTGCGGGGTGTCTGCGTGGCGCCACGCGCCGAGGCTAGTGGGCTCTTCTCCGTCTCGCCCGAGGCCAGCGGCTCTTCTCCGTCTCGCCCGAGGCTAGCGGGCTCTTCTCCGTCTCGCCCGAGGCCAGCGGCTCTTCTCCGTCTCGCCCGAGGCTAGCGCTGGGTTAGCCTCGGCCTTCCTCCTTCCGACTCGCCCGAGGCTAGCGCTGGGTTAGCCTCGGCCTTCCTCTTTCCGACTCGCCCGAGGCTAGCGCTGGGTTAGCCTCGGCCTTCCTCTTTCCGACTCGCCCGAGGCTAGGATTAGATCGGGCGGTCGGCTGGCGTGTGCGCCATGTGTCACCCGTGGATTGGAGCGGTGCGCCATGCGGCCGGTGAACCAGCTGACGCGGCTTGTGTGGACTGGGTCCATGGTGCTATGCACCTGGTGCATACCGGTTCGAGATCGGACGGCACCGGATAGAGGAGTGGGGGTGCTGGCGGCGCCGGTGAGACTAGACGCGGCGGCGCAGGGGCTCTACGCGGCGGCGCCATAGGGAGCTCGCCGGAGTTCGCTCGGGAAGGGGCCTAGGGACCAGTAGAGTCCTAGGGGAGAGGCGGGATCGGACGAGGGCCTTACAACGGATCCGTAGACGCGCTTCTCGCCGCCGATGGAGGTTCGGAGTCGGCTGGCAGCGAGGTCGTCGCGGCGGCGGTGCTTGTGTACTCCGGTGAGGTCGCCGACGCAGCGCTCCTGCTCCGATTCGCTTCGGGATAGGTCTCCTGGACGCGGCGCGTGATCGTGAGGCCGAGGGAGGGAGCGACGAGGGCCGGGGGTGGCTCTCTGGGACGGGACGAGCTCAAGCCGAGCTCGGTGGCTACTAATGGCGGTGGCGGCGCGGGTGGGCGAGAGAGGGCCTAGGATTCTGGGGGGAAACTACTTGTAGGTCGAGCGGGAGGGGTGGCGGCGCGATCCGATCGACTATGGCGGTGGTTTGGTGGTCAGGAAAGGGAGAACACGGCGCGGCGGCTGTGGCTACCTGAAGGCGGACGGTGGCGCGTCTGGGAACCAGGGAAAAAGGGTGGGCGCAAAGCGGAGGGAGTCGACTATGTAGGCCGGGGTCCTAGAGCTGGCGGCGCGATCTGGTTCGGGTGGATGGGCCGGAGGGTTCGGAGAAGGCTGTTGGAGACGAGCGGTGGAGGAGAGATGCCGCGCGGTGTCTGCGTGCAGAGGGAAAGGGATAAACCCGACATGTGGGGTCACGCTGTCAGCCACCGTTGGGATACGGGGAAGAGGCGTGGCCTGGTTGGGCCGCTGCGGGAAGCAGGCCGACGGGCCAGGCCGGAGGGAGAGGGGGAAACGGATGAGATAGGGGGTTGGGCCTTTGCCAAATCTTTTGCCTTTTTCTTTTTATTTTATTTTCCAGATCCTTTTCAAAATTCAAAATCAAAACCGTTTCAAATCAAAACATTTCGCAAAGTTTTAGAAACATTTTCCTTAGGTATTGAAAATAAAACTTTGGATTTGATTTTATAAATTTTTCATAAATATTTATTTGTTTTCTAAATAGAATAAATTCGATTCGCCCTATACGAGATTTAATAAATTCTTTTTCACCCAATAAAACATGCAACGGCATGAATGCAACAAACATCTGGTTAGAATTTTTCCTCCATCTAGGGTTTTGGCCATTTTCTAATTTATTTTTAATTAATTAAACACCAGGGGTGTTACAACACTCCACCTCTCAGGGACGTGGCAGGCAGCGCTCTCTCTTGCGCAAGGTTCTTAGCAGTATTCTCGGCGTGTGCAAGGATGTCAATGTGATCAAGGCTCAGCAGCACCGTGAGAGGCAGGCTAGGAGAGAGGACTCGAGGACGCTGAAGATGCTTCACGAGCACTACAGGTTTCAGCCCCCGAGATCCCCACCGTCAGATGACGAGACTGAGCAGCCTGAGACGTTTGAGCAGCAGCAGCAGAGGTATGAGAGGGAGTTTGACGACCTTTCAGTGCGTCAGAGACAGGGAGCAGAGTCAGAGCAGCAGAGTCAGAGGCAGGGAGTAGAGGCTGAGCAGCAGCCCCACGACACTCCTCCTTCAGCTCTCAGGTTCTCCACAGACCCCCTACTTCGTCCTAGCTCAGCTGAGGAGTTTGCTTCAGACGTGTGGGACAGCTTCCTTGGTGGTACCTACGGCTACCCTGACCCAGGACAGAGCTCTCGGCAGCCTGGGGACGACGACGAGTGACAATTTCGCCTGCGGCCCCCTGGTGTCATCCTTGAGCGACACCTTTACCTTTTTTGGAGATGGATGACAAAGGGGGAGAGATAGTTGATTAGAGCTTCCAGACTTCATGTTATCAGTTATGTATCTTGTATCTGGAGTTTTGTACTGCAGGTGGTTTAGTTCTCAGAGTTTGAGGTTTATTGTAATATCATGAGTCATGTATGAGTTCTTTAGTGTATCCGATATCAGAGATATCTTTGTGATGAGACATGATCCTTATCTTGTAATATACTGTAATAAATCTATCTTAGTGGTTATGGACTTGAGAAATCTTTGTGTGAGTGCTATGTGTTGTGATATGAGTAGTAATTCATTCTTTATAAGATCTTTACTTACTAGGTGTTGCATATGTCTTGGTGTATTGTTTTTCATTTATTGACTTGTGTGATATATCTTGTCATATGCATCATGATCTATATTGCTCACACACTTGCATTTCTCGGATGCAATGATTTGGGGGAGTTTCCAACTCACCTTAGTATGTGCAATTGACTGTTGAGGTCCTTTATGAATTCAATTCATATTGCACATATTAAGGGGGAGCTCTTCATAAATCATTGAACCCATAAGCTTATTGTTTATCCTTTGGTAAAATTTAATCAAGGTTGTCATCAATCACCCAAAAGGGGGAGTTTGAAGTGCATGTTGCACTTAAGTGTGATTTTGGATGATTGATGACAATGGTGATTAAAGATCTAATATGTTGCTAAGTGGACACAGGGAAATGATTATCTCACTATGTACTTGAAATGTAATGCAAAGCCAAAAGATGGATTGTTGTATGAAGATCATGTCACAAGCACAAAACAACAATGAGATTGATATAAAGGGTTATCGTATTGTGGGATAATCATAGTGCATTTATGTTTGCTAAGAAAGGATTCAAAATGAAGCATGGTTGAATGGCTTGAAATGGTGGTGAAGATAGCAAGGAAAGAGTCTTTGAGGTACTAAGCAGGGTGAGGGAAGGGCAAGCGACGGCTTGCGGCCGAAGAACCTAGCTAGAGTGAAGAAGAAAGTACTTGCATTTAGTCGAAGGATCAATCAAGCTTGAAGATCGCATCTAGTGGAGAATCGACATTTCTAGCAACCAATTGATTGGAGTGACTTGGCACATTGGAATTCCATTATATCACTTGAATGGAGTCAAGTCACATGCTCAAGATGGCTTTGCTTAAGGGATATCTACTTCTAAACATGACAAGCATTCCTTCCAATATAGAAAATGAAGAGAAGCGGCTTGGGTTCAAATGGAGATCAACTCAAGAGGTTTAAAATTCGTATTTCAATTTATCTGAGTAAATAGGAAAGTCGTACTATTAAGAGGTATGCAACATAGAGTAGATGATTCTTCATAAGTGCTCAACCACCACCTAAGTGAGACATGAGAGAGCTAGAGCTAACTTTCAGCTGAGTGTTGCACTGTCTGTCCATACCGGACATGTCCGGTATGCATACCGGACATGTCCGGTATGAGCCCACAGCAGTGCGGCCATCCGTCTCGCCCGAGCCTTTGCGCCAGGCCTCGGCCTCGGCGCTCAAGCTCCGTCTCGCCCGAGCCTTTGCGCCAGGCCTCGGCCTCGGCGCTCAAGCTCCGTCCCGCCCGAGCCAGCCTCGGCCTCGGGCGCTCAAGCTCCGTCTCGCCCGAGCCTTTGCGCCAGGCCTCGGCCTCGGCGCTCAAGCTCCGTCCCGCCCGAGCCAGCCTCGGCCTCGGGCGCTCAAGCTCCGTCTCGCCCGAGCCTCTGAGCCAGGCCTCGGCCTCAGGCGCTCATGTGGAGTCCATACCGGACATGTCCGGTATGCATACCGGACATGTCCGGTATTAGCGGAGTTCTGTCTCGCAGCTTGTGTTTGGGCGGTTCAACCGACTCTTGCGTCGGTACTACCACAGTAATGGCGGTACTACCGGTAGACCAAATTTGGCCCATCACAGAGAGGTTGCAAAACCCCCCTCTTAACTGTCGGTACCACCGACTTGGTGGTCGGTACTACCGAGATCCTATTCGGGGTTTGAAAGATGGTTGGTTAAGAGTGCTTCTCGCGCAGTCAAGTCATACCGGACATGTCCGGTATGCATACCGGACATGTCCGGTATTTGCGGATTTGTGGCTAACAGTATCTTTGTGATAGGCGGTACTACCGATGCTTGGGTCGGTACCACCGAGAGTTACCACCGGGGGTATATAGCGGTACGACCGGTAGGTCAAAATTGGCTACTTCCAGAGAGGGTTGTGAAAACCCCCTTTACAACTAGCGGTACTACCGACCTCTGTGGTCGGTAATACCGAGATCTGTTGGGAAGTTTGAAAGTTGGTCTGTTCAGTGTGTTCCTCACGCAGTAAAGTCATACCGGACATGTCCGGTATGAGCTGACTCAGCCAACGGCTAGAAAACGGCTAGTTTCGAATGTGGGCTTATAAATACCCCCAAACCTCCACCTTTGGAGGCTGCTGATTCTACTGGTTCCCACACTCATTCTAAGCCTTTCAAAACACTTTCCAACCCTCTCTTAGTGAGTGATTGTCCTCTAATTGCCAAATCCATTTGTGGGTTGAGAGAGATTCAAAATTAGAGAGCAAGCCATCTCTTGAGCACTTGTGCAAATCGTCGATCTTGTTGTGCGCATTCGTTACTCTTGGACTCTACGGTCCTAGACGGTTAGGCGTCGCCGTTGAGCACCCAAGAGATTTGTGGAGTGCCTCGGAAAGTTTGTGAAGGTTCGATCTCTCCTCAAAAGAGATCAACTAGTGGAAGGAGCATAGCGGGTGAAATAGACCGCGGCTAGAGTGACCCGTGGTGTCCTCTAGAGCCCACCTTTGTGGTAGCTCGCAGCCGGCTCAACGGAGAGTAGGACCCGAGGGGGGTGCCGAACTCGGTGAAACAAATACCGTGTCATTCCTTTGTGCTTTACTTTCGGCTATTTGTTATTCTTCGTTGTGCTAGTTGTTTTGCAAGCAATCAGTTTTATATATACATCATACATAGTGATTGCAGGTTGTGTGAGAAATTGGAGAAGAAAAGGAGCAGTCCCGCACAACCCGTGCATACCGGACTTGTCCGGTATTGATACCGGACATGTCCGGTATTTACTGACTGTGCCCAATTTGTTTAATCCTTGAGCTAACCTCTGTGGTGCAGGGTGGGTATTGCCTTCTAGGTGATTAATTTCTAGTCATATACTTTGTGTTTGTCTCTTGAGGGGTTGTTTATACTCCGATTGGAGTTTTTCTAAGTAATGGAAACTCGCATACTAATTGCTTCCGCATTATAAGTTGTAAATTTTCAGAAAAGCCTATTCACCCCCCCTCTAGGCGACATCTTAGGTCCTTTCATGTACCTCCACCCACCAAAGACACTAGGATGCCCGGTGAGAAATCACAGCCTCTCAGCTTTTATAAACCCATGAATCAACAAGTCCTTTTGCTCAGAAGACAGTTCATTTTTGCTTTTGTGCATTTTGTATGAAAGATCATCATATGAACTATGAAATGTCCAACTGACATCTACTATCCATACATATTGCAATATTGTCTTAAAACATTCTAATTAGCTTCTTCGGCATCACAGTCACACTCCTTTCCAACTATTGAATATTTGAATGTATCATATTCTCATAACTTCCTGATTGTGTATTTCCAACTTCCTGAACCTATTATTCTAACAACGATTATCGATACTTGTAACTTGACTTATAGTTTCTGATTCTTGTTTGCATGCTTGCAACTAGTAAGGCCCTATGACAGCCTGTGATTGCATAACCGCGACTGATTACGAATATTGGTTGTATACTTGTAACTAATTTGTGGAATGATACACAATTATATAAGAATGTTGTTTTAGAGTGTTCTTCATGCTTTTCGTTTATGTGGACATTCATTGGGGTGTTCTTGTTGTAAATTTACAATCTGTATAATGGAGCGCATTATCTTCAGCATATTTGTAGTGAAACGTTTTTATTAAAGGAATTATGCAATTTTTCAGAAGGGACTTATAAACCAAGAATACAAGGATCAGAATCAAGCTGAGAATGATGATGATGAAATATCTTATTGCACTATTCAAGAGTCCTGGACCACCCAAACTATTGGCTGGGAAGAGAATATACCCCAACAATCAACGAAGCACCATGTGATTAGTGATGCAAGGACGATAGGATATCATGTGGAACACATGGTCTCTAAGTCCTATTAATCTTATGAATCACTTGTGCCCCAAAAGGCAGTTTTTTTGTCGTAGCATTTTATATAAAAGCATGATATAAACTTTGAAACGTCCTATTGCCATCTGCTATGTATACATATTTGGAACATTGTCTTAAAGATTTCAGTGAGTCTGGTTGGCATCAGTGCCACTCTCCTTTCTAACACTAAGTTAACGTTGGTATGATTATTAATGGATTCGAATTTGAAAGGATAAAGCACAATTGCAGTCTAAACTCCCACGAAATGATGCAGAAGATTTGTTATCCTCACTATATTTCTAATGAAATACAAAATGACAATCTTCGCAAATGCCACATAGATGTGAAACACAACTATGAAAAACTCATGATTGTTGGCTTCTTAAACTACCATTTCTACTCATGTGGTGTTTCTATTTCGAGCCTTTGTCCTCATGTTTTACAGATGAGTCTTTTTATTCTTAGTTTTGTTTTTAATGTAAACTAAGTATAACAAAATATACTAACCATAAACAAAATTTATGTAGATCTTACTCCATGAGTCCCTTACATACATATTTAATCTTTACACCCTATTATAAAAATATCTTTGTATTATGTAAATGTTTATTAAACTTAGTATTGTTGTCCATGCAAAAAAAAGTTGTGGGAGTGTTTTCTCTAACTCATTGTATACTCTTCATTCATAGCTGCAGAAATAAAAATGATATTTGGTCGTTGCAAAACAAAGCAAAGTCACCAAATGCAGATCTTACAAAAAGGCAGTAAACATCAGCGACCAAAGAAATGAAAATGCATTACACAATGTGGAGAATTCAGCAAACAGAAATGTGATGAGCACTTTATATCAGTTTTTTCAGAAGAGAAAACTTACAAAGACAGTTGAACTGTCAGGAACCACCAGATGTTGTAGAATATCAAATGTTGCTTTAATGGGAACAAGGGTTATCCTCAGGAGAAGCATAAGTTGTTTATACAAGTTACATAGAGAAGGTGGATGCTTTGGCGGTTCGTACAAAATTCTTGATAGATGAAAATCTATTTATTGCTCTTGA
The DNA here is from genome assembly GCA_009763385.1 of Coix lacryma-jobi var. lacryma-jobi. Taxonomy (NCBI): domain Eukaryota; kingdom Viridiplantae; phylum Streptophyta; class Magnoliopsida; order Poales; family Poaceae; genus Coix; species Coix lacryma-jobi. The sequence continues at coordinate 10,511,520 of CM019822.1, forward strand.
GATTGAAGCAGAGAATTATAAGAAATATAACAAAGGAGGGGGTTGTGCAGATATGCAGCGGTTTGCATGGATGGTGCAACAAATCTTTAAATCTGATGATATGTCAAGCGAGATTGAGCGATGTATTGCAATTATACAAAGAGTTGGCACTGACTATGAGTATCTTATTTCTTATGATTGCTTCCCCATGGAGCATAATCAGCTTGTCGCCGCTTTCATGCAGCTGTACTCGAAGCTTTTAATCATGGAAGTGTCAAACGCTATTGAGTGCAAATTTGTCCTAAAACACTTGCATCAATTTAATGGCTGGTCAGTTTGTGATCTACACAATTGTTACTTTTTAGATACCTATTGGTGGAGAGATCCAAAAACAGGGAATCTTACAGAGTATGGAAGTGATATGAGATCGCTTCTAAAATTGATCAGAAATACCTTTCAGCAGACATAATACTAAGGACAGTTGACAGAAATGGAAGAATCACTTTGGTTGAAGAAGAATATGATTATATACTGAATGATCAGTTCCCTGAGCTCATAAATGAGTTTATAAAAGCTATGAGTATTGCAGATACCTATCATATCTTAATCTAAAGTACATTATGGTCTGAACCAGTGAATGTCTGTATTGCAGATACCTAGCGGATCTTAATCTAAAATACATTATGATCTGAACCAGTGAAGTTCTGTATTGTTGGACTAAAAGCTATGTTGAATCTGTAATCTGACATTGTGTGTTTCTGTTGGATTGAAATTTTCCAATTCAGCTTCATGATCTGAATCTGGACAAAACAAAGTTTGATAGTTTTGGTAGTCAAGGTTGTGTTGAATCTGTTCTGTGACATTAGGTGTTCCTCTAGGATTATTCCAACTCAGCTTCATGTCTAGTTGACTCAAGGTTTCTTTTTCTACTCATATTCTTGTATGCTAAGCATGGTTTTAAATAGCCCGCTATTTTTGCCGCTATAGCCCAAATAGCTTGAAAAAAATTATGCCGCTATTTGCGTTCATGCACAATTCTGCTGCTATTTGCCGCTAAAGTCCGCTAATTACATTTTATAAAACGCTAAACACTTTAGCTTTAGCTCGCTATTTAAAACCATGATGCTAAGACAATTGAGTGGTTAATGATTGTTACATCTCTTTATTAATAATAAAACAATTCTAACTATGCATGAAGTAAAATCTAAGTAAACAAAGAACATTACAACTAAGAACACAATATAGATTAAGATCAATGTCGAATCAATTGTAACAAACATGTTGAATATGAAAGATTACAAGATTGAGATCTAGAACTTTAATAAGTTCTTGTTCTCGTGACAATCCTAGAGCTCCAAGGTTCTTCTAAATTCACCAGATGATGTTTGAACTCCCTTTAGTTCTAACTAACTAACCTAGACCCTAGAATAGGGTGAACTAAATGAGGAACTAATGGAATTGTTTGCTATTTGGATGCCTAGCTCGAGATGCTCTGATTAGGGTTTCTCTGATTCATAATGAGATTGATGCCTCCAAGGGGGGTCATGGTCTTGTTATATAGCCCCGAGGGATGGACGTCATCTGTTGAATCAAACTGATTTAAACCTAGGGTTTAGATTGAAACCCTAAGGAACAAAGGTGGTGGGGCAGCGACACGGGCCGAAGTGGGCCAGAGGGGGTCGGTCGACCCCCCTAATGGGCCTTCGGCCGACCCCCTCACAGGGGTATTGTGGCCTCCTTCGTCGTGGTGTCTTCTAGTCCCTTCTAGATGCTTCTTTGCTATCCGTTCGCCTGTAATTCAGAATAATTTTTTTGGCATTGTATATCTTCCATCCTTTTTTCTGATAAATCCGTGAAAAGTCACATATTCACCAAAGCTATGGAATTCTGTTAGTTTAAACCCTAAACTCTACTTTGGTGATCCTTTTTAGCCTTTTCTACTTTATATTGACGGGTTATGGTAGACCGTAACGACCGTCACAATGATCATATCCGTGAATATATGTGAAGCAAACAGTAGGATTCATATGTTTTGATGCTTCTGTTTGTAAAGCTTTAAGATAATCTGTACAACAACAGACCACTATTTTGTATGAGTGAATAAAGTGTTCTTTGAAATGCACTAAACCTGAACGCAGGGAAACCATTATCTCTGATCTCACGAGAGAGTACCGAAGAGACAACAGTATAGCCGAGCACTTTTTTTTCTCTCCAATAGAATGGGGTTTGGCCTGCATGGTAGTTTTAACCCTGCTGGCAATTTTCATGGCGCTTCTCTAGTGCTATCGTTAGAACACACTTGCTGAGTTATCTTTTGTTGCTATAGCAAGGTGGCATCCACAAATAACTATTGCACTAACGGCTAGAAGCTCTTAGTTCCCAAAAGGAATCAGTTAGCTTGTGATCATGGTATGGTTTCGGGAAGGCGATTATCGAGACTGATTCAAGACGCCCATCGACGAGAACCTATCCCGCGGGCGGCAACCTTCACATTGTGTCGTCGTAGCCATTGTCACCACCATCGTCCGGACCTTGCCCATCGCTCGTCCTCCGTTGCCCTCTCCGTGGCTGGTGGTTTCACTGCCGCCATACCATGCATGCCGCCAGCAGCGTGTTCCTCTTGTTGCATATTGTTGTTTTTTGAAATCTTTTGAGAGAAACATTTAGAAATAAAATGAAAATGATCACTATATGTCTATATGCAAGATCGTGGCCCGTCGTCAGTTGGAGAACTGACCCCATCCTTCCGTTGAGAAGCCAAGGAGCAATCGACCATTTATTCTCCAAGGTGCATGAGATCGATCACCCTAACTTCATTAAGAGACCGGGAAGTCAATCAAAACTTTACCCACACCAATATCTGAGGTGCACTTTTTTATTGACACCACCAGCATATGTCAATGACACATTGTGCCAGTAAGTGTGTAAGGTCCTAGTTTGGTTTTAGTAATTGAGTGACAACTCAGGTGGGCTAATATGTGTTTGAAGTGAATTACACAGGTGATTAGTCCACAGGAGATCATGTGTGAGCAACATATGCCATAAAGGTGAAATGGCTTGGAAGATGTTGCAAGGCTCACACATGTGATGAAGGAGCTTAATGCACAAGAAACATGACATGGAGTCATGTGGCTAAGATGGTGAAGATCAAGGCAAGACTTGGCTTGATGGACCGGTTGCGAAAGTGAAGGGCAAGTTGGAGGCTTTGAAGCTGTTGGTACCGAGTGTCGGGAGGCTTAAGCAAGACTTGGCGCCGAAGGACCGAAGCAATGGTGAAGAGCAAGTGAGGTCAAGATCGATGGACCATGGAGGCCATATGATGATATGAAGTGGATCATATCATTTGATCGAGGTTGGTGCATGTGTTGCATCAACAAATGAAGGAGATGGAATGGAATGCGCAAGGCAAATGTATACTTGTAGGGCATTTCATTTCACCGGTCATAGGTGTGTAGAGAAGATTATGACCAGGTTTAGGATAGATGACCGTACTATTAAGAGGAGCAAACTTGTTTGCATATCGGTCATCTAGTGCCACTTGAGCGATCTAACATTGCGTTGTTACTAGGATCAAGTGGCGTGGTGAGAGCAAGTGAAAATCCTTTGAAAAATGTTTGTGAAAATGCTAACACACATGCACAAGGTTGTATACAATTGGTGGTGTTGGCACATTTACAGAGGAGAAGAAGTTGGAGAAGTTTCGGAGAAAGCTTTGGTTGAAAAAAATAAAGCGATGGATCTTCGATTGGAAAACTGTACTAATCCTTTGTGCTTTGGATCTTGTATTCATGTGGGTTGTGTAGCCCTCTGAATAAGCTTTCTAAAAAGTCTAAGATCATCGAAATCGGAGTTCGGAGCTAAAAGTTATGGTCGTTTTAGCGCGGAGGTCAGGTTGCTGAAGTCGGTAGTACCGACCCTGAGGCCGGTAGTACCGACCCCTCCGTGAGCAGATCGTTTTCTCTCTATGTTGGGCCATTTTTTGCCTAAAGGTAGTACCGCCATAAGGCCGGTACTACCGGCCCGGGTAGTACCGACCCCCCGGTCGGTAGTACCGACGTTTGGAGGAAGTTTAGAGGCGTTCTGTGTAGATCTAGTTTTGGCCTAAAGGTAGTACCGCCATAAGGCCGGTACTACCAACCGTGTTAGGAAGTTGTTTGTAACGGTCTTTTGGACCGCCGGTAGTACCGGCCCTTTCGTCGGTAGTACCGACCGTAGCCGTGGGAGCTCGGGAAAAGGGGAAAACAGCTAGTTGGCCACTCTCCTCTATAAATAGAGGGGTGGCCGACCCTTGGGAGAGGTTGAGCACCCTAGGGACTTTGTGTCCATGGTTGGGGAGTGCTTAGGAGCCCTCTAACTCACTTGTGCTTGCTAGTGTGCAAATCTATTGCGAGTGAGCGATTCTAGTGCGTTGCTTTGAGAGATAGCATCGAGTGGCACTAGGTGTTCGAGTTGCAAGCCGGTGTGCTTATTAGTGTCGGAGGTTGCCACCTCCTAGACGGCTTGGTGCGTGTCTCCGTCGTGAAGCCCACGTGAAGATTGTGCATGGCTCCGGAGAAGCTTTGTGAGGGGCATTGTGCTCGCCCCGCGGGAGATTGCGAAGAGCAACTCTAGTGGAGAAGAGGCGTGAAGAGCGCTAAGTGGTCCAGCCGGATCGAAAGCTAAAGCTCTTGGTGAGCACTTCATCGTAGAGAGGTTGGCTTAGTGTCACCACTAGCGAGAGGATCGGCGGCAACCTTGGGCTTGCTTCAACGGGCACTAGCTTGGTGGCAACCAAGTGAACCTCGAGATAAAATCTTGTGTCCCCGTCTCTTGTTGCTCTTATTGTTCTTTGTTCCTTGTATATTACGCTTGTTTGTGTTCTTCGTGTTCTTCCTCCCTCCTTCACTCTATCTTAGGTTGGGAAGACTCGATCTACCTTTTGGCAAGGAATCAAGACGTGGGGAAGCTACATTCGTCATCTACATCATCTAGGGAAGTGAGGTAATTGCTAGATCTGAGATTGTTTCTCATCCTCTTCGATTTCGTAGCTCCCTGTAGGTGCTCGGTAGTACCGGCCTAGAAGCCCGGTAGTACCGGTGTCGGTAGTACCGACTGCCTGGTGTTTGCACTAGCTTGTATTGCAATACTATCTCTTGTGCTAGTGTTTAGTTGCTTAGTTTGTGTAGCTAAGTTGAGCTCTCTAATTTGGCTTGTGTAGCCTTGTTATTGAGCATTGCTAGTGAGTTTAGCCTTTGTGCTTTGCTTGCTAGATTGCATAGGAGCTCCCCCGTGCTTGAGGTACTAGTTGCATAGGTTTGTGTGACCTTGCTTCTAGAATTGGTTAGGTGAGCTGTAGGTAGCCTGACACCTTATTTGCATTGATTAGGATCTTTTGTAAGGTGTCATAGAGTATACGTAGAGGGGTGTAGTCTTGGCTAGACCGATAGTTTTAATTCCACATTTGTTTCGGTTAGCCGCTACGCGTAATTTTAAAAAATAACTATTCACCCCCTTTAGTCCGTCATCTCGACTTTTCAAAGTGTCAATGACACAATCAGTGATGGCACAAATAGAAATCTGACCCCACATCATTGACATCACAAATAAAGATGAACTTGAAACAGTGATACGAATGATAATCAATCACCAATCATGTTATTTTCTTCAAATTCTTCCGAATTAATTGAGCGACAAAGTTCCTACCTTTGTTTATTTTTTCAAATATATGCAGCACCTGGGCCTAAAATAAAAATATTCATTTCAAATAAATTCACAACCACTACACAAGTTATTTTAATTACAAATTCTTCGTATCTTCTATCTTAATGAAATGTCCGTGCTATGGCACGTTTGCGAAAAAGAAGCAATTATTCATATCCTTACTCATTAGATCTGTCTTACCTCAAGCTTTCTGAATTTGGTTAAACTTTGATAGATTTCGGTTGATGTGAACATGAAAGTTTGAACTAAATCATTTTTTATATAAAAGTTAGCTAAAGTTTTAGAAACGTCGGCCACCAAGATATGGATGCCCCGGATAAGAAAATGAACACATTGGCCTGGTGACATGGCCTAGCAATGTTACTATGTTAGAGGGGTATGAGTTCAGTGAGGAACTAGGTATATATAGGAAGGGTGAATCATTACAAATTGATGCGCATGTGTGGACTATATATATGGTAATGACTTGACGGTCTGATTGTAGGTATTATCTAAAAATAGTAAGCACATAACAAATGGTTTGATTTAGGTGTATACTTCTGAGACTATGTGCATCAGCTTAAGTACTTTCTCAAGGTCATCTTAAACGGTAAAGCAAGTAGCGTTCGGGTGTTTTGCGAGATATGGACACTCGATTTTGCGGCCATCGATTTGACACGTGTTATATTATTTGTTGGGTTGTCCGATGTCTCTCCGCCGCTCTGTTCTCTGCGCTGCGTGCGCCTTATAAGCCGGGAATAAGCAGAAATAACTGATTTACTGTGAGAGAAAATATTGTTTCACACCTAATTTATAGGTCGGCTTAAAGCCGTCTTGTAACTCAAGCGAACGGAGCCAACTCCGGGAGTTTGAATCGAATTCGAAAAGCCGGATCATACGCGGCAAAGCAACCTCCGGATCATACAGCATCCACAAGCTGGACGTTGACGAGTTGGCATCCGACGCCGGCGGCGGCGCCAAGAAGCTGCGGCGGCTGGCCGAGCCCTGCGCCCTCCGCATCGAGACCCCGGACGGCCGTTGCCCCGCGGTCCTCGACTCCCTGGGAAGCTAGATCTTCTTCCTGACCGACCAGTTCAGCGACGACGCTCCTCCGTTCCTCATCTACGACACGGCGACGGCGTCGCTGGCGATCGGGCCGCGCCCCACGCCCGCGTTGTGCCCGCTGGGCTTCATGTTCATCGTGGCCGTGGACCAGCGGCTGTACGCGTTCAACCCTCTCCGCGCGCCGCCTGTCCCGGCGCGCCGAGCAGTGGTCCGTGGAAAGCGTCGCCGCGCCGATGCCCTGCGCAAGCACGAGAAGGTCAGGGCCTACACGGTGCACCCGGACGGCCGCACCATCTTCGTGTCCGCGACGAACTGGTCGCGGCTCCCCGGCGAGAGGACGGAGGCCACCCTCTCCTTCGACGCCCGGGCCTCCGCGTGGACGTGGCACGGCGAGTGGCAGCTGCCCTTCCAAGGCCAGGGCCATTTCGTGGACGAGCTGGACGCGCTGGTCGGGCTTCGCCGGGACGGGGTTCCTCTGAAGATGGGGAAGGAGACGCTATTCCGCGAGGACCCTGAGAGGCATGTCACCATATTCTGCGTCATGTACGATAAGAGGGGCGAGCTGCAAACTACGGTTCACCGTTCAGGTTACCGTGTGTCTAGGTATGGCCCCGCGTTTGCAGCGCAAACGTTTTGGATCATCCAAATTGGATGTAAGTGCCTATGCAGCACAGATACGGATATGTGTATCCCGTATCGGCTGGATATGGATACGTAGATACGTTAGTTTTTTTTAGCAAACTAATGGTATAGTGATGTATCGAAGTATCGGATACGGATACATGAATACATATCGGATACGGGATATGAGATCATATCGAAGTATCGGGGTAATTCAGGTAAGTGCTATACTTTAGGGTTTTCTTTTGTTTTTTTTTATAATATAATGGTCGGGAAGTGCTGTACTTTAGTGACACGAGATGACAAGAAGCATATGGTCCTGTAAACCATTGGCCCATTGGGCTCATTGGGCTCGTTTGGAAGGAGGGATTGCTTTGAGAATCATTAGAGTTCTGTTCCTGTGATTTTCTTGTGGAAAATAAACTGTTCCTATGAAATACCGACATTTCAAATAGGTCCTAAGGAAATATCCACTACCATAAACCCCTCATGTGAGGATACTGTATATAATACATTTATCATTACAACAACAAAAAGTTCAACTTTCTTACAAGGTTTGTGAATCAAGCCATCGGAGATATATAATAGACTTGTAAATATATCCGTATGTTGCAACCGGATAGAAAAAAGTTTATCAAACGTCAAACTCCAATAAGTACTGGCTTGCACAACAGAATAATCCTGTTTCTCCTAACCAAACGCAACGGAGTCACCACCCCCGCCCATCCTCCGTGGCGCCGTTTGAATCCTTGAGATTTTGAGAATTCGGTAAAAAAATATCTCAATCTAAAAATCTAATAAAACTCTTGAAATTATTTTATCTGGATTCTCAGAAATCCTTGATTCAAACGGCACCTATATCTTAAAAACAAACACACTTGGCGTGTTCGCTTCTACGGTAAAAATTTTAGTCTATCAAATCGAATGTTACGGTCCCAATATAGTTTATTAAAAATAGAATAATTACAAAACTAATTTGTTAGCTAGAGGCTAATTCACGAGATGAATCTACTAAGCTTAGTTAGTCCATGATTTAACAATATAGTGTTACAGTAAACATTAGCTAAAGATAAATTATTTTGGTTTAATAGGTTTGTCTTGTTAAGTGTTATATGATAATGTAATTGATTTTATAATTAGTCTATTTTAGAAAACTAAATTAGTGTTGTAATATCTAATGTGATATGATAAAAATTTTAGCCACCGAAACAACCACCCCGTACTTGGTCCGCCGCTTGCTCTAATCCAGTAGTCCTCTACATCGCATTTCCATGTGTCGAATTCTCAGTTCTAGGAGGACGACGATAAAGACCCCAGCCATGTGTCGAATTCTCAGTTCTAGGAGGACGACGATAAAGACCCCGGACGTGATATGTCAAGCCAACCTCTGTCTGTTCATCACAGCCCTAAAGTAAACAGTGCCGTGCTTTTTACGCCGTGGAAAGCAGCAAGTCCATAGACAACAGGTCATGACATTTGTACTACTAGGCGCGCACATGTGTAGAGTGGCGACCACCACAGGCAAGGCAAATGAGGTGGTGGGGTTCTCCTCGGTCACGGCCGGTCAAAAGCTCGTGTGTGAGGCGGCCACCGTCGTGTGTTGTGTGTCAGCAGACCTGCCCTGCCGCTCTGTTGCGGCGGCCGTGCAAGCGCAGCGCAGCGGTGGTTGTCCTGCTCCTGCAGCCTGCAGCAGGTGGGGCGGCCGACCGATTGATTGCATCGAAACTGATGAGATCACGGGCGTCTCACCTGGTTTCTAGACCCACCATGCATGCAAGCAGTGCAGCGGCAGCCAGGACCACACCGTCTAGAATGTGCAGTGCCGGTGCCGGTGCCGCGCACGATAACACCACGCACTTGTCCTCTTTGTGTTGCTGTTGCGCACCACACCATAGCACCCCACACCACACTGCCGGACCAGACCCGACCCAGACTGCTTTTCTGTCTGTCCTGCAGCTGGAGCCCTGAGTGAGAGTGTGCTCCCCTCAGCTGGGGAGCAGATTGTCAAATTCTGCAGCACAAGCACAAGCGACCCGGTCCGCTTGACAGCACAACGTGAGGGAAACCAGAAGACAGATGCGAATGCGATGCGAGCAGAAAGTGTGGCGAGAATCTGTTGTTGTTGTTGCAACCCGGGTCCTTCTTTTCTTTTTCTTTTTTTGTTTCGACCGACAAGTGAACGCCATGTTTCCAGAGTTACATGCATCAATCACCTACTAATAAATCACTGACGCATTCATCACTGCCGGAATCTAGAGCTAAAGGCTGTATGCACAGACGCTCTAGCATGGCGGAAACTACCAGGCCGGCCGATCGATCGATCCATCTGCCGTCGCTGCACCTCCAAAGGACCCCTTGCGCCACCTGCCACCCGGACTAGGCGGCGGCCACGGTCTCCCCGCCGCTGCCGGACTGGTCCGAGCCGCTGGCGCCGGACACGGACGGGGCCTCCTTGATGGAAGTCAGGGAGCAGGTCTGCTCCATGCGCTCGTCGAACTCGATCTGCTTCTCCCGGCACTCCTGGCTGCAGAATGCCACCTCGCCCCTGCACGCCGCAGACAACAGAATCCAACTATCATGTCACGGGCAGCATCTTTAACAACGAATTAACCTTCTACCACTCCATTCCAATGGGGGGAGAAAATACAACTCTTTTAACCACCTGAGGTAGATGAGGGATTGCGACAGGTGATTAAAGAACTGTAAGTTAGATGGTTCCAAGTGGCGAGGCTCATATCATAATCAACCAACAGCTCATATAGCCATATGATTGGTCACCTAGTATGGTTTATAAATGTTTTGCTTGGAGCGGACAGTGGAATACAGTAATGTAGGCGCTTGACTTATCATGTAAAAAATATACGTACACACTTACATGATGCATCAAACTAATCAGAAGAATTGGAAATAAATAACATGCCGAAAGGAATATTCGCATCAAATATTCCCCCACTAAAAATAGGGGGAATTAGATTCACATACTCCGCCCCAGCGGCGTACGAACTAGGAACGTGTCGTATAGTGATGGAATCGGATGGCAATTGATTCACAAAAATCAACGAGGATCACATAATAATTCGTAATAGATCGATCACAATAATTCCATAAACTCAATAGACTGGAACAGATCGCAAAGGCACGAGGCACGATATCATCACGGCCACGTAGAACTGTAAAAACAACGTGAAGAGATCGATTGGGGGGCACCGAACCTGTAGATGAAGGTGTCGTGGCCGGGACCGAGGCGGCGGTTGCAGAGGCCGCACGCCTTCAGGAAGGCCGCCGTCTCCACCGCCGCGTATGAGCCGCCGCCGTAGTAGTAACCCCTCGGCACGTCGCCGCCGTCGCCGAATCCGTCTCCCATCCCGGCGCCGCCAGCGGGCAGTGATGAGGACGCAGGCACGCGGGCGCCCGCCCGCTCCTGGCGCCCCTGCTTCGCCGCCGACGGCACCGTCACCAAGCTGGCCGTCCGCGGCAGCACCTTGCTCCTCGGCCGCTTCCCCAGCGCCGTCCCGGACTCGATTCTCTCAGCCGGCTCCATATCCTCCTCTCTTCTCCTTCTCTCTCTCTCTCTCTCTCCCCCACCGCTCCTGGCGGCTGGCGCGCCCTGCCTGCGATTCCAGATGGCCTTTCCCGTCGCGAGATTTGGAGAGGTGGCTGGTAGGTGAGGAGAGGGGTTTTGCGGGGGAGCGGCGCATAAAAAGGAGGCGGAGGGGAGCGACGCGTGGGATCTGGGCCGTGCGATCAAGCCCAGAATCTCTTCGATGCTTCCGATCTGGCGCGCGGACTGGCCCGCAGTTTGTGGCTTCTAACCCGCGCGGTTCACGCGGCCCCGCTAGGTGCACCCTTGCGCCTGTACATAAATTACGCAAAATACCTTCCTAGATACGGAGTACTCCGTATTGGGTGCCAATTCTGTGCCATATACATCATCAGTACGTATATGCGTAGCTGGAATGCTGGATTGAAGACGAGACCAAAAAACATGCTCGTGTTAGAGGCTCTATTTAGAACATCATAGCATGTCTCTGCTGGTGTTATTTACAGCAAGTATTTGTCGCCTTTCGAACCTGAAGATGTAGCTTGTGCTCGTGTGATCATTGTTTGTATCGGTGCCATGTGTGCGTGTAAATTGTCGCGATACGTGATCTGTCTGAAAACCCACCGCACCAGAGTTTGTCTTCGCGTATTGACCGCTGACAATGATGTCTGCGATCCCAGTCACCCATGCCGATCTGTCTCTTGTGCGCCTCGTAAAGTTACCCCAATCGAAGCCGCAAGATGATAATCCATAGCAAACTTATTTTTTTTTATTAGGGCAGATATGGCGAGCTTATATACTCTATTTCAAAGGCTTATATACTCTATTTCAAAGGTCATAGGATTACAGTCATTAGTACTCTCTCCGTCCCTTTTTAATTAGCGTGTCCGTGAGAGAAACATAGATTTTTAGAGATAGTTATTAGAGACGGAGGGAGTAATCAGATCACCCCCACTGAAGATTTCATAAGTCATTATTTTCAAGACTTTCATATGCTGAAAAACGTATACATAAGCTTCATCTGTGAAACTTATTTCATCACATAAAATTTTATCATATGTCTCTTTATTAATACTATATACTATATATATATTAGCTTATTCAATACGGAGTACCCACATAAATCCACGTTAAATTGGCCTCATCCTCTACAGGAAATCTGGTGTACGATGTTGACATTCATAAGTCCGGGTCGGATATTCCCAGGTTTCGAGTTTAGCGGGTTCGGGTTTAGGTAGGATTTCTCGCTCACGGTTTTCGGGTTCTGGGCCCCGAAACCTATCGGGTTGGGTTTTTGGTTTGTTTTTTCACCCGTGGGATATCCGCAGGTTTCGAGTTTAGCGGGTTCGGGTTTGGGTAGAATTTCTCGTCCACGGATTTTGGGTTCTGGCCCCGAAATCTATCGGGTTTGGTTTCAGGTTTATTCTTTTCACCTGTGGATATCCAATACATAGCCATTTAGAATTAAAACTCATGTTTTATAGTATACCAATGGTAACTTCTTTATTTAAATTATTAAATTTGTTCTAAGTTGACTTATGAAATTATTTACTACTTATTGTCTCTTGTTTATGCATGCGAATATAATAATATAGGGTGAGTTTTCTATACTCCTGTGAGTAGTTACTCCCATCTTCAAAAAATCATGTTGCGTATGTGTTCATACTTATTTATCACTTTGAGTATGTTTATATACTTATGTTAAGATATTCCATGTCTTATACACTAAAAAATTTCAAAGGAACCCATACTTTTAATATATTACGAAAATATCACTCACTGTTGTATATAAAATAAGTATATCCACATACTCTATGTATGCATGCATACTTGACGTATATACTTCCATAGATAGTCTAGTATGATCATATACTTCATGTAAATATACTTCGTTCGGTCATATATACCATAAATCTAGAGATATAAACATGGGAGTAACTACTCTCTAAGAGTAGAAGATAATTTCCCTTATATATATATATATATATATATCATGTATAAATTTATAGAAGGTACTTATTTCTCTTATTATGGTGTCATATGAAGTGGGTTTTGGGTATCCACGAGTTTGGTTATGGTGATGGATTATCATCTGAATCAGTGTTCGAGGCGGTTTCGGATTTTGAGTTCGGGTTTCGGGTTTAGGTGCACGGAGACTCCATTCGATCCGAATTCGTCCTGTTGGCATCCTTAGCCATTCACACATGCCTAGACTCGAGGAGATGACATATGTACAACAATGTGCTGCTTCATTGACCTCTCCATTCACAGAAGCAAATAATACCGGTCACAAAACCCTTTACTAGCTTGGGATATCATGCCAAACTCCAATGATCCTAAGCTGATCTCCATCTGGTGATTTCAGCACCTAAATCACTATGGTTTTATTCCGTTCCACAATAACATGCAAAGTTCTGCACCTCCACTCCATGTAAGTCGTCCTCTTACTACTAGCCCTTCAGCTATCAACACGTCCTCTGGATGATTGTACCATTGATAACGACCACATACTAGTTGGCCTTGCTTACTCCGCCCAATGGCCCAATTGCTCCATTATCGCTATGCCTGGTGCTTGCTTCTGCCATGGATGCTTTACTTTGGTAGCATGTATGGGTTTCTGATATATTTGCATTAGATCTTCTAGTATATTTGTGACATATTTACTCGCCGCATACGGACTCCAGACAATTTTGTAGTGTTGTCTAACATTTCTGTCCGTCCATAACGACCAGCAACCACAAGCAAGGAGCGCTATCTATTCCTCCGAACACAATGCACCTATTAGCAAATAGCAAATCCTTTCCAAATCAGAGGGTGCAAATGATGTACTTTTTGCTAGTCATTTCTTTGATGTCTTCCAGAACCATGGTGCATATGTCACTGTTCTCAAGACTCTTATGTGCTAGAAAAGGTGTAGACAAGTTTTATTCCTATAAAAATTTTATTATATCTCTCTTTATTTATAAATTGGGAGAATTAGGTGGATGACACTGGAAATAACTCCGTTTAGGTATTTGACCTTTTTATTTTGAATTGGTTCTATGACATCAGATCAAATTTTATTTAGGTGTATGGCCTTCCGTCCATTCTGGCATGTAACGGTGTTAACTCGGGTGGTAAAAAGACCATATTACCCCTGACAGAAAAAACCAGAGTTTTATTTGTTTATTGTATACTTTTGTATATTGATATGTCCATATTTATATATGTCAAATTGTCACAGTACCACATATAATTAATTTTCACATGACCACATATATATAAATATGGATATATCAATGTACACAAAATATACAATAAACAAATAAACTCCGTTTTATCTATCAGGGGTAATATGGTCTTTTTACCACCCGAGTTAACACCGTTACATGCCAGAATGGACGGAAGGCCATACACCTAAATAAAATTTGATATGAGGCCATAGAACCAAATTCAAATAAAAAAGGCCAAATACCTAAACTGAGTTATTTCCAAGGCGATACACCTAATTCTCCTTATAAATTCTATATTAGCTTTTTTAATACCTTGAAACCTCGTTGAGACGAGCCACATCCCCTAGGAAAATCGAGGATGTTGTCAGTTGCATATGCCTAGACTCGAGGAGCCTACAGATGCACAACAATGTGTTAAACACTCATCACAAAACCCTTTACTAACTATTGGATATTATGCAAAACTCCAGTGATCGGAAATTGGCCTCCATCTGGTGATTTTAGCAGCTGAATTACCACGCACTACCAGAATCCAGAATTGCCTTGAGTGCCAAAAACCGCCAAGGAAAGGGGTTAAACCATCAAGGAAATAGTCTTTGACCATAAACCGTTAAGCAAATTCACTCAAGGATATGAGATAAGGGAAAATAGTTTCCTTGGCGGTTTTTGCACTCAAGGATAATTTCCTTGGAGGTTAACCGCCAAGAAAATTAGGACCATACTTAACTTGCGAGAAGGCCAAGAAAATATTACGACCGCCAAGAAAAATAGTTTTCTTGAGGGTCGATAACCGCCAAGGAAATAATTTAAACTCTCAAGAAAACTAGTTTCCTTGACGGTCGACGACCTCCAAGGAAATATAGAGCCACAAAAAAAACATAAATCACAAAAAACCTGCTCTCACTAAGATTCGAACCTTGGACGTTGTACATCACACTAACAGCACTTACACTACACCTCAAAGAAACTTGTGACCAAGTGAATTAGCTTTTTCTTTTGTATTCACTTTGTTGAATCTTGTAATAAATATTTGACATTCAAAATGATTTCAAATGTAAAAAGTTTGTACTAGAAAGTTTTAGATCTCATCGAATACTACAACTTTGGTTTAAGTCATATCTCCATCTGAGTTCATTTAAAAAAAATAAATTTCAAAGTATGTGAATTTTCTTGGGGGTTTCAAATTGCACCCAAGGAAATATGAATTACCTTGGCGGTTTCAAGTAGCACTCAAGGAAATACAAATTATCTTGGCGGTTTCAAGTAGCACTCAAGAAAATACAATTACCTTGACGAAAAATTTCAAAGTATGTGAATTTGGGGGGGTTTCAAATTGCACCCAAGGAAATATGAATTACCTTGGCGGTTTCAAGTAGCACTCAAGGAAATACAAATTATCTGGCGGTTTCAAGTAGCACTCAAGAAAATACCAATTACCTTGACGTTTCGATAACACCCAAGGAAATGAGCATTTACCTTGGCGGTTTGGTTCAACACTCAAGAATATTTGTTTCCTTGGAGGTCTATGTCTGCAGCCAAGAAAACTACAATTTCCTTGGCGGTTCTATTTTGACCCTCAAGGAAATGTTGGGCAGTCAAGGTAAATCAGGATTGTGGTAGTGACGGTGTTGTCCAATTTCACAATTGCATGCAGAGTTTTGCACATCCACGTCAAGTAAGTCCATGTTTTACTACTAATCCTTCAACTATCAACGTGTGCTCCAGATGATTGCACCATTGATAACGACCACATATTAGATGGTCTTGGTTACTTCGCCCAACGACATCGGTTGCTCTATTACCGCTATGATTGGTGTCGACTTCTTCCTTGAATTCTTTACTATGGTAGCCAATATAGGTTTTTGATATATTTGCATTAGGTGTTCTAGTATCTTTACGACATATTTGTTTGCCACATACGTACTTGAAAGTTTCGCAATGTTGTGTATCATTTATGTCCATCCGTAATGACCAACCATAAGCAAGGAATGAAATCTCTTCCTCCGGACACAATCCACCTATTAGCGAGTCTTTTACCTAGATCAAAGAGTGTAAACGATGTACCTTTTGGCCAATCATTTCTTTGATGCCTTCCACAACAGCAGCGAATTGTCACTATTCCAAGACTCTCATGTGCTAGAAAAAGTACAGACAAGTTTCATCCTATAAAAAAACTCATTTCGTTTCATATAAATTTTATTATATCTCTCTTCATTGATACTATGCATCAATATATTTAATACCATGAAACCTCATTGAGACTAGCCCCATCACCTGCAAGAAATCCGATGTATGATGTGTCATTCAGGTAAGGTAATGGATCATGGCCCTTATCCCTCCTTCACAATTTAACTTGGCCCTTTCCAATTTTAGTTCAAAATCATATAGTATTATGGTATGATCTTTATTGAGTCCGATCCTTAAATTTGCTAGGCTAAATTAGAGGACCCTTTAACACCCCTACATATGCCTAGACTCAAGGAGCCAACATATGCACAACAGTGTGTTGCTCATTTACCTCTCAATTTACAGAAGTAAACATCGGTCACAAAACCCTTTACTAACTTCTGGATATCATGCCAAACTCCAGCGATCGCAAGCTGACCTCCATCTGGTGATTTTAGCAGATAAATTACAACATTGTTATCTGATTCCACGGTAACATGCAAAGTTTTGCACCTTCCTACCAAGTAAGTCCATCTCCTACTAGCTACTAGCTCCTCAGCTATCAACATGTCCAAGTAAGTCCATCTCCTACTAGCTACTAGCCCTTTAGCTATCAACACGTCCTTCAGGTGATTGTACCATGATAATATACCCATAATGTTGGTCTTGCTTATTTCGCACACCGACCCCAATTGCTCCATTAATGCTTGCCCCATGAAAGATTTCATGTGTATTAATCTGGCTATATTGGTGCCAGCTTCTTCCATGGATGCTTTACTTCGGTGGCATGTATAGGTTTTATTATATATTTGCATTAGGACTTCTAACATTTTTGTCTATCATATCCATAACAACCAACAACAACAGGCAAGGAGTGCTATATCTTCATCCGAACATAATCCACATGTTAGCAAATCTTTCACCCAGGTTAGAGGAATAGCGAGGTACCTTTGGCTGATCATTTCTTTGATATCGCATCTAGAACCACAACACATATGTACACTTAATCATCATGTTAAATATCGTCTCCGAAGAATGGTGTAAATAGTTGGACATAGCCTACCACCAGAAAAATACAAGCCCTTAGGTAAAATATATAATCTCCGTCCCTCTCGGAGTTAATAGTGTAGCCATTTCATAGCAAACTTTACAAACTTCGAAATCAACGATTAATTATATACTACCTCCGTTCCTATATACCAGGCGCTCAAGCATTTTCTGTTTCAACCAAAATAGGAGGTGTGTGGTACCATTTTTGAGGGGACCAACATCATTACTCCGCTACATTAGTAAAAAAAACTAAAGGACATATAGTTCTACTAGTGTTGAGTTAATGAGTGTATTAATATCAGGAATAGAGGCTCTCACGCCCGATAAAACGGGGTGGAGGAGGTAGTATAAACTTATAGAACATAAAAATTACATAAGAATATATTTATATTCAAAGAATCCGTCTGATGGTATTGATTCTATAGCCAATAAAATATATTTTACGTGAAACTTATAGTTAAAATTATTGATTTTTCTCTAATCAAAATAAATTTACGACGGACACATTAGTCAATGTGCTATGTGATGGATCGATACTGTATATGTCTTATCTATTTATCCAACCATGTCCGAGTGAACTGTAATGTATTTCATTTGCATTAAATATGCTGTCACATAAGCGTTTTTGATGACATAACAATGTATTTAACAAGAGAGAGAATAAATGAGTTTCATCTAGATGAAACTCTCTTGACACGAATACCAACTCTCTATGAGTCATATAATTTAATGTCTATGAAATTCATTCAAGTTTCATTTTATTTCATATGACATGGTAGTCTTGGAAACTAACAAAATAAAACTTAGCATTGAGATTTACCTAAGTGAACTATCTCCTCCTTTGACCTTTGTCTCGTTTTGTTTCTTGCGTCCTTTGTCTCCTTTGTCTTGTTTGGTTTGTAGCGTCCCGCCGATCACGAGAAACAAACGTGTCTCCACAGGATGTCGCGGCGACAGAAAACCAAACAGAAACCTCACGCGCGCGAAGCCCGACAGCGCGATGGCTGCTTGACCACGCTGAGAGAGCGGTGGCGCACATGCGTGGCAGCCGGTGCTGCGTCTGCGTGCAAGGCGAGGTCGGTATCCGGATCCGTGTGACCGAGGTGTCGAGCAGCGGCAGCGAAGAGCCGGAGATGCTAAATCGGATGCCCTTGCGGCAGCGCACGTATTTGCGGCTGTTCGGGGTGTGGTGGCCGATGCATGATGCTCCCGGGGCAGCAGCCCCCGCCCCCCAACCGTTTCGTGGTGGACGCACGAAAAGTCGGGTACGGCGGCCGCGCACGCACGCGACGCGACGCGAGCTCGAGGGGCAGAGCAGCCGCCAGCCGGCCAGCCATGCGTTGCTCCGTCGATCTCCCCCGTTCGGTTCGGTCCGTCGTTTTCGCAGACGCGCTCGGTCGTTTTCGCGGTTGGGCAAGCTAGGACGTCGCGCCGTGGCGCGAGGCCGCGATCCCCCGCGCTCTGTTTCAGTCGCGAATCGCGCGGCTCGAGCCATTGCTGCGCTGAGACGGTCTCCGCAGCAGTAGTGTTCAATTTTTCTTTAAATTAGTCTAATTTTTCTTTAAATTAATCCAAAATCTCCTGCGGACTAGAAAAATAATGAAAAATTCAGTCTAAATCACCTTTAAATCTACCAAAAATTTCTCATGAGTCAAAAATACAAGAAAAATTTCGGTCCAAACTCAGTTTTCAATGTATTTAGCCCCCCTTGGACGTCGATTCTGAATCCGCCACTGGTTGCGGCCACCTAGCGTGACATGTGTGTGTGGTGGCCATGCCGCCATGCGTACTACGTACAGTATATATATATATATATATATATATATATATATATATATATATATTATTTTGCATATAATAAAAAAACATGTTGCTTCATAAAAAAAAATAGTAAAAAACCGTGTTCCGGCTGAATCAACGTGCTGTGCTGGGGAGCCTGGAGGCCCTGAGGAGTGAGGTGAGGTGTATACCGAAGGAAAAGATTCTTAGTCTAGTGACTCGATCTCAAGAGCATCTCCAATTGTTTGGAAAAATGATTTGATAAAAGTTGTCATTTAGTAACTTGCTAAAACTTTTGGCAAGTAATTTTTTTATGTATCTACGATAGTTTAGTAAAAATAACATAGAAAAATAGGTGTGAGAGAAGTGGCGGCGGATTCCAACTTGGTAAAAATAACATAGAAACGCCGGATAGCAAGTGAAGTTGACTTGGTAAATATAGCAAGTAGACGGCCTCCGATTCCAACTTAGAAAAATTTAGCAAGTCATATATACCAATCTGTTAGAGAACATTTTTTTCTTCTTTTTCCAATAAAACAAGGATATCAATTTATTTTTGTAAACTATCGGAGATGCTCACAGATATCTCTCAAAATATCCTGGGGCTGCCAAAATGTATGCTTTCATTCACCACTAGTGGTCTAGTACTACAGTACATCGGAAAAGGATCCCGCCTGTTAACGAGTACTGTACGAAAAACAAGACCAAGCGATCTCGCTCGATCGACAAGAAGTGTCTACACACGCGTCAATTTAAGCCTCAACGGACTCCAGCCCAGGAAGTGCATCCACGTCATCAAAAAATTCTGAGCCATTGGATCTTCCCGTTGAACGGTCCAGATCTCTTGATTTGGTTTCACCGGAATCAAATTCTACATGTTTCACTTTACCTTCTCGGCTTCTTACTGTCTGCTTCGGCTTCTTCTCGGAGTCTGACCAGATAAATAAATAGCCAGCTCCAGCTTCTCGTTTCCAGATTCTTCTCCCCCCCTCTCTCTCTCTCTCCATCGCTCCCTCCCTCTTCCTCTCCGTCCCGACCTGACGTGACCAGGGCGACGGCGGCTGGCGCGAGTAGTCCGCGGCGGCGGTGCCCACCCTCCTTCGTTCTCCCTTGTCGATGAAAGGTCCGAATGACTAGAGGGGGGTGAATAGTCAATTCAAAAATCGAGAAACCTGAAACTCAAAGCTCAAAACGAGTATCAGATTGCACAGTCGGTACTACCGACTATAGGGGCCGGTACTACCGAGGTCGGTACTACCGACTCTACAGGTCGATACTACCGACAACCTAAAAACTGCTACGAGATCGAGATAGAGAAGATGCAAAAGTGGATATAGCACATACCAATATTTCCCTAGAAGATGTAGATGAAGTTTATACCTTATCCAAGAAGTGGCTCCTCCCCAAAGAGTAGATCGAGCCTTCCCACACCTAAGAACGAGAGAGGAGGGAGGAAGAACGCGAAGAACACGAGTGCAAACAAAATATCCAAGGATGCAAAATCAACAAGCACACGAGACACAAGATTTAATCCGAGGTTCGGCCACTTCACTAAGAAGCGCCTACATCCCCGTTGTTGAGGTGACCACGAAGGTCGGAGTCTCTTTCACCTCCTTGCCTCACTCAAGCAACCACAAAGGCTAGTTGAGTTTCTTCACTAAGAATCAGAGGGTAATACAAACACTTCGGAGTGCCTTCACAAATGAGTCAATCACGGGCAACAACCGAAGAACACCTAACCGGCTAGAGTTCCAAGAACTCAAGAGTAAAGAACACAAATCAAGCGGAGGAGAGATGTTGGATCCAAGTGCTTTTGACGAAGAACGATGCGTCTCACTCTCTAATCTCACTTCCCTAGCTCAAAGCTTGCAAGAGATTCACTCTAGAATCAAAGGGGGAGATAGAGGAGGTTAGTCAACACTTGGGAGCTCTCTTTCTTGTGTTTTGTGCGCAAATGAATCGAAGAGGTAACCCAAAGAAGCCAGTCGAGCGACTATTTAAACAAGACATGCTGCGCCACGGTCGGTAGTACCGACCCCCTTGGTCGGTAGTACCGACCGTACTCAATACGACCGTTGACCAGATGGAACAACCGACCCTTGGTCGGTACCACCGCGGGCGGTAGTACCGAGGTTATGGCGGTACTACCGCCAGGCCAAATCGGCCGCGAACAGAGAGCTCTTGCGAAAAAACAAGTTACTACCGACCAGGGTCGGTAGCACCGAGGGCGGTACTACCGAGGTTATGGCGGTACTACCGCCAGGTCATATTTTGACCAACACAGAGAGGATAAAAACGTCCTGGATCCTTGGTACTACCGACCAGGGGGTCGGTACTACCGAGGCCGGTACTACCGCTAGGTCACCTGAGACCAAAACCAGAGAGCCTTGCTCATAGCACCCTGGGCGGTACTACCGACCACACCCAGAAAACCTCTATGTGTTCGTGAGTGCGTGGTGTCTCTCAAGCGCTAGAAGTTAGTCGTCATGAGCACTTTTCTCCACATCTAGCTAGCCTCAAATGTGTCCCTCTTGATAGTCCGGCTTGCCTATTACTCAAGATCAAAGATAAAACTAAAGTCCCAACTTGAGCAATGGCATCTATTCCCTTCTCCATTTCACCGAAGACAGAGCATTGAAACACTTGAGATCTTGTGGCCGTCACCATCCAACATGGTCGCCAACTAGCTAGCTCCATCAAAGACTTGGTCATAATCCTCTCATAGCTACTACACACATGCTTAGCAATAGGATTAGACCAAAATAGGTTTCATCAATTAACCAAAACCAAACTAGGGCTTTCAATCGGCCTCTCGTCTCCGCTTCTCCCTCCCTTCTTCTCTCTCTCCCCTTCTCTGCTGAGGTAGCGTCGGGCGTGAGCCTCTGGCGCCTCCTGCGGGCACTGCACCGGCGAGGGTGACGCCCAGCTGCTCCTCCGTCGCCCCAATCCTCTGCGCAGGCTCCTCAACGCCTGCTCCGTCGGGGAGCATGCTGTCCTTTTCTGGACGAAACCCTAGCTGCCTCAGAGCGTGGTGCAAATTGGTTGTCGGGCGCGAGCCGCCGGCGCCTCCTGCGGGCGCTGCGCCGGCGAGGGTGACGCACGGCGACGCCTCCTTGGCCCCCATCCTCTGTGCAGGCTCGTCAGTGTCTCCTCTGCCGGGGAGCATATCGTCCTTTTCTGGACGAAACCCTAGCTGTCTATGGTTCTTACTTCTTTTGATGTGGTTTCGTTTTGTTTTTTGGGATTGATTGATTTGATTGTTATAGAGATTCCTATGAACTTCAAAGATTTGGTGATATTTGTTTTTGAGCCTCACTTTCGATTGGATTTTTTTCCAAAATCCGAGTGGTCTAATTGATTTTTCCCTTGTTGAGAATGTCACGTATAATTTTGTTTTGGCTATGCCATGATTTAATAATTTTCCCCTATTGAGAATGTCACATCTTTTTTTGTTTTGCCAGTGCTATGATCCAGAACGCTGAGGATAATAGAGCGATAATGGACTCATGTGGTTGCAAAGCTCAGATTGTCTGTCATCAAGCACATGGAAGTACACCACAAGTCGCATTATCTATTCTTAATATTTTCCTCTAATATTTGGCAAAGAATATTGCTCAAGAAAAGGGTTTGCCTCAAAATTCATATGTCATATGAACTAACTAGCTATTTCAAATATTGCTAATTAATGTTCGGTAACACGTGCAATTCCCTTTAGAGAAAAGCTAATAGTCCTATCCAATTGCAAAGATGCTAGATAGTTTTCAGCCTACAAAAATGAAAGATGCAGTGTGATGAAATATCTCCTCAAACCATAACAACAACCTTACATTGTGCTCAGCTGAAGTCTGTTTATCTATTATGCTCTGTGACAAAATTTTGTAGGTACGACTTCTTTGTAACTATTGATCTTATCAATGGAGTCTGGTTCGTTGGGGAGCATGTTGTCCTTTTTGCAGTGTGATGAAATATCTCCTCAAACCATAACAACAACCTTACATTGTGCTCAGCTGAAGTCTGTTTATCTATTATGCTCTGTGACAAAATTTGGAAGGTACGACTTCTTTGTAACTATTAATCTTATCAACGGAGTCTGGTCCGTCGGGGAGCATGTTGTCCTTTTTTGGACGAAACTCTAGCTGTCTCTGAGCGTGGTGCAAATTGGTTGTCGGGCGCGAGCCGCCGGCGCCTCCTGCGGGCGCTGCGCCGGCGAGGGTGACGCTCGGCGACGCCTCCTTGGCCCCCATCCTCCGTGCGGGCTCGTCAGTGTCTCCTCTGTCGGGGAGCATGTCGTCCTTTTCTGGACGAAACCCTAGCTGTCTATGGTTCTTACTTCTTTTGATGTGGTTTCGTTTTTGTTTTTTGGGATTGATTTAAGATTGTTGTAGAGATTCCTATGAACTTCAAAGATTTGGTTATTATTTGTTTTTGAGCCTCACTTTCGATTGGATTTTTTTCCAAAATCCGAGTGGTCTAATTGATTTTTCCCTTGGTGAGAATGTCACGTATAATTTTGTTTTGGCTATGCCATGATTTAATATTTTTCCCCTACTGAAAATGTCACATCCTTTTTTGTTTTACCTGTGCTATGATCGAGAACGCTGAGGATAATAGTGAGTGATAATGGACTCATGTGGTTGCAAAGCTCATATTGTCTGTCATCAAGCATAGGGAAGTACACCAAAAGCAATCCTTGTCCACATTATCTATTCTTAATATTTTTCTCTAATATTTGGCAAAGAATATTGCTCAAGAAAAGGGTTTGCCTCAACATTCATATGTCATATGAACTAATTAGCTATTTCAAATATTGCTAATTAATGTTCGGTAACACGTGCAATCCCCTTTAGAGAAAGCTAATAGTCCTATCCAATTGCAAAGATGCTAGATAGTTTTCAGCCTACAAAAATGAAAGATGCAGTGTGATGAAATATCTCCTCAAACCATAACAGCAACCTTACATTGTGCTCAGCTGAAGTCTGTTTATCTATTATGCTCTGTGACAAAATTTTGAAGGTACGACTTCTTTGTAACTATTAATCTTATCAACGGAGTCTGGTTCGTTGGGGAGCATGTTGTCCTTTTTGCAGTGTGATGAAATATCTCCTCAAACCATAACAGCAACCTTACATTGTACTCAGCTGAAGTTTGTTTATCTATTATGCTCTGTCAAAAAATTTGGAAGGAACGACTTCTTTGTAACTATTAATCTTATCAACGGAGTCTGGTCCGTCGGGGAGCATGTTGTCCTTTTTTGGATGAAACTCTAGCTGTCTCTGAGCGTGGTACAAATTGGTTGTCTGGCGCGAGCCGCCGGCGCCTCCTGCGGGCGCTGCGCCGGCGAGGGTGACGCCCGGCGGTGCCTCCTTGGCCCCCATCCTCCGCGCGGGCTCGTCAGTGCCTCCTCTGTCGGTGAGCATGTCGTCCGTTTCTGGACGAAACCCTGGCTGTATATGGTTCTTACTTCTTTTGATGTGGTTTTGTTTTTGTTTTTTTTGGGTTTATTTAAGATTGATGTAGAGATTCCTGTGAACTTCAAAGATTTTGTAATTATTTGTTTCTGAGCCTCACTTTCGATTGGAATTTTTTCCAAAAGTCCCGTGGTCTAATTGATTTTTTCCCCTGCTGAGAATGTCACGTATAATTTTGTTTTGGCTTGGCATGATCTAATAATTTTTCCCCTGCTCAGAATGTCACATCCTTTTTTGTTTTGCCTGTGTTATGATCTAGAACGTTGAGGACAATGGAGCGATAATGGACTCATGTGGTTGCAAAGCTCAGATTGCCTGTCATCAAGCACAAAGAGGTACACCAAAAGCAATCATTATCCACATTATCTATTCTTAATATTTTCCTCTAATATTTGGCAAAGAATATTGCTCAAGAAAAGGGGTTGCCTCAAAATTCATATGTCATATGAACTAATTAGCTATTTTTAAATATTGCTAATTAATGTTCGGTAACACGTGCAATTCCCTTTAGAGAAAGCTAATAGTCCTATCCAATTGCAAAGATGGTAGATAGTTTTCAGCCTACAAAAATGAAAGATGCGTGTGATGAAATAAATATCCTCAAACCATAACACCAATCTTACATTGTGCTTAGCTGAAGTCTATTTATCTATTGTGCTTTGTGACAAAATTTGGAAGGTACGACTTCTTTGTACGTATTAATCTTATCAATGAAGTCTGGTCCGTCGGGGAACATGTTGTTCTTTTCTTGACGAAACCCTAGCTGCCTCTAAGCGTGGTGCAAATTGGTTGTCGGGTGCGAGCCGCCGGCGCCTTCGGCGGGCGCTGTGCCGGCGAGGGTGACGCCCGGCGGCGCCTCCTTGGCCCCCGTCCTCCGCGCAGGCTCGTCAGTGCCTTCTCTGTCGGGAGCATGTCGTCCTTTTCTGGACGAAACCCTAGCTGCCTATGGTTCTTACTTCTTTTGATGTGGTTTTATTTTTGTTTTTGGGATTGATTTAAGATTGCCGTAGAGATTTTTGTGAACTTCAAAGATTTGGTGATTATTTGTTTTTTGAGCCTCACTTTCGATTGGATTTTTTTCCAAAAGTCCAGTGGTCTAATTGATTTTTTCCCTTGCTGAGGATGTCACGTATAATTTTGTTTTGACTATGGCATTATCTAATAATTTTTCTCCTACTTAGAATGTCACATCTTTTTTTGTTTTTCCTGTGCTATGATCCAGAATGTTGAGGATAATGGAGTGATAATGGACTCATGTGGTTGCAAAGCTCAGATTGCCTGTCATCGAGCACAGGGAGGTACACCAAAAGCAATCATTGTCCACATATCTATTCTTAATATTTCCTCTACTATTTGGCAAAGAATATTGCTCAAGAAAAGGGTTTGCCTCAAAATTCATATGTCATATGAACTAATTAGCTATTTCAAATATTGCTTAATGTTCGGTAACATGTGCAATTCCCTTAGAGAAAGCTAATAGTCTTATCCAATTGCAAAGATGCTAGATAGTTTTCGGCCTACAAAAATGAAAGATGCAGTGTGATGAAATATCTTCTCAAGCCATGACAGCAACCTTACATTGTGCTCACCTGAAGTCTGTTTATCTATTTTGCTCTGTGACCAAATTGGGAAGGTACGACTTCTTTGTACCTATTAATCTTATCAACGGAGTCTACATTTACATGTAAGTCCAGATATAGAGCTACCTGCTCAGGTTTCCAATTCCTTAACAGATTGGTTCACTCTTGAGATTCTATAATTAAATTACTTTTCATGAAGCTATAGTATCAAGAGCTCTCCTAATATCAATAGCTCTCCTAACATGGTGTCCTCAGAGTTTTGTAAATTCAAATACGATGATAGTTGTTATTAAGAAAAAGGGTCAAACATAGAGGGCCTTACATGCATGTACAATGGGGTCACTTGCCTAATTAATTTCTACTGTAACCCAGCTTGTATCACATTTTCAAATTCACAATAGCTATCACAGTCCAGTTGTCTTTCATGGAAGTCAAGTAGCAGTTATCTCTTAAAAGGTTTCAGAGCCGCATAGCCGCATAAAAGTGCTTGGATTTGCTGGAAATATATATGTACCGTGTCAAGTACCTATTTTTATTGCTTCTTCCTGTAATTTTTGAACTATAACTATTATTGGCTTACTTCTTTCATTCCTACTCCCTCCATATTAAAAAAGATGACGTTTTGGACAAAGTTTGGGTCAAACATTGAGAATATAAATCATAAATAAATTTTAAATTATTGAGTTTAGAGATGTAAAATCATATAAATAAATTTGTCTTGAAAAGTACTTTCATAAAAATATACATATACCACTTTCTAATAAATATTTTTAAAGAAACAAGTGGTCAAAGTGATGTTTTGGAGACCCTGTCGCTGTCTGAAACGTCATCTTTTACAATATGGAGGGAGTATGTACTACTACCTCCGGTCCCTTTTATAAGGCGCGACAGACAATGACACGGTCTCCTAAATTACACTTTGACCATTCATTTACTTTATATTATATTATTTATATTTATGAACTTATAATTGTTGGATAGTACAATTATTTACGGATCTAACCATATTAAATTAATGTTATAATAATTAAATATTATTAACTAAATCATTGGTCAAAGTTTTTAAAGTTTGAATCTTGACTCTGTGTGTATGCCTTGTAAAAAGGACCGGAGGGAGTAGTATGTAATTTGGGCTCATTTGTTGCGTCTCTGTTTTGGATGCAGCTCATAGTTTAAGCTCTTCCTCACTTGTGGTTGTTGCAGTTGAACCGGAGGTTTCCAAGGCCTAGGCTGGATATAAAAGAACACAGGTAAAGTTTTAAACCATAACATTTGCCATCTTTTATTTCACCCTACAAAAAATGTTTCCAAGTAGTTTTGACACTCTTTCAATTTACAGCGCCATTAAATATCTATCTTAGGCTTTGGTTCAATAATGTATCGAATGCAATGGAACTATAGCAGTGACTACAACAGCAGCTTCTGTCCTGCCTGACATGGATTATGTTGGAAACGAGGTGCAGGTTTTCTCTCATTTGTTCTAACTTAGCAAATTATAATGCTCAAGCTCAATCTAGGTGACACTGTTGTCTTGATGTCGTTTAGCAATTTCATGTACCCTGAGTCCCTGACCACTACCTATGCAACACATCATGCATTATAGTTTACATTATATCTAACATCTGAGATAAAATAGTTTTGATTGTTTCCTTGTATAAAAGTTAAATAGCTTCGGTTAGATGCTAACGCTATCTGGTTCTCTATTCATGGCTAGGGTAAATAAACAATTTAGATTCCACATTTGAGAGAGAACAATAGACCATAGAATTAGTAACTGAGAAGATGAATATTTTCCTGGCTCATGTCACTTTAATTTGCATTCAAATCTGAATATTTGAGCATGCTCTGTTGTTTTATATTTTTGAGCAGACTATGCAGATCCCAAAGTGCATTTACCACCTCTAGAGAGAGAGAGAGAGAGAGAGAGAGAGAGAGAGATAGTAATGATAGGCTCTTTTCTTATCTTATTTTAAAATTATATGCAGTTCAAATGTTGTCACTAAAACTCTATCTCTGCTTATGTTTGATATAGTAGACTTCAGGTGTCTTTTGAAGAAGAAAAATATCTTTTAATAGATGTTCCTGTTCATTATTGTTGTCATATTTTTCTAAATGAGCACGACTTTCAGTTGCTGCCTATGTCTCCTCATCTCTCTATGGAGCAGAACCTGTGCAGGTTTATACCCCAAAAAAATGAATATTCTCATCTGTATTTGTGCACCCAAAATGATTGATGAAATGAAATTGGGTGGGTGTGTTGCTCCAGGTTCGCCTCTCAAGTTTTTTTGGCTATGTCGTCTGTTGCATAAAGGTATTTTTCCATGCCTTTTGCAACCCTGTTTATATTTACTATGGTTTCTGCTCTTTTATATCCATTTGCTTATTTTTCGATGATAAGCCGTGATGTATGCTATTTCTTAGACATGTCTCCACTCATCATTTCAGTTTTGTCGTGGATCAAGCTACGCTACAGGCTGAAACTCGCCCCTCTGCCTCGCCGTGGTGCTCTACTCCCTGCCTCAGCTCCAGTGCTCAACTATCACCTAAACAGCAACTGTTGCAAGACGAGCTTCTGTACTTCTTGTGCTCCTTCAGTCACTGTGCTTCAATTGATATTACAAGCCAAAGTTTGAAGCTATCGCAGTCAACATAGAGAGGCGAGTTTGCAATTTTGATTGATGCCCGTTAACATGTTCGCTTCGATTTTGGGTGCTATCTTACCGTTTAGTATATGAACCATTATCTTAATCCCAGCTGCAAATTATAATTTCAGGTAAACCACTTATTGAGAATACGAGAAGAAAAGGCCACCGAATTTGACCATAGGTTGTTTGCTCCCTGTTTTTTTTTCTTTACTTATTCTTCTTCTCTGAATACATTTTTTTCTTCCTCTTGTGCCATTGTTGATACAAGTGCAGTTCAACCCAAACAATTACATACATAGATAAATGTCATTAGTTGTCTTGCAAACATTGTCTATAGCATTATTGGTACCGCTTTGTGTAGAATAAAGTAGATGTCACCGTACGTTTTTGTAGTGATCTTTACACCTTAGGCTTCACTATTGTATTCCAAACAATAGTTTGTTTTTTCTTAATCTTTACAATTTATTTGTGCCAGGTAGTTGTGGCATATTTGTTTAGCACGAACAGACAGTTGAGGATTCTTTGCAAGGACCTAGGGATATTTATCTGTTTCTCGTGTGCTAAACAAGATATGACCTATGAGACACCTTCATCAATAATGTATAGACTTTTTCTTGGTCTCTTGTTAGTGATTTCTCAAAAGACGGAAACAGATAATTAACATTCCTTATTATTTGTGTAAAAAAAAAGTTTTGCAAAGGAGTCAGAAAACCCAATTTTTGACTTTGTTCAGCCAAATTTTGGCCTGTTTATGCCCAATGCTAAAAAATGTGTACTGTTAATCCTAGGAAGTACCCTCTGCTCGCTCTGTTGGGTTCCAGACTGCGCCGTCTCAGCTGCTGGATCCCCTAGATGTTGTGTACTTGTGTGCTGCCATTTCGTAGTCAGGTAAGCTCGGTTGCCTCGTATTGTTCTTGTTGATTGCATCAATTCAGTTTATGCAGCATGTTCAAGTTAAGAGTATGCCTAATGTTATTCTTTGTTGCTTTTTTTCATTATTACTTTGGTCACAAAAAAGGGTTTACCAAGGAGTCAGAAAAACCAAATTTTGACTTTGTTCAACCAAATCTCGGCTATGAAACCAAATTTCGGCTATGAAAGCAGAGTCAAAATTTCATGTAGCAGATTAATCCAAAAAACATGCAACAGAAGCAAGTCGTCATATGCCCCTATAGTACTGTATTACTCTTTGCAAACATAGAACTGTATGATCAACATATGTACACATCCATAAATGTGCCTGATCTTTTGCCATGTAAAGTACAAGTCATGCACACCTCGGAGGATCAAGGAATCCAAACATTCCTAGATCTGAATGATTCCTTGCCATGTAAAAAATGCATGCTATAAATCCAAGGGATAAACCCTGTCTTTGTAAAATACTATAAATATACCAACATATACTTTGTCTTTATTATAAATCTGAATTTATGTGGTTACCAAAGCGCGCAAAGACGCGCGGCAACGCATCAGGCAACGGGAAAACGTCACCTGGATCCATTTCCTTCCTCCTACAGTCCCCATGGCCCCCTTTGGCCTTCGCTGCTAAAGTCAGGGCGTCAGGCCCTCTTTCCGTCCACCTTTCTACGTCCAAACAAAACCCGTAACGTAATGCCGCGTGTGACGAAAGCAAGTGCCCGGTGGCTGGCTTTTAGCTCCTCCCACTCCACTATCATCAGCGCAGATCATGTGTCTCTCTTTGTAAAGAACGGAAGAGAACGCGATGGGATCAGAACTGATCGATTTCTCGTATCATCGCCGTATCTACTTGGCCGAAATTGAAATCTTATTATTCCCCGAGACTGACGGTCTGACGGACCGCGTTGTTGGTATATACGTACTTACATGCCAAAATATTTTTTTTATTTTAGAGTTCAAGGGCGACAGCCCCGGCCTTTCAATTAAAATCAAAAGACCACAAAGCGTTTACAGCGCAAGTGCAAGACATCCAGGCTTCCGCCTAAGCTGAACAACATAACAAACACTATAGGAAGACAAAACCAGACGTTGCTCCACCCTGCCAAATACCAACTTAAAACTACAAACTTAAGCCACCTCCATCAACACTTCCAACTCATTCCACCAGGCCAAACTTGGCATCTTAGCTCAGCAGCAGAAGTATCTTCACCCCTCTTGGTCAGCCAGCCCCCATCTTGCTCATCACCCTTATGGAACTTCAAGAAGTGCTGAGGCCTCCATACGGCAACCACCATGTCTGTTTTGCTGACGTCTTGATCTTGTCTATGGAAGCCAGCAACAAGCTCTTCTTGTCGATAGGGCAGAGGATCTCCCAATCTGTAAGAGACCTGCAACTCTGAAAAGAAGCATTTCCATGCTTCTCCAGCCAATCCTCTGAAAACAAAGATCATTTCTAAGCTTCCAAAGAGCCCAAATAACAGCTGAAGAAGCTATATTAACTATGCAAAATTTCTTATGGCTTAGCCAGTATTTACCGATGTCTATCATACTGTCCCCTATCTCATAGCCAAGAATATCAGACATAATCCTCCAACACTGTTTAGCTACTACACAGTCAAAGAAAAGATGCTGAAATAATAGTTTCTTTTTCTGAACAAAACAGACAAGACTCATCTTCAACTTTTCTTCTTTTGGCTAGATTATCTCTAGTTAAAGCTCTATTATTGATAACCAACCAGAGAAAGAAATGAACTCGGGGAGGGATATTAATTCCCCAAACTGCTGACACATGCACAGGTCTAATACCTCGAAAATTTATAATTTTGTAAAGAGACTGAGAGAGAATAGATGCCCGTGGAGGAGGAGAAAACCCAAATCAATCATCTTCTTCCTCGGTGAACTGTGAATAGAAGCCACTAACTCTATTATATCTAACCAAATTTGGTAGAGGGGCATTAGAAACATATCACTGCGTATATTGCAGGATTTGCTTTGAGCATAAACATATTGGATGGATACGGAATAGGGCAACAGGAGATGTCAGGTGACAATAATACCGTTTGGGAACGTCCAATTAGATTGAGTAGCAAAAAGAATCGTGCTCTTCGGATTTTAAATTTTCGAGACCGACGAACAAAGGCAGCACTGGCAATAATATCCTGGGACCAGTTTGGCGCCAATCTTTCAGTAAAGCTAGTCAGGTGAGTCACCACAGCAAGTTCGTGAGCTCGCATTCGAGGGTGGGTTTATTGCAGAGTCTCAGCAGAGATTGACTGCAACAAAGCACCTCCCGCCCGTCAAGTTTTACGACTGAACTGCACACGAACTGACGAATCAAAGTGGTGGGCAAGCACATGACTTTTGCCAAACCCATTTGAACTTTCAGAGACCCTTGCCGATGCCAACCCTGTGCCATGCTTCATTCCAGCCTAGCTATTGCTAATACCACAGAGATGCAGTCATGAGGGCGTCTGCATGCACTAGCAGGGATGAGTGAGCCTACAAAACAAAAGGAGGCTCGGCACTAGCAGAACAAAAGCCGGTTTTACTACCTCAGCATGCACCCTTGGGATCTGCCATGGGTTGATGCGTATTAACCTGATGGTGTCACTGTGCACCGAACTCTCCATTACTCTCGGACCGCTTTATGTACGGGAGATCATAGTTTTTTTTTCAGATATTTTATGGATCATGATCCATCGCCTTTGCTTTCCCACAACGTTTTAAACGAGGGCAGAGAGGGTGGGAGATACTGTAGATTGAAGTGCTGATAGTGTGTGTGTGCCTGTGAGAGAGACAGACAGACAGAGACATTGACCTTCAGAGCTGATCTCATGATCCACTTCCACTGCCTGATCGCAGCATAAAGAACGGTTAGGGATCTAAGCACACAGATCAGTAGAATTTATAAATGGCAAAGCTTGCCTTTTGCTCTGATGTGTGCAGTGCGATCGACCTAAGCATTTCCCCCTAATTTAATTTAACCACGTCGTAGTCCTAAACTCTGCTGCATGCTTCCGAAGAAACCTCACGAGATTTACAGTGACCGATGCTATGCCACCATAATACTAGTAGCCTCTGCCACACTACACTACAGCTACTCCTGCTTGCTAATGGTATCTGCTAAACCACGACTCCACGAGCCTGATAACTGAACTCTTGTGCTGAAAACACACACACACGTAGGCGTCACATGACGGAGCAGGCGTTGGGGTTGTCGTCGCTGAACAGGCTGGTGATCTGCTCGGCGCCGATGGCCGCCTCCACGCCCATCACCGGGGCCGGGTACGGGTGGTGGTAGTAGTAGCCAGCCGGGTTGGCCCACATGCCGTCGTGGGCCTGCAGCTGGGCCGCCCCGATGCCGTACAGGGCCGCGGCGGCCGGGGCGTAGTAGCCGGCGGCAGTGCTCTGGGCCCACGGCTCCGCCTTCTTCCCCGTGGACTGGGCCCTCCGCAGCAGCGCGACCGGGTCCACCTCGCCAGTCACCGTCACCTTCTGCTGCAGCCTGTTCACCTCCACATGCTGCACTCCTGCAGGCGGCACGGCAGCTTCGTCAGAGAGCTATTAATCGCCGCTGTAAAATTTGGGCTTCTCTTCACGAGAGCACTTCGATTCGAAAGTGGGAAAAAAAAGGTGCTGGCTGCATTATTGCAAGGGGGGAAAGTGTGCTGGGAAAAGCTTGTGTTGAAAGGACATGATGGTCATTACTGATGACTGACGTGAGTGCAGACTGCCGAGTGCAGAGAGCTCATCATCAGAGCATCAGAAGAGCTTGCATGGTCAAGGGCAAAATGGTAGCGAGCAACGAAAAACTTGGTGCGAATGCGTAGGGGGAGGCCAGGGCAGGGGACCAAAGTGACGGATGACCAAACCTCTCATGCCGGAGAGCGCTTTCTTGACCTCGCGCTCGCAGCGCTCGCAGTCCATCCTCACCCTCAGCTCCACCGTCTGCGCCAGGCGCCGCCTCAGCGTCGTCTTCTTCTTCTTCTCCCTGGGGCGGCCATTGATCGCTCCCAGGAAGCTAAGCAGCTGCCTCATGGCGCCTCCCATGGGGAATGCAGCGAGCTGGTTGATGGGTGAACTCCTCTTCGAGCTGTAAAATGTGGGGGAACAGGCCAGTGAGGGAAGCAGGAGGAGCCTAGCTAGGCTGCTCTGGACTCGGGAGGGACACTGTCTGGCGTTTGTATGTACGAGGCCGGCCGGCACCCGGCAGGAACTGTTCGATTTCGGAGGCCTTTTGAACTAGGCAATGCAATGGCGAGATGGCCCGGACTGTGCCCGAGTGAGAGGGACGGGACACGGGAGAGAGGCGAGGGGTGTGCGTGTTGGAGGCTGACAAGAGAACACGACGAGGTGGGAAAAGTGAGGAGTCGGGAGCCGTGTGCTGGTGCGATGCGAGGTCTCGTCGTCTCATGTGACGGTTTTTGCTGTGCAGCGCAGTGGAATGGTGGTGCGGTTGTGTGTTGCAGTAGGCAATCAGACTAGCAGAGCACACGCACCGGCCGGCCGGCGTTCCAGGGGCGAGTGGAGTGTGCAAGAAATCGCCTGTATCGCTGCATCTTTGGTCTTTCGAAAGTGGATTTGGCCGGCCATGCCCATCACCTCATGCGTGTGAAGAAAGATAGATGATGCGCGAGCAGATTGCGAGGGATTCTGGTGCCCGTTTCCGCGCCAATTCTGAACGTTACATGGCAGCATCTCAAGTCGGGGATTACTAGGCACGCACAAGAAATTCACCTCTCTCAGGCCAAAATGCCAAGGCGACGCCTGCAAAATGCGCAGCCGCGCAGGGCCTAGCTAGAGAAGGTTCAGACTTTGAGACCGATTCTCGCGGGGGCACAGAGAAGATCCCAAGGGGCCAATAATGGGGGCAAAATACACTGGCCGATCTATTAACCTCTAGAGCAACAGAAAACACCAACATATAAAGCACATACAATATACAGGGCTATCGATTAGTATAATAATATCAGCTGTTCATGAGATGAAGAACACAGTGGACATTGTCAGTAACAGCAGTGGGTAAGAGCTAGAGAGGAGCATCTGTAGATTCGTCGTTGCACTGGAGAGCGGAGCCGCGCCTGCCGTTGCAGGCGTCACGGCCGGGGAAGTCTGCTGCTCGTTCGACGGCAACGGGTCCTCCGGACTGTCGTGCTGCGATGGGCCCAACGGCACGGTCGTGCTGTTGTCAACGTCGCGGCCTGCGTTCACAGGAATGGACGTTACCATATTTAAGACTTACGGAGTACCAGGTAAATGGTAGAATTTGGTCTATTCCATGGAAGATGGCTATGCCTTACATTCGGAGCGGTACCATCCCAGCTTCATGCTTTCTCTGTCGAAGACAACATGGTATCCAACCAGGAAATTCTCTGCATTCGAAAATTATATTGTATGTATGAACACTAAATTAAATACCAAAAGAACAAACCACATAGATTCATTTGGGCACTTACGAGCAATAATTCCAATAGGTTCTGTTGATGGCAGCACAGCTAGGCAGAACCCAGCAAGCGCTCCCTGTAACATAAATCAGCACACAAGATGATCAGCTG
Organism: Coix lacryma-jobi var. lacryma-jobi; assembly: GCA_009763385.1. Taxonomy (NCBI): domain Eukaryota; kingdom Viridiplantae; phylum Streptophyta; class Magnoliopsida; order Poales; family Poaceae; genus Coix; species Coix lacryma-jobi. The sequence continues at coordinate 10,546,778 of CM019822.1, forward strand.
CTACAAAAATGTTCCATGTGAATGGTAATCTACAACTGTATAAGGCCTCACTCATAAAAGGGTTGCTCATTAAATCCCAAGAACTTTGTATCCTGATCCCCTCTCCAAACAGGGCATTTATAAAAACAAAAACATCATATTCTAGGGTTTATGGGTTAACCAGTCATGCAAACTAAACAAAGCATGTATCCTGCACATACTTTAAGATCAAACAGATGTGGCAACATGAATACTTATGTTAGCTAAGTTGTGAATGTAGGATTTAAATGTACTAACTCAGATCAATTTATATATTAGTATGTTCTTATGGAAGCAAGCTCAACCGAGCCACATTTCCATTCAGGAGCTTAGGACTTGACAGCAAAAAAAACACAACTAGGATTCACTTGACATGAATATTCATCATTCCTGACTGATTGATTTCGAGAACACTATATTTTTCCATGCCCAACAAAGAGGACTTACCTGTTTGTCACTAAATGGAAAAATAGGATTAACAGCCTGGAAGCTCTTGTTTGCAGCAAATGCCAGAGTTATGGTTGGCACATCAGGCATCTCAAGAGGACTGCATGTAATCATATATCAACTAATTCCTTCAACACAATCAGAGAAATGAAACTAAGTCCTAAATGAAGTCAGAAGTTACCTAGCACTGTAGCAATATTTCCAGGTACTGTCTTCATAAGGCACCCTTGAAGCTTTCATTTGTCTGTCAAACTGAAATTTATATGAAATTAGTACTGAAAAATATCCATTAGTGAACCAGCTGCAAAAGCGTGAATGTTCACCTCCATTGTGAAAGCCTTGTAAACGTCTGGAGGAAGAGAAGTAAACGATGTTCCACTATCGACTAAGGCCTGGAAGCTAGTGCCCTCAAGACATTTATGTCCAATACAAGATTTGTCGACATTAACAGCATAAGTTTGACTGAAAAATAAAAAAAGAAGAGATGTAAGTGGCGCTTTAAAGAATTTCAAGAACCACTGCAAAAAACTGATTGCATTAGTTGATAAGTTAAACACTTTGAGCCACTCACAGTTTGCCATACAGGGGAACAAATGGTGTAGACTGTTGAGAGGACACTCCTTGATCTCCAAAGAAAATTCTCCCAGAACTATCTTCCTTAAAGCACATCGAGAAGGAATTCCGAACTAGTCCTGCTCTTGCAAGAAAACTAGGAACTGAAATATCTGCCATTCCAAGGCCAAGGAGTCCATCCGGCGCAATACCATCCAGATAGTCACCACTTTGCTTTCGACCACAGCTATACCAGAAGAACACACTATGTCAGTAAAACTAAGTGCTAGAAAGTCAGCAAATCATGACAATCGACTATTGAGCAACATCTCTAACTCCAGTTATTTTGTTACAAGATTGCATTGAAGTTCAGTAACAATGCAAGATGAAATCAAAAGGCAAGGACTGGGCAAGTGGCTATGGCTAAACATATTAATGTCTTAAGCAAATTCAGACCCGATACCTACAAAATGTACAGAGTAATTGAGTACTTCACCATACAACAATAGAAATGTTGTTCACTAACAACGACCCATGTGAGGACAATGTTATTTGTCTCCTTTATGCCATGGAAACAGTATTGCTTATGAAGCAAAAGTACAAAGTTCCTGTTGACTGAGAAAGCGGCAGAAAATTACCCAATAATAACTGAAGCGTTCACTGGTACATGGCCCTCCCTGGAGTTCAAGTGTAGTGTATCCTCAATTAGCAAACCAGAGCTGGTAGTATTTTCTGAAAAGTAGTCAATATCGTATGGGCAAGGCTGCTTTGGGTTTGTGCAGCCTGAACCTGATTGGCATAGCTCATGGCTGCAAGGAAGATGCCGACTTGTTGTTGATTCAGCAGGCTTGTATATTCCAAGTTCTCTATCCTGCATAATAGATGCTCCATTTATGACGGAGCACCTGCCAATCAATCACTGGAAATAAGCAATAAACTGCTTAAGAATATGGTACTCTCCTCTTGTTTTTGCACTTGTTAGGAAGAAATATAAGAAACTTAAAATGAACAAAAATTGAAACGAACCAAAGTTCACACATGACACCACCACTTGGACTCCTAAGCCAGTCACTCAGGTAATAGCTAAAATTGGCAATGAATTGTAGCACTTAAACTGGACCAATACACGGGATTTATAGCATGGCCCATGTGCCATTTTGGTGGTAGCACAAATTTAATTGAACTGCCAAAATTGCAGCTGAACGAGAACGGTTGGGAAATTACTTTCCATCAAAATGTAGATGGATTTTGGCGTGGTATTTTAGGGTCACATAATGGTGTGCTGTGCATACTTTACGCTACAACTTGAATGCGGCCAAGAACAGTGACTATAGTGAAATTTAAACTAAAGATGACTGCAGAGACACGGTGAGAAGTTTACAGATCACAGATCAGTCATGTTAGTTTCCAAGTTTAGGACGCATTGCATTTTTCCCCAATAATTTCCATAGTCAATGAAATTGAAGCAAACTGCATGTCATGCATTACATATTAGTTTCTTCAACCAAGGTTTGTGCATCATGTAATAGAAATATGTCAAGAGTCAGGTCATCTTCTTCACCAGCAATTTTGCATGAACAAGTCAAATATTTCTTTGGAAAAAACGGATTCTCGTAGATCCCAACTCAAGCTGACAGCTGTGTCGCAACACGACATCTTCAGATATTAACATCAAGCTCCTGAACAAAGGGGATGCATACCAGATTTCCACGGTAGCTAGACAAAGGGGCACACTGAATACAGTCACAGGGTACCCAGAACAGGTCACTTCCAGTATCCAATGCAACCAAAAAGGAGGTAGTAGGCGTCCCAACATCCACCCAAGCGTAGTATAACCTTCACACCGAAAGTTAGATGAGATAAGATTAGCTTACAACTTTTGCAGCAGACCACGTAGCTCCAAATGTAAAAACAGTAGTAAAACACAGCTTATCCCGACCAAAATGGCAATGCAACCCGTACGGGTAGAAGAAATTTAATCCTTTTTATATAATATAATAATAGTAGTAGTAACGCCGATTTTTTACGTAGCTGTCTAATAGTACGAATTCAAAATGTTAAACACTATAAAATATAAAACATTCACAGTGGAGTAGAACACAGTTAAAAGTTGAGGGACGTAGGATCCAACGGGGGCAGGGAATGAGGCGCACCAGCCTAAGTCGTTGCCGGGGGAGAAGGTGGTGCCGCCCTTTGAGAGCGAGAGAAGTAGGTACTTGCCCGCGAGCCGCCGCTTCTGCCGCTGGAGATCGCTCCTCACCAGCGCGCGGTAGTACTCCCCGCTTCCGCGCTGCGGCCACCACCCCGCGCGCAGGCCCGCCTCCAGCCGGGCCTCGTCAGACAGACGGTGCACCATCCTCGAAGAGAGCGTCGCCGCGGACACGGCCGCCGAAGCTGCCGCCGCCAAGGCGACCAGCAGGAGGGCGAAAAGGACCGGGCGGCGCATGGGTGGATCTGAAACGAGCTCGCGGGGTGGATCTGAGGGTAATGCGGTGCCGTGGATGTGGGAGAGGATCTGGAGCTACGTTTCGCGAGCGGGAGACGAGGCGAGGAGCATGGAAGCGGTGGTGGGTGGTGAGCGAACTGCCGTGTAGCGCCGTAGCGGGGACGGGGAGGGAAGCGAAGCTGGGGGCGGCGGTGTGGAGGTGGTGATGCTCTGGAAGCTAGCGCAAAAGGAAGGAAGAAAGGCGGAGACGGTATCGGTCATTTTCTTGAAAAGACCCCGTAGTGGTTCCAAAATTGATTAGGCTGTGTTCGGTTGTTGCGGAATGGAGACAAGAAACTATCCTAATTGATTAGACCCCGTAGTGCTAATTTATACGGATCAAAAGAACGAGCCTTTAAGCAGAATGTTCAGCGTTGGTATCGTACTAGCAACTAACGAGTGGGCATATGTCTAGACCATGGCTTAACTTATTAGCCGTGTCACGTCCTATTTCCTCTCATAAGATATTATTGAAATTGCTAAAATTAACCAAAATAAGTTCAAATAAATATACTCTATAGAACATGATACTTAAGACGTTTGATATTATATTACTTCAACACTATTTTATGAATCTACAAGTCGTATATTTGGACTTAGCATAGTAGTAATTAGGGTGAAATTATAAATTTCTTTTTGTCCAACCCCAGCCATAAATTAAACATATGTTCCTCCGTATTGCTTTTAGATGACGTTTTGGACAAGGTTTAAGTCAAACATTAGAAATATAAATCATGAATAAATTTTAAATTATTGAGTTTAGTGATGTAAAAACCATATAAATAAATTTGTCTTGAAAAATACTTTTATAAAAATATACATATACCACTTTACAACAAATATTTTTAAAGAAACAAGTGGTCAAAGTTGTACTTTGGAGACCGTGTCGCTATCCTAAACATCATCTAAAAGCAATACGGAGAGAGTATATTTCTTCCTTTGGAACATGAGAGATTACATTGTCATAAGATAACCAAGGTTCAAAATTTTCAGTTTGATTTTTTTTTCCACGTTAGAATCTGAAACTAGATCTTAAAACTATGGCTATTAATTGTAACCTTGAATTTTGTTTTAATAACAAACACGATTAAGGTCTCAAATGGTCGTTTCAAGTTTTAGCTTAAAGTGACACATAAAACGTAGGCTCAGTCATGGTGAGTGGTGTAGTATTTAGTTTAATTGACACCTGACTACATGTATTAGACCAAAACAATAGTCCTCTCTCCACTATACCTAATTTAAATTATGACTTGTTATAATTGTCCCCCACACATGTTTGCTTTAGCTTATCAGTCGTCGGAATATTATTTTTCTCTCACAACAAATCTTCTATTTTAGAGTCGTCTTATAAGTCGTGCCAAATAAAATCTTTGGGTATATAGTTGTTGTCAATAAACTTTTATAGTTTGCTGTACTGTTGGTGTTGAGCACATTGCTATTGTGACTACCACCATGGTTACGTGCTAAACAATCTGAAACTATACTTCTTAATCGTTGGTAGTGTGTCTAAACTGCTGATACCGGTAGACAGAGACATGCAACTATTATGACGTGTACTAGCTTCTGTAGAATATTTGAGAAACGGGGGACTTGGTGGCTTATTTGCACGGGTTTGTTTAGGCCATGTTCAGTTGGCCAAAAGAGTCCAAATATTTTACGCAGTGTAATGTTTAGACGCATGCATGGAGCATTAAATGTAGCTAAAAAATAACTAATTATACTTTTAGTCTGCTCATATTGAGACGAATCTTTTGAGTCTAGTTGGGTCATGTTTGGACAAAGTTTGTCAAATAACAACGAAAGTGTTACAGTAACTTTTTGCCAAATATTTCGCAAACAAGGCCTTATGGAAATTTTAACAGCAACGGTCCATCCCGCTCATATGACCAGAGTCCCCACACAGGCACACAGGCCACTCGAGGCACCGCGCGTGGTGGTCCCCACGTGGCCGTGGTGGCGCTGTGTGTCACCACCCGTTGGTCCCTTCGCGTTCGCGTGGGCCCCGCAACACCACCGGGGATGGACGGCGCACAGACGCTGATGAAGCGTGCCGACTGCCGAGCAGCCGGCCCCGCCTGTCAGAGATACAAATCCCTGTGCCGCCTTGCCAGCTGGCCAAGAGGAGGTCCCGCTTCCCTACGCGTATGATTCATCATTAACTCGATTGGAGTTTAGCAAACATCATAAAATCGTCCAAATAGTTCATGCCAATTGAACTTTGAATCTCTGGTTGAACTGCATCGTACCCACTACCCACAATGGTATAAGTCTATTAATACTCTCTCCGTTTTTTAAAGTAACGTATTTGCTTCTAAAAAAGTCATAAATAAATATCATTTGCTTCGTTCATAGAGCTAGCACTTAAAGAAATGCCTCGTTTCTCTTGGGTAGCAACTAAATCTGTATAGAGTCATGCAGAGCACTAGTATAAAGGAAAGGATTTTACCTGTACGCCATTATGAAAAATGGCTCCAATCCTGAGCTCCCTGAAAAATGAAAATGCACTGTTATATCATCGTTCATCCTCGTTTTTGCCCACATGTCATTCCGTCTAGATTCTGTTTGTTTTTCACCGCTTAGACGTCCTGACGTGTGAGACCGAATAAAAAAAATCCACAACATGCCCCTCGCAGCGTGAGGCCCTGTTGACTTGGCCTCGTTCTCATTCCCCTCTCACTCTCTCCTCTCTCAGCCCTGCCGTGACGGCCTGCCTGTCCAGGACGCCGCCGCCGCCCTTCTAGGACACCACCGACGGCTCGTGGGAGTCACTGGACAGCTTGTCCTCTTCCTCCACGGCCACCCCCGGTGCCGGCGCCACGTCTTCCAGCTCGGCGCAGTCCTTGTCAACCTCGCAGAGGTCCTCGAGGTCAAGCAAGTCCTCCACGAAGAACTCGTCCGCGCAGACGACGACGCCCCTGTCCGCGCCTCCGCACGCCGCCGGGCCCGCCGCGACCTCCTCAGCCGCCGCCGCCCTTCTTCTTCTCGTCGTCCACGGGGCCAACGAGGCGAATCAGCTTGCTGACCAGCTCCTCTGACTCCGCCACCGCCGCCCGCGCGCCGCGCGTCGATGCCTCCTCCTCTCCTATCCTCGAATGGCTCTCGCGTTTCGATGATCGCCCTCGTGTTTCGGGCGAAGGAATTGCTAATGCTAGCGCACGCGTGTGATGGGGTGATTTATGGATCGAGGGCGAGAGATTTCGCAGGCCACGATTGATCTTGCTGGCTGTTGCTAGGTGCGATTGCGATCGACGAGCTGAGCACGGACCACGAAGCACCTCACTGGAATCTCAAAATTTTGGAAATGTTTCTAGCTGTCGATTTGGCACAATTTTTTTTTAAGAGTAAAATTCACCGTCGGTCCCTAAACTTGGCCGGTGGTGTCATCCCGGTCCCTGAACTTATAAAGTGATATCTGAAAGTCTCTAAACTTGGTCGCTGGTGTCATCTCAGTCCCTAAACTTGTAAGGTGATCATCACTGATCCCTAAACTTGGTTAGCGGTGTCATTTCAGTCCTTAAACTTGGCTTTGAGTCTCATCCGGGTCAAAATCGGGCGATTTAAAAACTTAATATAAAAAAATCATAACTTTTTTATACAAACTCGAATGAAGACAAATTGTATATCAAAATTGTAGCTCTCGATGCGATCTACAACTTTGTAGTTGAAACGTTTTTGAATTAAATTGTTTAGAGTCCCAAAATATCATTTTAAGTTTGTAGATTTGATTCAAAAAACTTAAAATAATTTTGGGACTGTAAACAGTTTTAATTCAAAAAAGTTTCATCTACAAAGTTTGTAGATCGTGTTAATGGCTATAATTTTGATATAAAGTTTGTCTTCATCCGAGATTGTATAAAAAAGTTATGAATTTTTTTATATTAAGTTTTTAAATCGCACGGTTTTGACGACCCAGATGAGACTCAAAGCCAAGTTTAAGGACTGGAATGACACTACTGACCAAGTTTAGGGCCCAGTGGTGATCACCTTATAAGTTTAGGGACTGGGATGATACCAACGACCAAGTTTAGGGACCTCCAGATATCACTTTATAAGTTCAGGGACCGGGATGACACCACCGGCCAAGTTTAGGGACCGGCGGTGAATTTTACTCTTTTTTAATTAGTGTTTCCATGATATAACTTCCACCTGCGAGGCCACAGCTCCTCCTCCGGCACGCCGGCGACGTGGCCGTCCAGCGCCGCGGCCATGGCGGGCAGCCCTGATGCGAGGTCGGCGCGCGCGCGTGAAGTGGACGGAGCACAGAGCTGTCGTAGTAGCCCCACGGCAGCGGCGCGTACATGCGCTTGCGGAAATCCAACGCCGGTGATCCAGAGCCAGAAGAGCGCATAGCTGGCAGGGGCAGGATCGAGGGCATTAGTGTCTTTTCTCTGTGTTGTTTGACACCGTGAGTAGCTAAAACGGACGGAGTGGCATATGGGCAAAAACGAAGATGGACGATGATATAACGGTGCGTTTTCATCTTTCAGGGACCTCGGGGTTGGGGCCATTTTTCATAATGGCACTCTGTGTAGCATCTCTAAGGGCACCCGCACTGGCATGAGCTAGCTGCTAGCTCTAAGTCAACCTCTCTAAGGCCAATCTCAATGGTGAGTTTCATTTTGTTGTTTCCAAGACTGTCATGTCATATGAAATAAAATGAAACTTGAATGAAACTCCCTATTGAGAGTGAGAGTTTTATTCTAAAGTTTCATAGACATTAAATTTCATGACTCATAGAGAGTTGGTATTCGTGCCAAGAGAGTTTCATCTAGATGAAACTCATTTCTTCTATTTCTTCTTAAATGCTATGCCATGTCATCAAAAAGCGCTTATGTGACAGCATATTTAATGTAAATGAAACTCAAATGAAACCCCCATTGAGATTGACCTAATAGTACTAACTCTTAGCAATAGCTCATAGTATAATTAGGCCCACATTTTATTCAAACATGGTCTTGGAATGTGTATATGAGCCTAGCTCTTGAGCAAGAGCTAACTCTTCTCTTTCTCCTATTAAAATATGATAAATATTCTAAGAGCTAGCTTATGAGCTAGCCATTGCGGCTACCCTAACAACTTGGTATTTCAACTTGCTATCCTTATAAAATTGGCAAAATCATAAAAAATCATCTCCAATAACTTGGTAAATCTGCTTGCTATTTTTCCGAACTTGGTAAACATCGGTGCCGCACACGGAAATCTACGCGCGCGGACGAACTTCCTATCCACGCGCTCGCCGCTCGCGAGGCCGAGGAGCGCCGTCGCCGCTCGCGAGGCCGCCGGAGGAGAGGGCCGCCGCTCGCGAGGCCGACCATCCCTGCTCGCCGCGCGCGCTCGGCGGCGCTCGCCGGCGGCCATCGCGCCCTCGCCCACGCCTCCGCGGCGCTCGCCGGCGGGCACGCTCACCTCCAATGGCGAGAAATCGGCGAGCGGAGTCGGTTAGCGGTCCTCGTCGCATCGCGGAGCGGCAAGCGGATGAGGATGCCGTGGAGGGTGGCGTCGCCGAGCGCGCCGAGCTGGGCCTCCGCGCCGGCGGCGGCGCTGGCTTCGGAGGCGAGCGCCTGCTGAAAGCCCAGTTTGGTTTTGGATAATTGATGAAATCCATTGGACTAACCTTTGTCATTAAGTGCTTGATTAGCAAAAGGTGGTCCATGGCTCAAGTGAAGCATGATGATGGACATGTGATGCAATGATCAAGTGATTGGTCGTAAGATGGTCCATATCTTCACTAGAAGAAAAGAAGAAAGAGGAAAATAAAAGAGCTCAAGGCAAAGGTATAACCAATAGGCTCTTTTGTTTTTGGCACTCAAGACACCATAGAGGGTGTGAGTGTATTTAGGGTAGATAGCCGTACTATCAAGAGGAGAAATTCATAGTATATGGTTATCAAGTTGCCTCTAGTTGCATTTGCATATGTCATATCTAAAATGAGGCGATAAATCCTTTGAAAAATGTTTTGAAAATGCTAACACACATGCACATGATGTGTACACTTGTTGGTGTTAGCACATTTGCAAAGGAGAAGTTGTTGGAGTTGTTTTGGATCAACACAGGGAAGAAAATGAAGTTTTCTGTGTATGGTCGGTGGTACCGACCAGGGTGGTCGGTGGTACCGCCCATAGGTGCTGCGTGCAGCCTTCTCTGTAATGGGGCGTTTTTGGCCTGGCGGTGGTACCGCCATTACCTCGGTACTACCGCCGGCGGGTGGTACCGACCGGCTGGTCGGTGGTACCGTGGCCCTGAGGAGTTTCGCGAGGCTCTCTGTAGTTTTTGAAAATGGCTTGCCGTAGTACCGCCATTACCTCGGTACTACCGCGGGGGTACCGACGCAAGGTCGGTAGTAGCTTGTTTTCCGCAGAGCTCTCTGGAAGCGGCCAGTTTGGCCTGGCGGTAGTACCGCCATTATGTCGGTACTACCGCCCTCGGAAGTACCGAGGTCAGGAAGTTGTCTGGGAAATCTCTGTGCAGTCCCCAGTTTAGCCTGTCGGTGGTACCGCCATAGGGCCGGTACTACCGACCTCGGGGTACCGACCAAGAGTCGGTGCTTCGCCTTTTTCAGCGGGTTGTGAGTAAACGGCTAGTTTGACTAAGCCGGTAGTACCGCCCAGGAGGTGTCGGTACTACCGACCAAGCGCAGAAAGGTGGAGGTCGAGCTGCCGTCCTCTCCTCCCTATATATATGTCGTGGCCGGCTAGTGGGGTTCGCTCTTGACTTTCTAACCTCTTGAACATCCTCTTGAGCAAGATCTAATCCCTCCCTCCGATCTCTTTGAGTGTCCGATCTCTTTGAGTGTTAGTGCTAATCCAAGTGAGATCGAGTGAAACCAAGAGCTTGCATTGTGTTCTTGCATTCTAGAGGCATCTTGGTGATTGTTGCTGCGGATTTCTTTTTACTCTTGGCACTTGCCGGTGCCTAGACGGCTTGGTGGCAGCGGAGGAGGATTGGCACGAGTTGGTGATTGTTCGTGGCCATCCCAACGACTTTGTGAGGGGACTTGTACCTCCCCGGCGAAGAGCCAAAGGTAACTCCTAATAATTGCGCGTGTCATTGAGTTACCATTGCTTGGGTAGGTTCTTGTGCGCTCTTGTGGAGAGCTCGGTGTGTGATACCGATTAGCCACCGAACCACGAAGCCTTGGTCACACAACGATACGTAGCGTGCCGCCACACGTGAACCTCTGGGATAAATCTCGTGTTCATATTGGTGTCCCTTGGTGATTGGCATCATTTGTGATATCAATTATCTTCACTTTGCCCGTTTTTCGTAAAATCACATTACCACTCTCTTGTATTCCTTGTTCATACTTGTTATAGAGTAACTTGTTTCCCTTGTTAATAAAGTAGTAGCTTTGCTAGTTGGTTAGCTATTTTAGTTTTGCTAGCTTCCTTGTACTCACCCTTTAGTAAAGTAGTGACCTTATCCTTGTGTTCCTGATAGTCCTTAAATAGAGTAGATCATAATTAACTAGACTTGCAAATAGGTGGCTTGCATTTGACATAGAGCTAGAGCAACCGCATTTATCGCTTTGTTATTGTCTAACAAATTGCTCTAGTGCTTTGTAGAATTTTAATTAGGCTATTCACCCCCCCTCTAGCCAATTAGGACCTTTCAAGTGGTATCGGAGCCAACACCGTTTGATTCAAAGGCTTAACAACCTACGGTGCAAATATGGCTCAAATTGTGTTCAACCATGTTGGGGGCAACCACCGTACTTTGATGGGTCATCTTTTGATTATTGGAAGAGAAAGATGAAGATGTACCTTGGCTCCATCAATGATAGGTGTGGGAGGTCACACAAGATGGTTATGTTATTGTCAATGAAGAAGACCCCCCCCCTAGAGAGCGTGAAAGCAAGCAATGCAACACAATGGCGCTCAACACTATATACAATGGCATTGATCCAAAAGTGTTTGAGCAAATCAAAGATCTTGAGAAGGCAAATGAAGTATGGGCAAGACTAGAAGAAACATATGAGGGCACTTCAACGGTAAAAAGTGCCAATTGTACATGCTCAAAGATAAGCTCACAAGCTTCAAGATGAAAGAGGATGAAACAATCCCGGAGATGTTCTATAGGCTCCAATGCATCATAAATGATCTCAAGAGTTTGGAGAGAAAGTGAAGGATGAAGACTTCACCCACCGGTTCTTGAGTTGCTTGCCCAAGCGATTCAAGACATTGAGGACCATCATCATGAGAGGAGGATTGCAAAATGTGACACCAATGAAGTCCTTGGATGTAATGACCGAAGATCAATACAATGATGGTGGTGATGATGAGGAGGTGAAGGAAGAAGAAGAAGAAGAGCTTGGCATTCAAAGCCACTTCTTCATCCAAGAGCAAGAGCAAGGGCAAGGCAAAGCTAGAATCAAGTGATAGTGAAGATGAAGATTCTAGTGATGATGATGAGGCCATGGCACTTCTAGTAAGGAAGTTTGGAAGATTCATGAAGAAGAAGGCTATGGTGCAAGAAAGAGAAGGACAACAACACAGAACAAGGGCTATGTGAGAAGATGCTATAAGTGCAAGAGTGAAGATCACATGATAGCCGATTGTCCTCAAAATAGTGACAATGATGATGAGAGCAAAGAAGAAGAAGGACAAGAAGGAAAAGAAGGAGAAAAGCTCTCTTTCACCAAGAAAAAGAAAGGTGGATCCTATGTTGTGACATGGGATAGTGATGCATCATCCGATAGTGATGATGAAGAGCACAACAAGATGAAGAAGAAGGCACTTGCAAGTATTGCTATCAACAAAAGCCTTCTATCTTTGACACTCCATCTACATGCTTGATGGCAAGGCCATCCAAGGTACCTTCCTATGATGAGTGATGATGATGATGATGATGATAATGAAAATGAATACACTAATGAAGAACTTATGGACATGTTTGAGCAAGCTCTGTTTTGCTTTGAGAAGAAGAGGAAGGAGTGCAAGGAATTGCGCATGAAGGTTAGCCTTCTTGAGCAATCTCTTGATGAGCTCAAGCTAACTCATGAGAGGCTAGAGGTAGCCCATGAGAAGCTTGATAAAGCTCACACTAGGCTTGAAGAAGCCCACTCCTCTCTCCTCACTCAAACCAAGATTGAGGACTTTGCTCAAACATGTGACATAGGTATAACATGTGACTTAATCAATGAAACATTTTACACACCTATTGTCATTACACCTCCCAATGCTTCATCTAGTTCATGCTCCACCGATGCATCTAACTCAAACATAAAGATGGTTTTACTTGTGATGCATCATTAATAGTGGAAAATGAAACCTTAAAGAAAGAGGTGAATAAGCTCACTTGTGCCTTAGGCAAAGCCTATGGTGGAGATGCCCGCTTGCTTAAGTGCTTGGGTGGCCAAAGATTTTCCCATGAGAAAGAAGGATTGGCTATACCCCCAAGAAGGGCAAGGCGGCCTTTGCTCCTCACAAGACTAGTTTTGTGAAGGGCAATGGACGCTATTGCATAAATTGCAAGCAATCCGGGCATACCGAGCATAATTGCTATAAAAAGAACCTAAACAAGAACAAACCAACCAACCTTGGTAAATCAATTAAGTTTGATTCTTGTTATGTGCTTTACAAGGGTGTTAATAGTGTAAGAGCTAAGTTTGTTGGTACACCTAAGGAGGGCTCAAAGAAGAAAGCCATTTGGGTACCTAAGAGCTTAGTCACTAACCTTGGAGGACCCAACAAGATTTGGGTACCTAAACATTGAATCTTCTTGTAGGTCAATTACAAAGCCGGAGGAAGGCATTGGGTGCTTGATAGTGGGTGTACTCAACATATGACCGGGGATTCTAGAATGTTCAACTCAATCAACACAAATGAAGAAGACTTCAAAGTGGATAGCATCACATTTGGGGACAATAGTGAAGGCAAGGTCAAGGGACTTGGTAAGATTGCAATATCCAATGACTTGAGCATCTCAAATGTCTTGCTAGTAGAGAGCTTGAACTTCAACTTGCTATCGGTAGCTCAAATATGTGATCTTGGTTTCAATTGCAACTTTGGTGTTGATAATGTGATGATCACTAGTAATGATGGAACCAACCTAGCATTCAAAGGATTTAGATATGGAAACCTATACTTAGTTGATTTTGATGCAAAGGAAACTCAATTGACAACATGCTTGATCACTAAGTCTAGTATGGGTTGGCTATGGCATAGAAGGCTTGGTCATGTTGGGATGAAGCAACTAAATAGATTGATCAAATATGACTTAGTTAAGGGCTTGAGAGATGTTGTGTTTGAGAAGGATAAACTTTGTAGCTCTTGTCAAGCCGGCAAACAAGTTGGAAATACTCACCCTATGAAAAGTGAAATGAGCACTACTAAAGCATTTGAGCTATTGCATATGGATTTATTTGGGCCAACTACATACACTAGCATTGGTGGCAATAAATATGGTTATGTGATTGTGGATGACTTCACTAGATACACATGGGTATTCTTTCTTGGTGACAAAAGTGAAACATTTGCTACATTCAAATCTTTTGTCAAGAAGTCAAAAGATCAAAATGAAAAGAAAGTTTGAGACAACATCAACAAGTGAGAAGTGACAATGGAGTGAGTTCAAGAACACAAGAATTGAAGAGCTATGTGATGATTTTGGCATTAGGCATCAATTCTCGGCAAAGTACACTCCTCAATCAAATGGGATAGTTGAAAGAAAGAATAGAACCTTGATTGATATGGCAAGATCCATGCTTAGTGAATACAATGTGAGTCAATCCTTTTGGGCCGAAGCTATCAACACGGCTTGCTACTCTAGCAACCGACTATATTGCCATCCTATGTTGGAAATGACACCATATGAGCTATTGAATGGAAGAAAGCCCAATATTGCATACTTTAGAGTATTTGGTTGCAAGTGCTATATATTGAAGAAGGGCACAAGATTGAGCAAGTTTGACAAGAAATGTGATGAAGGGTTCCTACTTGGATATTCAACTACAAGCAAAGCATATAGAGTATGGAACTTGGCTAGTGGAACACTTGAAGAAGTTCATGATGTAGAATTTGATGAAACCAATGGATCTCAAGATGAAAATGAGAACTTAGATGATGTGAGAGGCACTCATTTGGTGAATGCAATGAAGAACATGGATGTTGGTGATATTAGGCCAAGAGAAGTGATTGATGTTGAAGATGACAAAGAGCAAGTGGTCACCATCCCAAATGAGCAAGATAGTGATTCTCAAGTACAAAATCAACAAGTGGCTAGTTCATCATCTCCCAATGTGCAACAAGCGGATCAACCGAGTACAAGCAATGCGAATCAAGTGCTTCAACCTTCAAGTATAGCAAGAGATCATCCCTTAGATTTGGTTATTGGTGGCATTCAAAGTGGTGTTCAAACAAGATCAAGATTGGCAATGTTTTGTGGGAACTATTCATTTGTGTCAACTATTGAACCAACCAAGATTGAAGAAGCTTTGAAGGATGTTGATTGGGTTAATGCCATGCATGAAGAGCTAAACAACTTCACAAGAAATGAAGTTTGGGAATTGGTTGAGAGGCCTAAGAGCTATAATGTTATTGGTACTAGATGGGTATTCCGCAACAAGCAAGATCAAGATGGCCTAGTGGTGAGAAACAAAGCAAGATTGGTAGCACAAGGTTACACTCAAATTGAAGGGCTTGACTTTGGAGAGACATATGCACCGGTTGCAAGATTGGAAGCAATTAGAATCCTATTAGCTTATGCTTGTGCTCATAACATCAAGCTATATCAAATGGATGTAAAGAGTGCATTTCTCAATGGCTACATCAATGAGTTGGTATATGTTGAGCAACCTCCCGGTTTTGAAGATGAAAAGAAGCCCAACCATGTCTACAAGTTGAGAAAGCATTGTATGGCTTAAAGCAAGCTCCAAGGGCATGGTATGAAAGATTGAGAATTTCCTTCTATCCAAAGGTTCAAAATGGGAAAGGTTGACACCACTCTCTTCACCAAGAAGATAGGGAATGACTTGTTTGTGTTGCAAATCTATGTTGATGATATCATATTTGGCTCAACCAACCAAGATTTTTGTGAAGAGTTTGGAAATATGATGGCAAAAGAGTTTGAAATGTCCATGATTGGAGAGCTTAGTTACTTCCTTGGTCTTCAAATCAAGCAAATGAAGAATGGTACTTTTGTGAGTCAAGGCAAGTACATCAAAGATATGCTCAAGAAGTTTGGTCTTAATGATGCAAAAGCTATTAGTACACCAATGGGAACAAATGGACACTTGGATGGTGATGCTAGTGGCAACATGGTGGATCAAAAGTTGTATCGGTCTATGATTGGAAGCTTACTCTATGTGACCGCTTCAAGGCCGGATGTCATGTTTAGTGTGTGCATGTGTGCAAGATTCCAAGCTTCTCCAAGAGAGAGTCATTTGAAGGCAACAAAGAGAATCTTGAGGTACTTGAAGGCTACACAAAATGTTGGGTTGTGGTACCCCAAGGAGCAAACTTTGAATTAATTGGGTACTCCGATTCCGATTATGCGGGTTGCAAGGTTGATAGAAAGAGCACATCGGGCACATGTCAATTATTGGGAAGGTCACTTGTATCTTGGTCTTCAAAGAAACAAAATAGTGTGGCACTCTCTACCGCCGCCGAAGAATACCGATTAGTGCCGTAGTTGTTGTGCACAACTCCTATGGATGAGGGCAACCTTGAAGGACTTTGGAATAAAATTCAAACAAGTGCCATTGCTATGTGACAATGAAAGTGCGGTGAAGCTCACAAACAACCCGGTGCAACATTCAAGAACCAAGCACATTGACATTAGGCACCACTTCATTAGAGATCATCAACAAAAGGGAGATATATCTATTGAGAGTGTTGGGACCGATGATCAACTTGCGGATATATTCACTAAGCCACTTGATGAGAAGAGGTTTTGCAAGCTAAGGAATGAGTTGAACATACTAGATTTCTCAAATATGTGTTGATAATGCACCCCACTTATATGACTTGCCTCTCCTCCAAGCCAAAGCAAAGGTATTATTGTTTGACATTTGCATCTCATACCTTGCTAAGGACTTGTTTAGAGCATCTAGGCATATCTAGTAGGTTTTGGACCTCATTCATTGAAAATCAAATGACTTTGATGTTGGTATGGTACCACTATTGCTTCTATGATTGTTATGATCTAGTGGTGGCATATGACATGTTTATGGGCTTGCAATCCTAGTGTTTGACTATAAACATGAGCATTGAAGTATATAACCGACATGAGTAAGATAACCATTGCAAGATGTGTGAAGAAGCTTACTCTAGAGCAAACCGTGCTATATATGGTATGCAATTGTTTATAGTTGAACCACAATTTGATCAATTTCTACTCCCATGCTTTACAAATGAAAAACTCACCTTTTGTGGTCATTGATGACAAAGGGGGAGAAAAATGGCATAAAAGATATGCAAAAAGGGAGAAGAAGTTGCACAATGAGAAAGATTTATGAAAAAAAGGGATAATTTTTTAAGCACACAAGTAGGGGGAGCAAGCCTATGAACTTGATTGAATGCATTTGCAATGTGCATCTTACATATGCTTGCTTGCATTGTCTTGCATTAGTTTGTGTTTTCAAGTAGTATCTCTCTTGTGTGTTGCTTGCTAGACTAGAACTTGAATGATGAAATGAAGTACTAGCATGCATAGGATAGAACTAGACTTTTGAATTTAACATTTTTGCCAATATATTTGCTTAAAAGTTGGCTTACAAGTTGTATCTAGTTCATTATGGTGCTAAGGATGATCATGAGTTTTGCACTCCGATTGGTATCGCGCTTCAAAGGTCCATTCTTTAAACCTTAGTATCACAAGTTAGTAATTGCTCACCCAAAATTTTATATCCATGCATATGTGCCGAACCTCGAACCAAACTCTATAGCACATATGTAGGGGGAGCAAATACTACCTTGGTGTCTCAAATCTTTATCATAATATCTTGTATGAGGGTTGTCATCAATTACCAAAAAGGGGAGATTGAAAGCCCAAGTTTGGTTTTGGATAATTGATGAAACCATTGGACTAACCTTTGTCATTAAGCTTGATTAGCAAAAGGTGGTCCATGGCTCAAGTGAAGCATGATGATGGACATGTGATGCAATGATCAAGTGATTGGTCGTAAGATGGTCCATATCTTCACTAGAAGAAAGAAGAAAGAGGAAAATAAAAGAGCTCAAGGTACTAGGCGGTCTTTTGTTTTTGGCACTCAAGACACCATAGAGGGTGTGAGTGTATTTAGGGTAGATAGCCGTACTATCAAGAGGAGAAATTCATAGTATATGGTTATCAAGTTGCCTCTAGTTGCATTTGCATATGTCATATCTAAAATGAGGCGATAAATCCTTTGAAAAATGTTTTGAAAATGCTAACACACATGCACATGATGTTGTACACTTGTTGGTGTTAGCACATTTGCAAAGGAGAAGTTGTTGGAGTTGTTTTGGATCAACACAGGGAAGAAAATGAAGTTTTCTGTGTATGGTCGGTGGTACCGACCAGGGTGGTCGGTGGTACCGCCCATAGGTGCTGCGTGCAGCCTCTCTGTAATGGGGCGTTTTTGGCCTGGCGGTGGTACCGCCATTACCTCGGTACTACCGCCGGCGGTGGTACCGACCGGATGGTCGGTGGTACCGTGGCCATGAGGCGTTTCGCGAGGCTCTCTGTAGTTTTGAAAATGGCTAGCGGTAGTACCGCCATTACCTCGGTACTACCGCCCGCGGTGGTACCGACGCAAGGTCGGTAGTAGCTTGTTTTTCCGCAGAGCTCTCTGGAAGCGGCCAGTTTTGGCCTGGCGGTAGTACCGCCATTATGTCGGTACTACCGCCCTCGGAAGTACCGAGGTCAGGAAGTTGTCTGGGAAATCTCTGTGCAGTCCCCAGTTTAGCCTGTCGGTGGTACCGCCATAGGGCCGGTACTACCGACCTCGGAGGTACCGACCAAGAGTCGGTGCTTCGCCTTTTTCAGCGGGTTGTGAGTAAACGGCTAGTTTGACTAAGCCGGTAGTACCGCCCAGGAGGTGTCGGTACTACCGACCAAGCGCAGAAAGGTGGAGGTCGAGCTGCCGTCCTCTCCTCCCTATATATAGGTCGGGCGGCTAGTGGGGTTCGCTCTTGACTTTCTAACCTCTTGAACATCCTCTTGAGCAAGATCTAATCCCTCCCTCCGATCTCTTTGATTGTTAGTGCTAATCCAAGTGAGATCGAGTGAAACCAAGAGCTTGCATTGTGTTCTTGCATTCTAGAGGCATCTTGGTGATTGTTGCTGCGGATTTCTTTTTACTCTTGGCACTTGCCGGTGCCTAGACGGCTTGGTGGCAGCGGAGGAGGATCGGCACGAGTTGGTGATTGTTCGTGGCCATCCCAACGACTTTGTGAGGGGCTTGTACCTCCCCGGCGAAGAGCCAAAGGTAACTCCTAGTAAATTGCGCGTGTCATTGAGTTACCATTGCTTGGGGTAGGTTCTTGTGGCGCTCTTGTGGAGAGCTCGGTGTGTGATACCGATTAGCCACCGAACCACGAAGCCTTGGTCGACACAACGAGGACGTAGCGTGCCGGCAAGCACGTGAACCTCGGGGATAAATCTCGTGTTCATATTGTGTCCCTTGGTGATTGGCATTCCATTGTGATATCAATTATCTTCACTTGCCCGGTTCGGTAAAATCACATACCACTCTCTTGTATTCCTTTGTTCATACTTGTTATAGAGTAACTTGTTTCCCTTGTTAATAATAGTAGTAGCTTTGCTAGTATAGCTAGTTTAGTTTTGCTAGCTCTCTTGTGTAGCTCACTAGTTTAGTAAAGTAGTGACTTAGTCCTTGTGTGCCCTAGAGATCATAATTAACTAGACTTGCAAATAGGTGGCTTGCATTTGACATAGAGCTAGAGCAACCGCATTTATCGCTTTGTTATTGTCTAACAAATTGCTCTAGTGCTTTGTAGAATTTTAAATTAGGCTATTCACCCCCCCTCTAGCCAATTAGGACCTTTCACTTGCCCTCTTCCCAGCGGCGCTCGCGCGGAGGAAGGGGAAGAAGAAATAGAATGACAGACGGGTCTCTCTGTCATCGCTATTTTTATCAAGTGAGAATAACAACCTGTTGGAGACACATCATTTTTTCACTTGCCAAATAAAATAGCGACTTTCTATAACTCAAGATATACCATGTAATTTTTACCAAGTTGTTGGAGATGCTCACGTCACTTATAAAAAACAGAGGGAGTAGATCTAAGTTAACCTTTTCAATATGTGCTAACTTTTAACATATACGTAGCTCATAACATAGATAATTCACATGACCTTGTCATATCATATAATTTTATAATGCGTATAAGTTTAGCTCTTGATCAAAAGATAATTTTTCTCTTTTCTATTAAGATATTAATAAATTACTTAGGGCTAGTTTACGAGTTACCCGTTGTGGGTGTCCTCATAGTCTAGCTCTAAGCATTCTTTTTATATTTCAATAAGAGGAGAGAGAAAAATTAGTTTTTAATCATGAGGTAGGCTTATACACATTTCAAGATCATGAGTGTTATACGAGACTATCAATGTTAGAGTAAGTATAGAATGTAATATGACTAATGCTAAGGCTGAGAGAAGAGAAAGGAAAAGGGAGTTGTAAGTTTACAGTTGGCTTAGATATAAGAATAAAAAAAACTTTATAACAGAAATAAGTGAACCACATATTAATAATAAAAAGCTAACTAGTGTAGGTGTGGTAGAAACCGTATAACCAACAAGCAACTAGTATATTATTAGTCTTGCTCTATGAGCTTATATGTTAAATGTTAGCACTACATGAAAAAGGTTATCTCAAAGGCAGTAACTACGTATCTCGTACTCCCTGCATGCTAGAAAATATATCTAATTCAGTATCATGTTTTAATATCTTAAATTTAAGTAATCATAAATAGAAAATATGTTAATATTTATAATATCATATAATATCATTAAATTAATTATGAAATATATTTTATAAAATAAATTTATTTAGATTAATAAATATTAATACTAATTACTAGAAATTTAGTTCGTGAAATATTTTTGTGACACAAAATGCATATGCCCTCGTTTACGTATCCATCATCGTCTTTTTAGAAGAAAAAAGGGACCGGAATATCTGACCTCTCACGCTAGTGCCTTAGCGCACAAACTTAGAGCAACTATTATGGAAGACTACAAACTCACTAAATGCTGATGTGGAGGAGAGAAGAGAGGAGAAGCGGGCTGTAAGCTTACAGTCGGCTTGATCACAATAGCCAAGAAATATGTGAGAGAGACAAGAGAATCTTATATTAATGGTAAAGGCTCAACCACTGTATGAATAAGCTGAGAGAAGGCTGCAAGAACTCTTACAGCCAGCAAGTCGGTTGTATTATAATACTCGGACATCTCCAATAGTTTAGAAAAATGACTCACTATCCTTGTTTTATTGGGAAAAGAAGAAAAAATGTTTTCCAACAGATTGGTATATGACTTGCTAAATTTTTCCAAGTTGAAATCAGAGCCAATCTACTTGGTATATTTACCAAGTCAGCTTCACTTGCTATCCGTCGTTTCTACGTTATTTTTACCAAGTTGGAATCCGCCGCCACTTCTCCCGCGCCTATTTTTTTATGTTATTTTTACTAAATTATTGGAGATACATGAAAAATTCACTTGCCAAAAATTTTAGCAAGTTGCTAAATAACGTGTTTTTTCAAGTCAAATTTTCCAAACAATTGGAGACGATGAACTGGCCAATGATCACGGTGTACAAAGAAGAGCTTTATACGTCGCGTGACAAGTGGCAAGTGCCGTGCTTTTCCTCTGGGTACCCGTCAACGCCCTCATGAATGAATCAATGATGCTGCTATACCGCACCTGTTGCTAGAAAAAGTATCTTTTTCCCACCTTCCGACCCGTCCCGTCCAGCAGCTGAAAAAGATACGGAAAAAAAATGGCTGAGACAGCACGAAAGATCTTGCCGGTCTCGGCTAGTCGGCCACGACGAGGATTATATAGATGGGGATGGTGCTTTAAACGCGTAACCACGGTTCTCCTCTAGTTTAATTTAAAGAACTAACTAGACAATTTCTCTTCTCATTTTTTAATCTAGTTCATTTAGTTGAACTAGGAGAGAACCGCGGATAATCATTTGGAGCACCATCCCCATCCTTAGAGGATTCTATGGATTGACGGTCGCTGTGGAGTACAGCAGTCGCTAGAGCAACTCTAACGGTTTTATATTTTTTATTTAGTAAAATATATGCTATGGAAACCAGGTTCCCGTGGAAACTATGGAAACTCGTACGTGGACCGCTGGATCTAAATCCGATGGCTATGGCTAATCGTGTTGTGCACCTGTGTTATACCTGTGTTGGCTATATATATTAGGGAGAGATAAATGGGAGGGGTTAATTGCTCATCTCCACTATTAGTCATAGCCATCGGATTTAGATCCAGCGATCCACGTGCGAGTTTCCATAGTTTCCACGGGAACCTGATTTCCATAGCATACGTTCCCATTTATCAACACTTAAATTAATATTACAAAAGTAAAAAAAATCAATCTCCAACGGTTCTATATTTAGACTTGGCAAAACTAAAAAATTGTGCACGGAGGTTTTGCATTTAGACATGGCAAAACTAAAAAATTGTGCGTGCGAAAGAGAAATATACCGCGGGAGTAGCACGAGAGAGCGATTGTCAAGCGAATCGCAGCTTTGACATATATACTAAATATCACCCAATGTTTACCAAGTTGCTAAAAATGCTAAACTTAATTGTCAAGACGTTGGGTAGGAGATTTTTAGACGTTTTTACAAAAAAAAATGTCAAACCCATTTACAAAACCGTTGGAGTTGCTCTTAGTTCGGAGTATTTCTAGGCTCTTGCTTATTTCTCACTGTAAAAAAATTCACTCATCACATTCAATGAAGCACTAAACGTAGAGTAAAAAAATAATTAATTATATAGATTGCGTGTAGGTTTTATATTTTTTATTTAGTAAAATATATGCTATGGAAACCAGGTTCCCGTGGAAACTATGGAAACTCGTACGTGGACCGCTGGATCTAAATCCGATGGCTATGGCTAATCGTGTTGTGCACCTGTGTTATACCTGTGTTGGCTATATATATTAGGGAGAGATAAATGGGAGGGGTTAATTGCTCATCTCCACTATTAGTCATAGCCATCGGATTTAGATCCAGCGATCCATGTGCGAGTTTCCATAGTTTCCACGAGAACCTGATTTCCATAGCATACGTTCCCATTTATCAACACTTAAATTAATATTACAAAAGTAAAAAAATCAATCTCCAACGTTTTATATTTAGACTTGGCAAAACTAAAAAATTGTGCACGGAGGTTTTGCATTTAGACATGGCAAAACTAAAAAATTGTGCGTGCGAAAGAGAAATATACCACGGGAGTAGCACGAGAGAGCGATTGTCAAGCGAATCGCAGCTTTGACATATATACTAAATATCACCCAATGTTTACCAAGTTGCTAAAAATGCTAAACTTAATTGTCAAAACGTTGGGTAGGAGATTTTTAGACGTTTTTACAAAAAAAAATGTCAAACACATTTACAAAACCGTTGGAGTTGCTCTTAGTTCGGAGTATTTCTAGGCTCTTGCTTATTTCTCACTGTAAAAAAAATTCACTCATCACATTCAATGAAGCACTAAACGTAGAGTAAAAAAATAATTAATTATATAGATTGCGTGTAATTTGAGAGACGATTTTTTAAGCCTAATAAATTTATGTTTTGAGTTTTGACAATATTGTGCTGCAGTAAAACATGTACTAATGACGGATTAATTAGACTAAATTTATCTCACGGTTTTCAGGCAAAATATGTAATTTATTTTTTATTAGTTTATAATACACTAAATGAGTGTCGAAACATCCGATGTGATACAAAAAAAAATGTTTATAATATACAAAAAATTTCATGCTGTAACTAAACAAGACAAGCAGCATTATTTTGATTTTCTAAAAAGAATGTAAAAAAATATTCACAAAAAAAATGTAAAAAAAGCATTATTATTTTGAAAAAGCAATTTGAGGCTGCCTCTGCCCGTACAGTCTTTCCTCTCCCCCGCCCGTACGCGACAGTTTCTCTGTCACAGGCCATGTATCTTTTCTTTGAAGTAAAATAACTTGCGGTCTCTAAAGTTACAAATATCAATATATATGTCCTAATTTATATAAAAAAACATGTTTTTGGGTTTATAAAATTATCGATATGTATTATAAAGATAAAAAATCCTAAAAACGCATTTATGAGTCCCTTAAATTAGTTTGAGTGTTATCTAGATCTTAACGGGGCGTTATCCAACCCATTAGCTAACATGGCAGGACGAGTTAGAGCTTATATACATCTGACAGGTGGGACTCACACATCAACAATATACTTAATTATTTTTTAAAATCATATCTTTTACATATGTCTTCGATGAAGATGAATTATATATGAAAATTGTAGCCCTCAATGAGATTTACAACTTTTTAGTTTTAATATTTTTCATTTAAGATTGTTAAGATGGTCAAAAGAGTACTATAAAGTTTCACCAACCTATTATTCGTGTACTAAAGTTTATCATATAGTTTATCATATAGAAAACTCATATCTCTCGTATATATTGTAGGTCTCAATGAGAATATAGAATCATAATTTTAAAATTTGTTATTTGAGATTGTTAAAATTATAAAATAAATAAAACAAAATTTCAGTAGCATATTAATCGTTATTCTAAAGAAATCATATTCTCAGATCTGTTTTATGTCAAATTGCCTCAATACGAGGCCGCGACTGCGACGTCGGGTTTGGGAAACGGAAAGCACACCGCCTCGCCTGCTCTGGCTGGCGTCGCTGCTAGCTGCTTCAGAATCAGAATTGAGAGGACACGTGTTGCCTCATGGACGCACGGCGCATGGGCAGTCGAGCACGACACGCACGCGGCGCCTTCCTCCACCATCTGCTTTCTTCCCTACCCTGGGCTGACGGGACGGAGTCCCCCTCCTCCATGGACCGGCGGCACAGGGCACAGGCCCATTCCTGATCGAGTCTACTAGTCCGTCTCTAACAATTTCTATCCTGTTCCATTTGCCATTGTTGTGTTTCCTCAGCAAAATATCATCGTCTTCACAAGGGTCGACGGATACATTACATTTGAGCTTCAAAATGGAATCGATCGACGAGACAACATCAAACAATCTTACCTGTCATTTGGTATTCAAGCAAGCAGCAAACCCACACAAACTGGAAGAGCACGCATCCCCATCCAAAAAAAATATTGCACGGCACAGAATGATGCTAAGCCAAGCCAACGAATAGAAACAAGGGAGGTGAAAACAATCACATTTCACAACAGCTTACATCAATTTACCAGTGGGAGCTACAGCTACCCATACAGCAGCACATCCACCTTGCGATTCGGACCTGCACAGATATGGCTGTCCTTTACAGTTTACACATCTCAGTACACCGCGTAACCCTATAAATTCTCAGTTTCAGCATCTCGAGAGCAACATCCAGAATGTGGCAAACAGTGGTTACATCTCAAGAGTTTGTTAGACTAATTTACAGGACCTAGTTTCAGCATCTGAACTAAATAAAATCATGTATCATGTACTGTTATAGATCAGCGCAGTTGAATCCTCCCACATCATGGAGCTCAGGTTTCCACGCTTCAGTCATAAGGTCAGGATCAGAGGTGTTCAGTTGGAGGTTAAAAAGTTTTTGTTTGTGTCACATCGAATGCAATGGTACTAATTTAATCTATTAAAAATATACTAATAAAAAACAAATTACATATTTATCTGAAAACTATAAGATAAATTTATCAAGACTAATTAATCTATTATTAATACATGTTTACTGTAGCATAACATTATCAAATCATGGACTAATTAGGTTTAAAAATCATCTCACAGAGTTATCGTAATGTGTGTAATTAGTTATTTTTTTAGTCTACACTTAATACTTCATACATGTATCCAAACATTCGATGTGACAGGTGAAAAGTTTTTGGACTGGAAACTAAATGTAATGGCTGCACAGTTGCACGACATATGAAGATTGCTGCCTGCTACATGTAATGGAGTGTCCACTTGACCGTCCTCTGGATTTGACTACCTGTGAGGAAACATTTTGACCAAATGAGATGGAGGAAGACCTTCACAACTTTCTCATGATATAGAATCACAAGTGAAGTAGGCAATAGAAAAATTTATATTCTTCTCCATAAGGCAGT
Organism: Coix lacryma-jobi var. lacryma-jobi; assembly: GCA_009763385.1. Classification (NCBI taxonomy): domain Eukaryota; kingdom Viridiplantae; phylum Streptophyta; class Magnoliopsida; order Poales; family Poaceae; genus Coix; species Coix lacryma-jobi. The sequence continues at coordinate 10,572,525 of CM019822.1, forward strand.
GCAACTATTGGAACCAGATAACAGAGGTCCGGGGGTTGCATAGATTAAAACTTCCCTCCATGCGTCAGTAACCCTATACCACCAATCATAAGTTTATGATGCTGACAATTTTTATAAATAACAAAACTACTAAAGAAATAACGCAGGGCAGCAGTATTTAAAAATCTTAATATGAACCTTTTTCACACCAAATCTGAGTAAGGTGATGGGTCAGATGCAAAACCCTCACTAGGTTTTACAGGGGATCAAATGAATTTGAAAATTACTTGAAAGAGCATACTTGTAGTTATACTTTCCATTTTATTAAAGCATCTTTTGTCAATGCAGACCAAAATGAATCACTCAGTAGACAACTATAGCAATTGTCACACAGTTGAGCTCTAGAATATCTAAGCCAATTAGGCAAACAAAGAAAAGAATGATGAGTGGTCAACAATGAAGAAGAAACAAACATACCTTTATGCTCTTGCATAAGGATCACTCTTTCCTTTTGACCTCACAAAAACCCCCCATAAATAATTCTCACCATCTATCCCTGTTACCACGGTAGAAATTAGAATCTCAAAACATGCATTTGATAGTGCAGGTGGTTTATTTTCTTGCATGAAAAGGAACGAATATAATCACTAACACTGAGAATCAGGCGGAAGCACTTCCGAGGAATATATCAACAACTTTATGCCATCAATAGATGCCCTGAGAACATAATTGTTGGAGTCTTCTAATAGATTAGAGTGTTTATTTTCACACCTACAAAGCAAGTTAGGAACAAAATCATTGGATGTCTGAAAGCACAGTTATATCTATGGGAGAAAATGTTGATACCGGAACCAACAGAAACCCTACCCATCAGGTTTATCAGAAAAGAAGAACACGCCAATGTCTTCATGAACAGGACTTATAGTCTCAAAAGACTTTGGCCAGTCCTTCATTCGTGGTAATAACTCCAGCTGTAGATCACTGGGTATCATCTTGACAGTATCATAAACTCTGGATGACACTTTTAATGGAAAATGGGCTTTAAATTCACCAAGATTTAGCTTGGCGCCAGCGTAAAAGACATGAAAGCATCCCCTAAAGAGCAAAGGAAAGCTAAACATTAGAAATACATATAACATTATTATATATGTAATTAGGTTAGCTGCCACAACCACAGAAGAGGCATTTGTCTTTTATGAACAACTTAGGTAGCAGTAAGATATTATAATCAACTCAGAAGTCAGAACAGCACAAGCTTGAATACATTAGGGTACTATGCAAAAGGAGTTCATGGTCAGATCAGGAAACTCAGGAATCAACCAGAAAACATTTACTGAGTTTTGTCCTGAACTTATGGAAAATGATACTTGTAGAGAAACTTCCAGATATACCCAGCAGTCTAAATCTGAATATCTAGAAATATTTCTAGACAAAAGTATAATGTGGTAATTTAGGGAAGTATTGCCCATGAAAAAAATAAACCACAGCCTCCACATTACCCATACATATTCATCTGAAACAGTTGGAAACTGGTGACAATTACATCCATATAATTAAGAAACCATGTCTAGTTAATTGATTACTGCCACAAGAAAAAATCCATAATGAAGGTAAAGGTTTTTGAGGCATAATTCACCTCCAACAAATTGCAGGTGCTGGGCGTCTTGAATACTCCACAATGGAACCCATGGTGAGTATCAGGCCTTTGTTCTGGTTCAGACTCCCCATTTCAGATTTGCATCGAGTATCATCATCTATTGGTACATTGAAAATGAACAGAAAAGGTCAGTTTATTAGTGTACTTAAACCTCAGATACCATCAGAACAAAATGTATACTGAAACTAAGCCCCTTGAAATGTCATGATACTCTGTGTCTGTGTGGGTGGGTGGTGGTGGGGGGGGGGAGGGGGGGGCTCAGTTTCTTTTTTTAGACGTGCATCATTAAACAACCAAGATAAAAAAAACATTTCTGTAGGCACATACTTGAAACACATAAGGGCTCACCCTTAGTCTGAGAGTTAGTTTCTCCTTTATCTGCATTCACTATCTTCTTTTCTCTAGCTTTGTGTTCAATCAGAGAGTCATTTTTTACTTTAACTGGTTCATTTGTTCTGCATTTATGAATTATAGGCATGGATCCACCAGATCTTGCTTCGCAATCCATGTTTATATCATCAATCTTTGCTTGATCATGACTTACAGCCCTTAATTGTTTCGTGGCATGCACTTCCGTGACAGTCCTATTGGGGGATATGCACTTCATATTTGACAACTGTTTCACCTGAGGAGGTGACGCCGGATGAGCTTCACTTTGCCGCATAGCAAAATAGGGGTTGTCATCAGTCTTTGCCTGATCATGTCTTGGAGAAGCACATCGTTTCAGGCTTGGCATTTTCATGTCAGTCTTTGCCTGATCATGTCTTGGAGAAGCACATCGTTTCAGGCTTGGCATTTTCATGTCACTCCAACCAGGGCATATTGACTTCATGTTAGATGGCTGCTTCATGTTTGGAGGAGATGCAGGCTGAATCTGTCTTTGCTGCATAGCAAAATATGACCTATCCTCAATTCTTGTTTGACTATGACTTGCATCAGCACATCCTTTCAGGGCTTGCACTTGTGTGTCACTCCTGCTGGGCGATACACAATTCAAATTGGACAAGTGCTTCGTAGTTGGAGGAGACGATGTCTTGCTTGGCTGCAGCATAGCAAATCTTGACTTAACAAATGGTGGCCTCTCTCTACTCATTAAGGTCGCTTCTTCAGAAGAGACGAACTTCACTTTAGGATTTCCAAATCTGTTGGCAGACTTGGGATTTACCTGAGGCACTATGTTCCTGTGACTGAGGTGCAACTTTGAAGTTTCCCTTTCGTTCATCATAGCACGGCCATGTGATAGCTTTTTGAGCCCTGCTTGCCCACCTTCACCATGATCGTAGAAGAACTTAGAGTAGCTGAGTAGAGTTTATTGATGATTGTGAAAGTGAGATAGGTGGTAAAAAAACAAAGATATTACCTTGACTAGGTTTAGGAGCCCCATTAACAGACTCTTGGCATTTGGCACAATACCATTCACGTGGAATCACAAATGTCAACACCTTCATACAATAACTTCAAATAGAAAATAGAAACACTTTCAGAGAGCTAAATAAAACTTTCCACATTCAAGAACAGAGCTCATTGAATTTACACTTTCATTTAAAAGATCATAGATTTACTTACTGCAAAAAAAGCAAATTAAATGGAAATGGCACATTGTAAAACAGCTAAGAAAGTTCAGCACTAATTAAAATAGAGTATTTGCATCGGTTATCTATCAAAGAAGACATACTGTTTTTGCGAAAAAAAAGGTATCCTATGACTAACATTCAGATATCATCTACTTCTCTTATTGGTTGCTGCTCTCAAGACATCCTTACATACAAATATTTCAAACAACTGAAAAGCAGAGACATGTGCAAATTCAGGGCAGATGACCACACATATATGTACTATTCCAAGTGCTTAGGATGTGAAAAATAAAGGGACTAAAAGCTATATAGGGCAGAGCACTAAATGAGTACCTGTGCTCATAATCGTTGCACCGAGCACACTTTACAATAAGATGAGAGCGGCTACCACTGCCACATGCCCCACACACCACAATGTCCTGCGTGAAAGGGAAAATATTGCATAGTCAAATACAAAGATTGTTGTGTTCATCTAATTCTTCCATACATATCTTTGAGACATAGACATAACCCTAAGTGAGGAAGAAATATCCCGTCCAATGCAATAAGAAGCAAAGTGAAAACACATGATTTTGAAAAAAAATTACCAAAGAAAATAAAAGGGCTCCCTTCGCCGTTCAACGAATTAAATCCTTGAATGAGTCGATCATATTATTACAATTCAGATGCACTGAACTAAGATACAAAATAAGAGCTGAATATCCCGGCTTTTAGAAATGACTACGGTTCCTTAACTTGATTGTGCAACCGAGTTATGGATTATCGGCAGAAGATTTAGGGTAAAGGGGCACTAACTCCATTATCAATAATAATGGTGTTTTTAAAGTTTTCATAAGTTAAACTGCAGAGGATGTATTGATGAAAGTACAAGAAAAATTATATCACTTATTGATAGGCTGCTCATTTGCATCAGCCTGCTGGAATTTGATTGGCCTGCGCCCTGCAGCCCATTTGCATCAGCCTGCTGGAATTGGATTGTCCTGCAGGTCAGCCACCAAGGGGATTTATATCTGTTATGGTGGGTAACACGTATACTAGATGAGGAAGAGCAAGTGGCTAGGAGAGCTGGAGAGTCCAGCGTCCAGCGTTTGACAACCAAGTCGAAGACAGATTACAGAGTTCAGTTCGGTTAGGATTAGATGAGTCTTAGTTGGAGTCTTGTTATTCCTTAATATTTGCTAAGAGTTGTTAGGGAAAGTCTCATGTATAAGTATTCAACTCTATCAATGGAAAGAATTAGCCTGGGATTGAGATATATTATCTCCCTTGGGCGCCCAGCCCTAAACTACTGTTCATTGTCATCTTCTTGCCGCTAGCCTATTGCCGAGCACGGCGCCGCCTGTTCGTCGCCGGGCCTTCAAGCCTCGCCCGCCGATCACTCATCGCTACAGCCTTCGTTCAATCAGCGCTAACAACTTGGTATCGGAGACCATGTCGCAGCCGCAGCCGACGTCCGGCGTTCCGGCCGCTTCCGTTCCACCAGCCTCCGCCGGCGCGTTAACCCCACCCGCCACCACCCTTCCGATTGCCACCTCCGGCGGCGCATCGGCTTCTCAGCCGCCCGCTCCTTCCCTCGAAGACACCCTCGTGGCCATCACGACGGCGATCCGGGGTATGCAGCTCCAGATGAACGACGTCGCGCTCCGCCTTGGGTCCCTCGAGCATCAGGCCGCCGGATTCGCGTCGTCCCGGCTGCCGTACACCCAGCCGCCGCTTCTACCCTCTTCGCTGCCTAATTCCCTACCATATGGACTTCCGGGATTCGGCGGCATCCCCGCCCTACCGGCGTCAGGGCCGGTGATCTCCGAGATTCTGCCGACTTCCTCCGTCGCGGCCTCTGCGGTGCCCACCACTGGGGTCGCGACGTCGAGGCCCCCGCAGCCACGGGTGCCGATCACCCAGCTCGTGTTTCCGTCCTCTCCATCGCCGGTGCCATCCCTCTCCTCCATCATGAACGGGTCCCCTATTCCCGCATCGTCCCACGACGCGCCCCCACGGGTGTCTGTTCCCAACCCGGGGCGAGACGGCGTCGCGGCAGCAGGCGTTCCCCGATTCCACAAATTGTCCTTTCCGGTGTTCGATGGCAAGGAGGATCCCATCGGGTGGCTCAATCGCTGCGAGAGCTTCTTCCGCGGCCAGTTGACTCCGGAGGCCGACAAGACGTGGCTCGCCTCCTTTCACATGACGGGCGTGGCGCAACAGTGGTACGTCGCCCTGGAGCGGGACGTCGGCATGCTACCATGGGAGCTCTTCAAGCAATATTGCCAGCAGCGCTTTGGGCCGCCATTATCCACGAATCACCTAGCGGATCTGGCTCGACTTCCGTTCACATCTACCGTGGACACATACATGGATTCTTTTCAAGCTCACGTGGCGCATGTCGGCCGTCTGGAGCCTTTGCAGCAGGCTCAGCTTTTCACTGGTGGTCTTCCTGAGCACATCTGCGTCGACGTCGAGTTGCACGAGCCCCAAGATCTCCATCGGGCCATGCGGTTAGCTCGCGCCTATGAGCGCCGGACACCGGCTCCACTCGCGCTGCCAGCACCTCCAGGCCGAGCGCCGCCACGTCGCCCAGATCCAGGCGCACTGGCCACGACCTCGGGCGGATTGACATCTTCCCGTGCGCCATCAGCACGGCCGTTCAAGTATCTCACACCGACCGAGATGGCTGACCGACGCAAGCAGGGTCTCTGTTACAATTGTGATGAGCCCTACGTGCAAGGCCACAAGTGCGCCCGCTTATTTTATCTCGAGGTCGCTGATTATATCGTGGAGGGGCCTCCGGAGGAGAACGAAAATGAGACTCCGCCGCAAGACCCAGACTTTGATCCCGAGAAGCCCATGATCTCTTTGTCAGCAATTGCCGGAATACGCACTGAGGACACCATGCAAGTCTATGTCACCCTCGGCACCGAGCAGTTTGTGGCCTTACTTGATTCGGGATCAACGCATAACTTCGTGCGTGGTGATGTTGCTCGCCGCGTTGGGCTTTACTCCAAGCCTTGTCTGGGAACGGGCGTCACGGTGGCCAACGGTGATCGAATGGAGTGCACTGGGGTCGCCCCTGACGTCGACATTCGTATTGCAGACGAGTTCTTCAGCATTGACTGCTACACCATTCCGCTCGATCGATGGGAATTGGTTCTTGGTGTGTCCTTCCTTCGTCAGCTCGGGCCCATCCTTTGGGACTTCGAAGATCTGTGTATGGCCTTCACTCGCGGCGGACAGCGCGTGTTTTGGAGGGGCATTGGTTCCACCCGGTCTGATGTCCAGTCCACCAGGCGTCTCAACTCCATCTCGACGGAGCTGGCATTGCTCGACACCCTGCTGGAATCATATACTGACATCTTTGCCGAGCCATCCGGCTTGCCGCCGGCCCGCGCCTGTGATCACCGGATTCATTTGTTGAAAGGACCGAATCAGCCTAGAGGGGGGGTGAATAGGTGATTTTTGACTATCTGAAACTTCACAAACTATAAGATGTAGTTAGATAGCAACCGGTGAAGCCGGTTTGTTTGGGTAGGTACTACCGGGTGTGAAACACCGGTACTACCGACACAAACAAACGGGACAACCGGGATCCTAAAGAAACTACAAATCCGATGAATGTAAGCTATGAAGATAATACAAGTTTCTAGCCCACTTTCCTAAGAATGATATATGGTAAATCTACTCTCACCAAACCTTGGTTGCTCCCCTTGATGTAGATCGAGTCTTCCCAACCTAAGAAAGAGATAGAGATAGGAAGAACACGAAAAACACAATAACAAGTGAAGTAGAGAATATAGAGACAACAACAAGCACACGGGACACGCGATTTATCCCGAGGTTCGGCCAATCCACTAAGGAGTGCCTACTTCCTCGTTGTTGAGGTGACCACAAAGGTCGGAGTCTATTTCACCTCTTTGCCTCACTCAAGCAACCACAAAGGCTACGAGAGTATCTCTACTAGAAATCTCAGGGTAATACAAACGCTTCGGGGAGCCCTCACAAGTAAATCAATACGGGCTACCACGAAGAACACCTAACCGGCTAGAGCTCAAAGAGCTCAAGAGTAAAAGACACAAAGCAAGCCGGCAAGATGGAAACCAAGTGCTCAAGTCGAAGATTGATGCTTCCCACTCTCGAATCTCACTTCCCTAGCTCAAATCTCGCAAGGGAATGAATCTAGGAGGAAAGGGGGAGAGAGAGGGGTGAGTCAATGCTTGGAGAGTGTTTGTCTCGAGTTAGGTCAGCAATAAGTGTATAGAGTGAGTGGGTTACCGTGGAAAGAGAAGAGGAGAGGCATTTATACTCCCTCAGTCCCGAGACTGGTCGGTACCACCGACCACTCCTGGCCGGTACCACCGACCAGTTCACAACGGTCGAAAGAATCCAGATTTGACCAAACAAGCAACCACCGACCTCACGTCGGTACCACCGCGGGCGGTAGTACCGAGGTTATGGCGGGGTACTACCGCCAAGCCAAATTGGCCGCGAACAGAGAGCATCTCACAAAGGGACTTTCCCTCGGAAACTACCGCCCAAAGGTCGGTACCTCCGAGGTCGGTGGTACGAGGTTATGGCGGTACCACCGTCAGGCCATTTTCAACTCAACACAGAGAGCTTCGCGAAACCAAGATACTACCGACCTCGGTCGGTACCACCGCTGTGTCGGTACTACGAGGTTATGGCGGTACTACGCCAGACCATTTTTAATTTTTATCCTACACAGGGAGCTCTGCAAACTTGGTTACCACCGGCCTTGGGGTCGGTAGCACGAGGAGGGCGGTACTACCGAGATAATGGCGGTACCACCGCCAGGCCAAATTCAGCGCGGACAGAGAGCCTTGCAAACTTGGAAACTACCGGCCATGGGTCGGTAGCACCGGGGGCGGTACTACCGAGGTAATGGCGGTACCACCGCTAGGACAAATACAACTCTACACAGAGAGGGTTGCAAAACCAGGTTACTACCGACCTTGCGTCGGTACCACCACGGGCGGTAGTACCGAGGTAATGGCGGTACTACCGTCAGGTCATTTTTGACCAACACAGAGAGGGTCTTTGAGCGCTGCGCAGAGAAGCCGTGGTCGGTACCACCGACCACCCATGGTCGGTACCACCGACCATATGAAATTACCCTCTACGTGTTTGTGATTGTGCGGTGTCTCTCAAGCGAACTAAAGTTAGTCGATTTGAGCACTTTTCTCCACATCTAGCCAACTTACTTTGTGACCCTCTTCATAGTCCGGCTTACCTATAACTCAAGTTTAAAAATGAATTTTAAACTACCACTTGAGCTAGGCATCTTTATGTCCAAAAATATCCTACGTGCTTTGATCACGAGATTTCAACGTTTCAAATCTTTCAAAGGACTAACACCTGCATACATGTTTTTATAAACTGGTTAGTCCCTAATTTGATTGTCATTAATTAGCCAAAACCCACATTGGGGGCGAATGCACTTTCATTTGTTGCCTGACACAGCCCCCGTTGCAATCCGGTTGTATCAATACCCTCAACTTCAGAAGGACGAATTGGAAGCTCAGTGCGCTGCCATGCTGCAACAAGGGATCATCCGGCCTAGCACCGCTGCGTTCTCCGCACCTGTCTTGCTGGTGAAGAAACATGACAACTCCTGGCGTTTTTGCGTCGATTACAGAGCTTTGAACGCACGCACAGGCAAAGATAAATTCCCTATTCCAGTTGTGGAAGAACTGCTCGATGAACTGCGCCACGCTCGCTTTTTCACTAAATTGGACCTCCGCTCGGGCTATCATCAAGTGCGGATCCACCCAGATGACATTGAGAAGATCGCTTTTCGAACACACCATGGCCACTTCGAATTTTTGGTCATTTCATTCGGGCTGACAAATGCACCGGCAACATTCCAGAGCTTGATGAACTCCGTCCTGCGGCTTTTTCTGCGCAAGTTCATTCTCGTCTTCTTCGATGATATATTGATTTACAGTCCTTCTTGGTCGCAGCACCTGCGACATCTTAACGCCATCTTCGCCGCTTTGCGCGCGCATCGCCTCCACGTCAAGCGCAGCAAGTGCGCATTCGCCACGACGTCGGTGGCGTACTTGGGCCATGTGATCACCGCGGATGGCGTGGCGGTCGACAATGACAAGGTGGATGCCGTGACTACCTGGCCACAACCCCGTTCAGCTCGCGGTCTGCGAGGGTTCCTTGGTCTGGCCGGGTACTACCGTCGCTTCATCCAGGGGTTCGGCACCATTGCTGAACCCCTCACTCGCCTGCTCCGGAAGGACGCCTTTGTTTGGACAGAAGACGCCACAACGGCCTTCGAAGCTCTAAAACGCGCATTGTCAACGGCGCCCGTGCTACAGCTGCCTGACTTCACGGTTTCCTTCCTGGTGGACTGCGATGCCTCCGGCACGGGTTTTGGTGTTGTCCTCCACCAAGGCGAAGGCGCTATCGCATTCTTCAGTCGCCCAACGTCATCTGAAGTTGGTCGCCTATGAGCGTGAACTCATCGGCCTTGTCCACGCCGTGCGCCACTGGCGTCCATATCTGTGGGGACGGCGATTCTCCGTGCGCACCGATCATTATGCGCTCAAGTTCCTTCTCGATCAACGACTCTCCACGGTGCCCCAACACCAATGGGTAAGCAAGCTCTTTGGGTTTGATTTTGATGTGCTGTTCAGGCCAGGACGCCTTCGTTGTCGCCGACGCCTTGTCACGGCGAATTGAAGACGATGCATCCCTGCACGCGCTGTCTACACCGACCTTCGACCTCTACGCCGAGCTGCGTCGCGAACTACAGATGGATGATCAGCTGCGCGGGTTGCGCGACTCTATTAGCAAGGAGCGTGGCGCGCCGTGGCAGGTGGCGGGCGGTCTCATCCTGTATGGTCGACGCGTTTTCGTGCCGTCATCGTCCTCTACTCCTCTCTGCTGCTCACGGTGCTGCAGCTCGCGCACGCTGCCGGCCATGAAGGCATCCAACGCACCCTGCAACGCCTCCGTGCCGACTTCTACATCGACAACGACCGCCGCCTCGTCACTGACTTCGTTCGTGCGTGTGCCACTTGCCAGCGCAACAAGACGGAGACTCTCAGTCCCGCCGACCTGCTCCAACCCCTGGAGGTGCCTGCTCGAGTGTGGGAGGACATCTCCATGGACTTCGTGGAGGGCCTGCCCAAGGTACACGGGAAGAGCGTGATTCTCACGGTGGTGGATCGGTTTTCGAAGTACGCACACTTCATACCCTTGAGTCACCCTTACACTGCCATATCGGTGGCTCGCGCCTTCTTCGAAGCCATCGTGCGCCTTCATGGGTTTCCAAGCTCGATCGTCAGTGACCGTGACCCAGTGTTTACGGGACATGTGTGGCGTGATCTGTTTCGGCTCGCCGGCGTCAAATTGAAGATGAGCACTGCCTTCCATCCTCAGACGGACGGGCAGTCGGAGGCTGTCAACAAGATGATCGCCATGTATTTGCGCTGCCTCACTGGGGACCGCCCGCGTGCATGGCTTGACTGGCTTCCATGGGCCGAATATTGCTATAACACTGCTCATCACTCGGCACTGTGCACATCGCTGTTTCAAGTTGTCTATGGCCGGCCTCCGCCGGCGCTGCTTCCCTACACTGCCGGCTCGTCTCAAACTGGAGCTGTGGACGTACTCCTTCAAGATCGTGATTCTTTCCTGGCCGATGTCCGGGAGCGTCTACTGCAGGCCCAGGAGTACGCGAAGAAATACTATGATGCTCATCATCGTGCCTTGGAGTTTGCTGTCAGCGATTGGGTTTGGCTCTGTTTGCTCCATCGGCCGGCACAGTCCCTGGTGCCGGGACCCAAGGGGAAGTTGCGCCCTCGTTTTGCTGGTCCCTTTCGGGTTCTAGAACGTGTGGGCAAAGTCGCCTATCGTTTGGAGCTGCCTGCAGACGCCCGGATTGATGACGTCTTCCATGTGGGCGTCCTCAAGCCCTTCCGTGGTGACTCGCCTCCAGCTTCACCGCCCCTACTACCGCCGTTGCGCAATGGCCGTTTGCTGTTGGAGCCTGCTCAGGTTCTCCGCGTGCAGCTGCGTCGTGGTGTATGGTATCTGTTGATCCAGTGGCTCCACCTGCCAGAGACTGAGGCTACTTGGGAGCCCCTTGAAGACTTCCGCGCCCGTTTTCCCACGTTCCAGCTCGAGGACGAGCTGTTCGTCGAGGGCGGGAGAGATGTTATGGTGGGTAACACGTATACTAGACGAGGAAGAGCAAGAGGCTAGGAGAGCTGGAGAGTCCAGCGTCCAGCGTTTGACAACCAAGTCGAAGACAGATTACAGAGTTCAGTTCGGTTAGGATTAGATGAGTCTTAGTTGGAGTCTTGTTATTCCTTAATATTTGCTAAGAGTTGTTAGGGAAAGTCTCATGTATAAGTATCCAACTCTATCAATGGAAAGAATTAGCCTGGGATTGATATATATTATCTCCCTTGGGCGCCCAGCCCTAAACTACTGTTCATCGTCATCTTCTTGCCGCTAGCCTATTGCCGAGCACGGCGCCGCCTGTTCGTCGCCGGGCCTTCAAGCCTCGCCCGCCGATCACTCATCGCTACAGCCTTCGTTCAATCAGCGCTAACATATCAATACTTAGAAAGCTGCAGAAGACAACTCCATGTCCCTTTTTCTCATGGAGATCATCATCCTAATGAGTTGAAAAATCTGGCAAATGAGAAATGGCCTCATCTTCAGAAACACAACAACCATGTGTTTCCCTCATCTTCAGCTACAGTCAGAGCCCCAGCAATATTTGAGGCTGCTCCATCAAAAACGCACTTGCTCCAGGAGGCAAGAAGAGCTTACAAATCTGAATTTACGTTACTTCTGTTTCGCGCAAAAAGAAGCTACTTCCCTGGAATCAAGTCATGGTTAAGAAATCTTGTTTAATCTTCTTAGTGAGGCTTATTTTTTTCATTTCCAATCTTGTTTCTTGAACTCTTTTCCTCTTAACCCCTCTCTCCTGTACTTCTTATTTGTTAAACTTTCAATAAATTACCAGTGGGGGCGTGCCCCTCCTGTTTAACGTCAAAAAAACTGAAAGTACAAGAATAGCTAGCCCCCGTAGCGCTCTTAACTCTCTCCGTCCAAAAAAAGTGCAATTCTCATTTTTTAAGAATTAATTAATTTCAAATTTTGACCAAATATATAAAAATAGTAGTATTTATGGTATCAAAAAAATATCGTTAGATTAATCATTAAATACATTTTTATAGTAAATCCATATGGAGACATAAATATTGCTACGATTTTTATATAAACTTAGTCAAACTTAGAAAATTTAACTTAGTCTATATATAATTGCATTCTTATTTGAACTGCATTCTTTTTTGGACAGTAGTAGTAGTATTTATCCTAATTTTGGTCTACGGAAGAGACTATTAACCAACAGAACACAATGGGAGGAAAATCAAATTGATTGAGCGTGACTGTGGTAAAGCTTCGAGTCTTTGCCATCCCTGCCTTAAAAATGTCAATCAAAAGTTTCCTAACATGGAACGGGAGCTTGCTCCAATATAACAACTAACACGTAATAATTAAACATCCACTTGCAATTACTGGGCATTAACAGGATGGTAGATTCAAGAAAGCAAACCTACACACTGAATTACTAAAAGTGAATGCAATAAACAAGATTCAAAGAGTTCATGTTTCTCTAACAAGAATTGGATCAATAGTAACAAAGAAGCAGGTAAGAATAATTTGAAGGCTGCTTCAAAATACAGTTCATTAGCAGGAGTCAGGACAAATAAGTAACACTAACTAGACCAATCGCACGGTAGATCACCAGTAATCCCATTTAAGATGGGAAAGATGTGGTTTTAGTCATTCCATACCAAAAATGCTTAGGCGTTAGAACGAATCCAAGAAGGCGAGTCCGCGAGTTGGATTTCGCATCACCGCAGATCGAGAAAGCAAGAACACAAAAGGCGCAGCCTTCGTTCCAAACCCCAACCAAAACCGCACCACGATCACATCACAGGAGGGACAAGAAATGCAGCGCGACCGACCAAAATGATCGAGCCCACTCCATGATGACAACAAGACGCAACCTGCTGACATCAGCGGTGAAAAGAACCAAAGAGATTTTCCTGGAAAAAAAGTTGAGACAGAAATCCCACCGTGAATTCTAATTGATCGGGCAGGAGCAGAAAGGCTCGCAGCTCGCAACAGAGGGACAAGGAGGAAAACCCCATTCCCAACCTGCCAATTTCGCCGCATTTCGCAACTTCGCACAAAACCTAACTTGAACCCATCACGAGATCTCGGCGATTACCTCCGTGACGACGGAGACTGCATCATCCTTGACCAAGCCCGCGGCATTAGGGCCGGCCGCCATCTCTTCTGGGACCAAACTCCGCCGCCGGTGTGCCGCCTCGCCTCGCCCGAGATACGTCCCCCGCTTCTACCCGCACCTCAGGGATTGGGTGGAGCTCGAAGACGAGCCGCGATGCGGAAGCACGAGGCAGCTGCAGCCTGCGGCGGCGGCTATGAGCGCGACACGAGAGGAGGAAGGACAAAGGATGCGAGGGGACGGAAGTCCTATGCACTTGCTCCTCCGTGCAGTGAGCGACTACCACGTGGGTCTCAAGACTGGAGACTGGAGTTGACAGTTGAGTCAATGAAGACTGGAGTGCATCAATTATCATTATTTTTGTCAGCGGATTTTTAAGGAGTTTTATAGCGTATCAACAATATTATTATCTCACCTATATGTGCGTGGAGGATTCTAGACATCTGATCACAAAACTAGGGTCTGTTTGGATCTCAGAGCTAAAAATTAGTCCATCTTGTGAAAATAGTTTAAACATGAGCTAATTCTAAACTAATAAGAGCTAATAAACTCTAATCATAAATTAGCCCTCGTTAACTCTTATTAGTCTAAAATTAGTCCATATTTAGATGTTCTTATTGGTAATAAAAAAACATAGGCTAATTATTAGCTCTAGTATCCATATCAATGATGGTGACCTCATCATTCAATAGTTTGTCCGCGGATTGGTAATGGGGTTTTGTCATTGTCACTAATGTTTGGTAGGGATGTCTCCGAACAGTCATGCATGTTCCTTGTGTTTTTTCCTCCATATGTAACTAATTTTCTCTATGTTCAAAATTACAAGTTGTTCTATATTTTCTAAATACATAGAAAAAGTTATCTAGAGTTCTACACATGATGTATATTTAGATGCAACCTAGAAAAAACTAGAACGGCTTATAATTAGAGTGGATTTGGAATGCAAGGAGTATGTAACAAACAAGATTAATAAAGCTAGGGGAGTATGTTCTTCTCTTATTCTTGTGTTCAATCTATGCCTCTAGTTTACGTTCAAGCACTCTTTCAAAGAAAGATAAATCTTAATTAGTAACTGTCGGCTGAATATTATCTTTATCTCAAAATTATAAGATGGTTTGAATTTTTAGATATGTATCTTTTATAACACACTTAGATGAGAACGTATCCTGTGCAAACCAAACAATGTGTGTAAACTTGCAAACTCTCAATCAAGACCATAGGATCCTCATCTGATGGCTAGGGAGTGAGGTGGGATATTTTAAAAAAAAACGCCCGCCAGTAACCACACAAATGTTTTTTTACAAAGCACCCCTCCCTGATCTCTCGTACATGAGTTCCCCTGCCTCTTCGTTTCTACCGAACGGAGGACCACACCACGCCACCAGCCCGACCCTGCCCTCGGCCTCCGCCGCGCACAAGCTCCCCATCAAGCGCCGTGCCCTACGGTCGTCGTCCTCGCCTCCATCCTCCTCCTTCCCGGCCTCCTCCGACCTGCTCCGTGCGGCCACGCCCGCGCCCGCATCCGGCGGTGGCGGCACCGGCGACAGATCCGACCGGCAGTAGCAGCCACCCTTCAAGTTCCAGCGCACTTCCAGCGCACCTGGCTGAGCTCCGCTTCCTGCAGGGCCTTCTCGGTTGTGGCGCGCAGGGAGTCACGTTGCCGCTCGTGGATTGCTGCGGTGAGGAGTGGTGCTCTGCGCCGTGATCCAGAAGAGCGGCGGGCGGTTGCACGTCAGGTGTTCGACGAAGAAACCCGGCCAGCCAGGTGCACGCCAGTTCGTCATCGTCCAGCAGTCTGAAGGCAGCGCGGTGCGGGCGGCTGCGGGTGGCGAAGTTGCTGCGGAGGGGGTCATTTGAGAAAAAAACTAAATTACTAAGGCTAATGCGGGCGGTTAATTGCAAAATGATCGTAGCTCCATCGCTAGTGTCGGTGTTTCGACCCCGGGGGTATGACACCAACTAGTAATATGATCGCGTGCTCTCTTCCTGGATGGTGATGCAAGATGACACAAGGATTTATCCTGGTTCGGGCAAAGAAGGCCCTACGTCCAGCGGGGGGATGAGGTTCTTGTATTACTTGCACCTAAGTGCTTGTACAGGGGCAATACAAGCCCAACGAGCGTGGACCGGAGTCCGGACTCGTATGTGTGTGTGGTGTGGACTTATTGGGACTTGTGCGTACGCGTGTGTCTAGTCGTATCTGTGTAACCGGGTCAGTGAAGGTCCCTGGTGTCCCCTTTTATAGAGCAAGAGGAGGCCAGGGTTACATAGGTGTGATACAGGAGTCGGGATGTACAATGCCCAATATGGCGGAGAGTAGGAATCCCGTCTTGTTGATGCCACTGGAGCCGACGTGGGGGTTGCTGTTGAAGCGTCCTTGAAGCATGGCCTCCCTCCCGGGCGCGGACGTGGAGGCGTGGCGACGTGAGGCCATGTAGCGTCTATTCCGGCACGTACATGACGTGGCCGGGTCCCTCCGAGTCTTGGGGTACCTGTCCTCCAATAGCATGGAAGTAACCGGGGCTCGAGGGGCTCAGAGCCGGCCTCGAGGTGGCGCCTACGGGGGGCTCGAGTCCCCGCAGGTATGGGCAAGTCCCGGGAAACCCGATTGAGCAGCAGGTATCCGGGGCCTCGAGACGTGGTTTGGACGTGTAACAGTGTAGAGTATGACTTAACAGTGTTGTACGTCCCCTTTTGACTATGTCTGTGGTGAAAACGAGGTTTGACCTTGACTCTGGCTCGCTGTGGCACGCATCGTGTGCCAGAGGACGGGACCAGAGTAGGTGAAAGCATTAAATGCGCTGCGTGGGGTTGGTACGGTCGTCAGAGCTGGGGAACGGGAAGCTTCCTCTTCGTGGGGGGCTTCGAAGGGTAGTGGAGCACTCGCCCGAGCCCCGGCGCGGAGGGCTCGGGTGAGTGGAGGTCGGGCTCCAGCTCGAGGCCTGGGGTGTTGTCGGTGTTTCGAACCCGGGGATACGACACCAACGAGTAATATGATCGCGTGCTCTCTTCCTGGATGGTGATGCAAGATGACACAAGGATTTATCCTGGTTCGGGCAAAGAAGGCCCTACGTCCAGCGGGGGAGGAGGTTCTTGTATTACTTGCACCTAAGTGCTTATACAGGGGCGAATACAAGCTCAATGAGCGTGGACCGGAGTCCGGACTCGAGTGTGCGTGTGTGTGGACTGGTGTGCTGTCTCTCGGAGTTTTTGTAACCGTCTGCGCGAGGGGCCCTGGCGTCCCCTTTTATAGAGCAAGAGAAGGCCAGGGCTACATAGGGATGACATCTACAGCGCTCGGTATGACGTAGGGTAGGAATCCTGTCTTGTCGGGGCCACTGGAGCCGACGTGGGTGTTGCTGTTGAGGCGTCCTTGGAGCGTGACCTCCATCCCGGGCGCGGACGTGGAGGCGTGGCGATGTGGAAGCCGTACAGCACCCATCCCGGCACGTACAGGACACGGCGGGGTCCCTCCGGGTCTTGAGGTACCTGTCCTCCAATAGCATGAAAGCAATCAGGGCTCGAGGGGCTCAGAGCCGCCTCGAGGTGGCGCCTACGGGGGCTCGAGTCCCCGCAGTTATGGGCAAGTCCCGGAAACCCGATTGAGCAGCAGGAATCCGGGCCTCGAGACGTGGCTTGGACGTGCGACAGTTTAGGGTATTGGTTAACAGTGCCGTACTGGCGCCTTTTTGCCCAGCTTGTGGTGAAAACGAGACTTGACTCTGCCCTGGTTACTGTGGTACACGTCGGGCTGCAGAGGACGTGAACTGGAGTAGGTGGAAGCTTCCTCTTGTGGAGGGCTTCGAAGGGTATTGGGCACTCGCTCGAGCCGGGCGCTGAGGGCTCGGGCAGACCGGAGGTTGAGCTCCAGCTCGAGGCCTAGAGTGAGACGAGCCTCGAGGGATAGGCTATCGTGCTAGAGGGGCTCGAGGTCCCCCGCGCGCGGGTCCGAGTAGCGTTGCACAGTGACGGGTTCGAGGGGTAGGCTACCAGAGGCGGCTGGTAAGGTTTTGACAAGTCTAAGCTCCCCTGGGGTGTGCCAGCGTTGCAGGCTCCGAGGGGTTGGTTTCTTGGAAAGTTAGCTTAGCTGGGTTTATTAATTGGTGTTCTAGGTTACCTATTTGTTTGCATTGATTGGGGTACCCCGTTTGTGGACCCCCGACAGTAGCCCCCATGCCCTTGCTTCGAATGCTTGCACTCGAGCGGGGCTCCCCACTGGGATCTCGAGGGGTTAGCTAACTAGTCTCGAGGGTTTGGCCGCTTTGATTCCGTGGGTGTCGTGCGAGCGACACCCGCGGGTGTAGCCCCAGGCCACGGGGGGGTGGTTAGGACTCCCTCGTGGGCTCTTTCTTGTGCGAGTGTTAGTTGTGTTTTTTAGCTCTTCGGAGTGTCGAGCCGAGTTTTTTAGACCCTCTTTCGTCGAGGGTGCCAGGCTGAACCGGCCGGCCGGCTCTTCGAGCTGTCCGGCACGCCGGTTGCCCTGGCTTGTCATCCCCGAGTCCTTTCGATCGGATGCGAGGGGGGATGCCTCGTACTACCACGAGCGGCGCTAGTATCGAGGTTCCCGGTGAGCTGGTAACGGGGAATCCAAGTGAGACCTCATGCCCCGTTCGATCGGGTCGACTGTAGCCCGGAGGCGTCTCATAAAGCATGGGTCGCCAGTCTGCAGGAGTGTCCGGGTCCATTCGATAGACCCGGTGGCTCGATGCCTCCCTCCAGGATCTCACTGCACGTCGCGCGTCCTGCCTTGGATACACGTGAGGGGCCTCGAGGGCTTGGCCCTCGAGCGATGCTGCGAGTGGCGCCCTTGTTGTCCCTGACCGGGTGCTCGAAGCCCTGTCGAACCCTCTTCGAGGGCCAGCCTTCGCTGCTTGAGGCTTTAGGGCCGGGGCCCGTTTTTAACCTTCCTGAAGAACCTTCGTCGCTTGGAACCTTCCGCCCGTTGGGCGCGCCTTTTTAGGCGGAACGTCAGGGAGTGGAGATCGTGGCGCCAGGGTAGCGGCGTGAAGTCAGAGCGGCGGCCGCGGAGGGCCCCGGTAGTTGAGCGAATGGATGTTGCCGCGTGTACCTGTCAACCGGCTCGAGACGTGGTTAGGTGGGCGCATTAAATGCATGCGGTTACCTTTTTACGTCGTGGGAGACCCCGCCCGTTGGGGTTTTCCCTTATAAATACGAAAGAGGGGAAAAGGAACCCTTTACTTTGCCTTTGCCTTCGCCGCCGTAGCCTTCACGCGCCCTCTTCCTCGAGCTAGTCGATTGGGAATTTTCCGGCCGCCCGTCCGCCGCTCAGGTCCGCGTCGTCGCCGTCATGGCCGCCCAAGTGCTGTCGGCCGAAGATTGGAGCTCGACGAAGACGACGCAGCAGGAGTTGGAGACGCTGGTGGAGCGGGGGCTTCTCCGCCCCAACCCGCAGGGGGGTCCCGCGTGGTGGATTCTCCCGTCGGCGGACCACCGGGAGCCGCACCCCGCCGCCGGAGGGGTACGTGGTGAGCTTCACGCGCTACCACCGTATGGGGCTCGGCGTCCCGCCGAGCCGCTTCATGCGGGGGCTGGCCCACCACTTCGAGGTGGAGCTGCAGCACTTCTCCCCAACTCCATCTCGCACGCCGCCATCTACGCCGCCGTGTGTGAGGGGTACTTGAAGATTGAGCCACACTGGGAGATGTTTCGTCCACCTCTTCCGGGGCGAGCTCTTCAACAAGGCTGCGAAGCCGAGCGGAGGAGGCTCGCGCGCGTGGGCTCCCTCACCATCACCGCAAGGACCGGGCCCTTCGTCGGCCAACATTCCCCGCGACTACCTCCGCTAAAGCTGTCCACCAACCAGGCGGGGTGGGACGACCACTGTTCTACCTGCGGAATGTGGACGGGCTTCTTCGCAGTACACCGGCAGGGTCATCACCCATCGCCGGAGAATTGGAACTGGGGCGTCGTGGCGGACAGGCAGCGCCACCTGTTGCCGCTGATGAACACGATGCGGACGCTGGTGGAGGACAAGAAGCTGACTGTCCAGGCGGTTATCTGGGCGTTCCATCAGCGGAGGGTCCTCCCTCTGGCAGACCGCCCCCTTCTCATGTTTGAGATGGGGCCAAACGCCTCGCTCGAGGCGCTGAACCAATCGAGGATGGCCGAGGAAGGCTGCCTCGGAACGAGGCTACCTCCTGGGTGACGCTCACCGTTCAGGGGATGTTCCGCCCAGAGGAGGCCGACCAGATCATCATGGCACCCGACGAGGGGTGCCTCGACCTGGTGAGCCACCCTCGAGTTAGGCTGTCTCGAGCCCCCTCCTCCTCCCTTTCTTCGAACCTTGTTCGCTCTCCTCGTAGTTTTTCTCATCGAGCTTCTTCTTCCTCGCAGGGGGCGTTTACTTGTCGCGCGTCGAGGCCCCGGTGAGGGAGGACGCCGCGGAACACAGTGAGGCGCCTCTCTCTCGCTCAAAAGACAAAGAGAGAAAGGATGCCAGAAAGAAGAAAGAGAAAAACAAAAAACTTGCGTCGGTCGGCTCGGGAGCAGAGGCTGGCGAAGGCTCGTCGCAACCGGCGACGTGGAGATGAGTCCCCCGAGCTCAGCTCCTCGAGCTCGGAGGAAGAGGACGATTATGATGACGAGAGTGACGACGAGGGGATGGATGCGCGTTTGAGGCGCGCGGGGGTCGTCGACGTCCGGGCTGACCACTCCTCTGTGCAGGAGGATGTCTTGGAGGTCCCCCCAGCGAAGGGATCGCGCGGGACGCAGCTGCGGAAGGCCGCATCAGGCCCAACCTCGTCGGAGGCTTAGGGCAACTCGAGCTCCGCGCCGGTCGTGCCGGCTGTCACGAAGAAGCCGGACCAGGAGCGCTATCGCCGCGGCGCAGAAGGAGACCACGGCCGCATCGACCCAGGCGGGGGGTCTCGAAAGGGCCAGACCTCGAGAAGCGGCCGACAGGTCGAGAAGGATTTCGGGCCCGACTGCCGCGAGCCGTCAAGGGCGCCGTCGAGCCCGCGGAGGAGCGGGCAGCACGAGAGGGCGTCGAGCCCCCGCCATCATGACCGTGGGGGGGAGCTCCCGGTCGTCTCGTGGCCAGAGCCGCGAGCGGCCCTGAAGCCAGTCGCCGCCCCACCGTCGGGAGAGGGAGGCGGACGCGGGGGGCGTGACCGTAGCGCAGGCGCCGGAGTAGGTCCCGAGCCCGCGCCGGGAAAGGCGCCAAGATGACGCTCGAAGGAGACGCGGTCGCCCCCCCCCGCGACAAGGGCAGAGGGGGACTCTCCCCGTCGAGGTCGGGCCGCGGGAGGCACCGGAGCCCTCCCCCATCCGAGCCACTCAGAGACGGCTCAGGGGCAGGGTTCGAGCCACAGGTCGGGCTCAAAGCCCCCGAGTGAATCCGGCGACTCGGGGAAGAAGCCCCATCGCCATTTTGGGTAAGTAGCATTTTTCAATTTCGTTGGTGATGAGGTTTTACCCCTTTTCTTTTGTAACGCGTGCCGCCTCTGGTTTTTCAGGGGAAAACGCCGCTGGCAGGAGGTGGACCTTGCTGCGTCCAAGCGAGCTAAGACCTCGAGCTCCGCTGTGGAACATGTACCTCGAGGTACGACTTCTTCCTCTGCTGGAGAGGCCGCTTGGCTGGCGAAGGCGCGAGCGGCTATGGCTCGGGGAAGTCAGATGGCCGCCGCGGATCTTGGTGAGGCCGCCGCCATCGCGTCCACCGCAGCATCTTTCTGGCTCTGACAACGTCGTTATCATTTTCAGCAGGGACCGCAGCTTCTGGCGCCGAGCCCGCCGTCACCGCGTCCACCGCGGCATTGCTACCACCTCCTCCTCCTCCTCTGGTGGCGCCTACCGAAAGTGCCACTCCTCCCCCTGTCGCAACGACCGTTTTGGGGGAAGCGCCGGAGGGAAGCGCGGCCCTGCTGGCGTCTGGAGCTGAGGAGATTGCGACCCTCGAGGCCCCAATCGACGCGAGCCGACCTGTCGAGGAGGGGAAGGAGGGGAGGCGTCGGCGGAGGAGGTGCCGACAGTGGAGGAGCTCCTGAATGAGCTGGAGCAGCAGGAGGGACGACAGAGGGGCGGAGAGAGCTGCGGCTCGTGCCGCTGGTCGGTGAGCCGCAGCCGGCGCCGCTCGAGACGGAGGAGGAGGACCCGCCCGTCCGTCGAGATCGATCGACCGGCGTGGCCGTTTGCTGACGCGCCGAGCCCGCCCCGAGCCATGGTCCCCATCGAGCGATCGCCCAACAGGGGCCCCGCGGGAGGCGCGGTCCATCCTCAGGGAGGTGGTCGAGCTCGTGGCGGAGGCGGAGCGGTCCTTCTCGGAGGAGACGGACAGGTCCGCGCGGGCGGCGGCTGCCCTCGCCAGGGCGGAGGGCGGAGCTCCAGGATCTCCGCGCTGAGCTGAGCGGAATGCCCAAATGGCGAGCCGGCTCAACGAAGCGCAGGCAGAGGCCCAGGCGGCTCGAGGGAGGAGCCCGCCCGAGCTAAGGAGGAGGCCGCCACCGCTCTGGAAGCGTCGAGGAAGGAGGTCGCTGATGCCCGAAGCGAGGCCACCACCGCCCGGTCTGAAGCGGAGGCGGCGAAGAAGGAAGCCGCGACGCCCAAAGCGGGCCGCCGCCACCGCCCGATCCGCAGTGGAGGCGGCGAAGAAAGAGGCCGAGGATGCCCAGAGCGAGCCGCCACCGCCCGATCCGCGGCGGAGGCGGCGCGGCAAGAGGTGATCCGGAAGGATCTGGCCCCTTGCAGAGACGGGCAAGCTGGTAGAAGACCTCAGGGCCGAAAAGCGCGACGCGCTGTCTGAGAAGCGTAGGCTTGATCAGCGCGTCGAGGGCCTTGCCAGCGACCTCGCCGCTCTGGGCATGCACTGTGAAGGTAATTTTCATGCCTTGCCTTGTTTTGATCTCGAGGTTTTTGTCATGTGCCGCGATCTCACTCCTTCTTGTTCGTTGCGCAGAGTTGAGAAGACCGCCGAGGAGCTTCG
The DNA here is from genome assembly GCA_009763385.1 of Coix lacryma-jobi var. lacryma-jobi. Taxonomy (NCBI): domain Eukaryota; kingdom Viridiplantae; phylum Streptophyta; class Magnoliopsida; order Poales; family Poaceae; genus Coix; species Coix lacryma-jobi. The sequence continues at coordinate 10,594,967 of CM019822.1, forward strand.
CGGGACGAACCAGGCTCTCCTGGAGCAACTCCAGGACGAGACCATGGTGGCGGAGCACGCGCGCGCCACCCTCGACAGGCTTGACTCTATGTGGGGCGTCGCTCCGGTGGCCGCGGCAGAGGGCGCAGTGGCTCGAGGCGACGCTTTGGTCGACGCCTTATGCTATTTTGATGTGGCCGCGCGGGACCGAGTCCGGCACGCTCTCCACCATGGCGTCAAGCAGGCGCTCGCGGCTGTCCGTTCCGGCTTCCGCTTCCCAGTCAATGTCATCGCCAAGGGCTTCATTGAGATCGAGGGTAGGGACGAGGAATGGAACGGTCGCCGCGTCGACTTGATCCTCGAGAAGGTGGACAAGCCGGGATCGGCGCTCGCGAAGCTCTTCGAGGAGGACGTGCTGCCTCCGGAGGCGGACAGCGGTGCAGGTGGCCCCCCTTTCTCCTGGCCCGGACGTCGAGGCCGAGCCCGCCGCGGAAGATCTCGGGAGGAGTACCAGACCGACGAGGACTGAGGCCTGTGTGCCAAATTTGGGCGTCGAGGCCCTTGTAAGAATTCAAGTCATAACTTATGGCCCGTCGGGGTCAATATGTGTGTATAACTTGCTTATCTAAAGAACTTGTCTTCTTTTCAAATTTATTCGATCATTTCTCTCTGTCGCTAGCTCGAGCTTCGACCGGCTTGGTCCGTGCTCCTTCGATACGCGCCATGAGTACCTCGAGGGGAGGCGTAGGTAGGGTACCGTAGCCCGGGGCGTAGGTGGCCGTCTACGTCGACGCCCCCCGACTCTTGGAGGCTCGGGGTATTTACTGATTTAGACGCTGCTAGTATGCTTGAGGTGCGAGTCGAGACGAGGGTCGAATTTTTGAAAAGAAAACGCGTTTTTTCGGAGTCTGGGGGAAGGTCCCCCCGTTAGCCCCCGAGGGAGGCTCGACCCTGAGCATGGCAGGATCGAGGCTACCTTAAGTAGCTAAGCAAAATGAAAGACAATGCACGAGTTTGTTCATTCATTTTGGGCGTGTTTGTACAAAGCAACAAAATGAATGAGGCCTCGAGGCCTTTAAGGGTAGAAGCGACGTAGCTGAGATATATTCCACGCGTTTGCCAGGATCCTCCCTTGGTCGTCGTAGAGCTTGTATGTTCCTGGCTTGAGCACCTCAGCTACGGTGTATGGGCCCTCCCATGGAGGGGTGAGCTTATGGCGCCCTCGATTATCTTGCAGCCGTCGAAGCACGAGGTCCCCCCACCGCCAGGTCCCTCTTGCGCACGTGCTTGTCGTGGTAGCGTCGAAGTGTTTGCTGGTAGCGCGCGGAATTGATGAGCGCCACGTCTCGGGCCTCCTCGAGCTGGTCCTTGGCGTTGGCGAGCCTTTCATCGTTGGTTTGCTCGTTGTAGGCTCGAAGTCGAGGGGAGCCGTATTCGAGGTCAGTAGGCAAGACAGCCTCGGCGCCGTAGGTTAGGAAGAACGGAGTGAACCGGGTGGCTCGACTCAGCGTAGTCCTGAGGCCCCACAGCACCGAGGGGAGCTCTGTAGCCCACCCCTTTCTGAAATTTTTGAGGGTCTTGAACAGCCTCGGCTTCAGCCCATGGAGTATCATGCTGTTGGCGCGCTCGACCTGCCCGTTGCATTGAGGGTATGCGACCGAGGCCCAGGTTACGCGAATGCTGTTGTCGTCGCAGAAATTGGTGAACTTTTTGCCCGTGAATTGGGTGCCATTGTCAGTGATGATGACGTTAGGCACCCCAAACCGGTACATGATGTCTGCTATGAACTCGACGGCTTTCTTAGAGGTGGGGTCGCCTATGGGCTTGGCCTCGATCCACTTGGTGAATTTGTCGATGGCCACGAGCACATGCGTGTACTTTCCGGTTGTCATCTTGAGGGACCCACGAGGTCGAGCCCCCAGACGGCAAACGGCCAAGTAATGGGGATCATCTGCAGGGCGTGCGCGGGCTGGTGCGTTTGCTTGGCGTAAAACTGACACCCTTGGCAAGCTTGGACCAGGTGCTTGGCGTCTCTGATGGCGGTTGGCCAGTAGAAGCCCTGTCGGAAGGCGTTCCCTACCAGGGTCCTTGGCGCTGCGTGATGGCCGCAAGCCCCCGAGTGCATGTCGTCGAGGAGCCTGCGTCCCACCTCGAGGGGGATGCAACGTTGAAGGATTCCTGATGAGCTTCGATGGTACAGCTCCCGTTCATCGCCGTAGATGACGTAGGTCTTGGCCCTTCGAGCGATGCGTCGGGCCTCTGTCTTGTCTTCTGGTAGCACACCTTGCATCAGGTAGTCGAGGAAGGGCGTCTGCTAGTCGAGGGGTCGTGATGACGAAGGGGTAGGTGCGTCGATTTGCATCGCCTCGGCGGATGTCGAGGGGTCATTCCCGAGGGGTGGCGTTGAAGGTCGAGCCCCCGTGTTTGGCTCGAGGGGTGGCGTCGAGGGGCCAGCCCCTGGGCCGATTTTGACGGATGGCTCGAAAATGTCCCTCGAGAAGACGTCTGGTGGAACCGTGCCGCGCGTGGACGCCAACTTTGCCAGCTCGTCTGCGGCCTCGTTGTACTTTCGAGCTATGTGGTTGAGCTCGAGGCCGTAGAACTTATCCTCTAGCTTGCGCACCTCCCCGCAGTATGCCTCCATCTTGGGGTTGATGCAGCTTGAAGCCTTCATAACCTGGTTGATGACGAGCTGCGAGTCTCCTCGGCGTCGAGGCGTCGGACCCCGAGCTCGAGGGCGATGCGCAGCCCATTGACGAGGGCCTCGTACTCGGCGACGTTGTTGGAGGCGGGGAAGTGCAAGCGTAGCAGGTAGCGCATGTGGACTCCGAGGGGTGAGATGAAGAGCAGGCCTGCGCCTGCCCCCGTCTTCATGAGGGATCCGTCGAAGTACATGGTCCAGAGCTCGGCTTGAATCTGCACCGGCGGGAGCTGAATGTTTGGTCCATTCAGCAACGAAGTCTGCCAACGCTTGCGACTTGGCTTTTTTCGCGGGGCGTAGGTGATGGCCTCCCCCATTAGCTCGGCGGACCACTTGGCGATGCGCCCCGTGGCCTCCCGATTGTTGATGATCTCAGCGAGGGGAAGGATGACACCACCGTTACGGGATGAGCGAGGAAGTAGTGCTGGAGCTTGCGCCTCGTGATGATGATGCCGTAGAGCAGCTTCTGGATGTGCGGGTACCGGACCTTGTCCTCGGAGAGCACCTCACTGGTGAAGTACACCGGTCGTTGGACCGGCAACGCATGACCCTCCTCGTGCCTCTCGACGACTATGACCGCGCTGACCACCTGAGTGGTTGCGGCCACATAGAGGAGGAGAGGCTCAGGGGATCGTCACCCTTGGCTGGTCGCGGAGGCACGAGAATTGGCGCGGAAGTCAGCAACCCCTTCAACTTGGTTAAGGCCTCCTCGGCTTCGACAGTCCACGCAAAGCGTTCCGTCTTCTTCAGCAGGCGGTAGAGAGGTAGTGCTTTTTCCCTAGCCTCGAGATGAATCTGCTGAGAGCGGCTAGGCAGCCTGTCACTTTCTGTACACCCTTGAGGTCTCGAATTGGGCCCATCCTCGTGACTACTGAGATCTTCTCGGGGTTGGCCTCGATTCCCCGTTGTGAGACAATGTAGCCAAGTAGCATGCCCCGGGGCACACCAAAGACACATTTCTCGGGGTTGAGCCTCACATTCTTAGCCCGGAGGCACTCGAACGTGGTCTTGAGATCGCTGATGAGGTTCCCGACTTTCTTGGTTTTAACCACGATGTCATCGACGTAGGCCTCGACGGTTTTGCCTATGTGTTCGCCAAAGATATGCTGCATGCAATGTTGGTACGTTGCCCCGGCGTTTCGAAGGCCGAAGGGCATTGTAACGTAGCAATACATACCAAAAGGCGTAACAAAAGAGGTAGCGAGTTCGTCGGATTCTTTCATCTTAATCTGGTGGTAGCCGGAGTATGCATCGAGAAATGAAAGTACTTCGCACCCCGCAGTGGAATCGACAATCTGATCAATTCTAGGTAAAGGAAATGGAACCTTTGGACACGCTTTATTCAGACCAGTGTAATCTACACACATCCGCATTTTTCCATTCTTTTTCCTAACTAGTATAGGGTTAGCTAGCCACTCCGGGTGAAATACCTCCTTGATGAATCCGGCCGCCAAAGCTTGTGCACCTCCTCGCCGATGATCCTGCGCTTTTCCTTTCCTCGTCGAAGCGGCGTAGGAGTTGCTTCACCGGTCTGGACCCGGCCTGGATCTCCAAGGCGTGCTCGGTGACTTCCCTCGGTATGCCCGGCATGTCCGAGGGTCCCCACGCAAACATGTCGATGTTCGCGCGGAGAAAAGTCGACGAGCACTGCTTCCTATTTTAGGTTGAGGCTAGCACTGACGGTCAGCGTCTTGCCATTGGTCGAGGTCGGGTCGACGGGTATCTGCTTGGTGTGCTCCGCCGGCTCGAAGGTGCCAGCGTGGCGCTTTGCTTCAGGGGCCTCTTCGGTGGCCAAGGCTGCTAGGGCCTCGAGCGAGTCGAGGTGGACATTGGCGTCCCCACGCTCGACGCACTCCACGTCGCAGTGGTACGCGTGCTCGTAGGAGGCGCCGACGGTGATGACCCCTTTTGGCCCCGGCATCTTGAGCTTTAAGTACGTGTAGTTGGGGACCGCCATGAACTTAGCATAGCCGGGCCTGCCGATGATTGCGTGGTAGGTCCCTTGGAACCCGACCACCTCGAAGGTGAGTGTCTCCTGGCGGAAGTTGGCCGGCGTGCCAAAGCAGACAGGCAGGTCGATGCGCCCGAGGGGATGTGCCTTCTTCCCCGGTACGACTCCGTGGAACCCCCGACACTGGGTCGGAGCTGGTCCCTCGAAATCCCCAGGAGGTCGAGGGTCTCGAGGTATATGATGTTGAGGCTCGAGCCCCCATCCATCAACACCTTGGAGAACCGCACGTCGACTATGATGGGTCGACGACGAGGGGGTACGCCCCCAGGTTTATGACACGGTCCGGATGGTCGTCACGGTCGAACGTGATCGGCGCATCAGACCAGTCAAGATACTGGGGGGCGTCGTCGCAGAGCGCAAAGATCTCCCGGCGCTCCTTCTTTCTTTCTCCGAGCTGAGAGCCCGACGGTTGACCCCCCGTAGATCATGTAGCAGTCGCGCACGGGGGGAAGTTGCCGTCCGCGTCCCCTCCGCCGCGCCGATCGCTGTCCTTGCCCTTAGGCGCGTCTTCTTTCTTATCGGCGAGCTTGGAGTAGAAGCTTTTCAACAGTCGGCAGTCCTTTAACTTGTGATTTACGGGGCCCTTGTGATAAGTGCAGGGGTCCTCGAGCATCTGGTCGAAAACAGCCCCGTCAGGGGGGCGTCGGGGCTTCTTAGGCTCGAGGGCGCCTGCGACACCTCTTCGTCGTCGTCGTCATTGGCGTCGCGCTTCGCCTTCTGACCTTTGCGTTTGTTCTTCTTCTTTTTGTTGTTGTTATTGTTGTCGTTCTTGGCATCGTTGCCCTTGTTTGAGCCCTCCGGCGCGGTCACCGCCTTACCTTTGTCCGTGGAACGGCCAAAGAAGGCCCCCACTGCCTCGTCGCCTGAGGCAAAGCTGGTGACACGATCCATCAGGTCCTCGACCGTCCTTGGACGGTAGCGTCCTAGCTCATGAACTAGCTCTTGTCATGTCGTGCCCGCGAGGAACGCTGAGATGACGTCCTCATCAGGCACGTGGGGGAGCTCGAGGCGCTGCTTCGAGAATCGCCGAGCAAAGTCGCGGAGGGGCCGTCCGCTGCCTGCCTGCAACGCCGTAGATCCCAGGGGTTGCCTGGGCGCACGCAAGTCCCCTTGAAATTCCTGTCGAAGACCCTGACTAGGTCCGCCCAGTCGTCGATCCGATCCGGCGGGAGCCCGTCGAGCCACCGGCGGGCGGTGTCCGAGAGGTAAAGTGGGAGTTGGCGTATGATCACATGGTCATCGTTCTTCGCTCCGCCCAGTTGGCAGCCTAGGCGGAAGTCCGAGAGCCAGAGCTTGGGCTCGACCTCCCCGTCATACTTCACGATGTTGGTCGGTGGTCGGAAGCGGTCGGGGAGGGTTGAGCTGCGGATGGCCCGGCTGAAGACTCTGGGGCCCGGGGGCTCGAGGACTTGCCGGTCCTCGTCAATGTCGTAGCGCCCCCCTCGATGGGCGCTATAGCCCACGCTTTGGCCCCCCTTGTCCTTGCGCCGGCGGTTGATGTCGTTGCGGGCGTCATTGGGGTCTCGAGGTGGCCGGTCATCGACGATCCGTTCCCGGACTGGCCTAGCTCGAGAGGCGTCCGGCTGGTGGACGGACGTCTCGCGCTCGTTGCGGGGCGTGTCCCTGGTTTCCCCGAGGCCACCCCGCGCCGCCGCGAGGCTGAGCTCTCGGCCTGCTGCACAACGGCTGTCTCGAGGAGGTTCTTCATTTCCCCAAGCATGCGCCTGGCGTCAGGGTTGGAGACGGCGGGTAGATCACGGAGCAGCATCGCCGCCGCCGCCACCACGTTCTGCCCGCTCGCGGAAAACGCACCTCGGGGCGTGCTGGCGCCCCGTCCTCGAGGATCTGCCGGTGGACCTCTCGAGCTCGGCCACGAACACCGCCGCCTCGAGGCTGGGCTGGTTCTTGTGCTAGGGTCTTCTCGAGCTGCAGCAGGCGTTGTCGATCCTCCTCAGCCTTGGCGATGGCCTCCCGCAGCCGCGCGAGCTGCGCCGTTCGGTCGTCGCTGTGCTGAGATGGTGCAGCCGGTGCCGGGGGTTCGTTCCTCCCCTGAACGCGTGATCCGCCCGCCACAGCCACATCCCCGGGCTCTTCGAGGTTGAGCGCCGACCTGGTGTCGTCATCGCCGTCGTCCTCGGCACCGTCCACGACCCCTCTCTGCTAGAAACATTCCATGGTAGGGTCCCAAGGTCAGGGTCGTGGTATCGTACTCATCGGAGTCGGAGCTCTGATGCCCGCCGCCCTTTCTCGTGCCGGTACAGCAGCTCGCGTACCACTCCCTGAAGGTGCTCGACGAGGTGGCTCGACTGCTCGTGGAGGCCGCGGTCGACGTGCACGGGTAGACGATCTCCAGGTCGGTGGTTGGCTCGGAGGAGTAACGCCCCCTACGCCCGACCTTCCTCCCGCTCCGCGGCCATATGCCTTGTTCCTGACGGGGCCTCGCCGAGGCTGTTGGCGTGAACTGCCCCGCGAGTTGTTTGAGGCCAACACGGGAAAACCACTGGGTCGACAGCGGTACACCCCGGCGGAAGTGAGGCCTGGTGGTGTCCTAAAGTGTGTCTGCTGCATTCGCCCCCAATGTGGGTTTTGGCTAATTAATGACAATCAAATTAGGGACTAACCAGTTTATAAAAGCATGTATGCAGGTGTTAGTCCTTTGAAAGATTTGAAACGTTGAAATCTCGTGAACAAAGCACGTAGGATATTTTTGGACATAAAGATGCCTAGCTCAAGTGGTAGTTTAAAATTTCAATTTTAAACTTGAGTTATAGGTAAGCCGGACTATGAAGAGGGTCACAAAGTAAGTTGGCTAGATGTGGAGAAAAGTGCTCAAATCGACTAACCTTAGTTCGCTTGAGAGACACCGCACAATCACGAACACGTAGAGGGTAATTTCATATGGTCGGTGGTACCGACCATGGGTGGTCGGTGGTACCGACCACGGCTTCTCTGCGCAGCGCTCAAACACCCTCTCTGTGTTGGTCAAAAAATGACCTGGCGGTAGTACCGCCATAACCTCGGTACTACCGCCCGCGGTGGTACCGACGCAAGGTCGGTAGTAACCTGGTTTGCAACCCTCTCTGGATAGAGTTGTTTTTGACCTAGCGGTGGTACCGCCATTACCTCGGTAGTACCGCCCGCGGTGCTACCGACCCATGGCCGGTAGTTTCCATTTTGCAAGGCTCTCTGTCCGCGCTGTTTTTGGCCTGGCGGTAGTACCGCCATTACTTCGGTAGTACCGCCCCCGGTGCTACCGACGCAAGGCCGGTGGTAACCAAGTTTGCAGAGCTCCCTGTGTAGAATTGAAAAAGGCCTGGCGGTGGTACCGCCATAACCTCGGTACCACCGGGATCGGAGTTACCGACGGAGGTCGGTGGTAACTTGGCTTTGCGAGGCTCTCTGTGTTGTGTTGAATATGACTTGGCGGTGGTACCGCCATAACCTCGTACCACCGCCTCGGAAGCACCGACCCAGGTTCGGTGGTTGAAAGTTTTTTCAGGGCTCTCTGGACTGACTAGCCTTTGACTTGGCGGTGGTACCGCCATTACCTCGGTACCACCGACCTCGGAGGTACCGACCCTCGGGCGGTAGTTTCCGAGGGACCGAGTCCCTAACTGAGTTGCTCTCTGTTCGAGCTTGTTTTGGCCTGGCGGTGGTACCGCCATTACCTCGGTACCACCGGCCTCGGTGGTTCCGACCTTGGCCCGGTGCTTGTCAGTTTTGACCAGATCTGGGTGTATGCGACCGTTGTGACATGGTCGGTGGTACCGACCATGGGTGGTCGGTGGTACCGACCAGCCTCGGGACTGAGGGAGTAAATGCCTTCCCTCTTCACTTTTCACGGTCACGGACTTACACTATACACTTATTGCTGACCTAACTCGAGACAAACACTCTCCAAGCATTGACTCACCCCTCTCTCTCCCCCTTTGCTCCTAGATTCATTCCCTTGCAGATTTGAGCTAGGGAAGTGAGATTCGAGAGTGGGAAGCATCAATCTTCGACTTGAGCACTTGGTTTCCATCTTGCCGGCTTGTTTTGTGTCTTTTACTCTTGAGCTCTTTGAGCTCTAGCCGGTTAGGTGTTCTTCGTGGTAGCCCGTATTGATTTACTTGTGAGGGCTCCCCGAAGCGTTTGTATTACCCTGAGATTTCTAGTAGAGATACTCTCGTAGCCTTTGTGGTTGCTTGAGTGAGGCGAGGAGGTGAAATAGACTCCGACCTTTGTGGTCACCTCAACAACGAGGAAGTAGGCACTCCTTAGTGGATTGGCCGAACCTCGGGATAAATCTTGTGTCCCGTGTGCTTGTTGTTGTTGTCCCTATTTTCTCTACTTCTCTTGTTATTGTGTTCTTCGTGTTCTTCCTATCCCTATCTCGTTCTTAGGTTGGGAAGGCTCGATCTACATCAAGGGGAGCAACCAAGGTTTCGTGAGAGTAGTTTTTACCATAAATTATTCTTCGAAAGTTGGCTAGAAACTTGTTTTATCTTCATAGCTTACATTCATCGGATTTGTAGTTTCTTTTAGGATCCCGGTTGTGCCGTTTGTTTGTGTTGGTAGTACCGGTGTTTCACACCCGGTAGTACCTACCCAAACAAACCGGCCTCTCCGGTTGCTATCTAACTACATCTTATAGTTTGTGAAGTTTCAGATAGTCAAAATCACCTATTCACCCCCCTCTAGGCTGATTCGGTCCTTTCAATTGGTATCGGAGCCTAACCCTTGTGTTAGCGCTTCACCGCGTAAGGGAGAATCATGTCTACCATAAGTCAAGAACAGCTTGATGAGATTGTCAAGAAGGTTACTGCTCAGATAATTCAAGATCAAGCAAAGAAGCATGAAGATGAGATGAAGAGAATGAAAGATGAGATGGAGAGTTTGAGGCGAGCTTTGGAAAGCAAAGCCGAAGCATCCGGAAGCGGTGGAAATCAGCCGCCCAAGGATGACAAGAAGAAGGAAGATGAAGAGAAAGGCAAGAAAGACACCGAGTTCACTAGAGTGCCATATGACTATAGCCATATGGGCAAGGTCATGCAATTGCCTAGCGTCAATCTAGGCAAGCCACCTGCCTTTGATGGAATCAACTACAATGATTGGGCACACAAGATGAAGCTACACCTTCTTGCTGCAAGAGTTTGGGAGATTGTTGAAAATGGACCAAGTCATGTTGAAGGTCAAGAGTTCACCGACAATGATATGTTTGAGTTTCAACAAAATGTTCAAGCCGCATCATTGATTCTATCATGCCTAAAGCCTGAAGAAAGCAACAAGGTACATGGAATGGAGAATGCCAAGAAGATTTGGGATACACTCAGGATATCATATGAGGGTGATGCGAGTGTGAGGAAGTGCAACATAGAGCTTCTTCATGGAAAGATTGAGAACTTTGCAATCAAGAAAAATGAGACCACTCAACAAATGTTTGACAGATTCATCAATGTTTTGATAGATCCAATGACGTTGGTAATCAGATTAGAGCCCTCGGAGACACAAAGTGGGATGACACTCAGCTGAAGAAGCTATTAAGAGATATAGAAAGAGGAACAAGAACCTTGCATCAATCATCATGGAGAGACCTAACTATGAGAGCATGGGACCCATGAGATGCTTGCCAAGATAAAGCATCATGAAGTCTTGGATGATGAAGACTATAGAAGATCAAGAGGGCAAGCCACAAAAAGGTGGTAGCACTCAAGGCTAATCAAGAAGAAGGAAGCAAGGCCCGAGATGACTCTTCAAGCGAAGGAAGTGAAGACTCCGATGATGAGTTGGCCCTTATTGTGAAGAACTTTAGAAGATTCATGAGAAAGAAGATGCACAAGAAGGGCAAAGGTGGTTACTTCAAGAAGTCAAAGAAGAGAAATTGCTATGAGTGTGGAGCGGATGATCATTTCATTGCCGATTGTCCACAAAAGAAGAACAAGAACAAGTATAGCAAGGAGTGATGACAAGAAGCATAGAAGAAGAAGAGGTGGTGAAGCTCATCTTGGTGAGGAGTGGTTCTCGGAAGATGACTCAAGTGATGAAGAGAAGAGCAAGAGCAAGGAGAAGGAGAAGGGAGCGGCCAACATCGCCATACACAAGACCTCTTCTCCAAGTCTCTTCTCCAAAATGGCTACATCGACAGCTTCGTCACGCTTGTTCGAGAACCTCTCCGACGACGAGGATGACTTCACTCATTCTTGCTTCATGGCTAAGAATGAGAAGGTATCACTTACTCTCCTACTTGTTCTAGTGATGAATGTAGTGATGATGATATGGATGAATTTGAGCTTAGTTTAATTAGAAAGTTTGGAAAGAAAGGTGGAGCTAAAATCATAAATTGCTCACTAATTAGAGAGTCGGAATGAGAGTCTTGCAATGCAAGGGGACTTGATCTCTCAAGAGAGAGAAAAGAACCGTGCATTGGAAGCCTCTCTTGCCGAGGAGAAGTTGAAGGTTGAGAATTGACCGTGGAACTATCTTTAGCCAATGACTCCAACAAGAAGTTGGCTAAGGAGTGTTCCATGAGCAATGACTCAATTGCAAGCCTAAAGAATGAGGTTAGCATGGTTCAAGAGAGCCTCACAAGCTCTCAAAATAAATATCAAACTCTTGAACTAAGCTACAACACTCTTTGGAATAGCACCTCTTCAACCTCTTCTAAGGATTCCGATGGCTCTAATGCCTCAACTAGTAATGGTTGCAAAAGATGCTATAAACATGATATAAATGCTTGTGCAACTAACCTTGTTGAGCTAGAAAAGAAAGACAAGAAATTCATAGGTTGAACATGATCTTGAGGAATGGTTGCAAGTGTAAGGTGCAACAACCAAAAGATATCCTCAAGACCGCAAGGCACCCATCCATCAAGGATGGAATTGGGTACAATAGGTATGGTGGTAAGGCCAACGGTAGAAAGATGGTCAATGGGGTACCTTTTGTTAACTTTAACAAAGGGGTTCCTCTCTTTGACCTAATGAACAAGGCCAACAAGGTTGCCAATCCAAAGGCTCCACTTGCTAATGGTAAGATCAACAAGGAGAAGCAAGTGGAGGCCCCCAAGCAACAAAAGCCCATATCAAGAAGCTATACATGTGATTATTTGTGTTGTTGGGGTGATGATGGCAAAATAGTGTCAAGTATGTTGGTGCCCTCAAGAAGAGGGAAATTATGAGAAATGTTTGGGTACCAAAAGCTTATGTGACTAACCCCCAAGGACCAATCTCGTTTGGGTACCTAAATCTAGAACATAAACTTGTTTTGTAGGAATATGCCTCCGGTGGATCAAGTCTTTGGGTGATGGATAGTGGATGCACAATCATATAACTGGGCAAAAGATATGTTCTCCTACTTTCAACCAAGCAACGACTCATGCCAAAACATTGTGTTGGTGACAATGGTAAAGGGAAGTGCTTGGTTTGGGTAAAATTGCTATCTCAACTGACAATTCCATATCTAATGTATTACTTGTGCATTCGTTGAGTTACAATTTGTTATCCGTTTCTCAACTTGTGAAATGGGTTACGATTGTCTCTTTACGGATAAGGGTGTGACCGTCTCTAGAAGAAGGGATTCCTCTATTGCATTTAAAGGCGTATGAAGGGAAAAACTTTACTTAGTTGACTTCTCAACTAGTAAGGTAGAACCTACAACATGTCTAATGGCAAAATCTAGCATGGGTTGGCTTTGGCATCGCCGACTAGCTCATGTTGGGATGAGGAACTTGGCCCAACTTCAAAGAGAAGGGCACATCCTTGGACTAACCAATGTTTCTTTTGAGAAAGATAGGATTTGCAGTGCGTGCCAAGCCGGAAAGCAAGTAGGAGCAAAACATCCAATCAAGAACATTGTGTCGACCACAAGACCATTGGAGCTATTGCATATGGATCTCATCGGACCGTTGCTTATCAAAGCATCGGCGGTAACAAATACGGTTTCGTTATTGTTGATGACTATTCTCGTTTCACTTGGGTGTTCTTTTTAGCAGACAAAGCGAAACGCAAGGTATCTTCAAGAAGTTTGCTAGAAGAGCACAAAATGAGTTCGACATCAAAATCAAGAAAGTGAGAAGCGACAACGGGACCGAGTTTAGGAACACCAACATAGAAGAGTATCTTGATGAAGAAGGGATCAAGCATGAGTTCTCCGTTCCATATACCCCACAACAAAATGGGGTTGTGGAAAGGAAGAATAGAACTCTTGTTGAAGCTGCAAGATCTATGTTGGATGAGTACAAGACTTCCCATGGATTTGGGCGGAGGCAATGAACACGGCGCGTGTCATGCAATCAACCGCCTCTACCTTCACAAGCTAAGAGGGAAGACGCCATATGAGCTTCTAACCGGTAACAAACCAAAGGTGCATTACTTTCGAGTTTTTGGCTGCAAGTGTTTCATACTTAACAAAAGGGCCAAAAGTTCAAAGTTTGCACCTAAGGTACACGAAGGCTTTCTACTTGGTTATGGTACTAACGAACATGGCTACCGTGTATTCAATAATGCCACCGGCACTATTGAGTTAACGGTAGACGTGACTTTTGATGAATCCGACGGCTCTCAAAAGGAGCAAGTCAATGATGAGCTTGTAGGTAATGACGAGCCTCCATCCGAAGCTATCAAGAAGCTTGCAACCGGTGATGTGAGCCCGTTGAAATACAAGATGATGAAGATGAACCATCACACACTCCACAAGATTCTCATATCCATCATGTGCATCCAAATGCGCATGATGAAGCTTCCGCAACTCCGAATGGTGGTAGTGTGGATGATGTTCAAGTGATACACCAAGTTGATGATCAAACACGAGCTCAACATGAAGTCCGACAAGAAGATGGGGACATCAATGCATATGATGAAGATGATGAAGATGGACCCATCCAACGAAGATCACTGTGCCACACCCAAGAGTTCATCATACAGTTCAACGGGATCATCCCGTTGACAACATATTGGGGAGCATACGGCGTGGGGTAACGACACGTTCTCGTTTAGCAAATTTTTGTGAACATTACTTGTTTGTCTCCTCTTTGGAACCTCTTAGGGTGGAAGAAGCACTTGACGATCCGGACTGGGTGATGGCTATGCAAGAAGAGCTGAACAACTTCACCAGGAATGAAGTCTGGTCCTTGGTGGAAAGGCCCAAGCAAAATGTGATAGGAACCAAATGGGTCTTCCGCAACAAGCAAGACGAGCATGGCGTGGTGACAAGGAACAAAGCACGGTTGGTGGCTCAAGGTTTCACTCAAATCGAAGGTTTGGATTTGGGGAAACCTATGCACCTGTAGCTAGGCTCGAGTCAATTCGTTATTATTACTTGCCTTTGCTACTCACCATGATTTCAAGCTATACCAAATGGATGTGAAAAGTGCATTCCTCAACGGCCCCCTCTCCGAATTGGTCTATGTGGAGCAACCACCAGGTTTTGAGGACCCAAAGTTTCCCAACCACGTCTACAAGCTCGACAAGGCGCTCTATGGGCTTAAACAAGCCCCTAGAGCTTGGTATGATTGTCTTAAGGACTTCCTACTCAAAAAGGGTTTTGAGATAGGAAGGGCCGATGCTACTTTATTTACTCGCAAAGTTGATAATGATATCTTTGTGTGCCAAATATATGTCGATGACATAATATTTGGTAGTACTAATGTTGTCTTTTGTGAGGAATTTAGTAGGATCATGACCAAAAGGTTCGAGATGTCCATGATGGGTGAGTTGAAGTACTTTCTTGGATTCCAAAAAGCAACTCAAGGATGGCACGTTCATCAGTCAAACCAAGTATACAAGAGACATGCTAAAGAAGTTTGAGATGGACAAGGCCAAACCCATCAAGACCCCTATGCCTACCAATGGACATCTTGATCTAAATGTGGATGGTAAGTCAGTGGACCAAAAGGTATATCGCTCTATGATCGGTTCATTACTTTACCTTTGTGCATCTAGGCCCGATATTATGCTTAGTGTGTGCATGTGTGCAAGGTTTCAAGCTAATCCGAAAGAATGTCATATTATGGCCGTTAAGAGAATTTTTCGATACTTAGTGCACACTCCGAATCTTGGCTTGTGGTATCCCAAGGGCTCCACTTTCGATCTACTTGGCTATTCCGATTCGGACTATGCCGGTTGCAAGGTAGACCGAAAGAGCACTACCGGGACTTGCCAATTTATTGGGAGGTCTTTGGTGTCATGGAGTTCTAAGAAACAAAATAGTGTTGCCCTATCCACCGCCGAAGCCGAGTATGTGGCGGCCGGCGCTTGCTGTGCTCAACTACTTTGGATGAAGCAAACACTAAAGGACTTCGGATGTGAGCAAACCAAAATTCCACTTTTGTGTGACAATGAGAGTGCTATCAAACTAGCAAACAATCCCGTAAACCACTCTCGCACAAAACACATAGACATCCGACACCATTTCTTGAGAGACCATGAAGCCAAAGGAGATATCGCAATACGCCATGTGAGCACCGAAAAACAACTAGCCGATATCTTCACAAAGCCTTTAGATGAGTCAAGATTTTGTGCTTTGAGGAGTGAACTAAATATCATTGATTCTCGTAACGTGGCTTGATGTCTTGCACATATTTGTTTTCACCTAGAAACCTAAACAATGCTTTTGACAAATATTGTATGTGATTTCAAAATCTATTTTGCATGCTTCACTGTGTCCATAGCTATGTATTGATTCTATGAAATCTGGACATATTTGAAGTGTGTGTAGTATACACACAAAGTCCTCCTGGAAACCCTCTCTGGACCCTCTGTTTTTCTGCCTGTCGGTGGTACCGCCATTGGTCGGTACTACCGACGGCGGTAGTACCGGCCCCTATGGGCGGTTCCACCGACCGGTTTCCTCCGAGTATAAAAAGGGGCGCGGTGAATTTTTTCAACCCTAGTCAATCTCTTTTGACCGCGCCGCCCAGCTTGTCTTCTTGCGCCATCTTTCGAGCCCGTTCTAGCCACCGTAACTTCTCCTCTTCGATCTCTTTCCTCCTCCATCCAAATCCAAATCCCTCTGGTGGAAAGTTGCTTTGGAGGTGGAGATCGTCTTGGTGGTGTTCTTGAAGCCCGAAGTTCCTCCTTCATTGGATTTCGACCTCTTTTCGAGTAGCAAGGTACTAGGGTGTTCATGCCCGATCTCTCAATGTACTTTGTTCTAGGTCGATTCCTTTGGTAGGATTGTTCTATCTAGTATGAAGATGCTTCTAGGATGTATGGTTCGCAAGTTCATAGCGATTTGGTAGATTGGATTGAAGGAAACCGCACGCTGCTGTGCGGCGGTCGGTAGTACCGCCCCCAGGGGTCGGTAGTACCGCCCGCGCGCAGCGAGCCGTTCTCCTTCCCGATTTCGATCGTCTTATTTGCTACATCCGTTGAAGTAATCGTTCCATCATCTTTGTCTCATGTTGGTCTATGCTATCTTTGTCTAGATGAGCCGGAGGCCCTCTCGTGCTCGTTCCCTAGTGATGATGATGAGGATTATGCCGCCTTGGAGCAAGGTGGTCATGCGCAAGGAGCGCCGCCGCGTCGCAATCCCGGGCGCCGTGGTCGGTCTGGGAGTATGGATGACTCCTCTCGTCAGGTCCGTGGACGCTCGTCCGCGGGCCTTACGGGTCGTCGCAGCGTGGATAGCGCAAGGGCGAGCGGGAGCGGTCATGCCCGTGGCAGTGGGCATGCTGCTCCTCCTCCTCCTCAGCCTTCTCCGCCCCCTGTCGCTGGTCCGGCGGGACGCCTGCACAGCGTCATTGTGGGAGGAGTGCCTTCAGCTGGTCTCGATCGTGAGGGTCGCTCCATCGATCCTCAAGTTGGACCGGCATCCCCTCGGACTTCAGGGTTGATGCTAATCAACCGGGCTTTTGACATGCACCCTGAAGCCGAAGCTGTCATGTCCGCCGTCCCTCCCGCTCTTCTTGGAAATCCCATGGATTACTCCGATAGAAAGCGGGGTAGCTTGATGAGAAGGCAGCGTGAGGAGAACCCCTATCTGTTTATCAGAGATGCTTCAGTTGATCGGAGGTTCTGGTCAAGATTCCAGCAGGACTACTATGTGACAGTCCTCTGGAAGGGTTTCTGTGCTAAGGGCCATCCCCCTCTTTTTGAGCACAAGCGTTAGTTATCCGCTCCTGACAGACAAGGACTCAGATGAGATTCAGTCTTTGGTGCAGAGGCTTGAGGAGTGGAGGATCTTGGGGTTGATCTCTGGTGAGCGCAGCTACAACCAGGAGATTCTCTGTCAGTTTTGGGCCACTTTGTTCATTGATAAGGAAGCTCGCGTGCTGCATTGGATGACCCAAGGGGTCCACTACAGATGTGCCTTCGTCACATTTGCTCGGTTGTGGGCTTCGATCATGTGGACAGAGATGCCCCTCGTCTTTCAGAGATGTATGGAGGGGGTATGTACTTAGAGCAGTTGCAGAGCTCAGGTGTCTACATGGATGGTGCCGAGGCAACCTTCAAGGTCCAAGGCCTGAAGCCTGCCTACTATGTGCTCAACAACCTGATGCGCCTAACTCTGGATCCTAAAGTTGGTGACCAGGACAACTTGAGAGATGATGCTGCCAAGGTCCTCGTCCGCTTTGCTCTGCCAGATGGACGGTTTAGCATCTCTCACTTTCTGTGGCAGAAAATCTCCGATGTTTACAATGATCCTCACAAGGCCTGCCATATGCTCCATATCTTATGCATATCATTGAGCATGTGGTTGGCGCACCTTCGAGTATGATCGCACCATGAAGGAGTACAGTGTTCGCAAGTTCACCTCGGCTCCTTCCAAGGACAAAGAAAAAGTTGATGAAGGTGGTGAGGTCCCAGCAGATGCAGCAGCGCCTGGCGAGGCTCAGCCGGGTGGAGATGTTCCCCATGCTACCGCTCCTCCTCCGCGTCGTGAGAGGCGTAGGAGGTGGCGGTCTTCGCTCCGCCCTTGGCAAGATCTTTGAGTGGATGTGCTATCGGGCCGATCGTGACGAGCGACATCAGCAGGAGGTGCGTCAGCATCTCGGTCTTCCTCCGCGCTCTCCGGTCCGACCCCATCCAGATCCGTTTGCTGAGTACGATGCTCAGGCCCGGAGTGGTGATGATGATGATGATGATGGTGGTGGTGGTCTCCCCCAGCAGCAGCCCAGCAGCAGGCCCAGTTTCCAGGTGGTGGTGGTGAGGCGGGTTTTTACAGCTCCATGCTGTATCCGCCCCATCAGTTCTATCCTCCGCCACCACCTCAGTACCAGCCTCATTCCTTCTTCCCTGACTATGGTATGGGCACGTCCTTTGCTGGCGGGTCCACATCGTATCAAGGAGGGGGTGGAGGCTCGTACATGGGCTTTGCTGGCCCCGACGCCGATCCAGCTGGGAGTGGTGGTCCTCGCGACTCTACACCACCACCTGATTCTTCGGCTCCTTCATCCTTCCCTGGTGGTGACGTTGGAGAGAGTGCCTATTCCTCTCTCTTCGGGGGCTCTTATCATGATGGATCTTCTAGCAGCTATTATTGATTCTTTGCTTATCTTGGCCTACCCGCTTTGGTACTTGATGCCAAAGGGGGAGTGTTAGGCTTATCTTGTTGTAATAGCTGTAAGAAAGGGGGTAATCTTTGAGACTAAGTGTGGTATGCTACATTTTATTTGTGATATGCTGAGGATGTAAAACTTTTATGCTTATTGTTATATTCATGTTTGGTTCATCCTCGTTATTGATGCTCTTGTCATGGTGATTGTTGTTTTCGATATGGCTATGTGATTTGAGTTCTTTTCTTTCTTCAATAGCCATTCGCTTTTCTTATTACATTGTTATGTGTATCACCATGTCATACCGTTTATGCATCACAAATTGATATATTTGATGTTGTCACACACTTAGGCACCCCACGGATTGCAAAATTTAGGGGGAGCTCTTGTTCTTGTGTATGCAACCTTGCTTTCTAATCAAGGTTTGAAATTCATATCCAAAGCATACACTAAGGGGGAGCTTCAACTAAATTTTGGAATTCAAAAGCTTCAATTCTTTCTATCCCTAATTGTAAGCCTAAGTTGGTTGTCATCAATTACCAAAAAGGGGGAGTTTGAAAGTGCATTCGCCCCCAATGTGGGTTTTGGCTAATTAATGACAATCAAATTAGGGACTAACCAGTTTATAAAAGCATGTATGCAGGTGTTAGTCCTTTGAAAGATTTGAAACGTTGGTTGAAATCTCGTGAACAAAGCACGTAGGATATTTTTGGACATAAAGATGCCTAGCTCAAGTGGTAGTTTAAAATTTCATTTTAAACTTGAGTTATAGGTAAGCCGGACTATGAAGAGGGTCACAAAGTAAGTTGGCTAGATGTGGAGAAAAGTGCTCAAATCGACTAACCTTAGTTCGCTTGAGAGACACCGCACAATCACGAACACGTAGAGGGTAATTTTCATATGGTCGGTGGTACCGACCATGGGTGGTCGGTGGTACCGACCAAGCTTCTCTGCGCAGCGCGCTCAAACACCCTCTCTGTGTTGGTCAAAAAATGACCTGGCGGTAGTACCGCCATAACTCGGTA
Source organism: Coix lacryma-jobi var. lacryma-jobi (assembly GCA_009763385.1). Lineage (NCBI taxonomy): Eukaryota > Viridiplantae > Streptophyta > Magnoliopsida > Poales > Poaceae > Coix > Coix lacryma-jobi. The sequence goes on from CM019822.1 coordinate 10,614,154, forward strand.
CTACCGCCCGCGGTGGTACCGACGCAAGGTCGGTAGTAACCTGGTTTGCAACCCTCTCTGGATAGAGTTGTTTTTGACCTAGCGGTGGTACCGCCATTACCTCGGTAGTACCGCCCGCGGTGCTACCGACCCATGGCCGGTAGTTTCCAAGTTTGCAAGGCTCTCTGTCGCGCTGTTTTTGGCCTGGCGGTAGTACCGCCATTACTTCGGTAGTACCGCCCGCGGTGCTACCGACGCAAGGCCGGTGGTAACCAAGTTTAGAGCTCCCTGTGTAGAATTGAAAAAGGCCTGGCGGTGGTACCGCCATAACCTCGGTACCACCGGGATCGGACGGGGTACCGACGGAGGTCGGTGGTAACTTGGCTTTGCGAGGCTCTCTGTGTTGTGTTGAATATGACTTGGCGGTGGTACCGCCATAACCTCGGTACCACCGGCCTCGGAAGCACCGACCCAGGTTCGGTGGTTGAAAGTTTTTCAGGGCTCTCTGGACTGACTAGCCTTTGACTGGCGGTGGTACCGCCATTACCTCGGTACCACCGACTCGGAGGAGGGAACCGACCCTCGGGCGGTAGTTTCCGAGGGACCGAGTCCCTAACTGAGTTGCTCTCTGTTCGAGCTTGTTTTGGCCTGGCGGTGGTACCGCCATTACCTCGGTACCACCGGCCTCGGTGGTTCCGACCTTGGCCCGGTGCTTGTCAGTTTGACCAGATCTGGGTGTATGCGACCGTTGTGACATGGTCGGTGGTACCGACCATGGGTGGTCGGTGGTACCGACCAGCCTCGGGACTGAGGGAGTATAATGCCTCCCCTCTTCACTTTTCACGGTCACGGACTTACACTATACACTTATTGCTGACCTAACTCGAGACAAACACTCTCCAAGCATTGACTCACCCCTCTCTCTCCCCTTTGCTCCTAGATTCATTCCCTTGCAAGATTTGAGCTAGGGAAGTGAGATTCGAGAGTGGGAAGCATCAATCTTCGACTTGAGCACTTGGTTTCCATCTTGCCGGCTTGTTTGTGTCTTTTACTCTTGAGCTCTTTGAGCTCTAGCCGGTTAGGTGTTCTTCGTGGTAGCCCGTATTGATTTACTTGTGAGGGCTCCCCGAAGCGTTTGTATTACCCTGAGATTTCTAGTAGAGATACTCTCGTAGCCTTTGTGGTTGCTTGAGTGAGCGAGGCGAGAGGAGGTGAAATAGACTCCGACCTTTGTGGTCACCTCAACAACGAGGAAGTAGGCACTCCTTAGTGGATTGGCCGAACCTCGGGATAAATCTTGTGTCCCGTGTGCTTGTTGTTGTTGTCCCTATTTTCTCTACTTCTCTTGTATTGTGTTCTTCGTGTTCTTCCTATCCCTATCTCGTTCTTAGGTTGGGAAGGCTCGATCTACATCAAGGGGAGCAACCAAGGTTTCGTGAGAGTAGTTTTACCATAAATTATTCTTTGGAAAGTTGGCTAGAAACTTGTTTTATCTTCATAGCTTACATTCATCGGATTTGTAGTTTCTTTTAGGATCCCGGTTGTGCCGTTTGTTTGTGTTGGTAGTACCGGTGTTTCACACCCGGTAGTACCTACCCAAACAAACGGCCTCTCCGGTTGCTATCTAACTACATTATAGTTTGTGAAGTTTCAGATAGTCAAAAATCACCTATTCACCCCCCTCTAGGCTGATTCGGTCCTTTCAGGCGACGGAGCACGGCTCGGGGCCTCTGGCCAGGCTCCCGGTACGTGCGCGTGAACGAAACGCGAACTCGCTGGGGGAGTGCGCAACGCCCTGGAAAGTCTCTTGGCCGCGCGCCGGGCTGGTTTCCCCTCGGGGACCCTGCCACGGACGGGGAAGTGGGTGTTCGCCGCGGGCAGCGCCTGTGCCCGGCGACGATGGTGACGACGGCGCCGCTCACGAGGTGCGACGCACGGTGGCGCGGGGCGAGAGCCATGCCCCCAGGCAGGGTGGCGTGACACGCCCCCGCTCGGGCTCTCCATGGAAAGCAGGGCAGCTCGTTGCTGCTGCCGGTGGCCAGGAACTCGAGGCTCCGAACCAAACGACGGCACCAGCCGAGAACGAAGGAGGGGATGAAGCCATCCAGAAAACAACGAGAAATCGACTCGGACCCGCGAAGGCCCCTACCTGGCGCGCCCAACTGTCGGGGTTCGAACCCGGGATACGACACCACGAGTAATATGATCGCGTGCTCTCTTCCTGGATGGTGATTGCAAGATGACACAAGGATTATCCTGGTTCGGCAAAGAGACCTACGTCCAACGGGGGGGAGGTTCTTGTATTACTTGCACCTAAGTGCTTATACAGGGGCGAATACAAGCTCAATGAGCGTGGACCGGAGTCCGGACTCGAGTGTGCGTGTGTGTGGACTCGTGTGGTGTCTCTCGAAGTTTTTATAACCGTCTGCGCGAGGGGCCCTGGCGTCACCTTTTATAGAGCAAGAGGAGGCTAGGGCTACATAGGGATGACATGTACAGCGCTCGGTATGGCGTAGGGTAGGAATCCTGTCTTGTCGGGGCCATGGAGCCGACGTGGGCGTTGCTTGAGGCGTCCTTGGAGCGTGACCTCCATCCCGGGCGCGGACGTGGAGGCGTGGCGATGTGGAAGCCGTACAACACCCATCCCGACACGTACAGGACACGGCGGGGTCCCTCCGGGTCTTGGGGTACCTGTCTCCAATAGCATGAAAGCAGTCAGGGCTCGAGGGGCTCAGAGCCGGCCTCGAGGTGGCGCCTACGGGGGGCTCGAGTCCCCGCAGTTATGGGCAAGTCCCGGGAAACCCGATTGAGCAGCAGGAATCCGGGCCTCGAGACGTGGCTTGGACGTGCGACAGTTTAGGGTATGGTTTAACAGTGCCGTACTGGCACCTTTTTGCCCATGCTTGTGGTGAAAACGAGACTTGACTCTGCCTGGTACTGTGGTACACGTCGGGCTGCAGAGGACGTGACTGGAGTAGGGTGGAGCTTCCTCCTTGTGGAGGGCTTCGAAGGGTATTGGTGCACCGCTCGAGGCCGGGCGCGGGAGGGCTCGGGCGAGCGGAGGCTGAGCTCCAGCTCGAGCCTAGAGTGAGACGAGCCTCGAGGGATAGGCTATCGTGCTGGAGGGGCTCGAGGTCCCCGCGCGGGGTCCCGAGGAGCAGTGCACAGCTGTAGCGGGTTCGAGGGGTAGGCTACCAGGAGGCGGCTGGTAAGGTTTTGACAAGTCTAAGCTCCCTGGTGTGTGCAGCGTTGCAGGCTCCGAGGGGTTGGTTTCTGGAAAGTTAGCTTAGTTGGGTTATTAATTGGTGTTCTAGGTTTAACCTATTTGTTTGCGTTGATTGGGGGTACCCCTTTTGTGGACCCCCGACAGGTGTAATGAGCCTCGAGGGATAGGCTATCGTGCTGGAGAGGCTCGAGGTCCCCGTGCAGCGTCCCGAGGAGCGGTGCACGGCTGTAGCGGGTTCGTGGCCTACGCACCAGGGCTCGAGGGGTAGGCTACCAGGAGGCGGTCGGTAAGGCTTCGGTGAGCCCACGCTCTCTGGCGGTGGGCCAGCGTTGCAGGCCTCCGAGGGGTCGGTTCTTTGGAAGGTTAGTCTAGCTGGGTTTTATTAATTGGTGTTCTAGGCTAAACCTATTTGTTTTGCGTTGATTGGGGGTACCCCTTTTACGGTCCCCGACAGTAGCCCCCGAGCCCTTGTTTGAGTGCTGGCACTCGAGCAGGGGCTCTCTGCCGGGATCTAGAGGGTTACTAACTGGTCCTCGAGGGTTTAGTTGTTCGATTCTGTGGGTGTCGTGCGTGCGACACCACGGGTGTAGCCCCCGAGGCCAGGGGGGAGTGGTTAGGACTCCCTCGTGGGCTTTTTTATGAGCGTGAGTGTTAGTTGCGTTTTTTAGGTCCGGGTGTGTCGAGCCCCCGAGTTTTTAGACCCTCTTTCGTCGAGGGATGCCAGGCTGAAGCGACCGGCCGGCTCTTCGAGCTGTCCGGCACGCCGGTTGCCCTGGCTTGTCATCCCGTGAGTCCTTTTGATCGGATGCGAGGGGGGATGCCTCGTACTACCACGAGCGGGGGAGTATCGAGGTTCCCGGTGAGCTGGTAACGGGGAAATCCAAGTGAGACCTCGTGCCCCGTTCGATAGGATCGACTGTAGCCCGGAGGCGATCTCATAAAGCATGGGCGCTCGGTCTGCAGGAGTGTCGGGTCCATTCGATAGGACCCGGTGGCTCGATGCCTCCCTCCGTGGGGATCTCACTGCACGTCGTGCGCCCTGCCTTGGATACACGTGAGGGGCCTCGAGGGCTTGGCCCTCGAGCGATGCTGCGAGTGGCGCCCCTTAGTGTCCCTGACTCGGGTGCTCGAAGCCGGCTGTCGAACCCTCTTCGAGGGCCAGCCTTCGCTGCTTCGAGGCTTAGGGCCGGGGCCCGTTTTTACCTTCGTGAAGAAGTATCCGTTGCTTAGAATCCTTCTGCCCGTTGGGCGTGCCTTTTCAGGCGAGGTAGTGGAGATCGTGGCGCTAGGGTGACTGACAAGAAGTCGGAGCGGCGGCCGTGGTGGGCCCGGAGGAGCGGAGCGAGTGCGAAGTTGCCGCGTGTACCTGTCGACCGGCTCGAGATGTGGTTAGGTGGGCACATTAAATGCGTGCGGCTGCCTTTTCGCCGCAGCGGGAGACCCCGCCCGTTGGGTTTTCTCTTATAAATATCGAAAGAGGGGTGAGGGTTTCTTTTACTTTGCCTTTTCCTTCCCAGCCTCCGCAGCTCCCACACGCCTTCTCCCCCGTCTAGCGATTGGTAACCTTCCCGGTCGCCCATCCGCCGCTCAAAACGCGCCGTCGCCCGCCATGGCCGCTTAGACTCCGGCGCTGCCGGCCGAAGACTGGAGCCCGTCGAAGACGACGCAACGCGAGCTGGATTCGCTGGTGGCCCAGGGGCTTCTTCGTCCCAACCCGCAGGAGGGACCCGCGTGGTGGGTTCTTCCGTCGGAGGATCACTGGGAGCCGCACCCGCGGGAGGGGTATGTGGTGAGCTTCACGCGCTACCACCGCATGGGGCTCGGTTTTCCGCCGAGCCGCTTCATGCGGGGGCTAGCTCACCACTTCGAGGTGGAGCTGCAGCACTTCTCCCCCAACTCAATCTCGCACGCCGCCATCTTCGCCACGGTGTGCGAGGGATATTTGAAGATCGAGCTACACTGGGAGATGTTCATCCACCTCTTCCGGGGCGAGCTCTTCCTCAAGGCCTTGAAACCTAGCGGGAGGAGGCTCGTGCGTGTGGCTCTCTCACCGTCACCGTGAGGACCGGGACCTCGTCGGCCAACGTCCCCCGCGAATACCTCGCTACAAGCTTCCACCAACCAGGCGGGGTGGGACGACCATTGGTTCTACCTGCGGAACGAGGGCGGGCTCCTTCCGCAGTACACCGGTGGGGTCATCACCCAGCGCCCGGAGAAGTGGACCTGGGGCGTCACAGCGGACCGGCGGCAGCGCACCTGATGCCGCTGATGAAGACGATGCGGTCGTTGGTGGAGGACAAGGGATTGACCGTCCAGGACGGTTATTTGGGGCGTTCCACCAGCGGAGGGTCCTTCCTCTGGCGGACCGCCCCCTCCTCATGCACGAGATGGGGCCAAAGGCCCCGCTCGAGGCGCTGAACGAGTCAAGGATGGCCGAGGAAAGGCTGCCTCGGAGCGAGGGTGTCTCCCGGTGTCGATCACGATCCATGGGTCGTTCGTCCCCCGAGGACACCAACTTGATCCTCATGGCGCCTGACGAGAGGTGTCTTGACCTGGTAAGCCATCCTCGAGTCAGGCTGTCTCGAGCCTCCCCTCCTTTCTCTTTTTCCGAATCTTGTTTTACTCTCCTTATGGTTTTTCTTATCGAGTTTCTTTTTTGCAGGGGGCGTTCACATGTCGCGCGTCGAGGCCCCGGTGAGGGGGATGCCGCGGAGACACAGGTGAGGCGCCTCTCTGCTCAGAAAGACAAGGAGAGTAAGGATGTCAGAAAGAAGAAAGAGAAAGAGAAGAATTTGCGTCGAGCGGCTCGGGAGCAGAGGCTTGCGAAGGCTCGTCGTAACCGGCAGCCTAGGGAGGATGATGAGGACATCACCAAGTTGGACTCACCGACGCCATGGTCTTACGTTGGCGATCCGGCTTCAAATCAGACACGATTCGAACCCTGCAACCGTTACACCACTGCTCCGTTGGTTATCAACCAAGCACAACTTGATTGACCTCGCAATAGAGGCTAATCCTGCAAGCGAATCGAAGAACCAAGCAAGAAGGCAAAGCACGCAATCTGAAATTGCAGATATGAATATCACGAATATATTAGAGGGGTTCAAGAACTCGGTTCCAAAGGACTAATCGACACAGTGGAGGAGATCAAGAACGGGGGCCCTGGATCACTGTAAAAGGATTTGTCACCACAGTTACAATGAACGATTCAGTTTCTCGGTGGGAAAACTAAACTCAAAACAAAACCCAAGACCTAACGACGACGGCGGCGGCTAAATATAGGGTTTAGGTCGTCGCCCCTGCGGACGCGCCCCCTAGTGGGCTCTAAGACGATACAAGGCCCAACGGACCAAAATACGGGACGCAGCACCCTGGACAGATTCTGGACGCTGACTTGTTTCGACGATTCCCGTTTACTCCGGACATATTTTGACATGATTCCAAAGCCATTGTTAGCTTATCAAATTATCTTTCCAAGCATATCTGGTTCGTCGAAACGGAGTTCGTATGCATCCGGGGCGTTGATTTTACTGGGAGCTCCTGAATTCCGAGGGTGACGTGAAAACTGAGTTGGAGTCGGATTGCAACTTGGGGAAGACCATGGCGTCGGTGAGTCCAACTTGGTGATGTCCTCATCATCCTCCCCTTCTTGAATTGGAATCGTCCTCGACTCCATCTTGGCGATGTCCTCATCAGAGGAGTCCCCCGAGCTCAGCTCCACGAGCTCGGAGGAGGAGGATGACGATGAGGAGGACAGTGATGACGAAGGGATGGATGCGTGCTTGAGGCGCGCGGGGGTCGTCGACATCAGGGCTGACCGCTCCTCTGTGCAGGAGGATGTCTTGGAGGTCCCCCCAGCGAAGGGACCGCGTGGGACACAGCAGCGGAAGGCCACGCAAGGTTCCGCTTCGTCGGGGGCTCAGGGCACATCGAGCTCCGTGCCGGACGTGCCCCCCGTCATGAAGAAGCCTCGAACTCGGAGCACCACCGCCACAGCGCAGAAGGAGGCCGCGGCCGTGTTGACCCAGGCGGGGGGTCTTGAGAAGGGCCGGCCCTCGAGAAGCGGCCAACACGTCGAGAAGGACTCCGGGTCCTACCGCAGCGAGCCGTCGAGGACGACGTCGAGCCCGCGGAGGAGCGGGCAACATGAGGGGGCGTCGAGCCCCGCCACCATGACCGTCGGGGGGGAGCCCCCGGTCGTCTCGTGACCAGAGTCGCGGGCGACCCCGGAGCCCGTCGCCGCACTGCCAACGGGAGAAAGAGGCGAATACGGGGGGGGCGCGACCGCCAGCGTGAGCGCCGGAGCAGGTCCCGGAGCCCGCGCAAGGAAGGGCGCCAAGGGGACGCTCGAAGGGGACACGGTGCCCCCTCGCGACAAGCGACAGAGGGGGGCTCCCCATCGAGGCCGAGCCACGGGAAGCACCAAGAGCCTTCCCCCCGTCCGAGCCACACGGAGACGGCCCGGGAGCATGGCTCGAGCCATAGGGCTGGCTCAAAGCCCCCGAGTGGGTCCGGCGACTCGGGGAAGAAGTCCCGTCGCCATTTTGGGTAAGTAACGTTTCTTAATTTCGTCGGTATCGAAGCTTTACCTCTTTACCTTTGATGATGTGTGCCGTTTCGGGATTTTCCAAGGAGAAGCGCTCCCGGCAGGAGGCGGATCCTGCGGCGTCCAAGCGGGCCAAGACCTCGAGCTCTGCGGAGGTCCAGGCACCTCGAGGTGTGGGCCCTTCTTCCGCTGGAGAGGCCACCTGGCTGGTGAAGGCTCAAGCGGCCATGGCTCGAGGAAGTCAGATGGCCGCCGCGGTTCTTGGTGAGGCCGATGCCGTCGACCATGGGGTCGAGGCTCTTCCTGATTCTGACGATTTGGTTCTCCTTTTTCAGCAGGGACCGCGGCTCCTAGCGCCGAGCCTGCCGCCACCGCCGTCCATCGCCTCGGGCACGCCTCCTCCTCCCTCCTCTAGTGGCGCTACCGAGAGGGCCACTTCTCCCCCTGCCATGACGACCACCTTGGGGGGAGCACCGAGAGATAGGCGCGGCTCCGTCGGCGTCTGAGGCTGAGGGGATAGCGGCCTTTGAGGCCCGGATGCCACGGGCCATCCGCGGATAGGCTCCCCCACGACGGAGCCTCGCCCGCCCGCGGAGAGGGAGAAGGAGGGGGAGGCGTGGTGGAGAAGGTGCTGACGGTGGAGGAGCTCTTGGACGAGCTGGAGCGGGTGCCGCCCCCGGTCGAGGGCTCAACGCTAGAGGAAGCACTCGAGGCACCGCCCGGGTCGATAGGACGCCGGGAGATCCGGAGAGCTGGGGACGAGCCACCCCTCGAGCGACCTGCCACCGCTCGAGTCCCTGCCTCCACGCGAGGCCGCGTCGTCGCTCAGGAGGGGAGACGGAGGAGGGGCGGAGGGAGAAGCCGCAGCCTGTGCCACTGGTTGGTGGGCCGCGCCGGCGCTGCTCAGGCCGGAGAAGGAGGCCTGCCCACCGTCGAGGGCGATCGATCGGTGGCCATATCCCGACGCGCCGAGCCCGTCCGGCCCATGGTCCTCGTTGAGCGGCCGGCTCGGCAGGGGGTTCCGCGGAGGCGCGGTCCATCTTCAGGGAGGTGGCCGAGCTTGTGGCGGAGGCGGAGAGAGATCCTTTTCGGAGGAGGAGGCGGAGAAGTCCGCGCAGGTGGCGGCCGCCCTCGCAAAGGCGGAGGGGGAGCTCCAGGAGCTTCGCGCCGAGCTGGGTCAGAACGCGAGATGGCGAGCCGGCTCAAAAACGCGCAGGCGGAGGCCCAGGCGGCTCGAGACGAGGCCGCCCAAGCTAAGAGGGAGGCCAACCACCGCTTTGTCCGCGGGGAGCGTCGAGGAAGGAGGCCGTCGACGCCCGAAACGAGGCCGCCACCGCTCAGCAGGCCTGAGGCGAGGCGAGCGAAGAAGGAGGCCGCGACGCCCGAAGCGAGGCCGCCACCGCCCGGTCTGCAGCGGAGGCGGCGAAGAAGGAGGCCGAGGAGGCCAAGAGCAAGGCCGCCACCGCCCTGGCTAAAGCGGAGGCAGCGGGCAGGAGGTGATCCGGAAGGATCTGGCTCTTGCGGAGACGGGCAAGCTGGTCGAGGACCTTAGGGGCGAAAAGCTCGACGTGCTGTCCCAGAAGCGTACACTCGAGCAGCGCGTCGAGGTCCTTACCAGCGACTTCGCCGCTCTGGGCGTGCACTGCCAAGGTAATTTTCATGCTTCGTCTTGCTTTGATTTCGAGATTCTTGTACGCTGTGGACTCACTCTTTTCTGTTTGTTGCATAGATGTCGAGAAGACCACCGATGAGCTCCGCGAGACGAATAGGCTCTCGTGGAGCAACTCCGAGGTGAAACCATGGTGGCGGAGCGAGCGCGCGAGTCACCCTCGACAGGCTCAGCTCCATGTGGGGTGCCGACCCGGTGGCCGCGGCAGAGGGTGGCATTGGCTCGGGGCGACGCCCTGGTCGAACGCCCTGTGCTTCTTGACGTGGCCGCGCGGGACCGCGTCAGGAGCGCTCTCCACCATGGCGTTAAAGCAGGCGCTTGCGGCCGTCCGCTCCGGCTTCCGCTACCCGGTCAACGTCGTTGCCAAGGGCTTCATCGAGATCGAGGGGAAGGACGAGGAGTGGAACGACCGCCGCGTCGACAAGATCCTGGAGAAGGTGGAGAAGCCAGGGGCGGCGCTCGCGAAGCTCTTCGAGGAGGACGTGGCCTCCTGATGCGGCAGCGGTGTAGAAGGCCCCCTCCTCCTGGCCCGGACGTCGAGGTTGGGTCCGCCGCGGAGATCTCGGGGAGGAGTACCAGACCGATGAAGATTGAGGCCTGCGTGCCAAATTTGGGCGTCGAGCCCTTGTAAAAATTTGTGTCATGACTTACGGCCCGTCGAGGCCGACGTATGTATATATGACTCGTTTGTTTAAAGAAGCTGTTTTCTTTTCAAATTTTTCGATCATTTCTCTTTATCGCAAGCTCGAGCTTTTACTGGCTTAGTCTGTGTTCCTTCGATATGCGTCGCGGTCCTCGAGGGGGCGTAGGTAGGGTACCGTAGCCCTGGGGCGTGGGTGGCCGTCTACGTCGACGCCTCCCGACTCTCGGAGGCTCGAGGTATCTATGGACTTAGACGTTGCTAGTGCTCGAGATGCGAATCGAGATAAGGGTCGAATTTTTGAAAAGAAAAACGCGCTTTTTCCGGAGTCTGGGGGGGTCCCCCCTGTCAGCCCCCGAGGGAGGCTCGACCCTGAGCGAGGCAGGGTCGAGGCTACCTTAAGTTGCTATGTAATATGAAAGATGGTGCACGAGTTTGCTCATTCATATTAATCATGTTTGTACAAAGCAACAAAAGAACAAGGCCTCGAGGCCCTTTAAGGGTAGAAGCGACGTAGCTGAGATATGTTCCACGCGTTCGTCAGGATCCTGCCTTGACCATCGTGGAGCTTGTATGTTCCTGGCTTGAGCACCTCAGCTATGGTAATGGGCCCTCCCATGGAGGGTGAGCTTGTGGCGCCCTCGATATCTTGCAGACGTCGAAGCACGAGGTCCCCCACCGCCAGGTCCCTCTTGCGCACGTGCTTGTCGTGGTAGCGTCGAAGCGTTTGTTGGTAGCGTGCCGAGTTGATAAGCGCCACGTCTCGAGCCTCGTCGAGCTGGTCCTTGGCGTTGGCAAGCCTCTCGTCGTTGGTTTGCTCGTTGTAGGCTCGAAGTCGAGGGGAGCCGTACTCGAGGTCCGTAGGCAAGACAGCCTCGGCGGTAGGTTAGGAAGAACGGGGTGAACCCAGTGGCTCGACTCGGCGTAGTCCTGAGGCCCCACAGCACCGAGGGGAGCTCGGCAGCCCACCCTTTCGAAATTCTTGAGGGTCTTGAACAGCCTTGGCTTCAGCCTGTGGAGTATCATGCCGTTGGCGCGCTCGACCTGCCCATTGCATTGAGGGTATGCGACCGAGGCCCAGGTCACGCGAATATTGTTGTCGTCGCAAAAGTTGGTGAACTTTTTGCCCGTGAATTGGGTGCCATTGTCGGTGATGATGACGTTAGGCACCCCAAATCGGTACATGATGTCGGCGATGAATTCGACGCCTTCTCGGAGGTGGGGTCGCCTACAGGCTTAGCTTCGATCCATTTGGTGAATTTGTCGATGGCCACGAGCACATGCGTGTACTTTCCAGTTGTCATCTTGAGGGGACCCACGAGGTCGAGCCCCCAGACGGCGAACGGCCAAGTGATGGGGATCATCTGCAGGGCGTGCGCGGGCTGTGTGTTTGCTTGGCGTAGAACTGACACCCTTGGCAAGCTTGGACCAGCGCTTGGCGTCTCCGATGGCGGTTGGCCAGTAGAAGCCTTGTCGGAAGGCGTTCCCTACCAGGGTCCTTGGCGCTGCGTGATGGCCGCAAGCCCCCGAGTGCATGTCGTTGAGGAGCCTGCGTCCTTCCTCGAGGGGGATGCAGCGTTGAAGGATCCCTGATGGGCTTCGACGGTACAACTCTTGTTCGTCGCCGTAGATGACGTAGGTCTTGGCCCTTCGAGCGATGCGTCGGGCCTCCGTCTTGTCTTCCGGTAGCACGCCTTGCGTCAGGTAGTCGAGGAAGGGCGTCCACCAGTCGAGGGCTCGTGATGAAGGAGAGGCAGGTGCATCAACCTGCATTGCCTCAACGGATGTCGAGGGGTCGATCTCGAGGGGTGGCGTTGATGGTCGAGGGGTGAGCCCCCGTGTCTGGCTCGAGGGGTGGCGTCGAGGGGCCAGCCCCCGGGCCAATTTTGACGGACGGCTCGAAAACGTCCCTTGAGAAGACATCTGGTGGAACCGTGCCGCGCGTGGACGCCAACTTTGCCAGCTCGTCTGCGGCCTCGTTGTACTTTCGAGCAATGTGGTTGAGCTCGAGGCCGTAGAATTGTCTTCTAGCTTGCGCACTTCTCCACAGTATGCTTCCATCTTGGGGTCGACGCAGCTCGAGGCCTTCATGACCTGGTTGATGACGAGCTGCGAGTCCCCCCGAGCGTCGAGGCGTCAGACCCGAGCTCGAGGGCGATACGCAGCCCATTGACGAGGGCCTCGTACTCGGCGACGTTGTTGGAGGCGGGGAAGTGCAGACGCAGCAGGTAGCGCATGTGGACTCCGAGGGGTGAGACGAAGAGCAGGCCGCGCCTGCCCCGTCTTCATGAGGGATCCGTCGAAGTACATAGTCCAGAGCTCGGCTTGGATTTGTGCCAGCGGGAGCTGGGTGTCGGTCCATTCAGCAACGAAGTCCGCCAACGCTTGTGATTTGATGGCTTTTCGTGGAGCGTAGGTGATGGCCTCCCCCCATTAGCTCAGCAGACCACTTGGCGATGCACCCGTGGCCTCCCGATTGTTGATGATCTCTCCGAGGGGGAAGGATGACGCCACCGTTACGGGATGAGCGAGGAAGTAGTGCTGGAGCTTGCGCCTCGTGATGATGATGCCGTAGTAGAGCAGCTTCTGGATGTGCGGGTACCGGACCTTGGCCTCAGAGAGCACCTCACTGATGAAGTACACCGGCCGTTGGACCGGTAACGCGTGACCCTCCTCGTGCCTCTCGACGGCTACGACCGCGCTGACCACCTGGGTGGTTGCGGCCACATAGAGGAGGAGAGGCTCGGGGGATCGTCACCCTGGGCTGGTCGTGGTGGCACGAGAATTGGCGCGGAAGTCAGCAACCTCTTCAATTGGTTAGGGCCTCCTCTGCTTCGACGGTCCACGCAAAGCGCTCCGTTTTTCTTTAGCAGGCGGTAGAGGGGTAGCGCCTTTTCCCTAGCCTCGAGATGAACCTGCTGAGAGCGGCTAGGCAGCCCGTCACTTTCTGTACGCCCTTGAGGTCTCGGATCGGGCCCATCCTCGTGACCGCTGAGATCTTTTTGGGGTTGCCTCGATCCCCCGCTGTGAGACAATGTAGCCAAGTAGCATGCCCCGCAGGCACACCAAAGACACATTTCTCGGGGTTGAGTTTCACATTCTTGGCCCGGAGGCACTCGAACGTGGTCTCGAGATCGCTGATGAGGTCCCCGACTCTCTTGGTCTTAACCACGATGTCATCGACGTAGGCTTCGACGGTTTTGCCTATGTGTTCCCCAAAGATATGCTGCATGCAACGCTGATACGTTGCCCCGGCGTTTCGAAGGCCGAAGGGCATTGTAACGTAGCAATACATACCAAAAGGTGTAATAAAAGAGGTAGCGAGTTCGTCGGATTCTTTCATCTTAATCTGGTGGTAGCCGGAATACGCATCGAGGAACGAAAGTACTTCACACCCCGCAGTGGAATCGACAATCTGATCAATTCTAGGCAAAGGAAATCGAACTTTTGGACATGCTTTATTCAAACCAGTGTAGTCTACACACATCCGCATTTTTCCATTCTTTTTCCTAACTAGTACAGGATTAGCTAGCCACTCCGGGTGAAATACCTCCTTGATGAATCCAGCCGCCAAAAGCTTGTGCACCTCCTCGCCGATGATCCTGCGCTTCTCTCGTCGAAGCGGCGCAGGCGTTGCCTCACCGGTCTGGACCCGGCCTGGATCTCCAAGGCGTGCTCGGCGACTCCCCTCGGTATGCCTGGCATGTCCGAGGGGCTCCACGCAAACATGTCGATGTTCGCGCGGAGAAAGTCGACGAGCACTGCTTCCTATTTAGGCTCGAGGCTGGCGCTGATGGCCAGCGTCTTGCTGTCGGTCGAGGTCGGGTCGACGGGTATCTGCTTGACGTGTTCTGCCGGCTCGAAGGTGCCAGCGTGGCGCTTTGCTTCAGGGGCCTCCTCGGTGGCCAGGGCTGCTAGGGCCTCGAGCGAATCGAGGTGGACATGGCCTCCCCACGCTCGACGCACTCCACGTCGCAGTGGTACGCGTGCTCGTAGGAGGTGTCGACGGTGATGACCCCTTTCGGCCCGGCATCTTGAGCTTCAAGTACGTGTAGTTGGGGACCGCCATGAACTTGGCGTAGCCGGGCCTGCCGATGATGGCGTGGTAGGTTCCTCGGAACCCGACCACCTCGAAGGTGAGCGTCTCCCGGCGGAAGTTGGCCGGCGTGCCAAAGCAGACAGGTAGGTCGATGCGCCCGAGGGGGTGGGCCTTCTTTCCTGGTACGACTCCGTGGAACCCCCCGACGCTGGGTCGGAGTTGGTCCCTCGAGATCCCCAGGAGGTCGAGGGTCTCGAGGTATATGATGTTGAGGCTCGAGCCCCCATCCATCAACACCTTGGAGAACCGTACATCGACGATGACGGGGTCGACGACAGAGGGTATGCTCCCGGTTTACGACATGATCCGGATGGTCGTCACGGTCGAACGTGATCGGCGCATCAGACCAGTCGAGGTACTGGGGGGCGTCGTGGCGGAGTGCAAAGATCTCCCGACGCTCCTTCTTTCTCTCTCGAGCGAGAGAGCCCGACGGTGGCCCCCGTAGATCATGAAGCAGTCGCGCACCGGGGGGAAGTCCGCGTCCCCGTCGTCGCGTCGATTGTTGTCCTTGCCCTTGGCACGTCCTCCTTCTTGTCGCCGAGCTTGGAGTAGAAGCCCTTCAGCAGTCGGCAGTCCTTCAACTTGTGATTCACGGTGCCCTTGTGATAAGGGCAGGGGTCCTCGAGCATTTGGTCGAAGACAGCCCCGTCAGGGGGGCCTCGAGGCTTCTTATGGTCGAGGGCGCCCATGAGCACTTCTTCATCGTCGTCGTCATCGGCGTCGCGCTTTGCCTTCTGACCTTTGCCTTTGTTTTTCTTCTTTTGTTGGTTGTTGCTGCGGTTCCTGACGTCGTTGCCTTGCCCGAGCCCTCCGGTGCGGCCACCGCCTTGCCTTTGTCCGTGGAGCGGCCAAAGAAGGCCCCCACTGCCTCATCGCCTGAGGCAAAGCTGGTGACACGATCCATCAGGTCCTCGACCGTCCTGGGACGGTAGCGCCCTAGCTCGTGAACTAGCTCTTGGCATGTTGTGCCGCGAGGAACGCTGAGATGACATCCTCATCAGGCACGTGGGGGGAGCTCGAGGCGCTGCTTCGAGAACCGCCGAGCGAAGTCGCGGAGGGGCTCGTTCGCTGCCTGCCTGCAACGCCGTAGATCCCAGGGGTTGCCTGGGCGTACGCAAGTCCCCTGGATCCGATCCGGCGGGAGCCCCTCGAGCCACCGGCGGGCGGTGTCCGAGAGGTAGAGTGGGAGCTGGCGTATGATCACGCGGTCGTCGCTCTTTGCTCCGCCCAGTTGGCAGCCTAGGCGGAAGTCGGAGAGCCAGAGCTTGGGCTCGACCTCCCCGTCATACTT
Organism: Coix lacryma-jobi var. lacryma-jobi; assembly: GCA_009763385.1. NCBI lineage: Eukaryota > Viridiplantae > Streptophyta > Magnoliopsida > Poales > Poaceae > Coix > Coix lacryma-jobi. The sequence goes on from CM019822.1 coordinate 10,629,604, forward strand.
CACGATGTTGGTCGGTGGTCGAAAGCAGTCGAGGAGGGTTGAGCTGCGGATGGCCCGGCTGAAGACCCTGGGGCCCGGGGGCTCGAGGGCTTGCCGGTCCTCGTCGCTGTCGTAACGCCCTCCTCGATGGGCGTTATAGCCACGCTCCTCGGCCCCTTTGTCCTTGCGCCGTCGGTTGATGTCGTTGCGGGCGTCATTGGCATCTCGAGGTGGCCTGTCGTCGACGATCCGTTCCCGGACTGGCCTGGCTCGAGGGGCGTCCGGCTGGTGGACGGACATCTCCCGCTCGTTGCGGGACGCGTCTGCTGGCTTCCCCGAGGCCGCCTCGTGCCGTCGCGAGGCTGAGCTCTCGGCCTGCTGCACAGCGGCTGTCTCGAGGAGGTTCTTCATTTCCCCGAGCATGCGTCTGGCGTCAGGGTTGGAGACGGCGGGTAGATCGCGAAGCAGCATTGCGGCCGCCACCACGTTCTGTTCGGCTTGCGGGAAACGCACCTCGGGGCGTGCTGGTGCCCCGTCCTCGAGGATCTGCAGGTGGACCTCTCGAGCGCGGCCACGAGCACCGGCGCCTCGAGGCTGGGCTGGTTCCTGCACTAGGGTTTTCTCGAGCTGCAGCAGGCGTTGTCGATCCTCCTCAGCCTTGGCGATGGCCTCCCACAGCTGTGCGAGCTGCGCCGCCCGGTCGTCGCTGTGCCGAGATGGTGCAGCCGGTGCCGGAGGTTCGTTCCTCCCCTGAACGCGTGTGATCCGCCTGCCGCAGCCACGTCTTCGGGCTCTTCGAGGTTGAGCGCCGGCCTGTTGTCGTCGTCGTGGTCCTCGGTATCGCTTACGACCCCCTCGAGCTGGAAGCACCTCTGGTGGGATCCCAGAGGTCAGGGTCGTGGTAGTCGTACTCGTCGGAGTCAGAGCTGTTGACGGCGCGCTGCCCTGGCTCATGCTGGGACTGCAACTCGCGGTACCACTCTCCGATGGTGGCTCGCCGGGGTGGCTCGACGGCTCGTGAGAAGCCGCGGTCGACGTGTGCGGGTAGACGACCTCCAGGTTGGTGGTGGCTCGTAGAGCACGCCCGGACGTTCCTCCCGCTCTGCCGCCGCCCGGCCCTGATAACGCTCGTCGAGGTGGTGGGCGTAAGCAGCTTGCGGAGTTGTTGAGGCCGAACGGGGGCCGCTGGCGTCGAGAGCGGTACAACCCCGTGCGGGAGGAGGTCAGATGGTGTCGACGGAGCACGGCTCAGGGGCCTCTGGCCAGGCTCCCGGTCCACGCGCCATGGCGAACGCGAACTCGCTGGGGGGGGAGTGCGCGTGCGCCCTAGAAGTTTCCGGCCGCGGCGGGCAGGTTTCACCCTCGGGGGGGCTCTGCGCCGGCCGCGGAGAAGTGGGTGTACGCCGCGGGCACCGCCTGTGCCTGGCGGCGATGATGACGACGGCGCCGCTCACGAGGTGGCGACGCGTGGTGGTGCGGGCGACGCGCCACGCCCCCTGCGCGGGGTGGCGTGACACGCCCTCCGCTCGGGCTCTCCGTGGGAGAGCAAAGTCAGCTCGTTGCCGCTGCCGGTGGCCAGGAGGAACTCGAGGCTCCCGAACCAGACGACAGCACCAGCAGAGAACGGAGGAGGGGGAGAAGCCATCCAGAAAACAGCGAGAAATCGACTCCGACACGCGAAGTCCCTTACCTGGCGCGCCAACTGTTGGTGTTTCGACCCCGGGGGTATGACACCAACTAGTAATATGATCGCGTGCTCTCTTCCTGGATGGTGATGCAAGATGACACAAGGATTTATCCTGGTTCGGGCAAAGAAGGCCCTACGTCCAGCGGGGGGAGGAGGTTCTTGTATTACTTGCACCTAAGTGCTTGTACATGGGCAATACAAGCCCAACGAGCGTGGACCGGAGTCCGGACTCTATGTTGTGTGTGGTGTGGACTTGTGCAGACTTGTGCGTACGCGTGTGTCTAGTCGTATCTGTGTAACAGGGTCAGTGAAGGTCCCTGGTGTCCCCTTTTATAGAGCAAGAGGAGGCCAGAGTTACATAGGTGTGATACAGGAGTCGGGATGTACAATGCCCAATATGGCGGAGAGTAGGAATCTCGTCTTGTCGATGCCACTGGAGCCGACAGGGGGGTTGCTGTTGAAGCGTCCTTGAAGCATGGCCTCCCTCCCGGGCGCGGACGTGGAGGCGTGGCGATGTGAGGCCATGTAGCGTCTATTCCGGCACGTACATGACGTGGCCGGGTCCCTCCGAGTCTTTGGTGGTACCTGTCCTCCAATAGCATGGAAGTAACCAGGGCTCGAGGGGCTCAGAGCCGGCCTCGAGGTGACGCCTACGGGGGGCTCGAGTCCCCGCAGGTATGGGCAAGTCCCGGGAAACCCGATTGAGCAGCAGGTATCCGGGCCTCGAGACGTGGTTTGGACGGTAACAGTGTAGAGTATGGCTTTAACAGTGTTGTACGTCCCCTTTTGACTATGCCTGTGGTGAAAACGAGGTTTGACCCTGACTGGCTCGCTGTGGCACGCATCGTGTGCCAGAGGATGGGACCGGAGTAGGTGAAAGCATTAAATGCGCTGCGTGGGGTTGGTACGGTCGTCAGAGCTGGGGAACGGGAAGCTTCCTCTTCGTGGGGGGGTTTCGAAGGGTATGGAGCACTCGCCCGAGCCCCGGCGCGGAGGTCTCGAGTGAGTGGAGGTCGGGCTCCAGCTCGAGGCTTGGGGTGTAATGAGCCTCGAGGGATAGGCTATCGTGCTGGAGAGGCTCGAGGTCCCCGCGCAGCGTCCCGAGGAGAGGTGCGGAATTGGCTGTGGTCGTCGGGTTCGTGGCCTACGCGCCAGGGCTCGAGGGGTAGGCTACCAGGAGGCGGTCGGTAAGGCTTCGGCGAGCCCATGCTCTCTGGCGGTGGGCCAGCGTTGCAGGCCTCGAGGGGTCGGTTCTTTGGAAGGTTAGTCTAGCTGGGTTTATTAATTGGTGTCCTAGGTTAAACCTGTTTGTTTTGCGTTGATTGGGGGTACCCTTTTACGGTCCCCCGACACTAGCCACTGGATGAGGCGTCGATGGTGTTGATTGCTAGTTTTGAAGGTTGCACAGGTGGTTTAGTTTTTATGCGATACGTTCCCCACTTAGATATACACAAGTCGAGATACATAGTAATAGCACGGTATCTAGAAACACAAAAAAAATTTATAATTTAAGACAGAGGAAGTAATATATCCACCACATTAACTAAGGTCAGTAAAGCAATCAGTCTCTTCTCTCTCCTATTTTATGTCGGTCTCTTTCACATTCAAGCACCTGATTTCAGACAAGATAGTCTTAATTAGCAATTGTCGTTTGAATACTGTCATTTGAACCTTTATACGTTGTATAGCCCTTAATTATATTACTGTACTGCACAACTAATCATATACACAAACACGATGTATACTAGTAGTATATATAAGTCTCGTTTGTTACAGTTCAGCTTTTTTTTTTTTTACAAAATAGCTTCATGAGCAACTTAGTAAGTGAAGCTGAGCTGTTTTGGAAAAAAGTGTTTGGCAAAACAGCTTCACCAACAACAGCTATGAAAAACTACTTTTTTCAGCTTCATCTTAGCTTATGGTTTCGTGAGAGATAAAATAGATTCATGGGTAAAGGTGTTTGGTAAAAAAAAATACCTCACAACAGCTCATGAAGATGTTGTGAGCTGCAGCAAACAGGTCATAGTACTATACCGGAGATGCCAGAAAAAGGCGACACACTTACCCCCCGCGCGCGCAAGCAACCGTCTCGGCGCACATCTTCTTCCTCTTGTCTACGTCCTTCTTCTTCCTCCCTCCCCTCCCCCACCGCCACCTCCCGCCGCCACCCGCGGCCGCCAGCGACCTCCCCGTCCACAACCGCCCGCCGGAGCTCGCCCCTGCCGCCGCCGATGTCGCCCCCGCCGAAGCCGATGTCGCCCCCGCCGCCTTACCCCGCCAAACCGCCATCCTGTCCCGCCCGCTCGGCGGCGCCGCCGCCGCCGCCGAGCTCACCGCGGCCAACCCGCCTCCACCGTCGTGTCGCGGCCGCCGCCAGGCCGCCGACCGACGATCTATGGCCGGGGAGAGTTTCCAATCCTAACCTTAGGGTCGTCGCCGTCGCCAATGCCGCCCTCGCCGCCGCCATCATCCACCGCCCCGGCCGCGGCGCCCTCGCCGCCGGTCGTTCTGCCGACCGTCCCCACCCCTTCTTCCCCACTAACGGCGCGGGGTGCGTCACAACAAACACGGACGCACGCGCGCCGTATAGTGATTTAGGAAAAAGGTCCTCTAAAGAGACTGCCGTGTTCCATCCTCGTGAAGATGGGAGATCCATACCATGCATGATATGACGAATTAAGATGGAGAGATAGCCAAACCACCGTCATGACACCATGTTCCATAATCCATACACTAGAGCATTCTTTTATCATTTACAAGCAAGGCGCTATATCTATGTATACACACACGGAGCTACAAAATTTCTTGTCCCAACTCCCAATTCGAAGGTGGCGTTCAATGCACCATCCTCAGGCTGGCCATATGGTGGTGCAGCGAGCTGCTACCGATGGAGCCGAGCTTGAACACTTCCTCGAAGCATCCTACGGAAGGTACTCGCGGCGGAGGCACCGCCGCCGGCAACGTCTCCTCTGGTGGTGCTGCCACCGCGTCCTCTACGTCGCGCACGTCTTCTCCTGCAGCCGGCGCGACCGTAGCCGCGTCGTCGTCGTCCGCCTGACGTGCAACGTTAATCCTGACGACGTCTTCCATTGCAGCGGCCATCGGCTCCCGAAGCGGCGGTGGCGGCGGCGGCGCCACCGTCGGAGGATCGTCCTCGTGCTCGACGACGACGGGCGGCCGCGGCAGCGGCGGGCGCCGCGGATGCATTCCGGCCGCACGACGGGCACTATCCGGATGACGAGCCTCCCGTCGTCGGTGCGCGTCCGCCTGAGCGCGCCGCGGGCGACCAGGGACGGGATGGGCGGGGGCAGCCGGCGCCGCGGGCACCGCCGACCGTACGACACCCAAAATCCATCCACCTCGTCTTCGTCCTCCTCTCCCGCTCTCGTCTCTTCCCTCTCCTTTACTTCTTCCATGTCATCATTCTCCTCCTCCTCCTCCTTTGCTGTCTCGATGACATCCTCGCCGTGCCAGAGGCTGGTTCCCTCGTCGTCGCGTCTCGCTCTGACGTCCTCACGATGACGGCCGCTGCAGCCGCATCCATGCGCGGCGACGGCCGCCCGCGTCACGACGCATCCTCCGCGGGTTCCGGCTGCGGCGGCGTCGGGCACGGCGAGAAGCGAGCGGAGGCCGGAGGAGATCGGGGCGCTGAATTTCTCGGCGGGAGTGGGGCGCGAAACAGCAGCATCATCGGGCGGAGGCGGATCGGATCGATCGGATATACATAATTATATATATATATATATATATAGATATAGATATATATATATATATATATAGAGCCCGGCCTCGTCGAGCGCGTGTTGTTCCGAGGGAGATTGGCGCGCGTTTTATACGTGGGCGGGCGCCTGGGTCTGGGCGGGGTCGCGACGTCGCGTTCACTCTCCTATCTCCGGGAAGGCAGGAAGTCGCGGGCACCCGAGCGTCCGTGACGAGACGAGACGCCTCGCCGCGCGCTTTGCCAAAACGCCCGTGCGCCCGGCCAATTAATAGCCCCACCGGCCGGGGCCGTCCCGTAACCGCAACGGCAAGCGGCCGCACCCTCTATCTCTCACCGTTTGTTATATGCTTTAAGATTCGTGCGATATATGATACACGAATCTTGGAGCAATGCTATGTGGATATAATGTCATGCACGAATCTTAGAGCAGTCCTAGCCGTCGGATAGGGCCTGCGGCCGCTCCCCGTTGCGGAAAACCGGGTTGGGCCGTCCCCTCCTCCTCCGTCGTTTCGCACCTGCCGCCCTCGCTCGATCGGAACGGGAAAGCCAAGCGGCATGGCGCATGGAATCGGAATGGAAGGAACGAACCCCGTGGTCCCCGTGGAGCCGCGGCCTCGTACGGATAACGCCGTGTCATCATCGGTGGTGGGGCTTGTGGCAGCAAGCCGTTGGATCGGATGGGATGAGATCGGAGTCGGATGGATCCGTGGGCGGCGACGCGGCGTGGCAGCTGGCAGGACACGATCGATCTGCCCGCGCGGAGTTCGGAACTGATCGACCGGCTTCATCCACCAGTCCACCACCAAAGTCGGTCCTCGTAGATGAACAAGACTGCAAGTTCTGAAACCGTGAAACGCATACAGTGCAGAGTAGGCTCTGGATGTGAGAGGGGGCTCGTGACAGGGAGCTGGCCGGCTGGGTCACGGACTCACGGGCCACGAGTCAACCAACGGCCGGGGCCGCGCCAGGTGCGCTCTTCCTTTTTTTTTTGTTGTTGCTTTCTACCCAATTGTTTATTTTAATTCATAATATTAAAAAACACTTGAGTCACTAAAAAAACATACCCTAAACTAAATTTCTAGTAACTAGAGTTCATGTCATATGCTCATAGCACACGGTTCAACTCACACCACTATGTGCTGGACGTGACTTGAGTTGTTGCGTTAGAGCATCTGCAATGATGCATGGATTCGTCAAGAGAGAGATAACCAAGTTATTAGAAAACAATAGTCAACTCAAAAAGTAGGCTCCACAAAAAGAAACAATATAAATTCTTCTCTCTTCTAGCAGCTGAGCTCAACACAACATCGTTTCCTCCACCTAAACAATTATTGGTCTAAAATCGTTTTTTATTCATCAAGAGTCAACTCAAAAGTTTGCACCGGTTCATTCTCTCTTCTGCATGAGTCGTCTCCTTCAATGGTTGAATCTGTGCCACCAGTGCATCAGACCATGCATTGTTTCCTTTTGGCCATTGGAGAAGCCCTTAACTCATTACTCCTTAGGAGTTAAGATGGAACCAACTGTCGAGGTTTTGAAGACTGGCAAGTAAAATTATTTGCGCCGTGATGCTCTATGAAGACGGTGGTAACACTCAAGACACAAAAGAAGTATATTAGTTCGAGGCGGAGCCCTATGTTCAGTCTTAGAAAGTAGCGAGTCTGTGTTCCTTCTTTCAACTACTTCGAGGGCTTACAATGAGGGGTCGTAAACTAGATATCCGAGGTTAGGACAATTGTGGATCATCATCTCCTTAGAAGGGAGGCCTGACTCCCCTTATGTAGTTCTGGGGGCCAGGTTACATTAGAAAGAAGCAGGTTCCCCGACCTGACTACCCGAGTGGTCAAAGGTTCAAGGGAAAGGCGAAGTCGTCGTTGAGTCGTAGCTGGTGAATCTCTTGCGTCTTGTCTTGCTCATGTAGATACGCCTGAACAGAGTTGTTGCGTTCTTGCTCCTTACGCCAATCCATGACACGCATGGTGGTACTGTGGAATGGCGGTGTTTCGTGTGGCATGGGCTTGGCACGACACTCATCATGGCATCCGTCCTCGCTCATGATGGCCTGGAGGGCATTGTGGCAACAATGTGAGAGTAGGTGACCGCCCTGGACGAACATTCCATCTTTCCCGCTACAGCGGAGTTGACCTCAACCTTTTGGAGTCGGGCCCATGTCCCCACTAGCCTGGTCGATGCTGAGAATATAAGCTCGAGCTCGAGCGACCCATCCTGTAGTGGATGGGTCCATATGCCCATCCCTCCACTGTGGTTCGTGCAGTGTAAGAAAAAGGAAGAGGTCGTGGTGGGTCGTTAGCTGCATGGCTCGATACTAGAGGGGTCGACGCGACCTGTGGTAGCTGGGACTTAGTCAGCTGGAGTGTTTCGGCAGTAGTCTATCTTGTGTCTTGTGCCCTGAGGTTTCTGAGATTTCATAACACCTACAAAATGATTTGGCTAATCTCTTGAAGATGCTCTAAAATGTCTAGTTTAGAGTTTGGGAGAAAAATCAGACCGTAAATCCATAAAAACAATTCATAGAGATAAAATGGACTAGCAAATTTGACCGGGCCTCATATAAGATCCTAGCCCAACAAGGTTCTCTAGGCCTGGGTTTTTATGGAGTGGGCTTCCCAAGCATTTGAGATCCACATTTTCGGCCCGTTTGCACTTGGTTACCACGATACTTTTTTTTTTTTTGAGGTAGCCACGATCCTTTTTTGGGCGTGATCCCTGTCACTGATTCCAACCACCAGTCTACTGCTCTGCAGCACTCAGCCACTCACCTAGTTGCACCTGTTCGTGCAAACGAACAAGCAGAATGGTAACGGTCACCTGGTTCAGGCCTGATAAAAAACTGGATGCCGCAGCAGACAAACTGACGTGCCTGTAATTGCAGAAGTCATTGGAAAAGCATCAGTGCCTGGCTGGCTGCCATTTGAGCCGTGGCATTTGCTTGCAGGAGCACTAGAGGTAACACCTCACTTTACCACCATCAAACTGATAGCGATATCGTTTCCTTCGTTTTCCCAGTTGGCCTGAAATCGCTAATCAATCATGCAATTGCAAGCAAAGGGCTTTCCGTCGACAGTCAAATCAAGCCAAGCCAAGCCATTCGGACATACACATACACATAAAGCGTTCCATTATGAGCCCCCTCTTTCCCCATCCACCACGAAACTTGCTTGCTGCACCAGACAACATCAGGTCCGCGAGTGGATCACCAATTCGTAGCCTCCGATTCCTACGCGGTCTGCATCCTCCGAGGACTGAAGCCTGCAATTATTTCAGAAACGCAAGCGCCAAGCGGGGCATTTCTTTTCAGTTCACCCCACTGTCTCTCTCGCAGTTTTCATTCTCCACTTGTCTGAAAAGTTTCAGTGTTCTCATCCCATTCTTGGCAGATGCATCTTTCTACTGCTCTGCTCATTGGCGAGCACTTGACAGGAGGGAAGGGAACAACTGAATGGGTGCAGCTCTCATCAATCTCTCATCTTAGTAGGCCCATGCCTCTCCACTACGGGTAGCTCGGGGCAAGGCAAAGGCATAGAGGTGTAACGAGCAAATCAGAGGCGTATCTGCAGCACACTAATCATTTCTTCCACTAACAAACATGCAGATTAGCACAAGTGCGGCCCTGTTCAAGATAGAGACAAAGTGATAGGTAACATGGATGTGAAAAAAGGGGAAATTACCTGAGTGTTTTTTTTTTTTGTAAAAAAAGGGAGTGGAGTGGAGTGCTATATACTACATCCAGTCATCACTTTGTGCATGGGATAAGAATAGAACCACATAATTCCTAGTAAGTTTTTCTCTTTTTTCTCAAGGCATGGGGATCAGGTTCCAAGTTGCTCATAGAATAAACATTTGCCCATACATAAAGAGCGATAGGCTGTTGGAACTTTTTTTTTGAGAGAGACGCTGTTGGAACAATTTCAAGTGCTTTTGGATTCCTCAAAAACGCCAAGAGAGCCGTTCTAACAGGTCATAATATGACTTCGATTTTTTTTTCGGACACAAAAAAACAGGTCACAATATACAAATCGAACAAGAGCAATATTATAGTACCAGAGGGCGCAAACAAACGAGGGTGTCGTGATGCAGACGCACATGTATTAGTATACTGGCATCAACCAGCAGGTGTTCTTACCTGTAATCAGGTAGTTAGGTAAGGATCCTCACAAACAACAATTCGAGCCGCCCTGTAGCTTATCCATTGCTTCTGGTAACCTTCTTCCTGTAATTTTCAGCTTCTTATTTTTCAATTAAGGGGGTGTTTAGTTGGTAGGAATTTTGGTGTAAAGTTCATGTAGCACTTTCGTTGTTATTTGACAAATTTTATCCAAATATGGACCAACTAGACTCAAAAGATTCATCTCGACATTTACAGACAAACTGTGCAATTAGTTATACTTTTTACCTATATTTAATACTCCATGCATGCGTCTAAAGATTCGATGTGATAGGGAATCTTGTAAAAATTTGGAATCTAAACATGCCCTAAATGATGGCATGCTGTATGAACTAGGCTGTCACATCGAGCAATAATTCAGATCCCTGAATATTTTTTGACAGTAATGAACTAATGAATCGAGATAAAGGAAGATAAGGTTAGGAGGAGAATTGGAAATAGACGCCTGGGAATTTTTGATATTTTGCTTCCTCAAAATATTCCTCAGATTACTTTGCTTTTGCTTGCCACACATTACGGTCTTTGTTTAGATCCATGTGTAAAGTTTTGAGGGTGTCACATCGGATATTACAACATTAACTTGAAGGATTAAAAACAGACTATTAAAAAAATTAATTATATAGATAGAGAATAATCTGCAAAATAATTTTTTTAAGCATAATTAATTTATGATTAACAAATGTTTACTGTAGCACTATGTTATTAAAACATAGATAATTAGACTTAAAAATTTCATCTGGCGAATTACTCACAACCTGTACAATAAGTTTATTTTTTATTTTTTATTTAGTACTACATGTATATCTATCTAAATATTGGAGATGACATGAGGAATTTTTTTTAAGGTAGGAAACAAGACCTAGTACATCCTTAGCTATCATTGCTTGCACCTTGCAGAGGCGAAAGCAGCAGTAGCATGGAATCTAGAGCTAGCTCCACTACACGACACTTCGGTGGTCTCTGCCACTACAAAAACAGCTCCTTTCTAGTACTCGAAAGAAAACTATAGGAAATCAGAAGCTTGTGTTGACTGATTTGCTGCAAATTGCAGGTCGCGGCATAATCAAAGCCGAGAAATGCAATGGCACTTTTGCCCTATTGCTCTGCAGCAGTGCAGTTCTTCCAACAGGTGCTTAAATTTTCTTGAAGAAAAACCTGAACTGTCATCGTCACCACCAGTCCACCACCACCACCACTGACTATTTGGTAGCAAAAAACGCGTCAATGGTTCAGCTGGAAATTTCTAGCCCTTGTATAGAAAACTTTTTTTTTTTAAAAAAAAACCTACTTGTATCGATGTGGGGTTTAGTTCCATCAGTCCAGGAGGACGTCGCGTTGCCAATCATTTGTGTCCTGCGCAATTATCATGTCTTAGCTGTCCTCATAATATCCTTTTTTTTTAGAATTGGATCATATCTGACAAGCACCGGTTTCTGTGTGCCGTTAAGTCATTTTATTTTACAAATAGCGGTTAGCATGTCATAATCTTTCTTTTTGGCTGATGTTTTATTTGGTGTCGCCAGGCTACCGTACTTTTCGGATCCTAAAAATGCATCCATCTCCTGCATTTCCAGACAGTTTATCCTGATCCATAGATATATAAGTCACTACGTACTTAGTTCTGAAACTTTGGACTGCCTGATGAGCAACCTGCAACGTAGCGACTGAATTAAATGCTTTGCAAATTAAGCATGGGTCGCTTCTGAAATTTTTTCGCCTTGAAATTCATATGAGTGCCGTATTCTTTTGACTATTTTCGCATGCTTTTTTCATGTGCTGGTGACTCTGTGCAGATCATTGCCTGGAAAACTGGATGTTGCGCTGTTCTGGTTGGTGTGCAAGGGTAAGTACATCGCGTGATCACCAAATGGCCGAAACTCTATGCGTTGGTTGCCTAGAATAATAATAATAGCCAACCATCGCAGGCCAGCTCATGATAAATTCCCCAGTGGAATGCAGATGTTGATTGAATGATTGGCCTTTGGGCTTTGGCCAGCCAGGAAATATATACCCTGCTCTGGAGAGAAAAAAAAAGGAGCTGCGTCTGCTACTCCGTGCTCTTATGGCTGCAGTCCTGTGAACTGCGATCAAGAACGATTTGTATTTTTTTTACCATTTCGCTTTTCAAGGTATCTTATTAGTTAATCTCTCTGAATCCGTTGATAATTCCAGACAGAGCTCATCTTGATTCATGAGGCAACATAAGACGAGAATAAAATACAGTCTTAAAACCCAGTCGGCACATCCAGGTATAAAACTTTCTCCCAGACCAATACTCCCTCCGTCCCTAAATAACTGTCTCTAGAAATCCGTGTTTTTGTCACAGACACGCTTTCCGGACGACAAATGAAACGGGAGAGAGGGAGTACATCATTGGATTGTGGTGTGTAGTAGTACTCCGTATTTGTTGACTGTTTATTTTGAAATGAACAACAGCTCGATCTGTGCCACCAAAGAAGAGACAGATGAGAGAGAGAGAGATTTTTTTCCACATAAAATGCCAAAAAACCATGACTGCGGGACTGCGGCAGCAGTACAGAACAGGGAAGAAGACGTCGAAGAGACCCATGGCAGTCAAAATGCCCGTCGATACAGTAGAAGCCTCGCCGACGTCAAATCCCGGCCAGCGATTGTTTCCGCCTCGCACCTCGCATAGGAATTCCCCGCTCCGTCTCGACCTCGCCTCGCCACTCGCTTTCACACTCCATCATCACCATGGCTCGATGCCAAAACCGCAATAAAAAACTTCTGCTTGGGCGTATCCGTCAATACACCGAGAGGAGGAAGCCCACTACCCCGTCTCTCTCTCCTCCCTGGCTCTCGTCTTCTTCTCCTCCCCCACCGAGTCGCCGCCCCCTCGCTTTCACCCCACGCGGAAGCAAGAATTCGTCGTCAAATTCCCACCTTGCGCGTGTTTCTGTGGATTTCCTTTTTTTTGCCGCTTCCTTGCTCCTATGGGCCTTTGATCCGGGGCTTCGTGGATCTTGGGAAGAGGAGGTGTGGTCGTCGGCGGCCGGCGGCGATCGGGCGGGGAGGATATGGCCGGCGGGAAGGAGCCGATCGAGGTCAGGTTCCGGCTCTTCGACGGCACGGACATCGGGCCCACCAAGTACGATCCCTCCACCACAGTCTCCTCGCTCAAGGAGTTCATCCTCGCTCGGTGGCCGCAAGGTGAGGCAGCGAGGCACTACTAATGAGACTTATTGATTCGGTAGCGTGCACGCCTGTGCTGTCCCGATCTGCTGACAAGCGACGGACGCTTTTGTAATTTAGGTGCAGGGTATTCTCCGTGTCATGAGTTTCTTGGATTATGTATTGCTTCTTTTTGCGCTTTGTGCTCATGTTTAGCTAGTCTTCCTGCTACCCCTTTATTTTGCCTGTGGCGTATGAGTATGGCTGCTCGTGGCATCCTTGATTTGCTGTTGTTTTCTGGATGCATGGTCGAGTAGCGGGAAAACTATGCTTTAGTTTTCTTCTTCAGCAAAGTCCTATAACTGGCTATGCCTTATTCAATTATTAGCTTCAGCATTATGCTTCAAGTGCCTATGCCATATTCTCTAATTAGCTTTGGCAGTACCATGTGACTGGCTATTACGTATTGGTTTATTAGCTTCAGAAGTATCCTGTGACTGCCTATGCCATATTCCTTTTTTTGGTGTATGCAGAATCCTAGTACTGGCTGTGCCATATTATCAGTTAGTTGATACTTTCGGTTCTTACTTTATGTGGTATGAACTTCTCAACTGTGAATACCGATTGCCAATTTTGTGAGTGAAAGAGCTTTTTTGGAAACAGTCATATCACAAACCACAAGTGGAACTTATGGAAACAAGGTCTCTATTTTGTTTGCTGTAAAAGAAGCAAAGTGCACAAGGCCATATTAATAACTGTCGACCTTTTGAGTGATTATTTACTCTCTTCAAATAAGTAGAGGCCAGAGGGAGTTCTATAGCACTATGGAAAGCTTTTAATGTTCATTTGTTAGATAACCTGAGTTTATCTGCAGAAGTGCAATAGCTCAACCTTTCACCATGGATAAACATTCTGATTAATAATTTGGCCTATCATGTGATTTTTCACCTGATTAGATGAGGGCAAACAATTCATTTTGAATCCTTAGTGGTCTGGTCTTCAAGTGAAACCATGGATGTGCTTTACCACTTTTAGCAATTAACAATTAAAACAGAAAGTCAAAAAGTACTAATCAAGGTTATATCAAAATTTCTGTAATGTATCATAGACAGTTTGGTAATCAATCATTTTAAGCTTTCTTACACAGTACGACTTTTAGAGCCAGAGTCATTTAACAACTCATAACATGGTAAACCTAAAGCTCATTAATCTATAGGATATCTAAGTTTGATAACCTTCATCTATTTAGATAAAGAGAATATTATTGTTAGTCAATGCAACCTTCCTGGATTCTAAACCATTTAAGGAAAATTTAACATAAATCTTGCATGATTTATTTGCTCCCTGAATGACAAGGGACTATAATTATGCTATCAATAAATGAATTCTCTATATCTTGTTTGGTTGCAAGTGAACCTTGGACATTGTGCTGTTTATGAATTTAATCTTGGGCTGTGTTAATATATCCAGAGAGAAATGATTTGGATGTCAGCTCACTTTTAAGTATGTTGGTCAGCAAGCCATAGTAGACGCTAGTCCCGTGGTACATGAAAGTTACTAAGAAAACATTGTGTAAGCACTAAGCAGCAGATGATATATTACTGTTTCACTTTAACAGTCAGAGCATCTTTTGTAAGCCAGCAGAAGTCATTTTAAAACATCTTCAGAACAATTAGTTACTCTTGTATAATCGAATAATTATCTATATTGGATAAAGAATATTAATGATTTGGTGAGTAGAAAGCCAATCTTTTGATAACGAATACTTTGAATGTTAGTAATGGCAGTTCTCTGATTCTCCCGCTTGGTGAAGGAACTTTCTTCGGCATGACTTACATGAAAACTTGCATGAGGTGCTCCCGCATGAGAACCAGACTAGATCAAGTAAAAATTTGGCTGAATCAACACGTGGAAAGTGGAAACTATATTGGTGCTTTTGCTTGCATTCACAACATAAGCAACGTGTACTTGCACATTCCTGCGTGTGTTGATCCAAACATAAGTATGCAAATCATCATGGACCTGATATATTCCTTCTGACATCTATTTGAAGGGTGCTTGCATCTGTTCTGCTAGCTTCGTCAGTTTCTCAATTGCTTCAAAATTCAAACTGGGAATTGTGCATAGCATATTGTATTTTCTGTCTATGAGACCATTGGTTGATCATGCTGGAAACTTATAGGGTGTTTGTTTGAGAAGGAGGTGGTCCATCATCTTGTCACTCCTCACTTTTTCTATTTGGTTGGTGGAATGGAATGAGTTGATGCATCACCACCTCATTCCTCATAAGCCAATAATTAGTATATGGATGAGGAATGAGTTGGTTCCACCAAAATTCATGGGATAACTGATGATGAATCACCTCATGAAGCATGACTTGATTCCATGAACCAAACACCTCATTAATGTGTTGTCATATCTTTCCTACACATTGGGAACTTTTCCCGTGCAAATTCTCTGTTTCGCAATCCATGCCTGTCGTTGTTACTTGCTAAATGGAATTTTTTATTTTCATTTGTGCTAACAGATAAGGATATAGCTCCAAAAACTGTTAATGATTTGAAGCTTATCAATGCTGGAAGGATATTGGAGAATAATAGAACACTTGCAGAGTCCCGTGTTCCAGTAGGAGAGGTCCCAGGAGGTGTAATTACAATGCATGTGGTAGTGCGACCTCCACAAGCTGACAAAAACAGTGGTATTGCCGACAATTTCAGCCCTTTGTTCATACCATTTTCTTAGTTTCCATGGCAAATATTTGAATTCTATTTCCATATATTTAATGAAAGTGTTCGTCATTATCAACTCTTGTGCTAGAAACTTACTGCTCCCATTTTTGTGGTAGTGAATGCATTTAGGGATGGGATCTCTGTTATCCAAATACTTACAACCTGAAAGATGTTTCCAGTTACTCCATGGAATTTAAACCGTTAGTTTTAGTATTTTTTCACAATACATTGCAGGTCAAATACCTGTATTCGAGCTATGAGCTAAGCTGCTTATATACGGGGGGTAGTTCTCATGTGTACTTGCCGTGTGTGTGTGAACTATTACCCCACTAATGATGCCTAGAGATGCAAACTTTCGAACACACAAACCATGACACAACCTTCTAATAATTTTCAGTGCATCAAGTCTTGAGGTGCTTAGGTTTCTTAAGATTGTACTTGTACCTACATGAGCATTAATTTAGTGTGGTGGAATGTTTGGGTGATAGTGCGATACGTGGCCACAAGCATATTAAGTACCTACATGAGTAATTTAGTGTGGTGGAGTATTTGTGGTTTAATATGATCTTGACTGTGATGCTGAAGCTATTGTGATTTCTTTTGACACTTGTGAACATAGCTCTAACATGTTGTTCACCTATAATTTTCCAGAGAAGCAGCTTGCCAATTCCCCCAAGCAGAACAGATGTGGATGCACCATTCTCTGATAAGACGCCTGCTTGATGTTGTACAATCTGTGTAGTCCTAGGATTTTGTATCTGCTTTGCTCTGTTCACACAAGCGTGAATTCATTTTGATATCCAATTCTTGAAGCCATCTCAAATCCCAGAAACATGCACACTAAAAGAGCACCAAATATGAGGATTTCTGGAGGGTGAATTTGGATCGTCTTGTTCTAGAGTGGAGGATTGGATGCTTCCTGCTGTATAAATCGTGTTGTCAAAACTGAAAAAAAATCCCCTCTTTTTTTTTCTGCTATGTTGACTTTATATCAATTCTTTTTAGCCCGGTTGCTTTGTCTCGTGTAACAGAGATACTGTATTCAGATATATGTAACATGCAAAAGGAGTAATGTATGGTGTTATGGTAAAGGGGAAACAAAGAGGTGAAAAGAACGCGTGGCTACTTTTACATTTGACTATTGGAAAAAAGTCTATTTAACCCCTAATCTATTCGGTGTGATCTACTTCACCTCTAAATTATAAAACCATATGTTTTACTCTCTAAACTTTGTAAGACTGGTTTTGCGAAGTTCAGAGATAAAATAAACAGTTTTATAATTTTGGGTGAAGTAGACCACCCCGAATAGGATGGAGGGTTAAATAGACGCTTTCCTTTATTTGGCGAGACTGACCGTGCATGTGCGGTTAGCCCTGGGCATAATTGACATAATTGACCGAAGATCGAACCAACCTAATCGAGACCCGAAATTTTTGTCACTAGTTCAGTCCTGAGTCTACACTAACCGAACTTTTTACGGTTAGTTCGGTTATATGCCTCGGGTAACCGAACTGACTAAACTAACTGAATATCTATTTTTTATTTATATAATGTGTATTATAGACTATTATTAGTGATATAATTTTATTCTAGTGGGTTTATATCAACCATCACTCTATTTAATCTATAGGTTGTATTGATATTTTTGCCGTGGAATAGAAAAAATGCTCAAATACTATTTAGTAGATGTTTTGTATAGTTCGGTCATGACCGAGACCGAACCGAACTAACCGAGACCGATCTTACTCGATCTTGAGTTTTGAAACTAACCGACCAGTCTTCATTTTTAGATGACCGAACTTTTGAAGTGACCGAATAACCAAACCGATCGATTCGGTCATGACCGAACACCCAGGACTATGTGCGGTAGCTGAAGCATAAAGGCATACTTGTGTTCTACTACTGTAGTAGACAGACTGCACACAATATCGCTGGATCAAACAATCCTATAGTCTTTACCTGAATTACCCTGATCTTATTACCCGATACATCAATATGACCTCGTATCTCGTATCCGATACGTATCTACATATCCGTATTTGATACTTCGATACATCACTATACCATTAGTTTGCTGTTTCGTAAAAAAACTGACATATCTGTGTATCCGTATCCATCCGATACGAGATACACGTATCTGTATCCGTGTTGCATAGGTCTTTACCCTAACACTGATGCACACGGCCGCCCCTGCTTATCTTCCTCGCAGCGCGGGCGCGTACCATCTTCTGCTCTCTTCCCCACCCGCGCTCGGCACGAAGGCGACGGAGGCGGCGCTCAGGCTCGGGCTCTCAGCGACTGCGGGGCAGTCCCAGGCTCGGCGGCGGCGTCAGCGGCTCCTCTCGACAGTCGCCTCCGCACACCGGCCGGCGAGTCTGCGTAAGCACCTCCCTCTTCCCTCCCGCCTCCGCTGGATCGTCGACGCCGCCCGGCCCCTGCGGCTGCGCCGCGCACCGCGGCGGCCGGCTGCAGCGGGAGCCAGCAGCCGCTGCTCCACCAAGGCGGTCGCGCTGCTTTGGGCGCTTATGCCCCATAGCGAAGTGCTACCCGTCCGCTTAGCGCTTCAGTGCGCGGAAGCGTGCGCTTGGTGCCGCTTTTTGGAACCCTTGGCAAATATTGTAACTATACACCGAATTGTGAATATGGATTATGCTGAATTGCATATGGTAGTACTGGCTAGGACTTACCTAGGTTAAATCCTGGTTCTGTCACTGCCATTGTTGAACCGAGCTAATCTGCTTTTAATTTTCATCTCTTTACCAAGTCAGAGTTGTTGGCAACTACCCGTGTGGCTAATTTATCTCTCCTTTGGCATAGGGCTTGCATGATACTAGTATTTTCGAGGATAACAGCAAGAAGCTTTCATAAAGCCATACCTGCTTTTCATTCACATTCTTCAATCTTTTGGAACAAAGAATTCTTTAGCTGTAAGCTAACATTTCAACATCTTAGCACTAATAACCCGATGAGCCCAAATGTTTTGTTGGAGGCTCAGGATATGGTTCCTGCCGAGGGAAACCACAGTTGCTCCTCAAGTGTTCAGTCCACCCCAGAAATTGAGAAAAAGTATGTGCATCGTGTCTATGATGCCATAGCTCCCCATTTCAGTGCAACAAGATTTGCTAAATGGCCCAAGGTTGCTGGATTCTTGAATTGCTTGAGGCCTGGGTCGATTGTACTGGATGCTGGCTGTGGTAATGGCAAGTATTTGGGCTTCAACCCTGATTGTTTATTCATAGGATGTGATATAAGCCCACCGCTTATTGAGATATGTGCTGGGAGAGGGCATGAGGTGTTGGTTGCTGATGCTGTCAACCTCCCATACAGGGATGGTTTTGGCGATGCGGCAATTTCAATTGCCGTGTTGCATCATTTGAGTACTGATGATAGGCGGAGGAAGGCCATAGAAGAGCTAATCCGTGTTGTTCGAAGGGGTGGTCTGGTGCTTATAACAGTCTGGGCTAGGGAGCAGGAAGACAAGTCATTGGTTAACAAGTGGACTCCCCTCTGTGAGAAATATAATGAAGAGTGGGTTAAACAGAGCAGTTCTCCAGTACGTAGTCAATCTGGAACTCTTCTGGAAAGCATTGCAGAAACTGATGAAGACGCTGGTGTAATGAAGCAAACAGATGACCAATTGAAAAAATGTCATGATGAGGTGGAGGATAAGACCATGGACCGTGTTAATTCAAAGACTGGTGAAAATGAGAAAAGCCAGCAGGAGTATTTTGTTCCATGGCATCTGCCATTTCACCGAGCTGAAATTGGTGGTGCATCTGCTGCCTGGAGAATGGATTTGCAAAGAAAGATGAGAAGAAGGGTACAGTGGTCTATCAATCATATTATCATTTTTTGTTGAAGGAGAACTTCAAAGGTGGAGTATTCTACTCAGTTTCTCTATTCACACGAAAAGCTTACTCTCTCTCTCCCTTTGTTTCAACAATATCTGCATAAAGTCAAAGCTAAATGACCAAAACATGAGTACACTATAGTAGTAGAGCGTCTCATAGAGATAGACGTTCCCTGGCATGGGTTCATTCTGATTTTTTCTACTATTTTACTGCCCTACTAATGCCGTGGTGGCCGTTAATGTTGTTTATTCATGAAAGGTTGGACACAAATGGAATAACTAAAGGTGGTAACACTAGCTGTTGAAGGCAGTTGACGCAGTTGACAATTTTTGGCTGCCTTTTATTCTACTTTTACCCAATCTTTCTTGATTAGAGGTTCACTAGAAATGTTTGCCCTATACATATACATATACATATCATACTTGTGTCACCTGATTGTCTTATAGATAGGTTGTAGTTGCAAAAATCTGCTAACAATAATTATATAGAGAAAGAATACAATCTGCTCACTTCATAAGCATGTATTGCTTCTTTTCGCTGAATGACAGCTATTTTGATTTGGAATTTCTCATATCATAACTGTCTTCATTTCAGATTGGTTTCTGGCATAAATAATGCTGCTATTGTTGACCAGTTCTATGACAAATCCAACTGGTGCATTGTTCTCGAGAAGCTTTGAGCTGCAAACAAAGGGATGGCACAAGAAGCTGTCTGAAGCTGATTTTTTTTAGGGCCCCCAGAGGCTATTTGCGGGGATTCAGTGGTAGGCGAGCCAAATGTTTTGATCCCAAAATGTATGATGCATTGTTAAGGCTTGTCTCACGTCAGATTGCCCAATATTTTGAGGGTCATCTGGAGTGTAGAAATATTTGCTGTCAATCTGGTCAACATCGTGAAATAGCATGATTGCTTGTGGTGTTTTTGATATAGGTAGAAATATTTGCTGTCAATCTGGTCAAACATCGTGAATTAGCATGATTGCTAGTACCGTTTTGATATGAAGTATGAGCTTTCATTGTTAAAATGAAGGTGTCTGTTACCCTTTGTTAGTTTTTTGATCTATCACATCGTCGTTCATTTGCTGATGGAGGGATGCTTATAGTTCATTTGCACCTCTAGCCAATAATTCACCATCTATTAGCTGTCTGGTGGATCCAAACAAACTATTCCTGATAATTAGATAGCTAATACTATGGATTCAAACATGGCCTTATGCTGCTCGTGTTTTACAAAAGCGAACATATTTTCTGAAACAACTTGCTGCAGCATGCATGTCATGCCAGTTCCCAGTTTATGTATTGGGAGATGCTCAGTAAATAGAGACCACAGACCTGTAATAACAATCAAAGAGTACAGAGAGACTGAACTTTGTGATGCCAATAATGACTAGAAACAAAATACCTACGTCTGAAAGCAGAGTACATGTACAAGCAGATTTTGACGAAGCACGAAAGTTCTCCTCAGCATTCTCTATATTTAACGGTTTCTGGTGCAGATCAAATGTGTTCTTCCTGATATCAGGTATTTTGACGAGCTTGTTCAAACCAGCAGCCTTATGTAGCAGCTACTTGCCAAACGCTTACCTCTGGCTTGTTAGAAGCAGCTGTTTCTGAATCGCCAGCAGAATCTGGTGCAGATCAAATGTGTTCTTCATGATGTCAGGTATTCTGACGAGCTTGTTCAAACCAGCAGACTTATGTAGCAGCTACTTGCCAAACGCTTACCTCTGGCTTATTAGAAGCAGCTGTTTCTGAATCGCCAGCGCCAGCAGAATCTGTACTTGGCTTGCTAGCAGAGTTTATGTTTGATGTCCTGGGTTTCCTCTCAGAGGTGCCAAATGCTTCCAAAGCGTCCAGGAAGAACTTTTTATTCGGGACAATCCCCTGTTTATTCATTCTCTTGAGCAACTTCTGCACAAGTACCTTATCATTCGCCTTGGTGTAGGCTTTGTAGAGCAGCTTGTATGTGGAACCATTGGGCACAACACATTTCTGCAGTGCAGTATCCAGCAGCTGATCTGCTTCTGTGTGCAAGCCGTTCATGCAGTAGGCATCAAGCATTGAGTTCAACGAAGAAAGGTGCACTTTGTTTTGTGAGCTCACAAGCTCATCAAACACTTGCCGGGCCTTTGAGACACAATCACAATGGGCATACATCATGACGAGGCATTCTTGTGTCACATAGTTCGGTTTGAATCCCAATTCTTCCATCTTCTCAACCACAGACTCTGCTTTCTCTCTGAGCCTTGCTTTCCCATAATTTGTTATCATGGAATTAAAGGTCGGGTGTGTAGGTCTCTCCTTTGATCGCAGTAGGCTCTTGAACACCTGCTCCATCTTATCAAATGTCTGCTTTCGCCCATATGAATCTATGAGTATGTTGAATGTGATCACATCTGGACGGCATTGCTTGCTTTTCATCCGCAGCAACACAGATTCCATCTCTTTGATCATGCCATTCTTCCCGTATGCGTCAATCACTCCATTGTAAGTATATATGTCAGGGGAGACTACACTTTCATCCAGATCCTTGAACAAGATGTCTACCTGCTTTGTGTCACCAGCCTGTGCAAAAGCCCTTAGTAGAATGTTGTATGTCACGATAGTCGGTTGACATCTCTCTATACACTTCATATTCTCAAAATAGCCAAGAGCTTTGGCCAAAGCCTTACTCTTGTCCCGTGAATGCAGATGTGCGCCGATAAGAGAGTTATATACAGAAGTGTCCGGCTTGCACCCGCTGTTCCGCATCTGAGAGAACAGCCAAATTGCCATCCGTATCTGGCCTTTCCTTCCCATCACAGATATTAACTTGGAGTAGATACCATTGTCAGCAACATACCACCGTTGTTTCTGCATCCATCTGAATACCTAGCAGAACATGAAGATATGTAATGAACAGAAAAATAAAAATATCCAACATGCTGAATTTTAGTGAGCCTGTTTGGGCGCTAACATTTGCTGTATGTCAGAGTAAACTTTGCTTAGCTATGCTTTATGAGATGGACATGTCCTAGCATTTTGGTGTGTGCTAGACACTAAATTTGTTCTGAGATCTCCAAGTACCACGGCTACACTTTACTCTGAATGAAATGTGGTTGTACCTTTTTTCGCAAAGAAGCTACTGACGATATAGAAATTAGAAAAATGTAATGCACGGTAAGATTCAATAATCAGTATCAATAGCTAGAGATTTTAGTAGCTCACTATTCATTGTTTTGGACGATGAAAACATTGGACTCAACTAGCACCAGTACTAAGTAAGTATCTATCACATGCAGGGAAACAAACAATGGCTCATGATTTACATCGATATACCAATCGTAATAAGTTCCTAGCCCAAAGGTTTGCAATGCGCAAAGCATGCAGTCTCCATAATTCACTCCACACCAATCCTAAGTCAAGGAGTAGTAGTATACAGGGAATCAGGAGCGCACCTCAAGACACTGGAGCCAGGCGTCGCGTCGGCCGAGCTCCTCAAAAAGGAGGAAGCAGTGCTCGGTGCGGACCACCCGCACGTGCCGGTCGAGCACCGGCACCGCCGCTCCTTGCCGCCGGCCGTCCTCCGCAGCAGCGAGCGCACCAGCTCCGCCGCCTCGCCGCCTCGTCCACTCCCTCCTCCCCCGCGGCGCCCGCACCCCGCGGCTTGCTCCTGGCCGCGAGCGCCACATGTCGAGGGGCGCCGCCACCCGCGCCCGGGCACTGGGACGGCGGCTGCCGCTGCGGCCATGGAGTTGATGTGCTTGAGCAGGCAAGCATCGGGTTGGACCAAGGGAAGGCTAGGGTCTAGTGCTGCATTGGACTACGCTGTGGTCGGCAATGGAGAATTGCGATGGCAGAGCTGGGAGGGAGGCGCTCTGTGTCTGGCCGCCTTGTTAGGGGAGAGAGGAAGGGGGGAGAGGGGTGGAGACGCGGAGATTAGACGAAATACAAAAAGGAGGATCGGCTGTTGGGAATGTTTTTAGTAGTAGATGAGCGGTGGAGATTAGACGAAGTACAAAAAAAAAAAGCAAAAATGAAATCCGTTTGGATCGGGGGATTTGAACGATGGCAGAGCTGGGAGGGAGGCGCTCTGTGTCTGGCCGCCTTGTTAGGGGAGAGGAAGGGGATAGGGGTGGAGCCGCGGAGATTAGACGAAATACAAAAAGGAGGATCGGCTGTTGGGAATGTTTTTAGTAGTAGATGAGCGGTGGAGATTAGACGAAGTACAAAAAAAAAAAAGCAAAAATGAAATCCGTTTGGATCGGGGATTTGAACCCGACGTGAATCGAACACGCAACCTTCTGATCTGGAGTCAGACGCGCTACCATTGCGCCACGGATCCTTGGTGTAGACATTCCTTAAGTAAATTTATAATCGTATATACAGCCAAAGAAGGGCCTAATCGTATATCTGTGCCATGCAGTCTCACTGTGTTTCACTGGTTCGTCGGCAGCTCAGGGCTGTGTGGGCTTGTGGCAAAACGATGACACCTCGCACCCGGACGATGGGGCAAAACAAAACTGCAAGAGCAACGCTAATGACAAGAGAACCGGCATGCCTCAGCTCAAAATCTCGGTAATTTCAAACGAACATAAGCTGATAAGCAGCAGAGTGCACGAGTGAACTACACATGATGTACTTTTTGGCAAAGTTAAGGGAGCGCAAGCATAATGGGACATGATCTTACTTCCCGGTGGACAACTGGACATCATCCTATACAAGTCTCGGCGACTCTATCAGCGGGTATATGATTGAGAGAAGAGGTGCACACTCAGCTATAGACGAGTGTGTTAAACATATATTACAGTGTCTGTCAACCACAGCAAAAAGGAGAACGAATTACACAGGTTCCCGCCAAAAAAAATGGAAAACAGAAACGCAGAAAAGAATGCCCGTTCATATGTGTTGGAGCCGCCACCATTGATCTGCAGGTCTGAAGGGGACAGGACCGACATTCCTGCTTGATTCATGCCATTCCTTGAGACAGTAGCAGCTGCAAAGATGAAAAACCATTTCAGATCAGATTAATCAAATTGGCAATTCAGCAGCCCTAGAGAGTTTGTAAACTTTGATTGCAAGCCTGGAATGTCAAGTAAGAATCTTGGGCGTTTTGGTTGATATATGGGATTTGATTACTTGTGTGAGCATTCTGATTTCTGTACAATCCTCTTCCTTCTGAAGTGTGTAATCACATCAAATCCAACCATCTAATACCCTCTTTGAAATCCAGGATTTTTTTTTTCTATAAATAAACTAAACTAACTATTTATGTCGAGGATTGGACACCGGTTCTCTAGTTGAATTGAATCCTACACAGTTCATGTGAAATTTATAGTCGTGTTTTCCTCATTTCCACCACTTTCCCTATTTGAAACTAATTTCAATTATTTTCATAGTGAACTCTCAACTTCAAAAAAAAATCTATAAACCGTGCGAATGACATGAAAATAAGCTACACACTTGTCTTCAAATTGTGGAACCAAATTGTGCACAATGCTAATAAGACAATACGATCCTGAAATCACGTATGCAGTGTATTCACCATGCATTCAAATATGAACCCTGAAATCCAAGTATGCAGTATTCACCATTCATTCAAATATTCAATCAGAGAATGATACAGATGAAGAGCAGGGAGAGAGGCAGGAGAAAGGACCTAAAGCTTCAAGGGTGAGGATGGACGCCTCAAGCCGGTCAGACTTCGAGCGGGACGTCAGGCAACTCGAACTCGGACGCGATCTCCTCGATCTGCTTCCGGACGCTCATGTCGATTAAGCTGGAGCCGTCGCGGCCGTACTGCACGGTGAAGCCGGCGATGAGCTCCGGGTCGAGCTGTGTCTTGAGGCGGACGTTCTTGGCGCCGGTCATCTTCTGGACGTGCTGCGCGATCTGCGCGAGGTCCTGCGACTCGAGCTGCACGACGGAGGTGACGGTGGCGACCTCGGTGCCCGTGAGCGAGTTGTAGACGTTCTCGAACTCGACGACGATCTGCGGCACGAGCGCCGCGCGGAAGTTGTCGACGACGACGTTGAGGAAGTTGACGACGTGCGGCTGCAGCTCGGACGACTTGGCGATCTCGTCGATGAGCTGGGTCTTCTCCTCGCGCGGGACGGTGGGGTTGTCGAAGAACTCGGCGACGGTCTCGTCGGAGAAGATCTTCTCCAGCTTCTCGAGGTCGGAGACCGTCTGGTCGAGGGTGCCGTTCTCGGCGGCCACCTCCGACAGCGCGGACGCGTAGCTCTCCGCCGCGGCCTCTCGGCCGCGGCGCGGGGCCGGACGAGGTCCCCGCGGCGGCGGGCGGGGCAGCGGAGGGAGGGGAGCCCCCGCGCAGCGCGGGGCGAAGGAGGGGAGGGCGCGGGGGTCGCGCCGGAGGAGGCGGAGGCTGCGGCGGCGGCGGCGGGGCGGGGGGGAAGGAGGCGAGGCGGAGCGCGGCCATCGGAGCGTGCGGTCGGAGTGGACTCAGGGGGAGTGCGGCCTCGCTCTGGTCTGGTTGGGACTTGGGAGGTCGGTCCGGGGGAGAGGAAGAGGACAGAGGAGGAGGGGTTTGGGGTGGGGAGCGGACGGACGGGATCGGGTGGCCGCCGGATCGCACGGCGGCGGGGCTGGAGGGCGTCGCGTGGCCGGAGACGTGTGGCGGGTGGTGGGATGAGGCGGATAAGAAACGGATGATTGTGCGTGTGCGTCTGATGGCAGCACGATAGATGGCGGCTGCGCTGCCCTGCGTTGGGGTTGGGGAACTGGGGATTGGCTGTGGTGGAAGGAAGGTGGATGCGGAGAAAATGTGAAGCAACTGTCTCTGTTTCACTTTCACTCACGTTGACGTCGGCCAAACTTCACTTCTGTAGCCTGAACCCGCTCCTGATTCAAATTGGGAAAATACACGGTTCTGACCTGCAGGGTTAACACCGAGCAGCTACAAGTTTATGCTGGCAAATGGAGGCGAAGAAACGCAGAATTCAGATGTCAAACAGGCTTCCCTTGAGCCAAAGTTCGTAGACGGCAGTGTTGCATCTGAGCTGCTCCAAGGAGAGATGGGGTTAGCACAACTAATGATGTTATTAAAGTCCTCTAATCTCTACTATTGGGGAAACGATGCGGACCGTAATTTACGGATCGCGACTTGAGGCGATTTCGAAAGCGATCGCCTTCCCGACCTTGGTCTAGGTCATCATCTCCGGTGATCTGGACTCGCTCTCGCCGACGGTCACTCCAGCCCCGGTGACCATGCCCCGCCCACCGACCTCCAGTCGGCGGCGGCCAAAGCATATCGACGGTTAGCCGTCCGGCGCCGTCGAACACAGATTCCCGCTAGGGGTAGCGCCGCTAGGTCTTCCCAGGTCGGGACTTGTTTTTACGTCTGCGTGCTTATTCGTGCAGACGTTTGTGTGAAGCCCCCTCGGACCGATTGCCATGGCGCCGATCCGGAGTGGGAAGCCGGCTCCGCCGGTGGAGAACGTTGAAGACCTGCTCAAGAACCTGAATCTGACGGCAGAGGAAGGGGACATAGTGGATTTGAGCGATGACGAGGAGGATGGCCATGAGACAGTAGTTGAGTGGACCATCGTCGGGAAGGTGCTTTCGCCGGCCACGGTGAATGCGAGCACGATCTACAGGGCCATGAAGCCTGCATGGGGTAATCCCGTTGGCTTCAAGATTCGTCGATTGGCGAGAAGGAGGAGAATATGTTCCTGGCTAAATTCAAGAATCAGCAGGAGAGGATTGGGCTTTGTCTGGTACGCGTGGATGGTGGGAAGGCACGCCCTAATTCTGCAATCCTATGATGAGCGCCTGAGGCCTTCTGAAATCAAGTTCGACCGGATGGAGATATGAGCTCCAATTCTGAACTTACCCCTGGGTTGATGAACAGGCATAGAGGTGAACGCGCAATGAGTTTGATCGGCGAGGTGAAGAAGATGGACGTTGATAAGGATGGCAAAGCGAGTGGCCCGTTCTTACGAGCTCGTGTTGCAATCGACGTGACAAAAGCTTTACGAAGAGGGGTTCTGTTGAGAACCAGGAAGGATGGGAACCAAGAGTGGTTCGACATACAGTATGAGAAACTCCCTTTCTACTGTTTGTCCTACGGGGTGCTAGGCCACTCGGAGCTTGAATGTCCGCAGCCTGCTGGGCGGGATGTTCATGGGAAGTTACCCTATGACGTCAAGCTGAGGGCACCAGATGTTAAGAAGAAAAAGTTTCAGAGCTTTTCAGAAGCTGCTGCTGAATCTTTTGGCAGCGGTTCCTCGGCCGGCTCTAAGCAGGCAAGAGGAACGGGGACTAGATCAGGTGACAATCGAGGCTCAGACTCCCAGAGAGCAGTTGGACAGGAAGAAGAAGGGGAGGAAGTCCTCTCACCCTTGAAAACAAAAGACACTCTAGAGAGGGCCAGTGGGAGCTTGCACAGACGCAACCTCTTCCAGGCTAAGAAGGGAGAGGGTCAGACTAGTTTGAGAAAGAGGAAGTCGAAAGGAGGTGCATCCTCGGTGACTCTAGATTTGAACCTGCCAGCCTCTAAGTCTAGGGCGTTGGTGCCGTCGGGTCTGGTTCAGTCTCAGGTCCAGCAGATGGGTAACCAAGGAGATGGGAGTGGTGCTACCGCTTCAGAGGAACTTGCAAAGAAGCAGAGGCGTTTTTTGAACCAATCAAATGCATTATCGGCGGCGGCTGTGGATGACAGCCCCCGCCGGGCACAATGAAAATCATGTGCCTGAACTACCGGGGCTTGGGGTGGTCCGAGGCAGTTCAAGATACGCGTAGCCTTATACAGATGCACCGTCCGATGGTGGTGTTTCTGTCGGAAACGAGACTGTTCAGTAATAATGTGGATGTGCTGGAGAGGAATTTTGGCTTCCCAAATGGAGTTGGTGTGGGAAGTTTCGGTCGGGGGGGAGGTTTGGCACTCCTCTGGACGAGTGACGTCTGTGTGAAGCTTGTGACGTATGATAGGCTGCACATAGATGTGTTGGTGATGGACCCTGCTACGGATGCAGTGTTGTGGCGCTTCACTGGCTTCTATGGTGAAGCGAGGAGGGAGAATAGGCATCGTAGTTGGGAGCTCATGAGATTTTTGAGCACGCGCAGTGATGCTCCGTGGCTTTGTGCTGGAGATTTCAACGAAACACTGCTTGCCCAAGAACAGTTTGGGGGGGTGACGAGATCGGAGAGGCAGATGGAGGGTTTCAGAGATGCGGTCGATGTTTGCAACTTCTCTGATCTGGGTTTCTTGGGTTCTCCATACACCTGGGATAATCGTCAGCATGGTGATCAAAACATAAAGGTACGGCTTGATCGTGCTTTTGCAAACCCGAGGTTTTCTGATTTGTTCAGGGACATTAAGGTTTGGCATGTTCAGACTGCCGAATCTGATCATTGTTGCTTGATTATTGAGTGTTATAAAGGAAGGACGAGGGGAAGGAGGCGAAGAACCTTCAGATATGAAAATATGTGGCGTCGTGATCCCTCATATGGACGAATGGTGGAGATGACGTGGGGTAGACCGGTCATTCAGAACCTGGAGCAACTCCAGATGTCTCTTGGTCGGGTTCAGGCGGGCATGCATGAGTGGGATCATTTGGTTTTTGGCTCGGTCAGGAAAGAGCTTGAGAAATTAAGGCGTGATCTGGAGAATGAAAGGGGGAGTCCTTGTTTTCTGGACCCTCTCCTAGAGAACTACAGCTGATGCGAAGGATCTCTGAACTTCTTGCGAGGGAAGAGATTATGGAGAAACAAAGGTCCAGAATTACATGGCTTAAGGAAGGAGACCGGAACACTAAACTCTTTCAGTCCAAAGCTAAGGAAAGAGCAAAGGTGAACCGGATTAATGGATTGCAGTCGCCAAATGGACATGTAATAACTGAGCAGGGGCAATTAGAACAACTGGCTTCTGAATTCAATCAGGAACTTTTTTCAGCCGAACCAGAGCTGGCTTCGGATGAGATTCTGACTCACGTGCAGCAGCGAGTTACAGCAGAGATGAATGAATTACCGGAGGCTCCGTTTTCGGTCCGGGAAGTAAAAAAGGCCCTTTTCATGATGGGTCCGAACAAGGCTCCTGGGCCAGACGGTTTTACGGCGGGCTTCTATCAAACACATTGGGACTTAATCGGTGACAGTGTGACAACGGCAGTGCTTGATTTTTTGAATGGAGGGAATCTGCCAGAAAGTGCAAATCGGACGACAATTGTACTGATCCTGTTGACGCAAAACATGAAGCTCTACGCCAGGCACACAGCAAGCCGAACGAGGCTGGCTTCAATCGGGTGCCCAGAGTATTCTGAATCCGGAAGCGTGTCAGTCGGTTTGACCTGAAAACCAACAAGGGATAAAAATATGAGAATACCTTGGAACATGCTGGGTGAGACCAGATAGTTCCATATATACGGCTTTGAAAGCCAACCATGACGGCACACAGCTATGAGAGCTGTTTACCGAAACAGATCTATAATGTCATTCGGCAAATGTAGAGATGAAAATCATAAGCATGCCGAATGCCGAACACACAAACAACAAAAGGACAAATAAGTAAATTGTAAATATAAATCCATCCAAACGACACATGCATAGGCTAATCCAACTAATCTGCCGCACGTTTAGCCTTCATGAGCCCGTCAAGTGTAAACTTAAGCAAAGTTAATCCACCGCATGATACCACTTGCTATGAGTCCACACCACTCCTTATAATTAGATTAATCCACCGCATGATACGATCTAATTATAAGAAGCTAAAAGCATACATATATCTGGACAGATCTATAAAAACTCATTACTCGTGTAAGCATAACCAGAATCGGCAAAATAGCCGAACTGGGGTCCATGAAGAAGGAACATACAAACAAGCATGATCAAACTAATCTAAAACCTGCATCTGCCGCACGACACCCAGTTCTATCAGAGTATAACATGATTGACATACATGAACCCACAACATGTAACAACCTAGATTGAAAGCTGATCCGGCCATCATGATCTTATGATTAGCAAAGCATAAGCAAATTTATGCAACAAGGCCGAACAAAGATCAATCTAGATTGGGCAAAAAGTATTACAGGAATTAAAAAATAAAGCATATAACACATGGTAACTTAATGAATCTATTAGATCTGCCAAATCTAACAGAGCCGATAGCTATCTTTGCTCATGACTTAATTCGCCGCACGATACAAGGCATAAGCAAAAACTTCCCGTCATAAGCTTAAATCCGCCACACGATACTAAGCTTAACGTACGAGACTACTTGCATCATATCTAAATCCACCGCATGATACTAGACATGATAGCAAGGTTGCAGGTACTTACGGAGGTCGACGGAGATTTGATTCCTCTCGAAGAACTCGACGACACGACTTAAGGACTCGAAGATGGCACGGGGCCGGTTTGTATTGATGTGGTTGTGAACAGTTTTACAATGGTCGAGGGCTTATATTTATACCCTGGATGAAACACGAATCCTAGACGATTACGACCAAAATAAGGAAAGATATAAGTCATATTCCTAATCCTTTCGGCGTCTTCCATCTCCACGCATCTTCCCGTGCAAGCCGGTCTTACTTGTATCGTCCATCTCCCGAATGGGGCCACTGAGTCACGAAATAGCCGACCGCACAAGTAATCACCGAAAGTCTTAAGGATCAAACAGCCTCCCGAATGCTTACCGAATCCTTCTCTTTTCTGCTGGCTGGACCCATCTGTCATACCTCCGTGCGTGCGAAAATCTGGTGTTAACACATGCCCCCTAGTTTTTGGGATAAATGTTTTATTCCAAAATTCCTCTTTTCTTTTTCGCACCGACGTGGAACCTCTGGAAGCATCCACCTTCACACATCATGATTACCGTGCCTGTTGATTCATTCCCCGATGCATCCCTTGGGTTCTTTAAAACCTTCTTTCCACTTCATTTCGGCCTGTGCTTCTCGACTTCCCCTGCTTTATTTGCAAACCAGAAAACCTTCTCTCTTGCTACTCAAATCAGCTAGAAGATGTCTTCTCAGGCGAGCCGCCATAGTCCCGAGCTCGGCGCTTCCAGTACCTCCAAGAGAAGGTTATCTCCTCCTTCCTTTCCCTCGTCTTCAAAATGAAGTATACGGCATCATTTCGTTACCCTCATTCAGGAGGACCAGCGATGTTTCCACCGAGGATTTGACCCAGAAAATTATAGATCTTCAGCTAGACCTGGAAAGGAAAGATCGGGAAATTACCCGAATCTCCCAAGAGCGTGACGTCGCTCCAAAAAGGGCCGCTGGTAAGTATCCTCTCATCATTTTCCTTTATTCTTCTTTTCTGCTTCTACCGACTTCTTTCTCTTCAGCCCTGGCGGCCAAACTCCACACTCTCGAAACTGCCGTCGCTAAGCTTGCTGTCACGGCCGATGTAATGGGCACAACACCTCTGAAATGGGTAAACGAAGTCAACCGTGTCTCCCCATCATCTCTAGAGCCGGCATGGGGTACGGAGCGACACTCGCCTTCTCCGCCGTGAAGATTCACTCTAGTGCAGATTATCAGAGATTTGATGTTTGTGAACAAGATCTAGAGGATAGAGTAGAACACTTCGTAGAAGATATGAAGGCAGCCGGATCAGATCTGGCTGATACCTTCGATCACCTTCTCCCGATTAGGCGTAGGATGGAGTGGACGAACTAAGCCACTGTAATCTTGCATCTTCCTTTTGTAAATAAGAAGTTTCCTTATTCGTCCTTTGTAATCAATCTGTGATTGATCCTTTGAGATCAATGTGTGCCTCGTTTTTTTCCGCATTCTGTTTTTCTGTGACAAAACCAGGATAATATTTCTTAAAGATCCTTTCCACCTCCGTCCCCAGCGTCAATCGGCAAAAACGGGCTTTAGACGATTAGTTGAAACTGAAAAGCTTTTAGTCGAACCCTATCAGCTTCCTGATTTTTGGAGTTATGATCTCTCTTCAGTCGTCAAAAGACCTGGCCTGGCCCAATAACGGCCCATAAGCTGCGAAAAACCCTAATCCAATGCTTGGTCTTTTAGCGTGCAAACCAAAGTCCTATAAATATGATTCCATACAGACTGCCACTTTATCTTCAGCTAAATAGTTCAACTTGTGGACTTTCCAACTCTCGGCCTCTAGCTCAAACCAAAGAGAGTTTTTGTCTGTATTCTCATTAATGGCAGGTAGCAACCATCACAGTAGACAACCTACCGGAGATAAAGCAGGAGGAAGCCAAGCACCAACTCACCGGTATGGGTAAAAACTGATTTCTTGCCCTCTTGCAATAGTGTTTCTTGCCTGCCTATCCCTGATTCATCATTCATCTTCCTTTCAGAATGATGTCTTTCCCTAACCAAGCTCGGGATCCTTCAGAAATGGTAAATCCAATAGCTCCTCTTAATCTCCTTCTTAATCTATCAGATCCTGAACTCGATAACTTATTTCAGCAGATCCACTTGAATGTTCTTCGATACCGCGAAGAAAAGGATAAGGCTAGAAGAAAGAACTGGAAACGCATCCAGAAGCATAGTATCGAGAAAGCTGAATGGGCAGATCAACGGAAACAGCTCTGCAGCATCATCACAGGTTAGCAGAAATTCGGTCCTCTTCTTCTGGTTGAGCTCGCCATGCCTGATATATTCCTTCCCCTTGCTAGCCCTTTCTGTAGAGAATGACCGTCTGAAGGCAGCAGCAAACAGAATCGCTCTCAAGGTGAATGCTCACGGAGATTCAACCGAAGCTCGTCTCGATGTTTTGGATGGCCGCATTGACCAGACCGTCATCCAAGGTGTGCATGCCGGGGTCTCTTTCAGGTTAGCGGCGATGAACTCCTGGACCAAAGAAGACTATTCCTTCCTACCAATTGGTTTCGCAGGAGACCCAGATGAATTTGAAGACCTTGAGATCTATAATAACCATGCAGCCGCCATTGCCGAGATAATCGACCCGCAATCCATTGTGAATAAATTATTCCGAGAGTAGTTTGTACTAGGACAGATCTATAAATGAAGTTTGCAGCAGATGAACTGCTTGCTTCTTTGAATAATGTTTATTTTTGATTCTTCAATGACTTTCCTTGTTTGCAACATTTCTTCAGAAGAACACTTGCCGAACGCGTGACGTCATCTTAGCCGACTAAATCTCACTCTCAACATGTCATGTCACTCGACATTGCACTTACTGCACTCCATCTTTCTCTTTCCCCGATGAACCTACTAACATCATCACGTCAGAAGGTTGCGTGTTCGATTCACGTCGGGTTCACCAAGGTTATGAATATCTGTACTGAAGGCGATATAAATAAGATATCGGCTATAACTTGACACATGTGAAACATTTTTTCCGCTAAAGGCGATGCTCTTACATCGGCTGTAAAAAACATCTCTTGAGTTACATAGTTTCCATGCGTTCGGCTTTTAACAAGTAGTGCCGAGGCTTAACCTACAAATGATGTGCATATGATCTCTTTACAGCCGAACACCCTTCTCTGGGTCTAACATTTTTTGGCTAAAGCAAATCGCTACTCATCTTTCCTTTAAGCTTCAAAAAATAGGGTCGATTCTACTATAAGATCATCGGCCATTACGTACAACCTGAAACGATCACCAAGTCATAGAAGTGTCTTCATAAATCTTCAATTTCACTAAAAGCTTCCGTTGTACGCCACCTTGTATCAATCTTTCCTGATCCTTTTCTGGTAATGGAGAAGTAGACATAATCCTTCAAAGGTTCATCAATTTCAAAACATACTCGAGACCCAAACTTGTGTACGTCGGTCCAATTTCGGCTTCATTACCAACACTTTATTCCTTGTCAGCCGATACGAAACTTGGTCTCGATCCTTCTCCATTACCATTGTTGGATTAAAAATTGCTCTGAGAGCCGATCGTTTGAATCGGCTGTTGATCCTCGTCGAAAACGTTCACAGGACCTGCCTCCCAAGCTCTTCCAGAGAAACACTCGACACCCTCATATTCCCAGTAGGTGGGCTCTGTATTAGCAATACTCACGGAATCATCAGCATGGACGATCTCAATATCATCTCCAACCCACTGGATAAGGAATTGATGCATAGTCGACGGCACACAGCAGTTTGCATGTATCCAGTCTCTTCCCAACAGCAAACTATATGCCCCTTGCCATCAATGATGAAGAAGGTGGTGATCAAGGTTTTAGATCCAATCATTAACTCGACATGGACTGCCCCTCGAGTATCAGAAGAATTGCCTGCAAAGTCTCTCAACACCATGTCGGTCTTCAACAGATCTTCACTTGTTATGCCGAGTTCTGAAGTGGGTATACGGCATGATGTTTATAGCATCCCCTCCATCAATGAACATCTTGGTCAGTGGCTTGCCATTGACATACCCTCTCATATAAAGTGGCTTCAAGTGTCGATGCCTGATCGGTTTATCAAATACTGCCCTCTGAGCCAAGATGAGATGAGCCAACAGGTCCTGAAATTCACTTTCATCGAAATCTGAATATGCCTCGTCTTGGACATCTTGATTCTCAGGGGCTATAAACTGACGGTAGAAAGAATGCCATGCACGTATCAGCCGAATGATTACCTTCACTCGGCCTTTCTTTAGGACGCCAGACTTGCTTTACTCTAGTGCCTACTTGTGCCAATTCTTTGTTCCTAAGCGCTGCACCCTCCTTTTCTGGCTTTTCCTTAAACCTGGCAGACACCACTGTCCCTTCTGCCAGACGTACTCACGGTACTCTTCTTCTCCAGTGCAAGCCCAATTTGGATCGACAAACCTTCTTTCCTGACGATCTCTGGAACTATTTATTTTTATACGCCGATCGTCCTCAGGGATCCGGGGCCCAAGCCTCTCATGGACAGATCGGCGGTTGACTCGAGACTGTCTAAACTCGGAGTATTGATTATTGCACTCGGGGCAGTTGTCTTTAACAGGCAGCTTCAAGCCTTCGTTCCAACAATACTGGAAAAACGAGCATTCCCAATGAAACCGTTCTTGCTCCCTCGTATCTTCTCGTTCTTCCCGGTACATCTCTTCTTTGTACCCTTGTTGCTCTTCCAGGAACTTCCGCTCTTCATAAAGCCTCTGCTTCTGGCACTGCTCCTGTTCCCGACGCCACTTATTCAACAAAATGTGCGTCGTGACCCTGGGCCTGGAGGTGTTACTCGTCTCAATCCAGCTATTTTGGAACCGAACTTTCTGCTGAAACTCTCCTTTTGTAATCTGCCGATTAGGGTCAACAGCACCAGCTTCCTTCGCTCTATCAGAAGTTAAAACTTTCATTTTATTCTTACCCCCAAAATCGGCTGCGCTGATCATACTAACAGAGAAGGATACGGTATTCTGCCCAAAAGGACTACCGTCCACTTTCATCTTTCCATCGAACCTCAGATGTCCACCTTGAATGGCCTTCTGGATCCGATCTCTGAACACTCGGCAATCATTTATGGAGTGAGATTTGGTATTGTGGAAACCACAATACTTCTTGTCTTTGACACCTTCAGGGAGCAGCATGAGATGACCTTCCGGCAACTTGATGCGTCCTTCCTTCAGCAAGTATTCAAATAGTTTATCTGACTTAGAAACATCAAAGTCATAGGTACCTTTATGTTGCCTCAGCCACCGTTGGTTGACTTGAGTTGGCTCTTTAGAGCAGATTATCTCAGCTGCAGCTACCTCATCTTCATCATCATATTCATCTACTTCCTCTAGGAAAGCCTGATACATTCCGACAGCTACATCACCCTTCTAGAATTGATTATTCCTTCTGAATCCCTGGGCTGATTACTCATCGTTGCCAACCTTTGTGACAATTGTCCGAGGTCATCAAACTCCATGCCGAACAACCTTTCTTTAATACTCGGCAACATGCCAGCTATGGCTATTTCCGGCAATTGGTTATCTGGCAGATTCAAGGAATAGCAGAGATTTTTAGTTTCCCTGAATCGGCGCAGATACTCTTGCGGTGTTTCGCCGGGTTTCATCCTTAGGCTCATAAGATCAACCAACTTCTTTTCATTGGTTCCGGTAAAGAAGTATGAGGAACTTCTGCTCTAACTCTGTCCATGTATTGATAGAATTCGCCGGCAGAGAGAAGCAAACCAGGAGAAGGCTGGTCCTGTCAGCGACAATGGAAAATACCGAATCCTCCAAGCTTCATGTAGACGCTTCCCCAAGTTGCATCAAGTATCGGCTGATGTGCTCTATAGTACTGGTATCATCCTGACCCGAAAACTTGGTGAAATCAATGGGAGGTTTTACTCTTGGAGGAAGAGCCACCCGATTGTACCATTCAGGGTAGGGAGACTTGTAAGCATATGTCTGAGTCTTTGGCTTTAGGACGAACTGATTCTGCATCATATCAGCCATTTTGTGCATGATGAGATCAACACTTGAATCAGGAGTTGTTTGTGCTTGCCCCTCAGTATGTGGTCCTACCGAACTCTTGTAGCCTGGATTCGGAAGAGTATTAATCGAGTTATAGTCCGTAAACTCCCGATATCCATCTCCAAACATATCTCTCTGTATCCTGTTCGCCACAAGAGACACTCTAGAAGCAGATTGTGGGACATTCCCTGTTGTGCCGAACGTGAGCTGGCCATAGGTATGGGGAGGTTGTTGCGTCTCCTGAGAAACCACTCCACCTGTGCTTGGGCCAGCTCCACTGTTCTCGGCAATTTTTCGACGTTGAGGTAGTTGAAATAACAATGGTCCTTGCATCGGGCCAGCAGCTTCTTCAAAGTACTTATCCACGCTCGGACCGAAAGTACTGACCATGATGGCACGAAAGGTGTTCAAGAAAGCTGATTGATGATTGGTCATTGCTCCTGATACGATCCTATGCATCATTTCCGCCATCTTCTGGAGAGCCGCTTCTTCGCTACCGTCAGGCAGCTCAAGTTGGTGATGAGGAAACAACCTTCGGGAACGTCTGCTTCTGACAGACTTTGCCGCTTTTATCTTGGAGAAAGTCTCTAAGCACTTGCGCTGGAATTCGTCACAAACCCGTTGCACCAAATCCTTTGATTCTGGTGGCAACTCGTCCATGGTCACATCGAAGGTTTGATCTTCGCTGATCTCAGGCATCTTGAAATGAAGTTGTCCCACCAGGCGAGCCAAAAAGTGTGTTGACGCAAAACGTGACGCTCTGCACCAGGCACACAGCAAGCCGAACGAGGCTGGCTTCAATCGGGTGCCCGGAGTATTCTGAATCCGGAAGCGTTGAAAGGTCCTAGTTTGGTTTTGGTAATTGAGTGACAACTTAGGTGGACTAATATGTGTTTGAAGTGAATTACACAGGTGATTAGTCCATAGGTGATCATGTGTGAGCAACATATGTCATAGAGGTGAAATGGCTTGAAGATGTTGTTGCAAGGCTCACACATGTGAAGAAGGAGCTTAATGCACATGAAACATGACATGGAGTCATGTGGCTAAGATGGTGAAGATCAAGGCAAGACTTGCTTGAGACCGGTTGCGAAGGTGAAGGCAAGTTGAGGCTTTGAAGCCGTTGGTACCGAGTGTCGGGAGGCTTAAGCAAGACTTGGCGCCGAAGGACCGAAGCGATGGTGAAGAGCAAGTGATGTCAAGATCGATGGACCATGGAGGCCATGTGATGATATGAAGTGGATCATATCATTTGATGAAGAGGTTGGTGCAGTGTTGCATCAACACATGGAGGAGATGAATGGAATGCGCAAGACAAAGTATACTTATAGGGCATTTCATTTCACCGGTCATAGGTGTGTAGAGAAGTTATGACCGGGTTTAGGATAGATGGTCGTACTATTAAGAGGAGCAAACTTGTTTGCATATCGGTCATCTAGTGCCACTTGAGCGATCTAACTTTGCGATGTTACTAAGATCGAGTGGCGTTATGAGTGAAAGAGAAAATCCTTTGAAAATGATTGTGAAAATGCTAACACACATGCACATGATGGTGTACACTTGGTGATGTTGGCACATTTGCAAAGGAGAAGTTGTTGGAGTTGTTTGGATCAACAGAGAAGAAAATGAAGTTTTCTGAGTGTGGTCGATAGTACCGACCAGGGTGGTCGGTAGTACCGCCCAAGGGTGCTGCGTGCAACCTTCTCTGTGTTGGGCTGTTTTGGCCTGGCGGTAGTACCGCCATAACCTCGGTACTACCGCCGGCGGTGGTACCGACCAGAGGGTCGGTGGTACCGTGGCCCTGAAGGGTTTCGCGAGGCTCTCTGTGTAGAATTGAAAATGGCCTGGCGGTAGTACCGCCATAACCTCGGTACTACCGCCCTCGGTGCTACCGACCCAAGGCCGGTGGTACCAAGTTTGAAGAGCTCTCTGTGTTGAGTTGAAAATGACCTGGCGGTGGTACCGCCATAACCTCGGTACCACCGACCTCGGAGGTACCGACCTTTGGGCGGTAGTTCCGAGGGACCAAGTCCCTTTGTGAGATGCTCTCTGTTCGCGGTCATGTTGGCCTGTCGGTAGTACCGCCATAGGGCCGGTACTACCGACCGTCGGGGGGTACCG
Organism: Coix lacryma-jobi var. lacryma-jobi; assembly: GCA_009763385.1. Lineage (NCBI taxonomy): Eukaryota > Viridiplantae > Streptophyta > Magnoliopsida > Poales > Poaceae > Coix > Coix lacryma-jobi. The sequence continues at coordinate 10,668,321 of CM019822.1, forward strand.
ACCAGGAGTCGGTTGTTCGTTTTGGTCAACGCGCCGTGTGTAACAGCTAGTCCTAACACTGTCGGTACTACCGCCCAGGGGGTCGGTACTACCGACCGAAGCGCAGAAAAGGGGAAACGGCTAGTTGACCGCTCCCCTCTATATATAGTCGTTGGGGCCGGCTTTGAGCCGGGGGTGGAGCACTCCAAAGCCTTGGTGGCTTGTGTGGATGTGCTTGGGAGCCCTCTAACTCGCTTGTGCTTGCTAGTGTGCGAATCTATTGCGAGAGTGAGCGATTCTAGTGCGTTGCTTTGAGAGATTGCATCGAGTGGCACTAGGTGTTCGTGTTGCAAGCCGGTGGTGCTTGTTACTCTTGGAGGTTGCCACCTCCTAGACGGCTTGGTGATCGAGTCTCCGTCGTGAAGCCCGCGTGAAGATTGTGCGTGGCTCCGGAGAAGATTTGTGAGGGGTATTGTGCCTTCCCCGGCGAAGAGCCAAAAGGTAACTCTAGTAGAGCGTGTCATTGAGTTACCCTCACTTGTGGGTGAGTTCTTGCGGCGCTCGAGTGTCGAGCTAGGTGTGGTGCCTATTAGCCGCCGAACTACCAAAGTGTGTGGTCGACACAACGGGGACTAGCTTGGTGGCAACCAAGTGAACCTCGGGAGAAAAATCACCGTGTCAACTTTGTGTTCATCTTCTCGGTGGTTTGCAAACTCCATACACTAGCTTGTATTTACTTGTTCATATACTTGTGCTAGTGTAGTTGCTCTTGTAATTAGTTAGCTTATGTAGCATGCTAGTTACCTTCTTAGCTTGTGTAGCATAGAAGTTAATCCCGTGAGTGACTAGTTGACTTGTAGTCTTGCTAGTCACATTGCTTAGTTTGTGTAGCTAAGTTGAGCTCTAATTTGGCTTGTGTAGCCTTGTTTTCGAGCATTGCTAGTGAGCTTAGGCTTTGTGCTTTTGCTTAGTGGCATGTGTAGGAGCTCCCCGGTTGATTGAGTACTAGTTGCTTAGGTTTGTGTAACCTTGCAAGCTAGAATTATTTAGGTGAGCTCTAGCTAGCACAACACCTTATTTGCATTGTTTAGGATCTTTTATAAGGTGTCATAGAGTATAAGTAGAGGGGTGTAGTCTTGGCTAGACCGATAGTTTTAATTCCGCATTTGTTTCGGTTAGCCGGTGCGATTAATTTTAGAAAGGACTATTCACCCCCCCCCCTCTAGTCCGCCATCTCGACCCTTCAAGCGTGCCAGTCGGTTTGACCTGAAAACCAACAAGGGATAAAAATATGAGAATACCTTGGAACATGCTGGGTGAGACCAGACAATTCCATCTATACGACTTTGAAAGCCAACCATGACGGCACACAGCTATGAGAGCTGTTTGCCGAAACAGATCTATAATGTCATTCAGCAAATGTAGAGATGAAAATCATAAGCATGCCGAATGCCGAACACATAAACAACAAAAGGACAAAGATGTAAATTGTAAATATAAATCCATCCAAACGACACATGCATAGGCTAATCCAACTAATCTGCCGCACGTTTAGCCTTCATGAGCCCGTCAAGTGTAAACTTAAGCAAAGTTAATCCACCGCATGATACCACTTGCTATGAGTCCACACCACTCCTTATAATTAGATTAATCCACCGCATGATACGATCTAATTATAAGAAGCTAAAAGCATACATATATCTGGACAGATCTATAAAAACTCATTACTCGTGTAAGCATAACCAGAATCGGCAAAATAGCCGAACTGGGGTCCGTGAAGAAGGAACATACAAACAAGCATGATCACAAACTAATCTAAAACCTGCATCTGCCGCACGACACCCAGTTCTATCAGAGTATAAACATGATTGACATGCATGAACCCACAACATGTAACAACCTAGATTGAAAGCTGATCCGGCCATCATGATCTTATGATTAGCAATGCATAAGCAAATTTATGCAACAAGGCCGAACAAAGATCAATCTAGATTGGGCAAAAAGTGTTACAGGAATTAAATAAATAAAGCATAAACACATGGTAACTTAATGAATCTATTAGATCTGCCAAATCTAACAGAGCTGATAACTATCTTTGCTCATGACTTAATCCGCCGCACGATACAAGGCATAAGCAAAAACTTCCCGTCATAAGCTTAAATCCGCCGCACGATACTAAGCTTAACGTACGAGACTACTTGCATCATATCTAAATCCACCGCATGATACTAGACATGATAGCAAGGTTGCCGGTACTTACGGAGGTCGACGGATCGATGATTCCTCTCGAAGAACTCGACGACACGACTTAAGGACTCGAAGATGGCACGGGGCGGGTATTGGTGTGATGTGGTTGTGAACAGTTTTACAATGGTCGAGGGCTTATATTTATACCCTGGACGAAACACGAATCCTAGACGATTACGACCAAAATAAGGAAAGATATAAGTCATATTCCTAATCTTTTCGGCGTCTTCCATCTCCACGCATCTTCCCATGCAAGCCGGTCTTACTTGTATCGTCCATCTCCCGAATGGGGCCACTGAGTCACGAAATAGCCGACCGCACAAGTAATCACCGAAAGTCTTAAGGATCAAACAGCCTCCCGAATGCTTACCGAATCCTTCTCTTTTCTGCTGGCTGGACCCATCTGTCATACCTCCGTGCGTGCGAAAATCTGGTGTTAACAGATCCCAAAAGTGAAGCATCCGAGAGAGTTGAAGGAGTTTAGACCAATCTCGCTTTGCAACGTTGTCTATAAAATTTGTTCGAAGGTCCTTGCCAATCGGCTGAGAGTGATTCTGGACGATATCATTGCTGAAGAGCAAAGTGCTTTTGTCCCGGGAAGGCTAATTACAGATAACGTATTGGTCGCATACGAATGCACCCATTATTTGAGAAGAAGAAAGGGTAAAACCGGGGGCGTGTGCGATCAAGCTGGATATGGCAAAAGCATATGACGGGTGGTGGAGTGGCGTTACTTGCAGGGCATTATGTCCAGGCTTGGCTTTGCAGATGGCTTTGTGCGGACGGTGATGAAATGTGTGTCCTCAGTAACTTTTTCTGTTCGAATGAATGGTGTCCTGGCACAACCGTTTTCCCCGAGCAGGGGAATTCGTCAAGGTGATCTGATCTCCCCGTATCTCTTTCTGTTGTGTTCCGAAGGTTTTTCTTGTCTCCTAAAAGGGGTGGGACCAGTTCATCTGTCAAGAGGGGTTCGTGTTGGCATTCATGCTCCATGGATCTCCCACTTGTTATTTGCTGATGGTAGTATTGTCTTTGTGGAAGCCTCGCAACGTGGTGCTGATCGTCTTCAGAACATCCTGAATATTTTCAGCCGAGGGTCGGGGCAGCTAGTGAACAAGGAGAAATCTGCAATTCTCTTCAGTGCAAACTGTGATTCTGAGACCAAACAAGAAGTGATGAGAGGGAAGCTCTTGCTGAAAAGTACCTGGGGCTTCCAACAGCACTAGGCCGATCATCCAAGGAGTCTTTTGAGTATATGCCAACAAGAATTAAGGGCTTGATTGGGGCCTGGAGTGGGCGGGAAGCAAGCTGTGCAGGTAGGGAGGTACTTATTAATTCGATTGCGCAGGCAGTACCTACTTACCCGATGAGTTGTTTTTTGATTCCAAAGCAAACCTGTAAGAAGATGAAGTCGGCTATTGCTAATTACTGGTGGGGCAGTTCAGCCGATAACAGACACATGCATGGGCAGAGATGGGAACTGTTGACAAGACCAAAAGTGCAAGGTGGGATGGGTTTTCGTGATCTTCAGCTGTTCAACAGAGCCATGTTAGGCAAACAGGGGTGGAGGCTCATCGAGAACCCAAACTCTCTATGTGCGAGAGTCCTGAAAGGTAGGTATTTTCATGATTCGAGTTTTCTGTCAGCTACTCGTAAAAGGCATGCAAGTCATACCTGGAGAGCGATTTTGGAAGGAAGAGAAATCTTGAGAAAGGGTCTGATTAGGAGAATAGGCGATGGTGGAAGCTACTAACATTTGGCGTGACCGCTGGCTGCAGAACCATTTCAGTGGGAAGCCGCTCACGTTGTCGGATGGGCTACAGTTACAGACTGTGAGCGATTTATTGCTGTCGGACGGGAGCTGGAATGAAGAACTGGTGAAGCAAAGTTTCTTCAGTGTCGATGCTCTAGCTATTTTAAGCACCCCAGTCAGAGGTACAGGAGACGACGTCTGGGCATGAGAACCTGAACGCCATGGTCTTTACTCGGTGCGCTCAGCTTACCGGCTGCAGTATGATGCCCAATGCCAAGCTATCAATCAGGGAGGAGCTTCACAATCAGAGGTGGAAGTTTGGAAACGAGTTTGGGGCTTATGTGTCCACCTAAGGTTCGGGTGTTCTGGTGGCGAGTTTTAAATGGCTTCCTTCCCACTAAAGGGATTCTGTTTAAGCGCCATATAGAGCGTACTCCAAATTGTGAGATGTGTGGTGCACATGAGGAATCGATCAGGCATACTCTTTTGGAATGTACAGTGGCAAAGCAGCTCTGGTTTGAAGTGAAAATGGCGACAGGGGTGAAGATTCCGAATCTACATCCAACTACATGGGCGCAAGATTTGATTGATCCGAGTTTCTTCCCAGAGAAGAATGCAGCTATTGTGCTCTGTGGTATGTGGGCTTTGTGGTCTGTCAGGAACAAACGACGGCATGACGAGCATTGGCCGATCAAATCAGTTGTGAAGTGGACGATGGACACGACCTTTGATTTGTGGCAATTAACTCACAACCCCAAAGTCCAGAAGGTGTGCAGCAGTGTGACACAGACTTGGGCTCGTCCTAATCAGGGATGGATGAAGTGCAACGTGGATGCAGCGTTCCGAGAATCAAATTCGTCCGGGGCGTCAGGCATGGCGATCCGAGATCATGAAGGAAAGTTCTGTCAGGGGAGGGCGAAGTTCTTGAGTTTCTGCCGAAATAGCCTGATGGCGGAAGCCTATGCAAGCCGTGACGGTATGCTGCTGGCCAAGGATCAAGGAGCGACGAGGCTGGTCCTGGAAACAGATTGCCAAGTGCTGGTGAACCTTTGGGAGCGGCGTTCTCAGCAAAGGTCGGAGATTAGCTCTATCCTCCAGGAGATGGAGGAGATTAGCCGGAGTTTTCAAGCCTTTCGTTTTCTTTTTGTTAGCAGATCCTGTAATAGGCTTGCTCATGCTTGTGCTCATATGGTCTCTCGGGATAATCCGGTGTTGGAGTGGCATTCAACCCCACCGTTTCTCAGAGAGATCATAGAGAAAGATTGTATGCTTTCGTCTGATTAATACAAGCTCCGGCTTCACCTCAAAAAAAAAAGGAGAGATGGGGTTCAGGTTTAGGAATGATCACCACCCGTTCCACAGCTAAATATATGTACAGCTGAGGTACCAAATCATGCTCAGTACCCCCCTCGCATCCAAATTCCAGCGAAGATGACAGCCTCTGCAATTCAAATCAGATGTAAAGTTCACAAGCATGATCCAAAAACTTGTACCAATACGAAAACAAGTCCATGAGACAGCAAACAAACAAGTACTCCCTCAATCCCCTGAAAGAATCAATTCCTAAAATTGTCTTAAATCAAACTTTTTAATTTTTGACCAAATTTATAGAAAACTATCAAGATTGATGATATCAAATTCATATCATCAGATATATCATAGAATATGTTTTTCATAATGTGTCCATTTAATTATAGATGTTATTACTTTTTTTTAATAAAGTTAGTCAAAGTTTTAAAAAAGTTTTGACCGACACGGATTTTAGGAATTGATTATTTCAGAAACGGAGAGAGTACATGACAACTTGAGCTAACATATTGGTCATATTCCGTGTATCTGCTGATCTTCTAAACTGCTATGGCTTAGGACCCCAAGCACACCTCACGATGCTGGTCCGATCACAGATTAACTGATGAAAAATTCAGTGAGAATGTCACATTCCAACCTAACCGCTAGAGTTTCATCACAGACACAATGGCCCCTGAGTCCCTGAGAACAGAAATATGACACAACTTCTGAACAGGGAGCAAAATGAAACAAGGCGCATGCAGAAGAGCATTCCATGATTACTAGAAGAACATTCCATGATTAGTAATGCAATAGGAAAACAATGCTGCAGGACCAGGAAGGTGTGCCAAGTCATTGCTCACTTTTACTAATTATTAGGAAGATGTAAATTGGATCTCCTACAGAAGTGAAGGTAGACCCCCAGCAATGTTGCTACTATACAGATGAAGAAGCATATTTCCATTTCGCCTTTTTAAATTTTGCAGTAGACTAATGATTGATTGAATATTTCTTATGCTCCTTATCATAAGCTTAACTCACTTCACATAAAAAATACTAGCTTGGGCCCAGCGACGGAGCGAATTTCTATTGTAAGCACTACAGCACGTGAATTTGTGGAGCATAAAGAGTGATCAGAACTATAGATTTTTCTAGCTCCAATATACAGGTCCAAGCCTAAGTATTGTGGCTACTAGTGAGATGACATGACTGTTTAAACTGAATGCAAAAGCTAGCAAGTCATTGACAAAATAGGCTCGTTTAACAGCCTGTTGCCTATGTCTCTTCCTCTCCGCTGACCCTCCCAAATACTAGGCTTTACCTACTTTAGGCCTTGTTTAATGGTAGGTGAAAAGTTTTTGCACGTACATCAGATGTTCTGGCACTTCAAAATAAATTACATATTCCGTCTAAAACCATGAGGCGAATTTATTAAAAACTAATTAATCCGTCATCAGTATTTGTTTACTGTAGGACAACATTGTCAAATTATGGACTAATTAGGCTTAAAAAATCATCTCGCGAAGTTATCGCAATTTGTGTAGTTAATTATTTTTTAGTATACATTTAATACTCCATGCATGTGTCCAAATATTTGATAGGATGGATAAAATTTTTTTAGAGGTGGAAACTAAACAAGGCCTTAATCTTCATCAGATGACATGCTACTGGTCCTTCGTGATTTTGTTGCAGGCAGGCGGGAGCCCAGTTTCACCTCTACTGAGCTCCGCCTCTGCTTGGGTCTAAACCAACTGTATGTCCAACCCAACTGTACTGTAAACTTAGCCTAACATCTTCCCTCCTTTTTTTTTTCAGGAGGGGTACATCTTGTTTTGATCCATGTTAATCTGAAGCTCAATTCTTGATGAATGTGATAAACTGCCTACTTGGATGCAGGAAGTACATGGATGTGGTTACAGCTAAAATCCTAAAATAGCCTCTTGCCCTTTTTTCAGTCTAATGTTCAATGGGTAAGGGGCACATACCTCGTTTTGATCAATGCTAATCTTCAGCTCAATTCTTGATGATGAATAAACTGCTTGCTTAGATGCAGGAAGCACATGAAGCCTAAGGGTGCGTTTGGGAGAGCTCCACGGAGCTGATTCTCAGTGAGAATCACTCCCTGGCTGTCAAACGCATTTTTCAGTGTGAAATGATTCTTTGCTGATTCTGTGAAGTGATTCTCTAAAATGAACTAGGAGGCTGAGAGCTGAAAAAAGTAGCTTCACCTGATTCTGTGAAGTGATTCTATACTCTGATTTTGAGAGTTTAGGCTAAAGAATCAAAGAGAATCTACTTTCAGCCACAGAATCACTTCACCAGAGAATCTGGGAGCACAGCTGGAGAATCAGGGAGCACAGCTCTCCCAAACAGGCCCTAAAACAGCTTCATTGGGCTTTGCCTTGGACAGGAGCAAGCAATGTCAAAGTATTTCTTATTTCTACTGTGCAAAATGACTGTAATCATATCACTTCTTTTCACGTCATCTAAAATCTTACTCCTTTGCACAATTACACAAAAGGATCAATACCAGCCCTTAATTCGTCCAATTTTTTTCCTTCCTATTCTGATCCTTTCTTTTTTTTCTGAATAGAAGGCAGGACGCGCACACACTCACCACAAAGCACATGCTGAAAATCACCAACATGCTTATGTCCAAGCACATGTTTAAATCAAATTGGAGATCTAACCTAAAGTAGCATGAGCACACACTTTGACAATTGAATGCGCTCACATGTACGTATACAGCTCCTGTCCATGTTTAAATCCTGGAATAGGGAAGCTCCAAGCATCGAACCCTCGACGTGTTGGCAAAACAACCTCAGTCCACCGAAACTAAGCTAGGCTCAGTCCTCCCTATTTCTGAGTGAGCTCAGGGCACTTGCATTTCATTGGAAACCGAGATCCAACAAATCCAAGGATTCACAAATGGAATAATGAAACTGTAACATAAAAACATATTAACAATTTAACATACAGATACACAATAGTGATAGAACAACAGCAAGACTGAGAGAACACGTTCCTTTATCCAAACTAGAGGCAATCCACATGCGACATGTACGTGTCTCTATGAAAAAAATTTAAAAAACACCAGAGGAACAGTAATGTAATTTTTTATAAACTTTTCATCACTGAGATTTAGATGTTGAGATGAATTTTACAATAGTAATTTTAATCCACAAAACATAATCACAAAGATTTAGATAAGAGCATATATTGCAGTGAATAAGTCAAAAACTAAAGATATCAAGATTTCAAAATTTTATGAACCAGTAACATATATTGCAGCGAAGAGCCCAAACAAATTTATTATTACCAGAGCAATAAAGATAAAAAAATTCTCAAATAACAGACATCCCACACACAATTATAGGAGCAAGCACAATAATTAAGGGATTGGGATAAAGCTACAGTTAAAGATTCAATTGCCCAAAGGAATGGGAACAATTCTTGAGCAGAGATTTCGATGTGCTCACCCTATCGGTCCGCTTCCTCGTCCAGGGATGTTGACGGGGTCGACAGTTAATCATGTCCATCAGATTGCAAACTCCTTGATCATGGAAGACTAAAATGCCTTCAAAAATAATGGCATTTGATGCAATGGCCTGGCAAAAATGAAATTAGTTAGGCACTTAGTTAGGAAAAGGGTTGTGAAGTTTATTAGCTTACAATTACACAAAGTTCTTACTTTTAAACATGACAGTAAAAATCCAAATTTTGTAGTTATATGGTATTGAATTATTGATTGAAAATAAACAATAACCTACAAGTACATTGACATCTACTTTTAGAAAGCACTACGTCGCTCTGTACTAATATCTCTAATCTCTAACATAAAAAAGAACATGACAATAACAAAAAACAAACCTTCAATTCTTTGTGTTACTCTAAATTGCCTCTCTGGAGCATATAAGGAGGGATCAAAAATAAATCCAAATGCTAAAAAAACTATAGTAAGGCAGTTTAGTTGGAGTTAGATTTATAGAATGGCAAACAGTCATGTCAGTAAACAGGCGCACAGAAGAAGGAAAGAAATGCTGTAAAGAATTGTTCAAATGGCAATGACATGCTTACATGTTTGCAAGTGACTGCTACCATTCTAGAGCTTTCAGAACACTTGTAATACTTCTTGAAATCATATACAGGAACATTTACAGCTTGATCAGGTTTGTGCTGTCCCATGCATTCCAGAAGTAGTTCTGTATCAAATGCATCTGCAATCATAGAATACAGTCCATCTCACATGTCAATAAACAATCAATTTACAGCTCTGGTCACTGCCACAGGTAGGGTATTCTAAACAGCAAATGCATTGAAGGAACAGTAATTTGAGAGGGACGTTTTTCTCCAAACTAAAACAAATCAGTTGCCTGAAAAGTCAATTTGAGCCCAATAATGTTGGCATCATTAGCTCTCATTAAAACTTCAATAAGAAATATCTGCTAATCAAGCCTGCCAAAAGGTATCAAGCTTGTCCTTGGTGACTACAAATATTTGGCTTCTTGCAATTACTCAAAGTCTGTTAGTTGAATCATACGAGAGCAGTGCACAGTACTCAAATATTAGCAGAAAAACATAATAGGTGGTTATTTGGCAGAGGTCTAGTAGCACTGAATTCACATAAAGGAGACCATAAGCTTCAGATAATTTGGCACAGGATAAAGGATTATTAGCACTGAATTCACATAAAGGAGACCATAAGCTTCAGAGAATTCGGCCAAGATTATTAGCACTGACTTCATACAAAGATGATCAGCTTCAGAGCATCTATCCACTCATGACTCAACCAATTTCCAGAAGTAGTTCTGTATCAAATGCATCTGCAATCATAGGAATACAGTCCATCTCACACGTCAATGAACAAGGAAAGGTCACCAACGTGCCAATGGAGGTAATTGTATGGTTGCCTGGGAGAAGGTGCAGAGACCAGTTGAATATGGTGGCCTTGGAATTCATAATCTTGAGCTCCTTGGTTGGGCTCTTAGGATTTGGTGGTTGTGGGCGCAAAAAGACTAATGCTGAGAGACCTTGGGCGGGTCTCTCCATCTCTGTTCCTCACAAAGCGCGGGCCCTATTTAACGTTGCACTTGATGCCATTCTCGGAAATGGAGAGGAAATTCTGTTTTGGATGGATAGATGGCTGGATGGGCATACATTGGCTGAAATAGCGCCTAACTTGTTCAATGCGGTTCCAAAACGAATAGCTAGAAGAAGGACGGTGGCACAGGCTCTGCTTAATAGAAGCAGGGTTCTTGATATTAGAGGAGCTCTCACAATTGAAGTTATGCTCGAATATCTCCTCATTTGGGATATGGTGGACGGAGTTACTCTTCATCCAGAGATTCTGGACAGATATAAATGGAAGTTAACGCAGGATGGTTCAAATAGTAGCAAGTCTGCATGGCGGCCTTCTTTATTGGTTCCATCAAGTTTGGGTCGCGGAGAAGGATATGGAAAACCCGGGCTCCCTCGTGCTGTAAATTTTTCATTTGGTTGGTGTTCCACAATCGTGTTTGGACTGCTGACCGTCTTGCAAAGAGGAATTTGCCCCACCCGAGTCTTGCCCCTTATGTGATCAAGAGAACAAAACTATTAATCATTTGCTGGTGGGCTGTGCTTTCACTCGTCAAGTCTGGTCTCTGGTTTTGCAGCAGATTGAGCTTCTGCACTTGTCGCCTCAGACAGCTGATGCTCGTTTCTCAGGGTGGTGGAGGAGTTCTACTGTTGCTGTCCCCAAGGAAGCGCGTAAAGGCCTTAATTCCTTGATTATTTTGGTGGCCTGGGAAAATTGGAAGCATCACAACTCGTGTGTCTTTGATAATAAGAGGCCAAGGGTTCAGGATGTACTTAGGTCCATTAGTGAGGAAGGGGTGCTCTGCTGGGGCTTTCAAGCTCCGGAGCTTGCTGTTAGGTCGCTGCCTGTTGTAGCCTGATGTTCTAAGGCTTTGGTCGTGTTCAAGTTTTAAGTGGCGAGTCTGTTCTTGAAGTTTAGGGTGTAGGGTGCATGAGTTGGGGTGTGTGTTGGGTCTGTGATCCTTGTATCTTTTTTTTTCTATCTTAATGGAATGACAGACAGTTCTCCCGCGCTGTTTGAGAAAAAAAAAATCAATTTACAGCTCTGGTCACTGCCACAGGTAGGGTACTCTAAACAGCAAATGCACTGAAGGAACGGTAATTTGAGCATGGATAGTACAGGTCCATGGGCACAAGCACGCATGAGTCATGACTGTGACTAATATACAAACAGGTCCATGGGCACAAGCACATAGGACTGAAGATTTTTCTAAATTGTGTTGGCACAAAGATGTTCCCAAGAATAGTGAGTAGCAAAGAAATATTTTTCACAGAATGGCAGCATCATGAGCTGTTTTGCATTGAGAAATTAATCAAATGCATGCAACATATAGTTAGAGGAAAGGCGGCACTTGATGCAGTGACTTGTGATTACATCCATAACTTAACAACCCGATAACTGGTACTCGATGTTCACCTAGCTGAGAAAATGCTCACAGATCCATAGTTCGTTGATGCTCACCATAAAAACAGAACCATGACATAAATTTCTAAACTGAACAATCATTCTGCGTACCAGAACTCCAGAAGCATGAGTTGAAACATGATAAAATTCGTCATCAGGATCCAAAACAAGGTATATGAAAATGATAGCATCATGCTTTGGTCATCAAAAATTCCTAAGTAGCCTACTGAATTTCTGCAATTCTGAAGCTGAGCCAAGTACAGAGCAATAGTCTTGAAGAGTACACATCATAGCATCTGAATGTGTTAAGAATGAAATGCAACTGCAGTTGCTGCCCATATATAGCCCGTTTGCTGGAACCTCATTTCATAGCACGCCTCAGATGACTGTTTCCCCATTGCAAGCAGATGCATATGCATCGGCAAGGCTAGGAAGAACATCCTTATGAGGATGTACATACCTGGAGCAGAACATGCTATCACTAGGTGTGACCATCGTGTAGAAGCTCTGATCTTTTCGTATCAATCCTTTCTCCTGGAGCACCTTCATCACATAATGCCGGGGCACTAGCCGGCGTTCCAGACTGTACATCAGAATTGTGGGCCTGCCTTGAATGTACTCGGTATCGACGCCAACTACATTCAACAGGAACTCACAGGTGCGCTGAATCCTCTCCCTGGAGCGCGTCAGCACCAATGGGTTCCTTTGCAGCATTCTGGCAACCGCAGCGTCTGAGCACCCGAGAATCTTGGCCATCATCTTGAGCTTAGAGGCCATGGTCTCCGGGCCGAGGCTCGCCACGGCGATCACAGCCCGCCTGAACGAATGCGTGTTGCGGGGCACGCCCATCTCATCAGCACGCACGAGGATGGCCCTGGTGCTGTCCGGGTTGCCGTTGAGCAGCCTCGGGTGGGTCACGCACATGGTGGCAATATCCTGGACAGATAGACCGTACTCCTGTAGCAGCCGCATGTTGGTCTTCACAACCTTGTCGAGGGCGGAGGTGACGAGGTACGAGTTACGCCTGACGATGCGGAGGAACTTGTCGGGCGAGCCGAACAAGGGCATCCAGAAGCCGAGCTTCTCGTCGATGTTGAAGGTGCGGAAGGAGTAGGGTACCATGCGAACGAAGCTGCTGATCTGCACGGCGGAGAACCCGTGGCTGCGGAAGCGGTCCACGCGGACCCGCAGGGTGTTGTCGACGCTGCAGCAGAGGATGCGCGGGTCTTTAGCCACGAGCGGCGTGATGTCGGCCTTGGAGAGGCCGACCGCCGGGCCGGTGAGGAAGGAGAGCACTGCGTCAGCGTTGGAGGACGATTTGAAGTGGGTGATACACTTGGAAGCTTTCGCGGCTTGCTCCCGGGTGAGGCCGCAGATGGAGACGAGGTAGTCATCGGCGGCGAAGTGGCCCGGAGAGGAGTAGGTCGCGGCGGCTGTGGAGAGGAGAGCGCGCTGGAGGGAGAGCTGTGTGAGGGATGCGGAACGGTGGACGGGAAGGAGATCTTGCAGGTGAAAGGAGAGAAGTTTTTGGAAGCGGAGCATGGTGGCGGCGGCGGCGGCGGTAGTGCCAGGCTCAGGCTCCCTTCCCCCCTCCCCCTTAGCGAGTCAACTTAAGGGAAAACCTCCACCAGCGCGACCGGAGGAGATCTGTTGGGCTGAAAAGCATTATTTGAGCCCACAAGTGCCGGGCCGAATCCAACAGGATAGCTCTGTTAGGACAAAGGAATTCCTAACGGCGAGTCATCAAATCTAATTTCCAAAAAAGAAGTTTCCGAAATTAGTACTTTTAGAGTCGCCTCTTCATGCACAAGTGATTTGTTATCTGCTTGCTAGTACTTCCTGTGTCCACAAATAATAAGTATATATATTTAAAAGTACTTCCTCCCTGAAAAAAAAGAGACATTTCTAGAATAATGCTAAGTCAGACGATCTCAAGTTTGATCAAATTAGTATAAAAAAATATTAGGGAACGTATGCCAGGAAAACCATCCTCCTTATAGAAACTCTAATCAAGATTATAGGAATCTAATTCAATGGTAGATTATTTTAGCACTTAAAATTCTCCACTCATCTCATCCTAATCCAAATAGGCGTGGACACAGTGAGAGGTTTAGGTGCTAAAATAATCCACCTTCACCTCTAACCATCGTATTAGATTCCTGTAATCTTAATTAAAGTTTCTATAGTTTGCACAGGAGACGTTCTCAAAAATATTAATATCTATCATACATTCTTATATACCTATTTGGAGTCACGTATAATCTAGAATTGCTTATTTTGGATGATGTAAAACATATAAAAAACATATTCCCAAAGTTTGACACGTGCCTAACCAAAGAAACTAGTCCTTTCTTTAAAGTTACCTACAACCTCCTATCTTTTACAACCTCTCTGTTGCATTCTGGTGATACGAAGTTCAGATGGCTTCCTTTGCTGAAGTACAACAATGTTTTCTGATCCTGTTATTTAACCCTGAAGGAATAAAACTGGTTACTGACAAATGTTTTATATTTTGAATCAGTATTCAGTTAAGCACTTGCCAGAACTTTTTGTGCAGTGTAGCTGATGGCCTGATGTAAGGAAAAGATCTCCATGACTCCATCAGAACATCTTTGCCAAACAAATTAACATAAAGAGAATACAGGATGGAGTTTGCTTAAATCACTTCAGTTTAACACACGTCATGATGTATGCCACATTCGACTGGATGACAGTGTCAAGTTTATGTTAGCGACAAGCTGACCACAAGAGGAAATACATTGTTCCTACATCAAGACTGTTGTTAATTACTCCCTCCATTCCAAATAAGTCATTCCAAGAATCTTTATTAAGTTTGATCAGAATTATAGAGAGAAATACAAAGATTTATAATATCAAATAGGTATATTATAAAAATATAACTAATAAAGAATCTAATAATCCTTAGTTGGTATCATAAATGTTATCATCTTATTATATAAATTTGGTCAAACTTAGAAAACTTGACTTAATAAGATTTTTTAAATGACTTATAATTTGGGATTGAGGGAGTAGCAATGTTCATTTTCTTAGTTACAGTGTAAACATCAGTTTCGATGTCAACAGTAATAGACGTACAATAAACGATCACGAATTTGCTTGCTCTGTTTAGCTTATTAGTGGAATGAGCTTGCAAACTGGAGACGCACCCACACCCCCATTCCTCAACTCAAAGGTCCAACCTCTCCTTGCAGTCTAGTCAATGTTGAGATCCCTCGGCACCTTCCCAGGATATATCTTCTATTACCTCTCACGGAATCATCTGTGAGAAAACTCTCATCAAAAAGGAAATTTTCCCATTCAGGACTGGAGTTGCATACAACGGTCACAGACTCACTCTATTAAGCATGTCCAACTGGAGTCGCCTCTCAAATTCTACCAACGAGGACTCCTATCACCGGCATTCCTTCCATGGTTCCATCCAAATTCCAAACCTTGCTGTGTTACCTGTATTATGATATCTTCAGTCTGGACTAGCTTCCTACGGAGTACATCCCTTTGATGAAATATTAAAACTTGAGCATTGTGCAGAGCTTGGCTCAGATGGTTCACTTCAAACACTGTTTTTGTACTTCCCTAGCTAAAAGTTAATCAGATAACACTGGGGGCTGGGCAGTAGCGACGTTGCACGAGCCCATATCTGATCCCTCTGATGTGGCTTAGTCCAATCAAACATAAACTTACATGATCTGATAGCATGGGAAACATTACGGGGGCAAAAACACAGAACCAAACAGCTCCCTAGTTAATTTGTACTTTCAAGTTATAACCAGGTCCTGTGAGAAAAGATATTCTGCCATTAAGCATTAAGTAACAATACTGATTACTTAAGACTTAAGAGTGATTTACCTGCCATTAAGCATTAGTTTTCAGCGGTCTGGTCTCACCAGTGTTTGGTTTTTATTACTCCAAAACCTTTTATCTTCCCAGCACACTTCATAGCTCGGCCCGGAATGAGGTGGTCTTATTTTGTAAGGGACTTTTTCTCTCTTAATACAAGGATACATACACAGCTCTCCTGCGTATTTGAGGAGGAAAAAGTGATTTACATAAGGATCATGGCCACATTTTGAAATAGCTTTCAAAGCACTTGGTAGGCTTTTTCCTACAGTCTCTTGTGTTAGAGTGTATACACAAACCGATAAAGAGGCACAAGCACAATACAAGATGAGGCTCTGTTAATACATCAGTATGGGTGTAGGACACAACTAGGAGACATTATAAAAGATGATGATCCCATCATATGTAACTAAAATCTGATAGCAAAAGGAAATATATTGCTTGCACTTTCATATGAAAACCATCATTCAGTTAGAAATGAACATTTTCATGGCTATATATAACATGAACACTGCCTCACTGGTATGGACCTAAGCTAAATGTCCATGAAGTTGCTTCGTCTTCTATAGTTCAACAGTGGAATGAATTTTTCTTGAAGCAAGATCAGTAGAATGAGGTTACACAAATACACAATGGAGGGAACACGAACACACACCTTCAAAATTCTCCTCGCATTCCAGTCATAGACTCCGGGTCACTTTCCCCATACAAGCAGACTCATAAGCATCAGCAAGACCAGGGATGGATTCCTCATAGGGAGCAACGAATTTTTCAAAGAATTTCTCTTCTGTTGGTGCCACCACGTTGAAGAAGCAACGGTCTTGCTCAACCAACCCCTTATCTTTGAGAACCGTCAGCACTACGTGCCGGGGCACTATCCGCCTCTCGAGGCTGTACATGAGAAGCACCGAACGGCGGGCGATGTACTGCGGCGGCAGGCCGACCTCGTTGAGCAGGAACTCCGCGTTCCGGCGCAGCCTCTCCTCGGACGCAACCAGGATCCGCGGCGCCTTACTGATGGCCAGGTTCACCTCCTCCTGCGACCACCCGAGCGTCTCCTTGAGGACGGCGACCTTGGAGTCGACCTTCTCCTGGCCGATACATCCCGCGGTGGAGAGCGCGTGGCGGAACATCTGGGAGCCCGGCGCCACGCCGAGCTGCGTGGCGCGCCGCACGGCGTCCTGGACGTACTCCGGGGGCATGGTGACGAGCCGCGGCGCGGCCACGAGCAGCTTGGCGATGTCGCCTGCGCTGAGGCCGCACTTCCTGAGGAAGGCGACGTTGGGCTCGACCACCTTGTCGAGGTCGGAGCTGAGGAGCCAGTAGTTCCAGTCGCTGGCCTGGAGCAGCCGCTCGGGGGAGCCGAAGAGCGGGAGCCAGAACCGTACCTTGGAGACGAAGCTGCGGCAGAGGAAGTAGCGGCCGGCGATCTGCGCGAGGCGCGCGATCTGGGACGGGGAGAGGCCGAGCGCGCGGAGCTCCCCGGAGATAGGAGCCAGGGAGCGGTCGATGCGGGCGCAGAGGACGCGCGGGTTGGACGCCACGACGGCGGCCACCTCCTTGGGGGAGAGCCCGAGGTCCGCGAGGAAGGCGAGCACGGCGTCCGCGTTGGTGGCGGACTTGAGGTGCGCGAGGCTCTTGGACGCCTTGAGCGCCTGCGGTGGGGTGAGGTGGCAGCTGGCGACGAGGTAGTCCTCGACGGCGAAGGTGCTTGCGGGAGCGGGACACGGGGTGGCGGTTGTGCTCGTGGCGGCCGCGCGGGTGACGGTGAGGCGGAGGCAGGAGCGGGTGGGGAGCAGGGAGACGACGGCGAGGGGAGCGGCGGCGGAGAAGATGATGAGAGGCATGGCTTTTCCCGGGAGCGGGTGGTCATTTTTCACTTGGGTCGTGTATAATCCGCACGCTGCAGACGACAACGACAACCGCACGCCGTCCTCGCTCCTCCCCGCCTCCCCGGGCTGGCGGCCTCGCCCAAACAAAGGCACAGCCGCACAGCGAATATGTAGCTGATCCCGTTCAACTGAATATTCCAACTCGTTCAGAATTTGGGCCCAGTTGGCAATAACGATCTTCAGGTTCAGAGTTTGCACCTGGTCAGTGATAACGTTAGCGAATTGCCTGACATCGGCCTGATATATAATCATATTGAAGTTAACAGTAGTCGAGTGAATTATCAAGCAAGCTGAAGAATTGCATAGCTGAAAAATCCTGTGTGTCTCTGATGGCAAGCTGAACCGTAATGTGGAATTCCTAAAGATCCCATTCGTCTCAGTAACAACAGAAGATATTTTATCATCTTGCACACTGAAACTATTTGAAATGCCTCAGGTGCATGTGCATGCTATGCAATTCTTTTTCATGCTACTGCTTGTCTACCTTTTTTTGTGTACAGTTGTATGAACTATGAAATACTTAAATCCTTACCTATTGATATGTTTAGTTTCAGTTCTGCAATGGCATAATTACTTGGCACTATCTGTATATGTTTTTTGAGAAGCTTATTAGTAGTTCGATCACTAAGCACCTACTCCCCCATCCCAAAAAGAATATAAATTTCATTTTTCGAGGATTCAAAGAATCTCATGTTTGACTAGTTTTATATGAAAAATTACCATTGTATATATTTTCAAATCTATTTATTATGAAAACATATTCCATGCTTAGTCTAATGATACTTACTACACATCATAAATATTAGTACATTTTTATATATTATTGGCCAAACTTGATATTGTTTGACTTTTTGGAAGCGAGAAGTACATTCTTTTTGGGACAGAGGGAGTTGTTTTTAGTGTATTTTTCTTTCAATTCTCACCTTATGTGTAGAGTACTAGGCACAGACGCAAATGCAAGTGAACCTGGAGCTGCAAGTCATTGGACTTGGCAACTGAAGCAAGTTCAGTTCTATGCAATCAGAAGCAGACGATTCTGGCAAAAATGGCAATACAGTTGCAGCACTAGCAAGAGATGGAATTGCTACAATGCTCCTTGGCCAAGATCTCAGAGGTTTGATCCAACAAACTAGGGCATTGAAGCAAACGGTGGTCAATTTTTGTTGGCTGACCAAATTTTGGAATGGCTTCCTGGCCACAATCCAAACATGCTCCCAAATCCCAATCTGGTTGCACACCCAAACCATTCGATTCCGAGTCCTGCCTGTCTTGCGGCGACTATCTCTGCTGCCGCAGACATGAGTTCGTCAAGATCGGCAGAGGTATCAACAATACGTAGCCATCTTTTTCTTTTTTTTGGAGCAAACAATATGTAGCCATCTAGATCTGGGAGACGTGGATTCAGTTGTCTAAATTATGTTCCGAGTTCGTAATTCTCCATGCCGCTAGCGCTGAATTTCGAGTGTTTCGAACCCAGATAGTGAAATCGTGGTTGGACTGGACTTTGTTAGTTTGCTGATTGGGCCGACCCAGTAACAAAACCCAAACGTCTTCGGCTTCGGCCGGAGGAGAGTTGCAGACACAGCGTCGGCCCGCCGCACCCACGGCGCCGCGCCGGCGAGCAGCGATGCTCCGCCTCCTATCCGCTGTCCGCGCCGCCTCGCCTCTCCCTGCCGCATCCTCCATCCCCCTTCACCGCCTCTTTCTCTACAGCACCACTCCCGCCTCTCAGTTCGTCGTCGAGGACTACCTCACCAGCAGTTGTGGGCTGACGCCGGAGCAGGCCTGCAGGGCCTCTAGGTACTTGCCCAGTCTCAAGTCGCCCGACAATCCTGACGCCGTCCGGGCCTTCCTCGCCGGAGTCGGCGTCTCCAAAGCCGAGGTCGCCGCCGCAATCTCCAGGGACCCGAGGATCCTCTGCTCCAAGGTGGACATAACCCTAACCCCCTCCATCGCTCAGCTCCGCGACGTCGGCCTTTCCCCACCGCAGATCTCCCGCCTCATTTCCATCGCCCCCACTATCTTAGCCTTTCCCAGCTTGATCCCCCGGCTTGCGTTCTACCTCTCTTTCTTGGGCTCCTACGACAATTTGCACACCGCACTCAGTCGGAGCATGTACCTGCTCACTCATAATCTCGAGCGTACTGTCAAACCCAATATGGCATTCCTGCGACAGTCTGGCCTAATTCATTCTGATATTGTCAGGATCATTTTGCACTGCCCGCAATTGTTGGCATCGGAGACAGGCCGTGTCAAGGAAATTGTGGTGTGTGCCGACATGCTTGGTGTGCCACGCAGTTCAGCAATGTTCAAGTATGCCCTTATCTCCATCTACTGCATAAGTCCTGGGAAGATAAATGCTAGGTCAGATTTCTTGAAGAAGGCTCTTGGATGCTCTGAGTATGAGTTGGGCATCGCCATCCGCAAGTTGCCAGACGTTTTGAAATTTTCAGAGGACAGGCTGAGTCGTGTGGTAGATTTCCTGAAGACGGAGGTTGGTCTGGATTCTGAGTACATAGTGCACAGGCCAGCAGTGCTTAGCTATAGTTTGCCAAAACGTCTTATGCCCCGGCATTATATCCTAAAAGCTCTTAAGGCGAACGGCTTGGTTGAGAAAGATGTTGACTTTTACAATGCCGTTTGTCTGACTGAGAAAAAATTTATGAAGAGGTTTCTTGATCCATGCAAGGACCGTGCTCCAGGGCTTGTAGATGCTTATGCTGCTGCTTGTGCAGGCCAGGTTCCTCCTGTAATCCAACCATGACTGCCTGAAATGGAGACATGTTTTGACATGTTAAATCATTCTCATTTAAGTTTGCTTTTTTTTTGTGGATTGATTCATCATGCTATGATTAAGATTGTACCTTGGTAGCATCACGAGCATTTGGACGGCCCAAAGTTTGGTTATCTGCTGCTCTTCTTTCGCCTCTCTACATGGCTTACACATTTTGCATGCTGCTTGTTTGGATATTTAGTGTTTCTTCCAATCCTGTTATAGGCATGATTGGTCTCAGTACATTGTTCAAACAGAACCTTTTCACCATAGTTCCAAATTGCAGTTGTCCTCTTTTCATAGTTATTTCTAACGCACTCACCCATTCGTCTCAGTAAGAACAGAAGATACTTTATCATCTGGCACAGTGAAATTATTTGAACTGCCCCAGGTGCATGCTATGAAACTCTTTTTCATGCTGTTGCTTGCCTAACTTTTTAAATTTATATGTTTAGTTTCAGTTCTGCAATGGAGATTACTTGGCACTATCTGTATATTGTCTTTGGAAAGCTGATTGATAGTTCAATTGCTAAACACCTGGTTTTTAGTGTGTACCTTTTTCCCATTCCATCCTGTATAGAGTATGGATTACTAGCCACAGACATAAATGCAAGGGTGAACCTGTAAGTCATTGAACTAAAGCCAACTGAAGCAAGTTAATTTCAATGCAATCAGAACAATGTAGAATGTCAGAGAAGCTGAAGCAGCCAATTCTGGTAAAAATGGCAATACCTCAGATAATTGTACTACACCACCAATAGCTAGTGGTGAAGCAAGGGAGGGCTGGAGCTGGCCCCTTGTTGGCATCCTCACCCCCCCCCCCCCCCCCCCAAGACCTAAGTCCTGGCTTCGCCACTGGCAATAGCGGTACCATGTTCAGAAGTTTTTCATCAGTTTACAGAGTCAGCAGTTCATTCTTGTTCTACCACACCTACACTGTGTTGGAGAAACTTATGCTTGTGTTGAATTCTGATCTTAAGCTGCTGCTCCCAAATCTAAATGATTCTAATGTGATAAAGATGGTCGTTTAAGCTGCTTCTTCGATACTCTGTTGGTGCTTAATTGTGTGCGGGCATATTTGTTTTATGTTTCTGTAGCCACATATTGTGTTAAAAAAATGGATCATTCTCACTCCTACTTTGATACTGCTACTGTTAATTGTATAGCAAACTCTTGGTTGACCTAAAACCTCTCATATTGTCTGGCTGGAGTTGGACTTAAGATTGGATAATTTTGGAGGACTTTCATCTTCCATGATTGTGTGACTCACCCTTGCTCGTTGCACACTTTCAAGCTAGGAATGTGTATCTCTAAGCACTGCTATGGCAAAACAACTTTCGCTACAGTTGCAGTACTAGCAACAGTTGGAACTGCTACGGTTGTCAGTGACCAAGATCTCAGGCTTGATCCAACAGTTATGAAAACTAAAAAGAAGTTGTGCTTTCCATTTGAGTTTGACACAAAAGCACCCATGTTGTTTCTCGTGGAGCTGGTCTGGACTTGAGAATTTTAGATATGTTTGGAAGAATTTCAACTCCTTTTTCTTTCATCGTAAGGTGACCAACTCTTGCATTGTCTAATTCATTTTCTTTTTTGGGATTTTACTTTACATAGTTTCGAACTGAACCGGTCCTTGCTCTCTCTTTTTGTATGTGTTTTCAAACAAATATGGTTATTCAATTCAGGAATGACTGAAGATCTTATTGGCCATCTAGCACAGGGAAATGCTATGTGTAAATATGTAATTGCCTCTAGAGCATCCTAGATTGAAAATGCAATCCTTCCTGCATCTACATGTCTACCTGTGATTGAAATTGTGTGAAGTGTTTCAGCTCTTGCTCATAATTCTTTAGCTTTTCTAGTATGTGGTATATAACTTGACCTGTACATGAAAGTGAACATTATGCAGCTGCTCTATAGATCTGAGAAGTTCCCTGATGTTTTGTTCTTTCAGTAAAGATCTAGAGAGTTGTAATTATGTTATACTCCGTATGTTTTAATGCTCTAAGGGTTCACTAGCGCAGTCACGTTTAACTTTATGTAGACTGTGACAGAAAAGGTCCCTATTGTTTTTGTTGGGATTGTACTCGAGCATTCCATCCACCTTCTTCTCTTTCATCGTTATGTGATGTGACGACTCTTGCTCGTTGTAAACTTGACTATCTCTGTGGTGTAGCCTTTTTGTTTTCGTTTATTTCACTTGCACCGCAAATTCTTGAGCTTCAGAGCATGCGAACTTGAAATGCATTGTGTTCCTCTGTGTGTCATGGTATTGCACTATTGCTAGTTCTGAACTGAATGTTAGAACTCGTCAGACTCCATTGCCCGGTTCAGGTCGTATCCAGTTTCATTTGGTTGGTCAACATTTTTGTGCATATATGAAATTATGAATTGGGCAAGCCTGGCTTAGATTGTCTGGTGTACGGTGTACCAGTGTTACTCTGGCGCAAACACCGAAACCACACACACATTAAAAAAAAAATTGACCTACCAGGGGGTATGGTATGACCACCCTACGCCATTGTCATTAGGGTAGAAATTTTCAGTTTTGCAGGCTAAGAAAATCCTTATCCTGACTTAGCCGATGAGAGGATTTTCTTTAACCAGCTTAAATTTGCTCTCAAGGGCACTTTTGCGTAAGTACGGAAACCAGAAACCCTTCAAAGGAGGTCGTTGTGAGGTTGAAAGCCTTCATCTCGATTTTGCAGTTAACAGTCGTTGAACGACCTCCTTTGAAGGGGGCACGCATCATCTTGATTTTGCAGTTAACAGTCCTTGACAGGATCTGCTTATCTGCAAGTTGTAGTTATGGAAGCCGGCTTTGTTGTCAGTTTACTATCAGTAGTACTCCCTCCGTCCACAAATGATATTCGTATTAGACTAGTCAAAAAGTCATACAAAATGTACTTTGACCATTAATTTCTCTTATAATATAAAGTTGGTGGCTAAAAACTCAATAGCATCTTAGAGACACTTTTAACACGAATCTATTGATGTAAGTTTTATACTCTAAACTTTTATACAATTTGATTAATTGTTGGTCAAAATTTATAAAATTTGACTTTTTGACTAGTCTAATACGAACATTATTTGTGGACGGAGGGAGTATTCAACACCGCAATGTTTTGTCAGTTTACCGTACTGAACACCGCAGAATATCAACCGGTCGGTTCTTCGTTCGGAATTGGGATATCAAGCACTAATCAAAACCATATTGCAACAGTAAACCTTCTCAGTGATCCTACTGATGCCAACTGAAAGTAAAGTTTGATGCAATCAGATCAATGGCGTAGCTGGAAATAAATATGACGCAGACAATTCTATAGAAAATTGGCAATTGTACCACACCTTCACAATAGAAGCACCAATGTTCAAAATTTGTTTGTCAGTTTACACAGTTCATCCGTTTCATGCTTTTATCTAATCTTGTATTAAAGGCATCTAATCCTTTTATCAATACTGAACTCTACACCGAAGTTGCATATGCCTTGCTGCTATCTACAGGGATCATCAGCTCTCCGTTTGTCCAGCATCTCACTGATGATACACCGTGCTCTACTGCTCTTCCTTGTCGATGACGGCGGCCTCGTAGATCTTGGCCAAGCTTGGGACTTTCACCAGAAACGGCCTGATGAACTTGGCCACGAAATCCTCCTCCGTGATGGCAGCAATGTTGTTGAAGTCCCTGCCGCGCCACAGCCGCCGCGCCTGCAGCACCCTCATCACCTGGAACCGCGGCACGAGCCGCCCCTCCAGGTCGTACCTCAGCAGCGCCGGGAAGCTGGCGACGCGCTCGGCGTCCATCCCGACCTCCGTGGTCAGGAACTCCCAGTTCCTCCGGATCCGCTCCGCGGAGACCGTCAGCAGCGTCGGCATCTTCGCAGCTGCCGTCTTCACCTGCGCCTCCGTCCACCCGAGCTCGTCCCTGAAGAACGCGGCCTTCCAGGCGAGCCGCTCCGGAGTGGCGCTGAACGCCGCGATGATCGCGTCCTTGAACGCGCGCGTCTTGCGCGGCACGCCGAACTCGTCGGCGCGGGCCAGGACGGAGTCCACCTCGTCCGGGCTCGCGACAAGCAGCTTGGAGCAGTAGGAGATGGCGAACCAGCCGACGTCGCTATCCGTGAGGGTGCCTCCCTCTTGGAGCAGCGCGACGGTGGACTTGACCGTCCGGAGGTCGGCGGTGAGGAGGCCCGGGTTGCCCTTGAGCGCGGCGACGAGCTTGTCGACGCGGCCACGCAGGTACGGGAGCCAGAACTGGACGACGGGGACGAGCGCGCGTGAGCGGAACGCGGCCGCGCCGCAGCGCACGACGATCAGGCCCATCTGGAACGTGGTGAACCCGAGCGCGCGGAGCTCGTCCGCGCGCGGCGCGAGCGTCCTTGGCACGCTGCAGGTGAGTATCGTCGGGTCGCGGGCCACTGCGACGGCAATGAGCGGCGGGGAGAGGTCGAGCGCGTCGGCGAGGAAGGCGAGCACGGCGTCAGGCTTCGAGGGAGACCTGATGGCGGAGAGCTCCGGCGCCACGCGCGCGGCCACGTTGGGGTAGAGGTTGCACCTGTTCACGAGGTAGTCTTCGACGGAGAAGGACGAGGGGGCGGTGGCGTCTGCGGACGCGGCGGTGGAAGCAGAGGCGGGGGCGTTGCTGGTGCACGGGAGGGGGCGGAAACGGGATGGAGACGACGAGGGGGAGTATGGCAGCGCCGGCGAGGAGAGGAGTGGGCGCCCCGGGAGGAGGAGCATTGCGGCGACGCCGGCGTGACTCGACGCGCGTCGAGATGAACCCGGGGAGGGAGCTCCGGGAATCGGATAGGTGGTCTGGCTGAGAGCCTGAGAGGTGAAGAGAGACTTCCCGCGACGGTAACTGACGAGCTGTCAATCGTTCAAGCAATATCCAAAGCAACTTTTACGTTCTCAAATGGGTCTTCAATTAAATGAAACGTGGTGTTATGTGCATCTCTTAAATGGGCCTTAAATGGCCCATGTCCGCTTGCCTTAAATAAATTAAGGCAACTCTTTGACAAGTCTACGAAGGGTCAAAATTAGAAATGCAGGGCCCTGGACCAAAAGTTAATTTTTTTAGAATTGGCAGGGACCGCGCGAACGCGTACCCCCTCTACCACAAATTATGACGTCCACTCTCCCACTTGGGGAGATGGTAGACCAGCGCACCCACCAAGTGCAATGTGGGCCACTGATCTAGGCCATGGGCCTTACTGATCGCCCATCGACCCCGTCCAGGTAAGTATGGAACAACGACGGCCCAGGGCTTTCTTATATAGGCGGCTAGCTCGCCCGCGTCTGATTGCGTCGCCGAGGTGGGACTAAACTCTGCGCCGAGAAACCAGGACGTCGCGCTTCGGC
The DNA here is from genome assembly GCA_009763385.1 of Coix lacryma-jobi var. lacryma-jobi. NCBI lineage: Eukaryota > Viridiplantae > Streptophyta > Magnoliopsida > Poales > Poaceae > Coix > Coix lacryma-jobi. The sequence goes on from CM019822.1 coordinate 10,693,952, forward strand.
TGGATTGAGCGCGGACAGTTCGGCATGCTGCGCTGTGTAAAGCAAAAGGGAAAACGGGGTGGTTTGCTGGGCCGGCAAAGGTGCATCTAGATGGGCCAGGCCTGGTAGGCGCTGTGCCGACTCGGTTTAGGTTTTTTTTTTTTTTTCTGAAATGGGACTTGGTTTTTTAGCCGTTTACAGTTTACTAGTCTGATTGGGGATTTGGGGTGCGGAATTATCCATGACGTCCTAATCGAAGTGCCAGATACAGCTAGAACTAATCGCTTGGGTTTGATCGTGATAGTTTAGGTTTCGAGGGGCACATTTTTTTTTTTGCTTGGTATATATATTATGTTTATAAACATATATTTTCTAGTGAACCAAACATAAGAACCGTCAATTGTAACAATTATAGATTAGAAAAGGAGAAATTATAATACTCCTACTTATAAACATACATACTACGCCACTTAGTGCTCAAGCAGAAGAAACAATTTGCTGTGATCCCATTTAGACGTGGGAGGGTTCGCAATGAGCGGAGAGTGTTTCTATTAAGAGCATCTCCAATATTTTTTTTTGTTAAATTCACTTTTTAAATTATTATTTGAAGAGTTATTTAAATAAAAAAATTTGATTCTTACATGCATACTCTCTTCATATAAGAAATAGATGTCGTTGACACGACCCTGTTCATTTGGGTTATCAGCAGTACTTTGGCTTATTCTCTCTCACAGAACACTATTGAAAAAACTGAAATTAGCCGTAAAAACGAACAGCCGAACAACACCCGGTCTCTAAATTATAACTTTTGACCATTTGTTTCTTTAAAATATTTTATTATAAAGTGGTACATGTATATTTTTACGAAAATATCATTAGTTTGACCAAATTTATGATAACAACTAAGTATCATTAAATTCTTTATTTTATATTTTTTAAATTATATCTTTTTATATTATAAATCTTTGTGTTTCTTTCTATTATTTTGGTCAAACTTGATATGTTTCGACTCTTTAAAATCTTTGAAATCTATCTATTCCTATCCTCCTAATAATAATAAAGAGGCAAAATTCTGCCCTTTTTTTTTGTTCATTTTTTCGTCCGGCCTCTCTTCCTCTTACGTAGAAGAGAGTCCATACGGTACAAGATAATGACAGAGACAAATAAGATTTCTAATCCAATTCGAAGCAGTAAGATTTTCTGATTTCTCATAGCACACCACATGCCAAGAAACAATATCAGATCAGAATCGGAAAGCAACTCTAAATCAAATAGAAAAGCAGTAAGTTTTTTTCACAGCACATCACGTGCCAGGCAACACAAACTTATCAAAATCAGATCAAAAGTGTCTTTGTTGCCTCTTTTTTCGTCTGGTCTCACCAGATCCACGTTGTTAACGATTTTTATCGTGCTCGGACTCAGCTGTTCGTAAGAAGAGTCCCATATAAAACTATCCTACCAAAACACGTTTACCACACAAAATACGTCCCTGAACGAGGATCCAACTCAAAAATCCACTGCCTTCCGGGAATCAAGATCTCAAGATCTACATTAAAATGGAAATCTCAGACTCCACGTGTTGGTTGAATCCAAATCCAAATCGAAACATATAGATATTATACTATATCCGGGAATCAAGATCTCAAAATCTACATTTAAATGGAAATTCACCTCAGACTCCAGGTGTTGGTTGAATCCAAATCCAAATCGAAATTGAAACATCTAGATATATTGTACTATATATACATATGCATACACATAAAAATATTTTGAGAACGAAAAAAATCATAAAGAAGAAAAACCAAATCGACGCTTCGCGTCACCTTGCAGGCTCCGCTTGACGCGCAAGCGCAGCCATCGCCGCGCGGACTCAGCTTAGCAAAAAGCAGCACCCAACACCGCTGCTCCATGAGCAAGAGAAGAGAACGAGAGAGGTACGGCGAGATTCAGATAGAGGTGGACTGGGCGAGGGAGAACGAGTAGAGAGCGAGAGGGAGACATCAGCAATAGCTCTGCCGTCATGGGGAAAAAATTCGGAGCCCGGAGAAGTGACCGAGTGGAGGTAATTTAGGGTTTAACCTTTATATACATTAGCTCCTTGTGATCCAACGGTCATGATTCATTCTGAGACGATCCAACGCTATGAAACGACTGGGCCGGTCCTGGGCTTTAAGCCTTTCGCGTTTGGGTGCCGCTTCTTTCCGGCTCGCAAGTTAACGCCTTTCCTGTGCACGTCTATTCCAAATATAGAGCATCAGCACGTAGCACGTCCGCATCCGCTTCAGCTTAGAAAATAATAGTATTAGGCACCGTACCATTAAAAATGGGAAAAAAATCAGTCGTTGATATTTGCACCGGGTCGTACATAAAATTTATTGTCCATTACACATACCAAAGACAAACATGTTGTATATCGTGACAACTGACAAGACATATTATAGTGCGGTCATTTAAAGCTAGCTATTTTGTCTGGTTTAATCAGAACAATTCTATTTCAGTTAAATATCAAAGGCTAGCTGGAGGAGGTTCAACACGAGGAACATTGTCCCTGTTAGCCACACCGCAAGTCGCTTATCGCCGCCACGTTGATATATTGGCCGCCTCCGGATTTCATAGATTGCTAGGGAGTAGCTTACTAGCCAAGCCTGGGCCAATTCTCGTTGGGCCTTTAAAAGCAAACTGCAACCAAACTTGGACTAATCAAACTTTACTGAGATTGTCCTGCCTCAATCGCCTCACTCCCTTACGCCTAACACGTGCTATTATTTTGTATGGTTTTCTCTCCACCATGCGATTAGTGGTGTCTCTGCGCCCTCTACCTCTCTCATTTTCTTTTTAAAAACTAGCTTTAGTGGATTAGCAAAAAACCCCAAACCCTAATAATCATGATTGAATCAACAAAACCATAAACTTTTCCTCGCTAGCAACCTAAAAAATCATTCAAAGTTTCCCTTGCTAATATATAACTACCTTAAAAACTTTTTCTCCACCTGCTCACCACGCCGTCTCCTTTTCCAATATGATGTTTCCCAGTTGGGACTTGGGAAAGAGAAACACGACGGTGATTGCTCAAGATCGACGGCTAGCGATGGCATTCTCACCGCCTCGGTATCATGTTCGTCGCCTAACTACATGTGATCCTTCGGTGTTTGGCCCGTTGTGATGGCTTGCAATGACACACTAGAGCTCGTTGCACTAAATCTATCTTCAGAAATGAAAGGGGTTCCCATGAGCACCATCTTACCCTTCGTCCTTGCGGCCAACATCTTCATCAAAGGTGATAGAGAACCCCAAATGAATTGTGACACACTCATACAAAACCGCATTTTAGTGGTAGTCAAAATTGGTCTATAGAGGTGGGTTTTCCAATCATCTCTACTCAAGTGCCTATACAATTGTTTCTATAAATCAATTTATAGAAGCAGTTAGTGCTTTGATTGCTTCTAGAAATCCACTTATAAAGATGGTTGGTAATAACATGGCCTACTTCTAAAAAAATCTTTCAAAAAACAAAAAATGATCATAAAAATCCTGCTAGGGAGGCTGCCACGTCTAAAGAAATTTAAACATATTTGTGGCACCCTAAATGATTTTAAAGAAAAATGTCATCAACTATAAAGTTATTGTAGACCTCCTCAAACGCTTTACAACTTTAATATAACGGTCACCTTCATCCAACTACAATTTGAGCACTAACATGCTTTACATTATTGTAGATCTTCTCAAGCTCTACAATTTTATTATGTCCTTTTGTTGCACTAACACTAACCAGCTTTATAATATTTTTATACAAACGATTTTAACACCAACCGCTTCTTGAAATAGATTAGCGGCAGCTACAAACATCGATCGATCACCTATATAAACTGTAAATTGATTTTGGATACGGATAATCTTTGAAATCATGTTTAGAAAATGGTTTTTAATGAACCCCTTTTCGAAGTAAGAGGGTCCAAGAGACATCTGTCAGGATAAAGACTCCAACATTAAGGTACACCTTGTGGCCCTGTGCTAGCTAGCTCTGTGCTCGAGAATGTTCACAATGATCCTCTACCTGTCTACCTGTTGATGGTTGAGCGAAGCGATACGTCTCTATCATGGATGTCCATGATAGCATCCATTGCCTAGAGTTGGTGGTGGTGTGCTTCATCCCTCCTGCTACGAGGATTTCTGTTTGGGGTTCCCTATCTTGTCTCCGAAGGCGGCCACAATGTTGTTGCCCTGGCCGATGAAGCACCTGTCGGTCACGAGTGGGCCGCTCAACATAACCATTCACCATTTATACTTCTTTGGTTTCCTAATCCTAAAAAATAGACTAAACTTTAGATTAGGTTTGGTAACTCATGTACTCCGACGCGGTGGACTGGTGGTCCAATGAATGGTTCTAGTGCCTCAACACGTTCACTGGTTGTCAATGATATGTTGAAAACTCGATTTCTAAACACCTATACTACTAAATAGTTTCTTAAGACTTATAGTTCGTTGTCCAGAGGTAGTGTGGTTAGTATATGGCCCAATTGACTTAACCCTTTATATTCAGAGGTGGGGGAAGTAAAAGTCTTGGTCTCAAACACGTTATAAAACTCTCAATTTATTATAATTCATTGTCTCACAATAATGAATTTTTTTGCCATTGTGAAAAAATCCCACTAAACGGGTCAAGTTGAGCAAAGATGATTACCTAAAGGGAGGGAGAATCCAGCAATGAGCCCAATGGAGACTTGCAAAAAATCTCACTCCAGACTATTTATTTATATTCATGTTTTTTTTAAAAAAAATATGTGAATCACATTACAGAACACACAGGCATATCACCTACTAAAAATACGAGCACTCGTATTTAAATCTGAATAGACTAGTTTTATCACAAGAAACCCAAGTAGCTGAGCTATGCTAAGTTCATCATCTCTTTTTGTATCGTAACTCTTAGGTACACATAGTTTTTTGTGTCTTGTATTCATCACAATTTTGTTTAGATGATACCATAACTAATAGCCATAGAAATAATTCTACTTTTGGACTGTTCTTGCACTACTACACAAATGATTTCCCAAGACACTAGTCTTATATTAACCGAGGCGGATGTCCAATGCCTGTCTCAGTTTATATTTATCGAGGTGGGCATCCAGTGTGTGCCTCCGTTAATGGATTAACTGAGGTTGTAACCTTAAGACAACCACCTCGGTTAAGCGATTATTTTCCGAGACAAACATTTTAAGCAGCCGTCTCGGTAAATTCATTAACTGAGGCGAACATCTTAAGGTGTCTACCTCGGTTAATGACTACAACAAAAAATAATTCATAATTTTTTTCATATGAGCTCTTATGAAGACGAATTGTATATCAAAGTTGTAGCCCTCGACAAGATCTACAACTTTGTAATTGTTTTTTTTTTAATTGGAACTGTTTAAGGTCCCAAAATATTGCTATAAGTGCACATATTTTTAAATTTAAATTTTAAAATTATCAAACAATCTCGTATATTGACATGGTTTACACAAAAGTTATAGTTCTCAATATAATCTAGTAGTTGATTTTTTTTAAAATAAATGAAGTTGTTTAGAGTCCTAAATATGTGTTTGAAGGTTATATACGTATTTTAAATTTTAAATTTAGAATTTTTAAACGATCTCAAATATTTACATTGTTAATACCAAAGTTATAGTGGCTGACTTGAGCTACATCTTTGATATTGACAAGTTTTTGTTTTAAAATCATCTAGAGTCTCTAATATGTGTTTGAAATTTACATGTTTTGTGACAACTTTTTGATTTTTTTCAAATATCTCTGATGGAGATACATCCTATACTGAAGTTGTAGTACTTAACAAGATTTAAAACTTTGTAGTTATAAGCTTTTTCAATTGAGTTCATTTAGCAGCCCAAGTATTTAATATAGGAATACGAAATATTGATATAAAATAATAACATATTATATATAAATATAATATATGAATGAGTGTGAGGTGCAGTGGTAGAGATGTAGTAGTGTGGATCATGACTCATGAGGTTGTGGGTTTAATTCTCCTAAGTTGCAAGTTTTTTTGGTTTTTGGTTTTCTAGAGAACATTAACCGAGGCGAGCACCTTACAAACGTCTGTCTTTGTTAACCAATTAATCGAAGTGGACACCTTACAAATACTCGTCTCCGTTAATCAATTAACCGAGATGTGCAAAGTGACCGCCTCAATTTATATTTATTAACCGAGGTCTTTAAACCGAGGCGATTGCTAATTTTTTTGGTTTTCTAGAAAACATTAACTGAGGCGAGCACCTTACAAACGTTCGTCTCCGTTAACCAATTAATCGAGGTAGACATCTTACAAACGTCTGTCTCCATTAATTAATTAACCGAGACGGATAAAATGAAATAAATACTATACTGATTAAAAACCGAGGCGGTTGGAATCGTCTCGGTTAATCAGTTAATTATTTGTATTAAGTACTCCCCTCCAATTTGGTAAAAGAAGTTGTTTCGGACAGCGTCACGGTCACGTCTTATAAACTTGTGACTTATGTTAATTTATTAATATTATTGATTAATTTATAAAAGTATGTTATGTTTTTTTATTATATATATCTTTACAAAAACATTATAATATTTTAATTTATGATACTTAAATATTCATAATTTATCTTAATATAATCCAACTTTGTCCAAAACAACTTATTTTACTAAATTGGAGGGAGTATTAATTTCCCCTCTCCTCTCCCAATCCGGACAACGACCGACTAACACATTGTTGATTTGCGTTGGTAGAGCCGTGGAGCCGTGGAACGGTGGAAGGTGGTGCCAACATTAATTCAATGGACACACCACAGCTTGGGATTTGGGAGAAAGAGACTTACACAAGCTATCTTTCAGTCGTCTATCTTCACAGAATCGTACGTTTGAGCGAGTGTCATCCTAAATTCCTCGTAGTTTACTGCAAACTTGTATGTTTGATACGTACATCAGAAAATTTATTGGATAGGCTTCTTTGCTCCAAAGGAACACGCATGGGTGATTTTTTTTCCACGGTGGGCTAGGGTTTTTCTCGTATATGCATGTTTCGCACGTTTTGTCAAGAGTCCACACTCAGTACATATACATGCACGTGCTCGTCGAGGTGCTCATGTTCGTTACGTTTTAAATTCTTCGAAACCGCCGGCAGCATTCTCTGGATTCTAATTCTTTATTAAACCACCGGCATGCATGCATTTTCGGTTCAAACTCATCATCTCCAACTCTTGACGAAATTTTCTTCGATCTATACCATAAAGAAGGAACTGGTTCACGGCTTTGACTCGCCAAATGATTGAAAGCCTGGAGCTCAGGTCATGGCGGCACGTCTAGAAGAGACCCCGGCCCATTTGGGCTGCCCGCGAGGTGGGAACGGGATATTTTAGCAGGATATATTCAGAGACGACGAACCATCTGTTCTGCTTCCTGCAATCCTGCAGGCTGTGCATGACAATTTCAGCTGACAGCTGAGCATCATGTTCATGTCTATGTGGATACAGCATGGATCGAAATATTCTTTCTGAGGGTGGAGATGAAAAAACGTTGAAAGCTTCAGGTTACCCATTTTGCTGAAATCTATCTTCAGACTAGTATTTTTGTCAATGCAGAGATGGAATGGACTTTATGACCTTTGCTTGCATTGGGGGAGGTGGCTGACCTTTTCTTTCTTCCATTTACTTTGCTTGTACCAAACAACAAAACACGAAAGGGACACACAGATCGATCGGCATCCGATCCAGGGTTTTACTTTCACAAGGAAGACGATTGGACTGAGAATATAATACACTGCATAATAACAGAAAGAAAGTAGTGATACAAAAAGATGCGCATGACACTTTCTTATAAACCTAAGTGATGATACCTTTATATAAAGAAAAAAAGCACTAAGTGATGAGTTTTGAGAAAGCTACGCAGATCACTTTCGTATCCATTGATGAAGAGAGAGATAATAAAAGTTTCATGAGGATGAAACTCTTTTGCGCTATTTCAAATATGGAGGTGTTGAAAACTGTGATATAAACTAGCACTGAGATGAGCTTAGTATATCTAACGACCTAATTAAATACTAGTGCCTATATAATATTATAATGAGATAAATATGGTAGCCAAAGTTTTTCTCAAAATCTAAAAGGTCATCAAGTCATTTGTGAAGCTCTAAACGTGATCGATGTCATCTACGTGAAGGGGCTGTTTGTGTCACGTCCAACTCCAAATAAGAACCAGCTTCGTGTTAGACTTTTGTGCCGGGCCTCGTTGGCAGCTATGCACATCACATTGCCAGTTTGTTCGTTATACTGGGCTATTGTCCTACTGCCTATTAGTAGTATATTGGTTCATGCATACGTGCTCGCTTTCGTAATCCATGCGTGCCAGCCATACAAAGAGAACTAATTAACTAACTAATTGAAAAAGTCTCGCTCTCTGAGCACGAATTTCCCTGCTAGTTATTAAAGTCAAAACGGCATAGTAGTCTACTAGTAGCAATTTACTCCTACACAAAAAAGTCAAGACCGATACCTGGAAATAAATCAGTCCTGCTTTTAGCTTGCACGCGGAGTTCATCAAACAGATGGATGTCTGAGATGCTGGGATGACTGAGACGACGACCGGCGGAGGAACGCCGGCCGGTCGATCAGATCAGGAACTCGCAAGAGGACATTCCTGCTGTTGGTGTCACAGTGTCGCAGACGTGCCCGCCGTGCATACACGCCCGATCGGATCATCGTCATCACACGTCGAAAAGAGAACATCTCTTTGTGAAAGACGCAAGCGAACATTTTAGTTTGTGGCTGTTAAGGGTTGGTGTCATGCACACACAGCAGTGTCTCGATCAGTCGTGTACTAAAACCGTGCATATACATACAAGCCTCTAGCCAGGAGCTATACTTACGTACGTACGTACAGACAGACATGCATGTATTGGAGTAGTACTAAGTTTTACGTACATGCATGCGTGCATATGGCTGAGCAACTCTTTGCCGAAAATATACAGCACGGTCTGGTTGTTGAAGCACAACGGCTGGTCTCTGTGTACGTGTGGATACGTCAATACAGCATGCATGCTCCGGTAGTCTGAATGTCTGATGTCTGATACATGCATGCCCTCGCTCCGTTGATAAAAAAGTGCATACTCCTATATAGTATTACTAGTTACTACACACTATACCCGATTGAACAACAAGCAAGGGCCATTTATATGCGTACTGTATATAGTAGGTTCGTTATTGTATACCCACGCGTTGGTTATTATATTGCTCTAGTCAAATTGATCACCTCAACCTTCAATAGTACTAGATCGATTAGGTGTGCCAAATAATCTAAACTAGCTCTAACTACTAGTCTACACGCTGCTACGCACCCAAAAGGAAAAGGGTCGTTCCTGTAAGCTAGCCCCAGCAGCATCTCTCGAACCTCCATGCATGCTGCCGTTCGTTGAAAACTTGGGCATTGGCTTCCTTGACGCTTTAATTTAGCCTTAGCTGTATGTAGCTTCCAGGTGAATGTGCATGCATGCTGGCTTAATAATCTAATAATCTAAGCTAGCAAGTAGCAACGCACGCCAAACCCAAATGTCGCCGTCGTGCCAGCAGTTCCCGGTGAATTGATGAAAATTCAAATTCAAGCCTAGCTACTACGTACGAGTAGTAGCTAGCTCTGACGACGTCGTCGGTCGTCACACGCTCGCGCCAACGCGGCGCGAGTGAGGCCGAGGGCGGCCACGTACGCCAATCAACTCACGCTAACGTAACGGGAGAACAAAGGAGGAGGGCGCGTTTCAGGTAAGGGGGGCTCACGCTGTACGCGCGCGGCTTCTTCTGGAGCCGCACCACCCGTGTGTATTCGTCGCCGGCGAAAAAACGTACTACGTGAACAAGTTGGTAAGCTTAGCTAGCCAAGACCACCAAGACAATCATTCGAAGTTATCGACCGGACCGGGCGTAGTTTAAGGCACTGACGACGAGTGACGACTGGTCAGGTGGCAAGCATGCCGTCGTCGCCGTTGCATTGCCAGCGCGCTCGCTCTATAAATACCTGCGAAGTCCGAGGCAGATGAGCATCCAATTCACCAGCAACTCACGGAGCTGAGATCGATCACATTGCAGAAGCTACTACTCAGCCTTTGCATCCTCTCGCTCTGCTAGCTAATTAAACACACACGTTGCTCAAACTGACAGAGCGCGCACTACCACATCGTCGTCGTCATACACAAGATCGACACAAGATCAGAGAGCTGAGGTCTAGCTCGCTATCTGCTGCATGCCCCTTCGGCAACGTCCGACGATGGGCGGCGGCGGTGCAGCTAAGATGCCGGCAGCAGGCCGGTTCAGCTGGTTACTGCTAGGCGTGGTGTTAGCGTTTGGAGCTGCAGCTAGCCCGGCCCAGGCCTCCAGGAATACTCACTACTACTTCGTTGTAAGTTGATCCATACGACCATACATCTCCCGTTTCAGCTTATATTTTACCAGGTTTAATTTCTTCAGAGATGCAGGCAGTTGCTTGAGTACGTAGTACTTGCGGGCACTTCCAAATCAACATTTTTTTTTTTGAAAGAAAAGGCTAATCAACGGTCGTTTGTACATGTTCTCGTTTTAAAATATCTAGCTAATAAGGTTATGTTTGGTTTCCCATAGAGAGTAGCTATATCTTCTAATAATATAATAAATTTCTCCTTTAATTTGGAATAATTAATCTAAACATGCATGCATATATGTGATGGTGGACTAGATAGTTATTAGTTGGAACTCTACATAACAACCATCTCACTAGCTGAACTAAATTAGATTATAACTATTTACTATCATGTAATGGATCCAAATAAACAGGCCCTAGGCTAGGTCGATGTGTGATGATTGCATGCCTTCTCAGATCATTTGCCTATGATAATTGACTTCTTACTTGCTTGTCTAGAAACACAAGTTATATACTCCCTCCATTCCAAATTATAAGACGTTCCAAGAATCTTGGAGAGTCAAAGTTTTTCACTTTGACCAAAATTATAGAGAAAAATATAAAGATTTATACCATCAAATATACATATTATGGAAATATAACTAATGGAGAATCTAATTGCACTTAGTTGATATCATAAATATTATTATCTTATTATATAATTTGGTCAAAGTTGAAAAACTTTGACTCTCCAAGATTCTTGGAATGTCTTATAATTTGGGATGGAGGGAGTACATATCTTGCTAAGCATAGAAATTACGGAAGCCACAATTTTCCCATTTCTTTCTCTGATGTGAATGCATGCTGAACATCGTCGTCGCTTGAGAAAAAAACTAGCAACGATGTGACACATCTTATTATTAACTGCTTGCTAATCTTTTCCATTCCAGCATGCAGCATCGTCTTATCGAAATTAGCCTCTTTGCTAGTTATATCCAAGCTCCTGTTGACGCCCACTGCTATACGTGATAGCTACTGTACACACCATTTGCATTATGCATGCTTTGATGAGTATTATATTAATAAACAAGACAAAAGGACTAACGGCATCGATCGGTGTGTGATATATATTTTTTGCAGATAAAGGAGACCAAGGTCACCCGGCTCTGCCACGAGAAGACCATCCTGGCCGTGAACGGGCAGTTCCCCGGGCCGACCATCTACGCACGCAAGGACGATGTGGTCATCGTCAACGTGTACAACCAGGGTAACAAGAACATCACACTTCACTGGCACGGCGTGGACCAGCCCCGGAACCATGTCCGGGCCGGAGTACATCACGCAGTGCCCCATCCAGCCCGGCGCCAACTTCACATACAAGATCATCTTCACCGAGGAGGAGGGCACGCTGTGGTGGCACGCGCACAGCGACTTCGACCGCGCCACCGTGCATGGCGCCATCGTCATCCACCCCAAGCGTGGCACCGTCTACCCCTACACAAAGCCGCACAAGGAGATGCCTATCATCCTCGGCGAGTGGTGGAATGCAGACGTGGAGCAAATTCTCTTGGAGTCCCAGCGGACCGGTGGCGATGTCAATATTTCCGACGCCAACACCATCAACGGCCAGCCCGGCGACTTCGCCCCCTGCTCCAAGAACGACACCTTCAAGATGTTGGTGGAGCATGGCAAGACGTACCTACTCCGGGTTATCAATGCGGGGCTCACCAATGAGATGTTCTTCGCCATCGCCGGGCACCGCCTCACGGTGGTCGGCACTGACGGCCGCTACCTCAAGCCCTTCACCGTCGACTACATCATGATCTCTCCCGGACAGACCATGAACATGCTCCTCGAGGCCAACCGCGCCACCAACGGCTCAGGCGACAACAGCCGCTACTACATGGCTGCGAGGCCGTTCTTCACCAACACTGGACTCCCGTTCGATAGTAAAAACACCACGGCCATTCTAGAGTACATGGACGCGCCACCATCAGCGGGGCCACCAGACTCCCCCAACCTGCCGGCCATCAACGACACCGCAGCGGCGACAGCGTACACGGTGCAGCTCCGATCCCTGGTCACCAAGGAGCACACGATCGATGTGCCAATGGAGGTCGACGAGCACATGCTCGTGACGATCTCCGTCAATACACTCCCCTGTGGAGCCAACGCAACGTGTGCCGCCCCCAATGGCAACCGCCTCGCGGCGAGCCTGAACAACGTTAGCTTCATGACTCCAACCGTTGACATCCTCGACGCTTACTACGACTCCATAAGCGGTGTGTACGAGCCGGACTTCCCCAACAAGCCGCCTTTCTTCTTCAACTTCACTCGCCCTTCGCAACCCACCCCCTGGAGTTTTCGGCTCACGAAGCAGGGCACCAAAGTGAAGGTGGTGGAGTACGGCACCGTGGTGGAGGTGGTGTTCCAGGACACGGCCATCCTAGGCGTCGAGAGCCACCCCATGCACCTGCACGGCTTTAGCTTCTACGTTGTGGGCAGAGGCTTCGGTAACTTCGACAAGGACAAAGACCCAGCCACGTACAACCTGGTCGACCCGCCGTATCAGAACACCGTCTCCGTGCCCACCGGCGGCTGGGCTGCAATGCGCTTCCGCGCAGCAAATCCTGGTGAGTATTTGCTAAATTTGAGTATGTTGTTGTTATTATATATGGTTATTTATCTTACGTTGTAATGTTTGTTTCTTTGCTTGTTTATTAGGTGTGTGGTTTATGCATTGCCACTTTGATCGTCACACGGTGTGGGGCATGGACACTGTATTCATTGTGAAAAATGGCAAGACCCCAGAGGCTCAAATGATGCCACGTCCTCCTAACATGCCCAAGTGCTAAGGATCGAAACATGGGCATGGGCCATGGCTGCGGTTTGCATGCGAGACAATCCAGCAAAAATAACTAATATCAGTTGATTAGTTCATTTAATTATTTATGGTACAGATTTTTAGTAGAGTTGTCCTTTGAATAAAATGGTGAGTCAAGATGTAATTAGTATGGTTTCTGCTCATTTCTTTTTCATTTGGTCGGAAGAGAAAGATATATTTGTTGTATTCATTATTTATGTTGTTCTACTCCTGGTTCCAGCTATATAAAGTGTAATTAAACAATGTATGTTACTGAGCTACATTTTCTGTATCCCTAAGTATTCAATATAAATGTGTGCTTCACGTATGTATTCATTTATTTTTTTGCCATGATAAGACCATGATCATCCACTACTACAGAAATGAGCTTTAGCCCCGGTCGGTAAGGGCCTTTAGCCCCGGTTGCCGAGCCGGGACTAAAGGCTCCCCCTTTAGTCCCGGCTCCGGGCACCGGGGCTAAAGCCCCCCCCCTTTAGTCCCGGTTGGTGATACCAGCCGGGACTAAAGGGTGCTGCCAGCGGTGCCCCGCAGCAGCACCCTTTAGTCCCGGCTGGTATCACCAGCCGGACTAAAGGGTCCCTGGTTTTTTCCTTTTATTTTCATTTCAGTTCTGTTTTAGTTTTGTTTATTTATTTAATAGGTTTTCTAATATGTATTTTTTGCTGCTAATATATATAATTTATATATATTAGCAGCATAACACAATAAGCTTATTGCATGCATATATAATTGAACTATAGAACTACATATATATATATATAAATATGTATATATAAAATTACAAGCAATATATATACATGTAGAAGTTGTCCAAATATCTATCTACACAAGTTGTACTCCAAAGTTAGTACTATAAACCTATTACAAGTTGTACTCCATCTAAATATCTACAGGGCATACAAAATGATCATCATTGTTTGGAATCAACGGGTCGTCGGTATTATAGTAGAACTCGCCGTTTGGACTTATGACTTGTTCCCGAAGAAATCCTGCTATTGTCTCTTGTATTGCTTTCAATTGGTCTTGTAGCATCACTTTTTGCTTCAACCAGTCAGTCTTCAATTTGAATTAGAGAAGATATTAGTAATATCTATATTATCAATATTAAGTCTATAAAAAATGAAAAGAAACATGTTACGTACTTTGATGATTTCTTCAGGAATTTCTATTTGATTCTATCATCATGTACTCGCAAACATAGAATCCACATAAGTTGGTACCCTGTTTTTGTCTCAAAATCCACTGTAGAATGAAAAGATTTATCTCGTAATAAAGATATGATATATGACATGATATAATAAAGATACACGTACATTGACGAAGGTGTAAACTTACTGGTAGTCGTGGCTTTATTGTAAGTGGCGCCTTACACTGACTCATATGTTCCCGAGCAATGAATTTTTCCCAAACCCTAATCCGGCCAATGAAACATTTATAGTTGGATCATTATTTATTAATTAGTATATATATACAAGCTTAGTCTCTACTTTAAGCATGGAAGCTAGGGATCGAAAAATTACCTTTGGAGGATGTCTATCATATCTTGGTAATCTTCTTGCGGTTTGCTCAACGAGTCATAGATTAACACATTGCTGTGTTTGAGATCGATGACCATCAGTATCCAGTAAAGCTGTTCATACACATGATTCATATATATAGATTATTAGGGTTAAGTAAAATAAATGTGCATATACTTATTATTAACTATATATGTCTCTCACGCACTTAAAGTTGTATGGGAGAGTATTTTTTCTCTATCTTTTTGGTTCACGAAGAACCTCATGAGATTCGTACACGACTCATCGCTCCAAGTCGCTGAAGGGTTTGGAGCCTTGAAAACCACATATGGATCAACAAACCCAACAGAATTGTCATGTTTGTCTCTGAGCTGAGTCATCTGATACCTGCAATATCGAGTCGATCCACAAGTACGTGTGTAAGAATACTACATACTATATACATATACTAGAGAGTTCAATGAAAACTATAAAAGAAACACTTACAAACAATAGCAGCTAAGGAGCGATTTGTCCAGTGCGTCCATATGGCATAGCTGGTGTAATTCCTCCATCTGGACTAAGATTAGGTCATCGCCACGGAAGTAGTGATGGTTCCGAATTCGGACAGAAATCCAATTTATATCACCGTCTTTAGAAGCCTCCATGCACCATTTGTTGATTGCAAACATCTGCGTACCAAGTACATGCAAGTGATTGGGGTTCATTAGACTCCTGCCCGGTGCAAAATTTCTCCTCCATTCATCAACTACTTCCGCTCTTGGAAACTCCAGCCCAGTAGCAATATTTTGAATCGTCTCGTATGGGAGACCGCTGTCAATGAAAAAAATTTCCATTGAGTCCATCTCAGACAAAGTGGTCTCTCCAGATTTTCTCTGTACTCTGCCCATGTTTGAACCATACTGATTTTGCACAATAACGGGGACAGAGGTCTTGATGTTTCCCCGAGCTGTGGAACACTCTTTCCCACTTTCTTCGTGCTTGATTGCTGTTCTTTTGCAGACTTGATTAGAGAGCGTTCGTAGTCTGATTTTCGCGGAGCCTTTCGGGCTTCACGCATCTTGATACCATGCTGGTCCACCCTTTTCCTTAACTCCTGTGGGTTTAACAGGAGGTAAGGCTTCTCTGGGTTTCTCTTCGCTTTAGCCGCGGCCGTTGATTCATCTAAAAAATTTTTCACATCTTTTTTCACCGAAATTTGTAACTCCTCATCAGTCATTTCATAAGCTAATTTCTCGTGTGCTTTTTTTCCTGATGCAGGAGCCTTCTTTTTTGGAGGTGGGGCCTTCGGTTCCGTGGCAGCGGACCGCTTCTTAGGGCCACGCGGTGGAGGCAGGGGTGTTGGAGCCCGCGGTGGAGGAGACGGTGGGGCCGGTGGCGGTGTTGGAGCCCGCGGTGGAGGAGATGGTGGGGCCGGTGGCGGCGTTGGAGCCCGCGGTGGAGGAGATGGTGGGGCCGGTGGCGGTGTTGGAGCCCGTGGTGGACGAGATGGGGTTGTAGCCGTGTCCTCCAACACATCGTCACCGCCCGCAGCACTATGATGCACTGGGGAATAATGACGAACTGGACTATAGTTCCTGCTACGCAAAACAACGAATGATGTGAGCATCCAATTAATATATACATATAGGAAGTTATTGTAATAAAAATTGTTTCTCGTTCACGCGCACTACCTATGGTGAGGATCTTGATCAGTAGGAGGAGGTTGCGGCGGTGACACTCCAGGAATAATAATAAAGCGCTTGCGCCAGCAAATAAATGTCTTCTCCGCTTCACCTAAAGTCTTCTCCCCATCTCCCCCTTCGATTTCCATGCCACGCTGCCACAGCACCGTCCTGTCTCACCCTATCCACCGAGACGCTAGCGTATCCGGCTGGCACGGGCTGACCATGGATTCTTGGTGTTCTTGTGCGGTCGACAGGTTTACAACACCAACAGCCACCTTTTGGTGGCATTTCCATCTGGAATGTGCAGCTCACAAGTAGTAAAAGGTTCTTTAACGTCATCCACGGGGAAGCGTAGCTTGGAGTCATCTTGAATGGTTGGTACTTCTGTGGAGGCGCAGCTACTTTTCAACTGTCCTGGGGGGCTGATGTTCACTTGAGGTTGTTGTGATGATGTACCTGCAGCTTGCCCACTCGTCATTTGACTAAGTGCCGCTTGCACTTGCCTTTTTATTTCCTTGCTGCATCCATTCTTCACGAGATTTCTCACGCTCTTGTGTTTCAAGAACATACTCCTCCAACTTGTAGAGCCGCTCTGCCTCCTCGTCCTTCTTCCTCTGGCGGCTTCTGTAACTTTGTCGATCTGCTTCGAATGAATGCAGCCAGGAAACGGCCCCAAAGCCTCTCGTACGCCCACCGTGCTCAGGATTCTCCAGCGCGTACGTGAGTTCATCCTTCTCTCTGTTGGGCTTGAACTCCCCAGCCAACACCGCACTTCGTGCTTGAACTAGCCTCTGTGCTGCTCTTGAAATTTGTGGGCCCCAATCAAGCTCCCCGTCATTAGGGTTTATGGTTCCCCCATGAGCGTAGAACCAATTCCTGGACCGTTCACTCCAATTTCTTCTTAATGTCTCTGGGACTACCCCCTCGCAAGCATCTCCTGTTCCTCTCTCTCCCACTTTGGAAGGGCAGTCTTATAGCCACCTGATCCTAAATGATGGTGGTATTTCTTCTGAGCTGCATTCTCTTTATTAACTCTGATACGAGCCTCACTCTCTTGTGATCTTTTATACTGTACAAATGCATCCCAATCGGGCCTTATCTTCAAATACGCTGGAGAGTTGAAATCTGGTGTCTCATTCTTCAGCACAAAGTTATGGTACAATTTCTTCTTCCAGTCCTGAAAAAGTGTGGCCATCTTCTTCATTGTCCACTCCCGAATTCGCCTCTGCAACTCCTCATTCGTGTCGAACGAGAAATGAGCTTGGACGTCTTCCCAGACTAGCTGCTTGTCACGATTGGAGACATAACTGATCTCGGGAGCACTTCGCTTCTCTTTCCATTCACGGGCACTTATCGGAATCCATCTCTCACAAGGAACCCACAGTGGAAGACATATTTCTGTGCATGGGGTCCTAGTGGTTGGCCTGTAGCCATATCGAATTCGGAGATTACATAACGGCCCTTCAACGGCCTCTTTGGCCCTCGTTTTGGTATGCTCCGCCCCGCCGCAGACGTTGATCCAGAGGGCTACATATAGGTAAAGACACGAAGATGAAACCCTAATACAAGTTAAAATAAAACCTAATCAAGTAGTAAATGTAAGCCCTAACATGACATATTGTACATATACCTCGCCTGTATTGCCTTCTTCCATCTCAACTTGTTGTTCACGGGGATTTCCATCATGCATGGTCATGTCTTCGTAATTCAATAAGTATTGACTCCCGTCATCGCCGCCGGCGATGATATTCATCATTTCCTCCTCCATGTTCTCATTTGGGTCGGCCATTTCTGCGAATATTAATATATATATATATCATGATTGAACACTTAGAGGAGCTTTATACATGTATGTATGTGAAACCAAAACCGAAACCCTAAAATAACATATGTTTAGGGTTAGGGTTTAGGGGTTTAGGGTTTATGGGGTTTAGGGTTAGGGGTTTAGGGTTTAGGGTTATGGGGTTTAGGGTTTATGGGGTTTAGGTTTAGGGTTTATGGGGTTTAGGGTTAGGGTTTAGGGGTTTAGGGTTTATGGGGTTTAGGGTTTAGAGGTTAGGGTTTAGGGTTTAGGGTTTATGGTTTAGGGTTTATGGGTTTTGGGGTTTAGGGTTAGGGGTTTAGGGTTTAGGGTTTAGGGTTTATGGGTTTAGGGTTTAGGGTTTGTTTTAGGGTTTATTTTTTTAGTTTTTTGGTTTTTGGGTTTTAGGGTTTAGGTTTTTTTTTTTTTTTTTTTTTAGGGTTTTTGGGGTTTAGGGTTTTAGGGTTTAGGGTTTATGGGTTTTATGGTTTAGGGTTTTTCTTTTTATTAGGTTTTGTTTTAGGGTTTGGTTAGGGTTTAGGGTTTAGGGTTTAGGGTTAGGGTTTAGGGTTTCGGGTTTTAGGTGACATGTAATCGCAAACATTAAAAATAACATATATTCGTAAAGAGGCTGATTGTGTGATTTTGTATGGCATTCCAACATGACACATGATTTTTATGAACATATATTTCCAAGTTGAAATACATGTTTAAACATATCTACATGTTTTTCTAAAGCATTCCAACATGATTTTCCTTGTCACGTAATTTACACACCGTGAACGAGGACGACAACGACGGATGGCGGCGAGGATGACGACGGTGAGGATGACGGTGACGGCGACGAGTTCGGTGGAGCGGACACCAGAACTACAGGTCGACACGATCAATATATAGGTTTTATAAATATATATATATCGATATATACGATTTTTCATTTTCTATAAATATATATATCTATTCATATTCATTATCTATATATATATATTCATATTCATTATCTATAAATATATAAGTTTTCTTTTTCTATAAATATACTCCCTCCGTATCCTATTTAGAAGTCGTTTGGAAAAGGGTTCGGTCAAACATTGGGAATATAAATCATGAATAACTTTTAAATTATTGAGTTTATAGATATAAAAATCATATAGATCTATTTCTATTTGCGATACGGAGTAGTATATCTATTTCTATTCATTTTATATATATCATTTATTTTTTAAAATATATATCTATTTATATATCTATGAATTTAACTTTATCTATGTATATATATATATTATTTTCTATGTATATATATCATTTTTGTTTCTTTATTTTCTTTTTTACACTAACACTGCACACACACACCACGCACACACACACTGCTCGACGCGACGGCGCAGCGAGGACGGAGGCCGGCCGGCGTGGACAAACGACGGCGAGGAGGACGAGGGAGGCCGACGGCGCGCGCAGCCGGCGTGGAGGGAGGCTCGACGGCGACGAGGACGGAGGACGGAGGACGGCGACGAGCTCGACGACGGCGCGCAAGGTGCTCGGCGGAGGGAGGCTGAGGGCGCGCAGCGAGGACGACGGCGAGGGAGGCCGAGGGCGGCGCGGAGCTCGACGGACGGACACGGCGGGCGCGAGGGAGCGGCGAGGACAACGGCGATGAAGAGGCCGAGGGCAATGCGGACAGAGGCGGCGGTGAAGTCTGAGCGTCGATCTGGGGAGGTGGTGAGGCACTGTGCCCTATATACGCGGGGCGGGGGGGGGGGGGCTTTAGTCCCGGGCCGTGTTACGCACCGGGACTAAAGGGTCTTTAGTCCCGGTGCGTAACACGGCCCGGGACTAAAGGTTGGACCTTTAGTCCCGGGCGGTCTTACGCACTGGGACTAAAGGGTCCTTTAGTCCCGGGTGGTGCCACCGCCCGGGACTAAAGGGTCCTTTCCCGCCACAGTTTGGTTTTTAGTATTTTGGGTTTTGTTTAAGTTTTCACTATATAAATATGTTGTAATTCTTGTTAATTGCATAGTAAATTGAATAGTATGCATAAAATTACTTAAAATAACAGTTATATTTCCTTTGACCTCATTGTATAGTAGAAAATTTTGTAGCATAAATTCTTTTCTTTTTTATAATAACGAATATAAATATAAATAACCATTCATATTTTGTTAATGCAAAAAATAATGTTAAATTTAAATTTAAAAAATTGTTGGCTTTCAATAGAAGATTTATTTTACATTATTTGAACGTTAATCTTTTGTTTATAACCTAAAAAATCATTGTCCAATTTCATTCTACCCGACAGATGCAGTAGTTTTAGATTTTTAAATTTAGTTTTCTTTGTAAATATATCTTAAATCTTTCTAATTAACAGAAAATTAAATATTTGATATACTCTCTTTTAAAGATTAGTATGAGATCCTTTTTGCTTTAGTTTACAGAAGAAAATGCTATATTCTAGTATCTTTTTAATTTGATTTTTTTAAATATTAAATATAAATGTTACTAATATTTATAATTTTGTATATACTTTTTCTTCTTACATGTATTTTGATGATTCACATCTAGAGGAGCACATAAATGAATGATCACTACGAAATATATATATAATTCATCATCAAATAAATGAAGTATTAACTAATTAATTATAACATAATATCTTTACAACCCACTATTTGGCGGGCACAACTGTGAACCTTCTTGACATATGTCCCTTGGTTATGATCATTCCTTAACCATGGAGTTCCTCATTGTTTGCCAAAATGCTTGGGTCTTTGTTCACTTTGAATGGCAGAATTCGGTCATCCCTTTCATAATCACCTGACATGTCTGACTTGTCCTCAATTCCGACAATGTTTCTTTTCCCTGAAAGAACTATGTGGCGCTTGGGCTCGTTGACGATCGACTTGTTATCATTTTCTCTCTTTGGTTTTGTAGACATGTCATTCACGTAGAATACCTGACTCACATCTGCGGCAAGGACAAATGGTTCATCATTGTACCCAATATTGTTGAGGTCTACTGATGTCATCCCATAGTCCTTGTCGACTGTTACCCCACCTCCGGTCATCTTGACCCATTTACACCGGAACAAAGGGACTTTAAAATTAGGTGCGTAGTCTAGTTCCCATATGTCATGTATGCGGCCATAATATGTTTGTTTGTTCCCATTTGGATCCGTGGCATCCACGCGTACACCACTGTTTTGGTTGGTGCTCCTTTGTCTTGGGCTACTGTGTAAAATATATTCCCATTGATCTCGTACCCTTTGTACGTGCTGATATGCCACGATGGTTGTCTGGCCAACAAATAAAGCTGCTCATCTATGTTGTCATCACCCTGACATTGTTTTCGCAACCAATCGCCGAAGGTTTGCATGTGCTGACGTGTAATCCAAGCTTCACTCTTCCCAGGCCACTCGGATCGAAGGAAATCCTTATGTACCTCGATATATGGATCGACCAATGAGGAGTTCTGTAGAACTGTGTAGTGTGCTTTATCGAAGTAATCGTCTCCTGTACCGATATATGTTTTCTTTCCTAGTGTTCCCTTGCCACTGAGTCTGCCCTCGTGTCGCGATTCAGGAACGCCAATCGGGTCAAGGTCTGGAATAAAGTCCACACAAAACTCTATGACCTCCTCTGTTCCGTAGCCCTGGGCGATGCTTCCTTCAGGCCGAGAACGGTTATGAACATATTTCTTCAGGACACTCATGAACCTCTCGAATGGGAACATGGTGTGTAGGAACACAGGACCGAGAATAATGATCTCCTTGACCAGGTGAACTAGGAGGTGTGTCATGATATCAAAGAAGGATGGAGGGAACACCAACTCAAAGCTGACGAGACATTGAACGACATCATTCTGCAAAGTAGAAAGTTCCTCTGGATTGATTGCCTTCTGTGAAATTGAATTGAGGAATGCACATAGCTTCACGGTGGCTAGACGTACATGTGGAGGTAGAATTCCTCTTAGAGCAACAGGAAGCAATTGGGTCATAAGCACATGGCAGTCATGAGACTTCAAGTTTTGGAACTTCTTCTCTGGCACATTAATTATTCTCTTTATATTGGAGGAGAATCCAGATGGGACCTTGATGCTGTTAAGGCATTCAAACATGCTTTCCTTTTCTTCTCTGCTAAGAGTGTAGCTAGCAGGGCTTAAGTACTGGCGCCCGTCATCTGTCTTCTCTGGATGCAGTTGTCTCGTTCTTTCATGCGCTGCAAGTCCTGTCGTGCTTCAAGTGAATCCTTAGGCTTTCCGTAGACACCCATGAATCCAAGCAGGTTCACACAAAGGTTCTTTGTCAGGTGCATCACGTCGATCGCATGGCGGACCTCTAGGACATGCCAGTAGGGTAGCTCCCAGAATATGGACTTCTTCTTCCACATGGGTGCGTGTCCCAAAGCGTCTTTGGGAACAGGTTCGCTGCCGCCCCTTTCCAAATACTACTTTCGTATCCTTCACCATTTCGAGTACATCATCTCCGGTTCGGTTACGAGGCTTGGTTTGGTGGTCTGCCTTACCTTTAAAAATGTTTGCCTTTTTTCTTACTGGGTGGCCCATGGGAAGAAACCGACGGTGCCCAACGTACACGACCTTCCGACACTTTTTCAAAAATAAACTATCAAGGTCTTCGAAACAGTGTGTGCATGCATTATATCCTTTGTTTGTCTGACCTGAAAGATTACTTAGAGCCGGCCAATCATTGATTGTTACGAACAATAATGCTCGCAGGTCAAAGTGTTCCTGTTTGTACTCATCCCACACGCGTACGTCTGGTTTGCTCCATAGAAGTAGAAGTTCCTCAACTAATGGCCCTAGATAGACATCGATGTCGTTGCCAGGTTGCTTCGGCCCTTGGATGAGCAACGACATCATAATGAACTTTCGCTTCATGCATAACCACGGAGGAAGGTTGTAGATACATAGAGTAACTGGCCAAGTGCTATGACTACTGCTTTGCTCCCCAAAAGGATTAAAGTCATCCGTACTTAAAGCGAACCTCAAGTTTCTAGCCTCATCTGCAAACTCTGGGAATTCTCTGTCTATCGCTCTCCACTGGGATCCATCAGCTGGGTGCCTCAGCATATTGTCTACCTTACGGTCTTCTTTATGCCACCGCAATAACTTTGCATTGTCTTTATTTCTGAACAGGCGTTTAAGCGTGGTATTATAGGAGCATACCACATAACCTTGGCAGAGATTTTCTTCCTGCTGGGACGTTCTTCACCCTCTACGTCACCAGGATCATCTCGCCTTATCTTGTACCGCGATGCTTCACATACCGGGCATGCATCCAAATTCTCGTATTCCTCCCCACGGTACAGGATGCAGTCATTAGGACATGCGTGTATCTGCTGGATTTCTAATCCCAAAGGGCAGACGACCTGTTTTGCTTCGTACGTAGTGGTGGGCAATTCATTCGCTTTCGGAAGCATCTTTTTATTATCTTCAATAACTGCCCAAATGCCTTGTCGGATGTACCATTCTGTGTCTTCCATTGCAGCAGTTCCAGTGTAGTACCCAGCTTTTTTTGGCCATCTTCAGCGATGGGATATAGCAATTTCCTATGATCCTCTAGCATGCGCTCGAACTTGACCTTCTCCTTGTCACTTTCACATTCTCTTTGTGCATACGAATGGCATCACCTAGAGCATCAACATCAGCTGCCACATCTTCTTCACCATCTCCGCCCACTGCATCGTCGTCAAAGGCACCGAACTGAGCAATAATATCGGCGTGGGCCAATTCTTCTTCACCTTCTTCACCATCATCCATTACAACCCCCTTTCTCCATGCTTCGTCCAACAAATATAGTTTGTTACGAAACCCGACTTCAACAAATGCGTATGAAGAGTCAACAAATGCGTATGAAGAGTCCTTGAGCATGAATATTCCTTAAATTCTTACAACGGCGCATGGGCAGCACATGAAACCATCCTGCTTGTTTGCCTCAGCCACACCTAAGAAATAGTGCACGCCAGCAATGAACTCTTTAGAGCGGCGATCGACATTATACATCCAATTGCGTGACAACATCTGCATTAAATATTACAACCATGCACTTAGTAGTTTCTCATGTTATTGCACAACACTCAAGACATCACATGATTGATTAATTCAAGCAAGCTTGACTACAACGAAGACTATCGCAGCTAGCACTAAAAAACTAAAAATAAAATGCACTTAAGCAACATAATTAGTTCGCGTCCGATCCCAGCTAAAATAGACAGATCATTCGCTTCATCAGCATGGATGGGCTGCTGCCGCTGACTCACTGCCTCATCACCTTCAGCGGCAACCTCCTGTGCAACAGAATTTCGTACGTGCTGAACGTACTCTTCCTCCCAGTACCAACCTTTACATCCGCCGGTGCCCTCCCACTGCAATTAGAACAAAGAATAAGAAATTTAAACAACATCATCAAGCAAAACCGATATGAATGAACTATATTAATCAAATGCGAGAGTAAATAATAACCACCTCATGGTCCGGACATTTGTAGAATATACGACCCTTGTTGATTCCCTCTTTTTTCACTCGGTACTCCTTCACAATCTTCTGCTTACACTCGCCGCAAGCAATGAGAGGAAGATCCGGCCGCAAACGCTTCGGATCCCGATGATGCGAGGCTGAGGACCCGGTCACAGTTGCCATCTACTATATCCATGCTCATTTTTAAACTATTACATGCAAATTCCTAATTTCCTAAACAATTATAAATAAAAAAGACTCTAAATTTACCTATTTGTTTAGATAATCGAAAAATATGATATAACAATACCAATTCCACATTGTCTACTCTCTATATTTATTGTTGCAAACTATTATAAATTCCACATTTTTTAAAGAAAATAAACTAAAAAGACACTAAAATTCAATATTACTCGTCTTGCATAAGTATGAAATATAGAATGGATACTTACTAGCAGTAGAAAACTATCAAGTGATTGTGATGAACCAATTTAAACTACTCAACTCCTGTTTGTTCTTGCAAACTATATATTTTAATTAAATTCCTCTCATATTCAAAAGAAATGGTAGGAGATGAAATAGTTACCTCTAAACGCAAAGAGACGATGACGGAGTCGAAGAAGATCACCAATTGACGCCGGAGACGAAGAACAATGAAGAACAAATGAAGAAGAACAAGCAATAGCAACAGGCAAAAACAGCAAGAAGCTCACTGAAATTTGAATGTCTCTGGCTCGGGGGAGGAAGAAGTTGGCAGGTTATAAGCCGAGGAGTTTTAGTCCTGGTTTGTATAAAAAACTGGGGCTAAAAGGTGAACATTTATCCGGGGCAAGCCACAAACCGTGGCTAACTCTTTAGTCCCGGTCCGTGGCACCAACCGGGATTAAAGAGTGCCCTTTAGTCCGGTTGGTAACACGGACCGGGACTAAAGGGTCCCCGCCCCGACAGCTCTGCGCAGTAGCCGTTGGGGCAGTCCCTTTAGTCCCGGTCCGTGTTACCGACCGGGACTAAAGGGTCCATTAGTCCCGGGCGGCAAAAATACCGAGACTAAAGACGATTTTGAGAATCGGCCTATGACCCTGTTCTGTAGTAGTGATCTAGGTCCCACTTGGATCCTTAGAAATGAAATATATTCCAAAGATCAAAGTCTAGGCACAAATCCAGCTGGTCGTGTGTCTGCCTGCTAAGGATGTATTTGTGTGCTGCTACAAGTAAGTGTGACATATATTGGAGAGCACAAAGGTGGGGGTATGGGCTCCTTTTGCATTTTTCTTTGTCGGACCTTGGCATGGATTGAGAAGTGACAGGCCGACGAGCCTACCAGGCATCATATGGACTTGATGCCAAAGACTTTGGTTATATCTTTCGAGGAAAAAAAAAGAAAATTACAAATAACAATATTCTTCCACATGACAAAGAGTCAAAGACGACGAATTGTAGTGAGCATGTTGCTAGGTAAGCATGTGATGAATAAGAAAGATGGTTGTTAGGAGATCACCGAGCCAACATTGATAACACAATATTTAAAGCAGGAGCATTCAGTCAAAATATTGAGCAGGAGCATGAAGACTACTATCTCGACTTTGGGTGTAAAGTAACATTTTCCTATATCCCACACTCACATAGCTTTTGTTTGATGGTGGCTACAAATCCCATATGTGTCTTCTCCACACACGTACACACTGCTGAACACCAATCAGTACCCCAACCAACAAGACAATCTCCGGTGACGAGGCGTAAGTGATCCAGGACACACTACAACAAATCAATCAAAATGCCATGATATCTTTAGAATTAGAAATGATGGTGTATGTCCATCGTAGCAAATGCATGGACCATTGTGATTAGCCGCACACTTGATTAGGTTCAGAGATGACGGACCATTAGTTCTACTTCTTGCAAGCATGAGTGCATGACAATTTGAGCAGGGCATGTCTATGTCTCCGGATACAACATGGATTGAAAAGTTCTTTCTGAGGGGGGAGATAATTTTCTGAAAGCTTCTTTCCATGGGATTTTCAGAGTTTTATTACGTCAGTGCAGAGATGGATGGACTTATGGACCTTTGTTTGCATTGCTGGGTTTGAGATGGTTGGCCTTTTCTTTCCATGGATGGACTTTTATTTCGTTTGCCTATACTAAACAACCAAACATATTGAAAGGGACACAGAAAGCTAGCAAGATTGGCATTCAGATATCCGATCTAGCTGGCTATGGTGTTACTATCTCAAAAAGGAGACGACTGGAGCGTATTATACTATAATAACACAAAAGCAACTTACTCCCTCCGTCCATAATTGACCGTTGTTGTTGGTGTGCGTGCCATAAGTTTGACTCAATTTTATAGCAAATGTTGCACATTTATATCTCTAAATAATTTGTTTAAAAAACTAGATCTAAAGATTTTCCAACGATACTAATTATATAGAATAAATATTAATACTTTTTAATATATATTAATCAAAGATGTTTCTTGGGAAGCGAAGAAAAACGACAGTTATTTAGAGCAAGAACATAAATAGAGCCAAGTGTTTGGTTATAAGCCAAGCTATAAGAGTCAAGCTATACAACAAGTTGTCTCTTATTTGGTTTTACAGAACTTCTCTTTCTTATTTCCTCTCACAATACTTACTACTTAGGCCACTATCACCTATGGTTCCGTATCCAGCTTGGTGCTTGCATGAGAGCCAAGCTACCCTCTCTCTCATCTCTTCTCTCCTCCACATCAGCATTTGCTTGGCTATAAGCCAATTATTGTACTTGCCCTTAGAGACGGAGGGAGTATGATACAAAGACATATATGATAGTTTCTTGTATATCTAAACCTACCGGGAAAGTGGTAAGGATGAGTCTTGAGAAACTACGCATATCACTTTGGCCCGCGCAGAAGCACGCGTAGCTAGCTTTTTCTTGGTGGCATCACATTACTCGAGGTGGTAGTGACCCCACACTCCTGGGACCGGGAGGCAGCCTACTCGCGCTCACAAGCGATAGCGCCGCAGCGGCAACCTCGTAACCGTGGGCAACAACCTTCTCACACAAAGTTTGCATGCATGGCGGGTGCGACGGAGGAAGGAGGGTGGAGGGAGCAGCCATGACTGCCTCTGTAGAGAGAAAAAGCGTAAAGAGGAAGGTCACATGATGGTGAACCCTCTTGATACCATGAGAGAAGACGAACATCTATATATATATGTTCATTGGTTCTTGACAAGGTTGCATATTACATTTATATAAGATAACTAGGGACTAGAATAAACAAGCAGGTGACAAACAGGAGAGGAACCAAGGTGATGCTCAACACTATAGGCATCATACACTGGGATAGTTCCTTGACAAGCAGGAAGGACAGTAGTAGAGTTTGGCTGTTGAAGTGAGGATTCATTCATCAGAAAAAGCTTCGCCTCTCTCCAGGGCTCTCGCGCTCCGCCCGCGCCGGTGGCCACCCCGGCCCCGGCGGCCACCTGCCACGCCGCTGGTCACCCGACCACGGCGGCCACCTCATTCGCTAGCGCTGCCCAGCTCGCACGACCATTCGCCACCTCCTTTTTCTCCCCCACTCGCCGTCGTCAGGTCAGATCCCGACCCCGCGGCGGCCACACTCCGTCACCTCGATTCAGGCCGGCTCCAGCCCCCACCCTTCAAGGGGCCTCTAGAGATCCAGGCAGCATTTGCGGATCTGACGCGAGAAGAGCTTCGCTATGGAGGAGGGGTCCCCTTCGCGCCGCTCGTGGGCAGATCTGAACGAGGAAGAGCTGCCGCCGCTAGAAGAGTTCTTCGTCGCTTCCCCGGGCCTTCTCTCGGCTGCCCTCGCCCGTGGTCCTGTTGAGCGTGTAGCTCTCAGTGACTCAGAGGATAGCTCTGACTCGGACAAGCCCCCCTCGCCGCCGGCGCCCGGCAAAGGGAAAGAGGTATTGCCACCCAGCCACAGGAGGCAGAGGGCTCGTCGCCATCGCCATAGGCGTCGCCTAGAAGGTTTTATAGCTGCGGCTCGTGGGGCGTGCCCAGATGTGAGGCCTTCCGCTACCAACCGTGTCTCCCCCGCTCACCCGGCACGTGAGCATGGCCGCCCGGACAAGGAGGGTTTCTTCCGTGTCTGCAGTCGCCGCTTTGGTCGTCCCCGCTCGCCGCGGAGCCCGACATTGAAGATCCCCAAGGAGCTTGTGGGGTTGTGCTTCAAATGCCTTCAGCCCGGGCATACCAGGGCCAGATGCTCCTCCCTGCCTTGCTGCTACAATTGTGGGACCGAGGGGCATCACGTCTTCAACTGCCCGTTCCCGGAGCGCCTAGGTCTGGCGGGACTCAAGCGGCGGCGCTCCCCCCCCCCCCTCAACGGTCTGTGCCGCGGAAGGTCCCTTGTCGCCCAGGTGCCAGGGGGCGTCGCTCGACGGACACGGCCTCTCAGGGTTCCCAGTCCACAGGATGCTCGTTCTCCGTTCCAAGGGTCTGCGCGCCTCCAACGCCGCCTCCGGCACCGTCTCCCCCACCGCCTCCTCCTCCACCCCCTCAGCCTCAGCCGTGAAGCTCTGCCAGGCCTCTGGATGGTGCCCAGGCACAACCGCCACAACCGGCCGATTTTGGACCTGAGGGGGCGCTGTAGGGGGAGGGGGACCTGCTCCACGCTTCGGCGCCGTTCCAGGCTCTTCGGCCGCAGGGCACGCTGCTGCTGGTCGTTCCGAGAACGCGTCAGCTGCAGGCGGCAGAGGATGCGCTGGGACGTGCATTGGTGGCAGTTGTCGGAGGATCAAGAGCTCAAATCTCGGTGGCCATGGTGTACGCACACCTCTACAACAACTTCGAGCTGACTGTGGATGATGTTGACGTCCGTAGACACTACCTAGAAGACTTCATTGTCCGGTTCATCAGAGCTGATGACAGGGAGAGGGTACTCAGGGCAGGGCCAGGTGGTGCGCTCATGCCCCTCATCTTGCGGCCCTGGAGGAGGACATCCCTGGCAAGTGTGGGGGCGTTTCGCTTCATGGTGGTCATCGCCATTTCGCGCCTTCCCTTGCACGCGAGAAGCATTGACATTGCGCAGACGGTTCTCGGTCCAGCCTGTGCGGAGGTGGAACTCTCGCAGTTCAGGGACACGCCGGCTGAGGACGACCGTGAGTTCTTCGTCTCGGCCTGGTGCTGGCACCCAAGCTTCATTCCGAGGGACTCCATCATTTTTGTTCTGGAGCCTCTGATCCCGGGTCACCCGCGTGAGGAACACCTACCCGGGCTGCGGTACTTGGTGCGCACCAGGCTAGTGGCCTTCCAAGACTGGTCCACACCACCGGGTTCGCCTGCGTCTGGAGATGATGGAGGAGGACAGGATGGAGGGGATGGCGGCAATCAGGGGCCTACTGATGATGATGGGGGAGACGCCTTCTACGACGGCGGCGAGGTGGACGATTGGCCAACGCCGAGGCGGAACAGTGACTTTGATGACTCACCCGACAGCAACATCAATGACTACCACCCAGGTGCCTATGAGGCGGTCATGGTGGGGGAGGTGTCATGCCCGCTGGGGGGCAGAGGTCCGGCAAGGGTATGCTTCGCCCGCCTGGGCACTCCGGGAGCCGTAAAAAGGTCTAATCTAGGCTCACAGCCTGGCGCCATGACGCAGTCATCGTCAATGTCTATCCGGAGGCAGCCATCACCCCCTGCTGCGGGCACCGTGGGTGCATTTCTCAACATGGCGCCATTGCTCCTGCACGGGGGTCGGTGCTCCGCCCCTATTGTGCCGGTGCGCAGGGACTGGTGGGCCGAAGACATCCAAGCAGAATGCCACACCCCGATGTCGTGGGCGGCACGGTTGAGTGCATGCATGCAAAGCGACCCGGAAGTGCATTCGCAAGGTTCCGACTGGTGAGGGGACCTAATTCATCAGGAGTTCAGCGACTCATCATCCACATCCTCCAAAGTCCAAGATGTGGTTTCAGCCCAACAGGTCGTGATCCAGCCTTTGGCGCTAGCAAACATCAGGGAACGCTTATGTCTCCCCCTGCAGTCTCCGCTGATCAAGGGCCAGCCAAGGCTGCGGAGGCCGAGAACTCCGGCCTCCCCCCAGACGTTGCGTCGCAGTGCGCGCATCGCTTTGACCCCGAGGGAGAACAACGTGACCAGCCAGGCGCAGGTCATACTGCTCAAGAAGCTAGGGGAAATTGCATCCTCCCCCTCGGCTGGGGTTGATACCGCAAGGCTCTGCCGTGAAGCTTTCAGCCAGCCCCTGTCAGAGAGCTGCCATGAAAACATTCAGAGGCTCCTGGGAGGCAGATTCGATCCGGTGGCTCTAAACCTCAACATGTTAGGCCTAGGCGAGGATTCGCCCCGCCACTGAGGCATAAACCGCGGCTGCGCAGTTCAGTTGTTCCAGAGTTTCTCAATGTCGGCACAACACTCTTGCTTCGTCTGGAATGCCCGGGGACTAAACGATAGCGCACGAAGGAATGTGGTCCGCGAGTTCGTCTGCTTGTACCGCCCTTCAGTTGTATGTCTCCAGGAGACCAAACTTGATGATGTCCCCGCCCATGTGGCTTCTGAGTTGTTAGGCACGCCCTTCGACTATGATTTCGTGCCTGCGACAGGGGTGGCCGGGGGTATTCTTTTGGCCTGGCATCGTGTAAGTTGTGATATGTTGGCTGTGCACAAGGGTCGTTTCTTCATCGCAGCAAATCTGAGGCTCGCCGAGGCTTCTACGGCCTGGTGGTTTGTGGGGGTCTACGGGTCGCAGTCACATGAAGACAAGGTTGAGTTCATGCAGGAGCTCCTTTCCTTCAGAGGTTCGATTGTCGACCCACCCCTCATCTCCGGGGACTTCAATATGATTACACAAGCTGCGGACAAAAACAACAACCGGTTAGACCGTCGTAGCATGCGTGAGTTCAACGATTTTATTAGCACTGCTCAGCTGCAGGAGGTGGTGCTTACGGGACGCCGGTACACCTGGTCAAACGGGCAGCAGCAGCCAACATTGGTTCGGCTGGACAGGGCCTTCGGTTCGGTGGATTGGTTCGTGTCTTTTCCCTACCACCTCCTGCGCGCCCTCTCTTCAGACTGTTCCGATCATTGCCCCCTGCTCCTGCGACTTGACACGATGCCGGTGGGCAAGAGTAGGTTCAGATTTGAATCATTCTGGATCAAGCTGCCTGGCTTCCTGGACGTGGTTGCGCGGGCTTAGGAGCTCGCAATTCCAGAAGCGGATCCTCTCCGCAGGCTTGATCAGAAATTTCGCAACGTCGTGCGAGCTCTACAAAGCTGGAGGGCTACAAGCGTTGGAAGTGTCAGGATGCAGCTGGCCGTGTCACGTGAAATCATTTTTAGGCTTGATGAAGCAGAAGAGCACACAACCCTGCAACCCAGGGAGTCTGAGCTAAGAAAAGCTCTTAAGCTCAGAACGCTAGGACTCGCATCCCTAGCACGGACCATTGCACGCCAACGCTCTAGGCTGGTTTTCTTGGCAGAGGGGGACGCCAACACGCGTTTCTTTAATCTTCAGACATGCCACCGTGCAAGGAAAAAAGATCTCCTCCCTGATTGTCAATGGGGATGAGCTCACAACAATCCCATTGATTGAACAAGCGGTTTTCCAACACTTCGAGTCCTTGCTTGGGACTCCTCTGCAGCGCGACTCAAGAATCAACCTGGCAGAAATCGGTATGCCTTCAGAGTCTATGCAGGACTTGGAAGTGTTGTTCTCTGAAGAAGAGGTTAAGGCGGTGATTATGGAGTTGCCAAATGACAAGGCACCGGGTCCGGATGGGTTCACTGGCCACTTCTACAAGATAGCTTGGGACATAATTAAGGCCGACATTATGAATGATTTCTACGCCTTCTGGTCAAGAGACTTTAGAAGTTTACACCATGTCAACAATGCTTATCTCATTCTACTGCAGAAAAAGCCACAACCTACTCATCTAAAGGACTATCGCCCCATCAGTCTAATACACAGCTTCAGCAAACTTGTTACAAAATGTATGGCTAACAGGCTAGCAAAGGTAGTGGACAAACTGGTCATTCGGAACCAAAGTGCCTTCATCAAGGGACGGTGCATACAAGACAACTTTAGAATTGTCCGGCTCTCATGCAAGGCGCTTCATGCAGGGAAAATTCCAAGCGTGCTGCTGAAAATAGACATCGCCAAAGCGTTTGACTCAGTTTCATGGCCCTTCCTCTTCGAGGTCCTGCAACATATGGGGTTTGGGGAGCGCTGGATAGACTGGATCGCGATGATCTTGAGTACTGCAAGCACCAAAGTTCTGCTGAACGACATTCCAGGTAATCGCATTTGTCATGCGAGAGGTTTGCAGCAAGGGGACCCTCTCTCCCCCATGCTCTTTGTCCTGGTTATGGAGGCATTCAGCTTATGCTTCAGATGGCTCGATCAAAACAGCCTGCTTCTGCCGATGGGGCGCCTTGGAGACATACAAAGGACAAGTCTATATGCTGATGACATGGTCATGTTTGTCTCGCCTCCAGTGCATGACTTGCATGCTGTAAAGGAGGTGCTTGATATCTGGGAGCTAAATCGGGCTATATGCAAAACTCGAAAAGAGTGTAGCAACGCCATTGCACTTGTTGAGGTCTGATCTTACTGGCGATCCACCAGGTGTTGGCGTGAAGGATTGAGCCATTCCTTTCCAAATACTTGGGGATTCCGCTATCCATCTTCAAGCTCAAGAAGAGTGAGGAACAACTGATCATTGACTCTATCGCGGCAAGGGTGCCAGTATGGAGAGGGTGAAAGTCCCTGTTTGGTTTTGGATAATTGATGTCACCTAGAGTACTAACCTTGTCATGAAGTGTTTATGAGCTAGGTTGGTACATTCCAAGTACGGGAGCCAAATGATGATCATGGTATTGGTGGTGATGACCAAAAGATAGATCAAGTGCTCCACATTTGGAAGAAGAAGAGGAGAAAAACAAAATCCTATGGAGATCAAGGCAAAGGTATAAATAGGAATTTTGTTTTGGCACTCAAGACACCATAGAGGGTGTGAGTGCATTTAGGATAGATAGCCGTACTATTAAGAGGGGAATATCTCAGTGATCACGGTTATCAAGTGCCACTAGGTGGATTCATACATGCATATGCATTAGGACCTAGTGTGCTAACTCGAATCCTTTGAATATGTTTGTGAAAATGCTAACACACATGCACATGATTTGTACACTTGTTGGTGTTAGCACATTTGCAAAGGAGAAGTTGTTGGAGTTGGTTTGGATCAACACAGAGAAGAAAATGGAGTTTTCTGTGTATGGTCGGTGGTACCGACCAGGTGTCGGTCGGTGGTACCGCCCATAGGTGCTGCGTGCAGCCTTCTCTGTAATGGGGCGTTTTTGGCCTGGCGGTGGTACCGCTATTACCTCGGTACTACCGCCGGCGGTGGTACCGACCGGATGGTCGGTGGTACCGTGGCCCTGAGGAGTTCGGGAGGCTCTCTGTGTAGTTTTGAAAATGGCTTGCGGTAGTACCGCCATTACCTCGGTACTACCGCCCACGGTGGTACCGACGCAGGTCGGTAGTGGCGGTTTTTCGCGAGGCTCTCTGTGTTTTGAAAATGGCTTGTCGGTAGTACCGCCATTACCTCGGTACTACCGCCCGGTGGTACCGACGCAAGGTCGGTAGTGGTTGGTTTTTCGCAGAGCTCTCTGTTCGCGGCGATTTTTGGCCTGGCGGTAGTACCGCCATTACCTCGGTACTACCGACCTCGGAGGTACCGACCAGAGTCGGTGCCTCGCCTAAATCAGCGGGACGTGTGTTAAACGGCTAGTTTGACTCTGTCGGTACTACCGCCCAGGAGGGGTCGGTACTACCGACCAAGCGCAGAAAGGTAGGGTTCGGGCCGTCGCCCTCCCTTCCCTATAAATTGGCCGTGGCCGCCTTTGGGGGGTTTTCTTGACTCTCTGACTTCTTGAACATCCTCTTGAGCAAGATCTAATCCCTCCCTCCGATCTCTTTGCTTGTTAGTGCGAATCCAAGTGAGATCGAGAGATCCAAGTGCATTTGCTTGTGAGTTTGCATCTAGTGGCACTTGGCGATTGTTGTTGTTGTTCTTACTTATTGCTCTTGGTGGTTGCCGCCACCTAGACGGTTTGGAGCAGCGGAGGAGATTAGGCACGAGTGGTGATTGTTCGTGGCCATCTCCCGGTGATTTGTAAGGGGTTTCTTGTACCTTCCCCGGCGGAGCGCCAAAGGTAACTCTAGTGGATTGCTCGTAGCTTGTGGATCCCCATCTTGTGTTGGTTGTGCGGCACCCTATTGAGGGTTAGGCGTGTGATGCCTATTAGCGCGTGAACCTCCAAGTGGGTGTATCGCTACAACGGGGACGTAGCTTGCCGGCAAGCAAGTGAACCTCGGAGGAAAAATTATTGTGTCAACTTGTCTCCGTGGTATTCTTTGATATTCATTTATTAATCTCTTGCCGGCTCGGTATACACACTTCTATCTCTTGTACTTACATTTGTTACTTTCTTGCAAGTTAATATTATACCTTGTTGTTAGTTACATTCTCTTATCTTGTGTAGTATGATACATTATTGCTTATTTAGTTGTTGAATAGTTCCTTTGATATTGTGTGACTTAGAGTTTGTGGTTATCTAGAATCGTGAATAGGTGGCTTGCATCTGTGTAGAGCTAGCGCAAACTTCGCTTCGCCATTTAGTTGTCTAACTAGTTTGTTTAAGTGTTGTTGTAGAATTTTTTTATAGGCTATTCACCCCCCCTCTAGCCATTTAGGACCTTTCAATTGGTATCGGAGCAAGGTCACCGTTTATTTGAGGCTTAACAACCTTCGGTGTCAAAATGGCTCATATCAACAACACCAAAAGGCCACCCCAATTTGATGGCACAAACTATGGCTATTGGAAGGCAAAAATGACCACTCATTTAAAGTCAATCAATAGAAAGATATGGCAAGTTGTGGATGTCAAGATTGAGATAGTTGATCCGGAGAATCTCACCAATGCCGAAGAAGAGAAGATGCAGAACAATGACATTGCTCTCAGTGCTATTCATGATGCCGTTGATGAGAGGGTATTTGAGCAAATCAAAAATTTGGAGATGGCATATGATGCTTGGAAGAAATTGGAAGAATCATTTGAGGGCACTCAAGCAGTGAAAGGAGCAAAAGCATACATTCTCAAAGAAAAGTTTGCTAGCTTCAAGATGAATGAAGATGAAAGTGTTCCAGAGATGTTCCATAGGCTTCAAGTGCTTGTCAATGATCTCAAAGCACTTGGGAAGAGGTGAAGGACAAAGACTTCTCTCATAAATTCTTGAGATGTCTTCCCAAAGATTTGGCATGTTAGTCACGTTGCTT
The DNA here is from genome assembly GCA_009763385.1 of Coix lacryma-jobi var. lacryma-jobi. Classification (NCBI taxonomy): domain Eukaryota; kingdom Viridiplantae; phylum Streptophyta; class Magnoliopsida; order Poales; family Poaceae; genus Coix; species Coix lacryma-jobi. The sequence continues at coordinate 10,729,960 of CM019822.1, forward strand.
GTAAGAAGCGGTTTGGACACTATGACACCAAACCAAGTTCTTGGAGATGTAATGACCGATGACACCTAGAGAGATGAGATGATCAAGAAGTGAAGAAGGATGAGAAGAAGAAGAGTGTGGCATTCAAAGCCACAACATCATCATCAAAGAACAAGGGCAAAGCAAAGAAAGAAGATTCTAGCGAAGATAACTGCTCAAATGACAGTGATGACGATGATGAAGAGATGGCTCTATTTGTCAAAAGGTTTGGCAAATTCATGAAGAAGAAGGGCTACCGGGCAAGGAGGAAGAAGACTTCATACAAGAACAAGGATGAACCAAGGAGGTGCTTCAAGTGCGGTAGCAAGGACCATCTTGTTGCTCAATGTCCGTACAACAGTGAGAATGATGATAATGACAACAAGAAGGACAAGAAGAAGGAGAAGAAAGAAAAGAAGAATTACACAAAGAAGAAGAAGGGGCAATCATATATGGTCACTTGGGATAGTGATGCATCCACAAGTGATAGTGATGAAGATAGTGATAATGAAGATCGCAAGACAAGCAAGAAGAAGGCACTTGCAAGTATTGCTATCAACAACAAGCCTTCAATCTTCGACACTCCATCATGCTTCATGGCTAAGGCCACAAAGGTACTATCTGATGATGATGAGAGTGATAGTGATGATAGTGATGATGATGAACCCACTAAAGATGAATTAATTGAAATGCTTGATGATGCTAGAGAACATTTTGATAAAAAGAGAAAGGAGTGCAAAGAATTGCAAAAGAGACTAAAAGCTCTTGAGCAATCCTTTGAGGAGCTCAATGCTACTCATGAGAGGCTAGTGGAAGCCCATGAGGAGCTTGGCAATGCTCACACTAAGCTTAAGGAAGCTCACTCCTCACTTGTTGATCAAGCTAAAACTGAAAAAGTGGTTAAAACATGTGACATAGGCATAGCTTGTGATATAATCGATGAATCTTTCTATAAGCCTATTATTATTGCTGCTACTAACCCTTCATGTAGCTCATCATCTACCACTACTACTTCATCTATGGATGATGGCTTCACTTGTGATGCCTCACTCATGGTTGAGAATGAGACATTGAAGAAGGAGGTAAATGAGCTCACTCACGCCTTAGGTAAAGCCTATGGTGGTGAGGCCCGCTTGCTTAAGTGCTTGGGTAGCCAACGTTTTTCTCTCAACAAAGAGGGATTGGGCTATACCCCCAAGAATGGCAAGGCGGCTTTTGCTACTCACAAGACTAGTTTTGTGAAGAGCAATGGTCGGTTTTGCACTAGATGCAAGCAAAGTGGGCATGTAGAGCAATATTGCAAGAACAAGAACAAGAACGCTAATGTATCCTCTATTAAATTTGATTCTTGTTATTTGCTTACCAAGGGTGTTAATGGCATAAAAGCTAAATTCATTGGTACACCAATTGTGGGCTCAAAGAAGAAAGCTATTTGGGTACCAAAGAGTTTGGTCACTAATCTTGGAGGACCCAAAAAGGTTTGGGTACCTAAAAAGGATTGATTTGTTCTTGTAGGTCAACTATAAAGCCGGAGGGAGGCATTGGGTGCTTGATAGTGGGTGCACTCAACATATGACCGGGGATTCAAGAATGTTCAATTCAATCAATTCAAGCGGCAATCATGGTTTTGATTCTATCACATTTGGTGACAATGGCAAAGGCAAGGTTAAAGGGCTTGGTAAGATTGCAATATCCAATGACATGAGCATTTCCAATGTGTTGCTAGTTGAGAGCTTGAACTTCAATTTACTGTCAGTTGCTCAGTTGTGTGATCTTGGTTTCAAATGCATTTTTGGAGTTGATGATGTAGAAATCATAAGTGTAGATGGTTCTAATTTGATATTCAAAGGATTTAGATATGAGAACCTATACTTGGTTGATTTCAATGCTAGTGAAACCCAGCTGTCAACATGCTTGTTCACTAAATCTGGTTTGGGTTGGTTATGGCATAGAAGGCTTGGTCATGTTGGAATGAAACAGTTAAACAAAATAGTGAAGCATGATTTAGTTAGAGGCTTGAAAGATGTCACTTTTGAGAAGGATAAACTTTGTAGCTCTTGTCAAGCTGGCAAACAAGTTGGTAACTCCCATCCTAAGAAAAGCATAATGAGTACTAGCAAAGCATTTGAGTTATTGCACATGGATTTATTTGGACCAACAACATACACTAGCATCGGTGGAAGTAAATATGGCTTTGTGATAGTGGATGATTACACTAGATACACATGGGTCTTCTTTCTTAGTGATAAAAGTGAAACTTTTGATATCTTCAAAACTTTTGTCAAGAAATGTCAGAATGAGTTTGAAACAACAATCAAGAAAGTTAGAAGTGACAATGGGAGTGAATTTAAGAATACAAGAATTGATGAGTTGTGTGATGACTTTGGCATTAGACATCAATTCTCACCCAAGTATACTCCTCAATCAAATGGGATTGTTGAAAGGAAGAACAGAACTTTGATTGATATGGCAAGGTCTATGCTCAGTGAATACAATGTCAGTCATTCTTTTGGGCCGAAGCTATCAATACGGCTTGCTATTGTAGCAACCGTCTCTATTGCCATGGCATGCTAGAGAAGACACCATATGAGCTATTAAATGGAAGAAAGCCAAATATCGCATACTTTAGAGTTTTTGGTTGCAAATGTTATATATTGAAGAAAGGTGCAAGATTGAGCAAATTTGAGAAGAAATGTGATGAAGGATTCTTACTTGGATATTCAACAACAAGCAAAGCATATAGAGTTTGGAACTTGGCTAGTGGTATTATTGAAGAAGTGCATGATGTTGAATTTGATGAAACTAAGGGCTCTCAAGAAGGAAATGAAAATCTTAATGATGTGAGAGGCACTCAATTGTCAAATGCAATGAAGAATATGGATATTGGTGATATTAGGCCAAGACAAGTGGATGATAATGAAGATGACCAAATGTTCTCCTCAAATGTGCAAGTTGATGCAAATCAAGCTAGTGGTTCTCATGATCAATCAAGTGCTAGTGAAGATCAACAAGCTAGTTCATCTCAACCAAGCAATCAAGTGCAAATCCTCCAACCAACCAATATTGCAAGAGATCATCCCATAGATCAAATTGTTGGGGATATTAGAAGTGGTGTGCAAACAAGATCAAGATTGGCATCATTTTGTGAGCATTTTTCTTTTGTGTCATCATTTGAGCCAACCAAGATAGAAGATGCATTGATGGATGTTGATTGGGTAAACGCTATGCATGAAGAGCTAAACAACTTCACCCGCAACCAAGTTTGGGAACTTGTTGAGAGACCAAAGAATTACAATGTAATTGGAACCAAATGGGTATTTCGAAATAAGCAAGATCAAGATGGGATAGTAGTAAGAAACAAAGCAAGATTGGTAGCTCAAGGTTACACTCAAGTTGAAGGTCTTGATTTTGGAGAAACATATGCACCGGTTGCAAGAATGGAAGCAATTAGAATTCTATTGGCTTATGCATGTGCTCATAATATCAAGTTATATCAAATGGATGTCAAAAGTGCATTTCTCAATGGGTATATCAATGAGTTAGTATTTGTAGAACAACCTCCCGTTTTGAAGATGACAAGAAGCCCAACCATGTTTACAAGCTCAGAAGGCGTTGTATGGTTTGAAGCAAGCACCAAGAGCATGGTACGAGAGGTTGAGAGATTTCCTACTCTCTAAAGGGTTCAAGATGGGCAAGGTTGATACTACTCTCTTCACCAAGAAGATTGGCAAAGACTTGTTTGTGTTGCAAATATATGTTGATGATATTATCTTTGGGTCAACCAACCAAGAGTTTTGTGAAGAGTTTGGGAATATGATGGCAAATGAGTTTGAGATGTCTATGATTGGAGAGCTTAGTTACTTCCTTGGTCTTCAAATCAAGCAAATGAAGAATGGCACTTTTGTGAGTCAAGGCAAGTACATCAAAGATATGCTCAAGAAGTTTGGTCTAAATGATGCAAAAGCTATTAGTACACCTATGGGAACAAATGGACATTTGGATAGTGATGCTAGTGGCAACATGGTGGATCAAAAGTTGTATCGGTCTATGATTGGAAGCTTACTCTATGTGACCGCTTCTAGGCCGGACGTCATGTTTAGTGTATGCATGTGTGCAAGATTTCAAGCTTCACCAAGAGAGAGTCACTTGAAGGCAACTAAAAGAATATTGAGATATTTGAAGCATACACAAAATGTTGGATTGTGGTATCCCAAGGGGTCAAACTTTGAGTTGATTGGATATTCGGACTCCGACTATGCAGGATGCAAAGTTGATAGAAAAAGCACATCGGGCACATGTCAATTACTTGGAAGATCACTTGTATCATGGTCATCGAAAAAGCAAAACAGTGTTGCACTTTCAACCGCCGAAGCAGAATACATATCCGCAGGAAGTTGTTGTGCTCAATTACTTTGGATGAAAGCAACTTTGGATGACTTTGGAATTAAATTCAAACAAGTACCATTGCTATGTGACAATGAGAGTGCAGTGAAGCTCACCAACAATCCAGTACAACATTCAAGAACAAAGCACATTGACATTCGCCATCACTTCATAAGAGACCATCAACAAAAGGGTGATATTTCAATTGAGAATGTTGGTACCGATGATCAACTTGCCGATATATTCACCAAGCCACTTGATGAAAAGAGATTTTGCAAGCTAAGGAATGAATTGAATATACTTGATTTCTCAAATATGAGTTGATGCACCCTCCAATATGACATGCCTCTCCTTCGACAAAGCAAAGGTAAAATTGTTTGGCATGACATTCATTCTTGCTAAGGATATGTTTAGTGCATTTAGTCATTCCTTGCATCTTATAGGCTCATTCATGAAAATAAAATACTTTGGATGTACATATGGTACCACTATTGCTTCTATGTTTGATATGATCTAGTGGTAGCATATGACATGTTTATGGGCTTGTGAACCTAGTGTTTGATCTTGAAAACAAGCATTCAAGGGTTTAACCGACGTGAGTAAGATAACCATTGAAAGATGTGTGAAGAAGCTTACTCTAGAGCAAACCGTGTTAAATATCTTATGTTTGTTTGCTAGGTTGAACCAACTTGATCACCCTATTGATTAACTTAACTCCTACTAAAATTGGTGTGCCTTTTATGGTACTTAATGACAAAGGGGGAGAAATGGTTAAGAGAGATATATGGAAAATTGAGCACTAAGTCGGGGGAGCAAGCTCATGAACTTATTGTTGCATTTGAATGTGCATATTCATATGAGTGATTGCATTGTAAAAATTTAAATTCAATATACATGCTTGTGTGATGTATGCTAGAAATAAATTTTGAATGATGATTTGTGAACTAGCATGCATAAGTGGTAGCTAGATGTAATCTGTTTTTGCAAAGTGGTACTAGAACCTTTTATATAATGTTGATCTCATAAGGTATCTAGTGTTTTTGTAAGTCTAGCTAATCAAGATGCTAAGGATGGTGTACATTGGCAACTCCGATTGGTATCACGCTTCAAAGGTCCATTCTTTATACCTTAGCATCATTTGATAGTATTACTCTCCCACATTTTATATCTATGCATATGTGCCGAACTTGAACCAAACACTATAGCACATATGTAGGGGGAGCTAATACTAACAAAGTGGTGACTCAAATTTTCAAACATATATCTTTGTGAAAGGTTGTCATCAATTACCAAAAAGGGGGAGATTGAAAGTCCTTGTTTGGTTTTGGATAATTGATGTCACCTAGAGTACTAACCTTGTCATGAAGTGTTTATGAGCTAGGTTGGTACATTCCAAGTACGGGAGCCAAATGATGATCATGGTATTGGTGGTGATGACCAAAAGATAGATCAAGTGCTCCACTTGGAAGAAGAAGAAGAGAAAAACAAAATCCTATGGAGATCAAGGCAAAGGTATAAATAGGAATTTTGTTTTGGCACTCAAGACACCATAGAGGGTGTGAGTGCATTTAGGATAGATAGCCGTACTATTAAGAGGGGAATATCTCAGTGATCACGGTTATCAAGTGCCACTAGGTGGATTCATACATGCATATGCATTAGGACCTAGTGTGCTAACTCGAATCCTTTGAATATGTTTGTGAAAATGCTAACACACATGCACATGATGTTGTACACTTGTTGGTGTTAGCACATTTGCAAAGGAGAAGTTGTTGGAGTTGGTTTGGATCAACACAGAGAAGAAAATGGAGTTTTCTGTGTATGGTCGGTGGTACCGACAGGGTGGTCGGTGGTACCGCCCATAGGTGCTGCGTGCAGCCTTCTCTGTAATGGGGCGTTTTTGGCCTGGCGGTGGTACCGCTATTCCTCGGTACTACCGCCGGCGGTGGTACCGACCGGATGGTCGGTGGTACCGTGGCCCTGAGGAGTTTCGCGAGGCTCTCTGTAGTTTTTGAAAATGGCTTGCGGTAGTACCGCCATTACCTCGGTACTACCGCCACGGTGGTACCGACGCAAGGTTGGTAGTGGCGGTTTTTTTTCGCGAGGCTCTCTGTTGTTTTGAAAATGGCTTGCGGTGGTAGTACCGCCATTACCTCGGTACTACCGCCCACGGTGGTACCGACGCAAGGTCGGTAGTGGCTGGTTTTTCGCAGAGCTCTCTGTTCGCGGCGATTTTTGGCCTGGCGGTAGTACCGCCATTACCTCGGTACTACCGACCTCGGAGGTACCGACCAGAGTCGGTGCCTCGCCTAAATCAGCGGGACGTGTGTTAACGGCTAGTAGTTTGACTCTGTCGGTACTACCGCCCAGGAGGGGTCGGTACTACCGACCAAGCGCAGAAAGGTAGGGTTCGGGCCGTCGCCCTCCCTTCCTATAAATTGGCCGTGGCCGCCTTTGGGGGGTTCTTCTTGACTCTCTGACTTCTTGAACATCCTCTTGAGCAAGATCTAATCCCTCCCTCCGATCTCTTTGCTTGTTAGTGCGAATCCAAGTGAGATCGAGAGATCCAAGTGCATTTGCTTGTGAGTTTGCATCTAGTGGCACTTGGCGATTGTTGTTGCTGCGGATATTCTTATTACTCTTGGTTTGCCGCCACCTAGACGGTTTGGAGCAGCGGAGGAGATTAGGCACGAGTGGTGATTGTTCGTGGCCATCTCCCGGTGATTTGTAAGGGGTTTCTTGTACCTTCCCCGGCGGAGCGCCAAAGGTAACTCTAGTGGATTGCTCGTAGCTTGTGGATCCCCATCTTGTGTTGGTTGTGCGGCACCCTATTGAGGGTTAGGCGTGTGATGCCTATTAGCGCGTGAACCTCCAAGTGGGTGTATCGCTACAACGGGGACGTAGCTTGCCGGCAAGCAAGTGAACCTCGGAGGAAAAATTATTGTGTCAACTTGTCTCCGTGGTATTCTTTGATATTCATTTATTAATCTCTTGCCGGCTCGGTATACACACTTCTATCTCTTGTACTTACATTGTTACTTTCTTGCAAGTTAATATTTACCTTGTTGTTAGTTACATTTCTTATCTTGTGTAGTGATATACATACATTATTGCTTATTTAGTTGTTGAATAGTTCCTTTGATATTGTGTGACTTAGAGTTTGTGGTTATCTAGAATCGTGAATAGGTGGCTTGCATCTGTGTAGAGCTAGCGCAAACTTCGCTTCGCCTTTAGTTGTCTAACTAGTTTGTTTAAGTGTTGTTGTAGAATTTTTTATAGGCTATTCACCCCCCCTCTAGCCATTTAGGACCTTTCAGAGGGGGAAGATGTTAACATTGGGGAGAAACAACTCTAGTCAAGGCAACACTGTCGGCAGTTCCTGTGCACATGGCGACCGCACATTTGCCTCTCTCATGGGCACCGAAGCATTACAAGCCGACGGGGGATTTTCATATGGTTTGTGGTGCAGACTCGCGGCAGGGCGACCATGCAAAGTGCTTGGCAAGTGGGCACCAGGCCGAAGTGACTGGGAGGATTAGGGTGGTGGGTGGCAATATCTGAGGCGGAGCCGGATAGCTTTGCGCCTTCGTTGGCAATGGCTGCGGCGTACGGACCAAACAAGAGCCTGGCTGGGCTACCCAATGATGAGAGAGCAGCGACTCACTTCTTCTGCATCGCGACACGTTCTTCGGGTGGAGAAGGGAGAGTCCACGTACTTTTGGACAGATAATTGGCTTCACGGAGACAACATCAGGAGGCTGGCGCCAACTCTCTTCGCAGCAGTGCCAAAAAGAAGGAGGGGAGTCACGGTGGCAGAGGCATTGCAAGATGGTGCCTGGATTCAACACATAGGGGGACCTCACTCAGTTAGGCTGCTAACTGAGTTCGTCCAGATCAGCAGGCTTCTCGAACAAGTCCATCTCACGGAAGGTATGGCGGACACCTTCCAATGGTGCCTCACCAGCGACGCAAAGTACTCCGCAGCTTCGGCTTATGGTGCAATGTTCCTGGGCTGCTCAAGGCCGCTCGGGGCAAAGCAGATTTGGAAGACGACGGCGCCGTCGAGGGTCAAATTCTTTTTCTGGCTGGTAATGCATGGCAGATGTTGGACTGCGCATAGGCGATGGAGGCACGGGCTACAGGAATCAGCCACGTGCATCATGTGCGATCAGGCGGAAGAAACGATCAGCCACATCATCCTTGGTTGTGTCTTCAGTAGAGAGGTGTGGTGTCGTTGCCTGGATGCTTTCAACCTGCAGGGACTGATCGTCATCCGCGAGCAGAAGGTGATGCACTGGTGGATTTGTTCGAGGCGTCGGCTGCCGAAGCAGCTGCGGAGAGCTTTCGACTCGCTTTTTTTTATGGTGGGTTGGATGCTTTGGAAGGAAAGGAACGCGAGAACGTTTGAGGGTTCAGCGCGTTCAGCTCAGGAGCTGGCGGAGGCAATCGATGGGGAGGCCGCACTTTGGGCGGCGGCGGGGTTCAAGCGCATCCAGCGGTTGCTGCCGGGAAGGACTATCATCAGTTAGCTGTGTCTCTTAGCAACAGTAGTAGCACAATCAGTTACAATGTAATCTACTACAATGTGTAAGTCATGGGGGGTGTACAATAATCTATGGATTACCGGGAATGCCTAGGTTGTAATCCAAACGTTCCATTTTTGCTTAATGAAACACATGCCCCAGCATGTTCTCGAAAAAAAAACAGTAGTAGAGTTTGTCGTTGAGCCGCAAAGACATCACTAAAGCATATTATTAATGGTGCATGGAGAGTATGGTACCATATTAGATAGATAGAAGTCATGCATATTAGCTTTGGACATAAACCTATGCACACATACCCCTTTTTGTAAATCTAATAATAAGTAGATTACTATTGGCTTTACATCCAATTGATGATATAACTTATAGTATATCTAACGACCTAAATATTATTGCCGCCTATAGTATTATACTAGGTAGCTTGGTCGTGCGTTCTACGGGACAACAACTTTTGTACTAAAGTTACATGGATTGTGCGATAAAACAATAATGTTGATTAAATACCGATATTGAAATAATATTTAATTTGAAAATTAGAGTTCATAGAATTAAAATAGTCACAGAGAGCGGTTCGCAACTCATAAAACATATATTATAGACTTTTTGTGATGTGTTAAAGATAATGGTTTATATCGGCAAAAAGATATCTTTGATATCTTTTTTCGTGCACCAATAGATCTACGAATAATTATACCGCATCTCTATACCATCTTATTGACATCTAGTGTGTATACAATATCTCTGTGTAGAGTCCGATAAAAATATTTTAAAATACCTAGAAACATAAAAATATGGCTTTAGTGAAATAATAATTGTACAATATAAATTGAAGTTAAAAAATTATGTTATTTCTATTACCTTGGTTATGACGTTAGAAACTCCTTAAATACAATATTCTCTGTGAAAATTTCATCCAGTATTTGAGTCCTTTTATCCTTACTATTTTTATTTGATGCATTCTTATTTTCTCCCCTCGGCACTCTTTTTAGCATTTTCCTTCTCTATCTTTTTGGCCTCCACCTCCCGCGCAATGCTATCAATTGGTCATTTAGTAGTCAAAATATGGCTATTACCAAATTTCCAACAACAACAAAATGATCGTTATTTATAGACCATTGGCTGTTGTTTTTTTTATAGTTAACAACCACAAAATAAACCTCTCATTAATAAGTAAACAACTAGAATTCTTATATGGTTGTTAATGGTATTAAATTTAGATATTAAATTCTTGTGTAGATATTAGATTAGAAATTTTGAAAATTAGAACCCCTAATACACTAATATATAATGAATTAAATTAAAAAAATCTTAAAAAATTTACGGACTTCTTTTGTCCCTATGTGATTTGATGAATTAAATAATTAAGTTAATGGATAAATAATTAGCTTAAATTGTTTGATGTTTGTTTCTACGGATTGAATTTTAATGTCGAAAAGCAATCTGAATATCAGATCAAACAAACACTGAAACTGTACCACTGCAACCGCAAGTGCAAGCTGTTAGACCATATAACTGAATACTAAGGGACTAAAATCACTTACCAAAAGATGCTAGGATCCCAACCTCGTAGGGAGTTAGGGGTGGACGGATCGCACGTTGTTGCGTAAGCGGGGAGGAGGCCGCAGCGTCACTCGGTGTCGCAGGGAGGAGGCACCGTCGCGGGGAGGAGCGTAGCATCACAGGCGACATTGTGGGAAGGAGGCGACGTCCGGTGCAGGACGAACGAAGGTCGTGACATCAGTTTGCGGGGAAGAAACAGAGTCGTAGGTGGCGTTCGCAGGGAGACAAACGAAGACCACGGTGTCGCTTCATAGGGAAGTGGCGGCGTCGCAGGTGGCGTTCGCAGGGAGACGGACGAAGGCCATGGCGTCGCTTCGCGGGAAAGAGGCAGTGATGTAAACAGCATCCGCGGGGAGACTAATGAAGGTCGCGACGTTGCTTCGTGGGGAAGAGGCAGCGTCGCCGGTGGCGTTGCAGGTGGCGTCCGCGGGGAGACGGGCGAAGGCCGCAACGTCACTTCGTAGGGAAGAGGCGGCATCCACGGGGAGAAGATGTTGCGGCGTCAGGGTGTTGCAGATGGCGTCCGTGGGGAGATTTTTTTTTTTTTGTCTTTCTTTTTGTTTCGTTTTTTTTTTTTCCTTGCATTTTTTTTATTTCCTCGCTTTTCAGAGGCGTTTGCGGGATAGAGCCTTTCCTTTTGTTTTCATTTTCTTTCTTTTCTTTTCTTTTCTTTTCTTTTCTTTTTCTTTTCTTGCATTTCAGAGCGTTCACAGGACACAGACACGTCCCAGGTGAAGATTGTTTTCCTTACATTTTTTTTCTGTATTTTTGTCGCAAATGACGGATGGACATAGAAGCCTAGGAGGAGCTTGAGGTTGTGACATCATAGAGGTAGAACCATAGATCCACGTTAGAATGTCGTACCAAAAAAAAATATCACTTTTTAGTCTTTTTATTAGTTGTGAGAAATGAGAGAAATATGGTGGCAGAAGTTTTGTAAATTTAACACGTATAGCCAGTTTGTTTGATACTGGGCTAATTGTCGTACTGCCTATATATTGGTTCATGCATAGTACGTGTTCAATTTCGTAATCCATGCCAAATTGTCAACCGTGCAAGAACCAATTGAAAAGTCTCTGAGAATGAATTTCCCTAGTTAAAAGTCAAAACGGCACAATATCTACTACTACTAGTAATTACTCCTAAAAAAGTCAGACCGAAACCTGGAAATTGGTCTGCTATTGGGAGTTGTTTGACATGTTCTCGGATGACTGGGACGAACGCGGTCGAACGGACGAACGCCGGCCGCTTGATCAGATCAGGACTCGCAAGAGGACATTTTTTCTGTTGGTGCACGTCACAGTGTCAGGGAGGCGCGCCCGCCGTGCATACACGTATGTATTACACCGATCAGTGGCCGAGCCTGAGCACATAAACATGAGGGGCCAATTCATAGAACTGTGCGTTAAACAACAATAAACAGCACCGTAGCGATTTTACTGTTTAATAACTAGTGCAAAATTATTTTGACAGGGGTGACCATAGCCCACTTTGACCTTAAGTCCTTATTAACTAAGCTCCGGCCACGTTCAGTTCCCAAAAAAATACCCAAAATTTTTCAAGATTCTCCATCACATCGAATCTTTAGACATATACATGTAACATTAAATATAGATAAAAAAAATAACTAACTGTACTTTTAGTTTGTTCATGTCGAGACAAATCTTTTGAGTCTAATTAGTCCATATTTGAACAAATTTATCAAATAACAACGAAATCACTTTACAAAATTTTTCCCCGACTGAACAAGGCCTCCGCCTCTAAAACCACCGGTAGTACACGCCCGATCGGATTGAGCAACACAACTCGCAAGAAAACATTTCTGGCGGCTGTTGTCATCACAGTGTCTCAGGCGTACTCACCATGCATACTTACTGCAGCTTATTACGTGGCCAACTAGCTAGGTACGTACGTACCAAGTGATCAGACATGATGCATATACATGTATTGGACTCGGAGTATTGTTTATGTACATATATATACGTGCATGACGACTGAGCAACTCAGTCGAAAATATCCAGCTCGATCGGTTTTTTTTTTGTTGCTGAACGGATACACATGATGCATGGTGCCCCCCGGCGTTGAAAAAAACATGGTTGGATGAGACTAACGTCCGTCCGTTTGTCTGGTTCGGGTTAGGCGATTGCGTCAAGTTTAAAACCATATATAAATTTGAAATTTCGAACCTTAGAGTCTTTGATTGATGCATAGCCACACACGACTGTGTCAGCATCAGATGCTGAAGAAAAAGAGCTGTAAATGATTTACTAGTCAAGGGACGACTCACATAGCATCAGACTAGTATATTATTCGTGCTAACGCTACGGTCATATTAAGTCTAATATTAACTTGTGAATCCTCACGTTAAGTATATACTCCCTCCATATTGTAAAAGATGTCGTTTCAGACAACGACACGGTCTCCAAAACATCACTTTGACCACTTGCTTCTTTAAAAATATTTATTGGAAAGTGGTATATGTATATTTTTATGAAAGTACTTTTCAAGACAAATTTATTTATATGATTTTTACATCTCTAAACTCAATAATTAAAAGTTATTTATGATTTATATTCCCAATGTTTGACCCAAACCTTGTTCAAAACGTCATCTTTTCAATATGGAGGGAGTATTTTCTGAAAGTATACATTTTCAAAGTCAAGAAAAAAGCATATCAGAGAACATAATATCTGTACTGAATAGAGCATTTTCATGGCAAGGGTAATGACCACTTAAAATGTGAAGTATTTGGCAAAATAGGGTGTTGAGATCAAACATTTATCATCGCCTAATAGGGCAAGCCTGAAGCAGCTTCTGAAGTCATTTTCCATATCCCAATGGTTCTGTCCTGAGATGAGCTAACAAGGAAAATGTTGTGCTTTTTAATGTCCATCAAAACAGGTAAAGAGAAGTCTAAACTTCTGATCCAATAGATGTGGACGTTGTGATCTAACATCCATCACCAAACTAAAGATAACCCTCCTTGTTCTGGCGGTACTGGTAATGAAAGTGAAACCATTGGTTTTCAATCCAATGAACAGAGAATGCAGGTAAGACACTTTGCGATCGGATGTGAAGAGAAAGCAAATTAGTTAAGTAAGTGTGCATTCCCAAGAATCGTGAAAATCATAAAATAAAAATAATTAGTTTAAATAGTGAAACCAGCATGACAAAAGATTAGGCTCCTAATAGTAATATTGTCAATCAACAAGGAAGCAATCTTATCACTAGGGCTGAGCTCAATTGCCATCTCCAAAAAATAACAATACCATCTAAAGAAGTAGAAGCAAAATTTGCAATAGTATTAGACACCATCCTTTAGCAAGATAGGTGATCCAACATTAGGTATACTGAAGACATAAACAGTAAATCGAACAATTAGACATCAACACAAACCATTACAATGAAGGCGTAAGCAAGAAATCGAACAATTATGCATTAACACAAACCATTGGAGTCAAATTTTAAGTTTCTCAGGCAAATATTTCCCATTAGGTACAATGGAAGGTTGCAACCAATTCTCATACCGATTAGTGACCGCTGCCCATGTAAATACAAAAGACAATATACAGTTTAAATAAGACGAATACATAATAAAGTTACCTCTCCCTGGCCACAACCAATTTCCTATCTATGATAGTACTATCATCACTTCGTCAGAGTAGATAGTGTGTCTCCCTACCACGAACTGCAAACCATGAAGGAAAACAGTCAACAAAGTGCAGCAATAGGCTTCACAAAGGAGAAAAGAATGTAGCTTTCAGGATCCAACATATCTATCTAGTGCATATATCTGCAACAAGTCAGTTACCAACTAAAAAAGTTCAATGAATGAACAAAATAACAATAATCTATGGCCAGGTCCAGACGATCACTACTGATACTTGGATCACGTTACATGGTTAAAACCTTGTTGTATAGTCCAGACAAAGCCCAAAAACAAACAAAACAATAATCTATGACCAGGTCCAGACGATCATGCTGATACTTGGATCACCTTACATGGTTAAAACCTTGCTGTATAGTCCAGACAAAGCCCAAAAAACAAACAAAATAATTCTATCACACGAACAATAGTTTCAGCAATCTCCTAAGTACAACAGTTTTAATTCGAAAATATAGAGCCTACAAAATAAAAAATATATGTAAAAACAAAATAATTATTACCTCAGGTACCCATATAAATTTTCTAAAAACATATGTTGTTCCCTGGAACAAACCAGCAGCTTCCTAAGGCATTTGCGTTGCAGCCAGAACCTATTGGTCGCCAAAATTAATGATATTAGTAAAGTACGCTTTAATTAGATAAAGTGGTTTAAGCAAGCTCCAAGATAGGAATCCTTAGAAATATGCAAGCTCGTGACTAAACCAATCAAATTTGAGATGACTTCTCTCATCAACAGAGCCATCAGTGAAGCTAGAGATCAAAGAGAGAATACAATTTCTTTTCTAGGCTGATGTCTAAATGAACATATAGCAGAATTTCTTTTGTTCATAATTCTCTTGCTAGTCCGATATGTCCCATGTTTTGTTGCATTGTAGAGTTAAATGAAATCGCTTTGAAGACCAAAACTCAACCAACCTCTTTGATTTCCAAAAAAAATTTCAGAACACACTAAATTTCATGATTAAACCCAAGTAAATCTTTAGAAGAATGAACAAAGAACATTGAGAACGTAATATCAACATATGTGCTTCATCTACAGGAAAAGGATACATAAGACCATTTACAAAAAAAAAATCTTCAAAGCTAACTGCATTAAAGATACTAAAATAGTTTTAACACAATTTATCAATAAATTTTATGCCCAAAATTAATACTACTTTCTTTGAAAAACAAGAGGATATATTATTCCTCTTCTTGGTGGAATACCATCGAACACTTAAGAAGCACATTACTCCCTCCGTCCCAAGATATAAGACGCGATTTGACTCGGTGCGGTCTCCAAGAATAGATTTTGACCTATAATTTCTCTCATAATATATAATTTATAGAAATAAAAGTTTGATCATTAGAAAGTATTTCTAAATATAAATATAATGCAACTACTTTTATAGTATAAACTTTTTATATGATTAGGCTAATTATTAGTCAAAGATAAGAAAGTTTGAATTTTGAAATACGTGCGTGCCTTATATCTTGGGACGGAGGGAGTAAAATATAGTATATTGTCAGTACCAATGCTACAGTAGAATAGAAAATTTGTATAATCAGATATCTCGATAAAACAAACAATTAGATTCATTAAGTTAATGTACCCGTCAAGTATTAATTTGTCTGGAGGGGGAGGCGAGATGGGGAGAGGTGCACACCAGGATCGGAATCACGTGCTGCAGCATCCCGTGCGAGATCAGGAATATGGGATCGAAAACAAATAGTGATGGAGGGGCACCGGATATCCGTACCTTGGCAGCTTCGGGGGCTACGACGATGCGAGCTCGTCAATCACTCATGTACCCGTTGTCATGTCCTCCATGGGCGTCGACACCGATGAGCTCGATCATGCGGATATGGACGGAATCCGCCTCGACGAGACTCGAGTAGCCGGTCCGACGCAGAGATGGCAGCGAGGCGCACCTGCTAGTCTCGGCCCATGTACGCCAGGGGAAGGCACGACCGGCGAGGGAGCCTATGCCATGCGCGGCCGTCGTCACCCGAAACCCTAGTCATCCGTTGGACTGGGATATGGAGGCGGAGACGCTCGAACAAGGAAGAAGAAGAGGATAAGGAAAAGAAAAAAGAAAAAGGAAAAAGGGAAAAGGAAAAAAAAAGAAAACAATGTGAGAGGTGTGAATCGAACCGTGGGCTGCAGGCGCCGACATAGGGGGCAGACGCGAGCATGGAAGATGGGGTAATACCATTCACATAATTCTGGTTGTTGGATTTGAGTGAGTAAGAAGAGAGAAAATTGAAAATTAATCTGGATGGTTGGTTTCTATGAAGTTGTTTGTCGGGTACATTTTCTGGGATGTGTGTGGAGTGTGGTCATCTCAGCGGGAGAAGTTTTTTTGGTACACCAAGCAAAGAAAAGAGTTGGTGCTTTAGTAGCGTAGAAAACTTACTAATTTAACTTAGGACCCAAGAATGAAACAGGTCGCATCAGCTCAAATTTGGGACCTTTGTGTTTTCTCTATCTAGCGCGTGCATTCTAATGTCATGGAACAGATTTTGGTTGCACGAAATGCATATTCTTGTAATATTTACTCTACGCACGTACGAGAGAAACGAATCTGCTCCACCACAGAAGCTATAACTAAAATTGTTTTTGCCATAGCTGGAGTACTACCAAACGAACCCTTACTCTACGACTCTACAGACGTGTTGTTGATGCAGTGCATGCATATTTTACAACCACAGCTGATTTTACGACCGTCCGGTTGTAGAGCAAGTTATTATATATATCTTCTTCGTATGATCGCAGAGTCAACATAGGTTGTTCCTTATATATACTCACGTGTTCATATATATATATTGGTAGTCAAAATGATCACCTCAACCGTACCTTCCATATTAGGTGTGCCAAATAATCTAAACTAGCTAGCTCTAACTACTGCTACTTTTTTTTATGAAAACCTAACTACTACTGCTACTACATCACCCAAAAGGGTAAACAAATAAACAGCCTTCATGCATGCTGATCGATGTTGTTCGTTGAAAACTTGCATGGCGCGCATTGGGTTTCTTGACCTTGACTCGTTCCATTTCAGCCTTCGAGGTCGTAAACCCTAAATCCCAAAAACCTCAATTAAGCTAGCTTAATCTAACTAAACTATAGCAGAGCGCAAATGTCGTCGTCGTCGTGCCAGTTCCCGGGCCGTGAAGATTCAAATCAAAACCTAGCTAGCTCGGACGTCGCGTCACTCGTCACACGCGCGCTCGTGCCACGACCCGGCGAGGTGGTAGTACTGTAGTATAGTAGAGCTAGGTAATTAGACTACCAACACTCATATATTCTCTATATCATACTCTATACATCTTGGTCATCGATATTCTCTCCTCTATATCACTTTCTCCCACACTCATCCTTCCTCTATATCTCTCTATATCAACTACCATATATTTTATTCAACCATCTCAACTACCATCTCCTCTCTCTCCTCACTTTTCTTTTCTTTTCTCCGTCCTCTTCTTCTCCGCCCGACGCCCCCTCCTCTTCTTCCTCCTCCACGCGAGCCAAGTAGGAGCACCGCGCGCGGGCGCCGGCGAGCTCGCCATGGCCGCGGGCGAGCGCCGCCCCTCCTTCCTCTTCTTCCCTCGCCTCCTTCACGCGCGCGGAAGAGGAGCCGAGGCGGGGCCGTGGCCTCGCGCGCGGAGGAGGAGCCGAGGCGAGCAGATCCACGGCGAGGCGGGCGGGATCCGGCCATGGTGCTCGCCCTCCTCTCCTTCCTCGGATCCGGCCGGCGAGCAGCAGGCGGGCGCGGCGGAGCTCGGCGAGGCGGCCAACGCCCCTCCCCCCTCTCCTCTTCTTCCTCCCTCTTCTCTCTCCCCTTCCTACGCGCGGCGGGAGCTCCTGCCCACGGGCCCCACGCCCTGTAGCGGGCTCTCTCTAAATGATACCGCCTCCGCTCCATATAGCGGACGAACCGGAGTACAATTCCATATACCGTCTCCCGCTGCGCCTTTTTTTTATGCTACCGAGGTAGCGGCTCCGTTTACCGGAGCTCGGTGCGGGTGGTCTTAAGCCACGCCAATAAACTCGATCACGCTAACGGAGGGATCGAGGAGAGCAGGGCGTTTTCAGGGGACGCGGCTTCTGGAACCACACGGTGCGTTTGTCGCCGGCGAAAAAAATGCTGCTATAGAACTAGAACGTGGACGAGTTGCTAATGCTAAGCTAGCCAAGACAATCATTCGAAGTTATCGCGACCGGACCGGGATATAGTTTAGGTACTGACTGGTGGCGGCAGGCATGACGAACGACGGAGGACGGAGCATGCATCATGCATTGCTTGGCACTTGGCAGCTCTCTCAGCTCGCTCTCGCCCTATAAATACGTACCTGCGGCATCCGCTCCAAATGAGCAACGCACGGAGCCGAGAGTACGTTGCAGAGAAGCTAGCTAGCTAGCCTTTGCATTCTCGCTCGCTCGCTGCTAAACACGTTGTTCCAGTTTGCTCTAACTGAGCACATACATCCTCATCATACACAAGATCAGAGAGAGAGAGAGAGCTGAGCTATAGCTCGCTCTGCTCTGCATGCCCCTTCAACGTCCGACGATGGGCGGCGGTGCAGATAAGATGCCGGCAGCGGCAGGCCGGCTCAGCTGGTTACTGCTAGGCGTGGTGTTAGCGTTTGGAGTTGCAGCTAGCCCGGCCCAGGCCTCCGGGAATACTCACTACGACTTCGTTGTAAGTTGATCGATAAAATCTCATTGGAATTTTTATATATTAATTAGTACCACAGTTTATTAATTTCACAGGGGCATGCAGTTGCTTGAGTATACGTACGTAGTACACTAGTACGTACTTGCGGGCACTTACAATACAAATCATCAATAGCTGTACATCAGTGTACGTACATGCGTGTTCTAGCTAGTTTTGAAATATCTAGCGCTAGGTTGATGTGATTTCAAATTTGCATGCCTTCAGAACAATTATACATGTCAGGTAATCTAGCTAGTAGTATGAATTGTTAGATACTCTGCATGTGAACATGGTGAAGTAGCTGTATTCCGACAGGCACACAGATCATGGACTACTTCTTGCTTTGCTTGTCTAGAAACACTAGTTTACGTATCTTGCTAAGGCCTTGTTTAGTTCCCTCAACTTCCCCCAAATATTTCTAGATTCTCCGTCACATCAATCTTTAGCTGAATGCATGGAGCATTAAATGTAGGTAAAAAAATTAACTAATTGTACTTTTAGTATCTACATATCGAGACGAATCTTTTGAGTCTAGTTGGTCCATGTTTGGACAAAGTTTGTCAAATAACAACGAAAGTACTACAGTGTCAATTCCAAATATTTCCCCAAACTAAACAAGGCCTAAGCATAGAAACTACGGCCGGAAGCCACAGTTTTCCCATTTCCCTGATGTGAACTGCGATCATGGTCGTCGTTAGCACAGTAGCACTTGACAAAAAAAAAGGTAGAAGCGATGTGACACGTCTTATTAGCTGCTTACTAATATAATCTTTTCCATTTCGGCATGCGGCATCTGATCAAAAATTAAAACTACCTCGTGTCCTCTTTGCTACTTACCCAAACTCATTGACGCCCACTGCTACGTTCTACACAGACCATGCATTTTTTTTAGATAACCATGCATATGCACGCTTGATTAAGAAGACGAATAATAATAATAATAAATATATGATGCCGGCGTGTGATATGTATTTTACAGATAGAGGAGACGAAGGTCACCCGGCTCTGCCATGAGAAGACCATCCTAGCTGTGAACGGGCAGTTCCCCGGGCCGACCATCTACGCGCGCAAGGACGACGTGGTCATCGTCAACGTCTACAACCAGGGCAACAAGAACATCACACTTCACTGGCACGGTGTGGACCAGCCCCGGAACCCTTGGTCTGACGGGCCAGAGTACATCACGCAGTGCCCTATCCAGCCCGGCGCCAACTTCACCTACAAGATCATCTTCACCGAGGAGGAGGGCACACTATGGTGGCACGCGCACAGCGACTTCGACCGCGCCACCGTGCACGGCGCCATCGTCATCCACCCCAAGCGTGGCTCTGTCTACCCCTACCCCAAGCCGCACAAGGAGGTGCCTATCATCCTCGGTGAGTGGTGGAATGCAGACGTCGAGCAAATTCTATTGGAGTCCCAGCGGACCGGCGGCGACGTCAATATTTCAGACGCCAACACCATCAATGGCCAGCCCGGCGACTTCGCTCCATGCTCCAAGGAGGACACCTTCAAGATGTTCGTGGAGCACGGCAAGACGTACCTGCTACGGGTCATCAACGCGGGGCTCACCAACGAGATGTTCTTCGCTGTTGCCGGGCACCGCCTCACAGTGGTTGGCACTGACGGCAGCTACCTCAAGCCATTCAGCGTCGACCACATCATGATCGCCCCTGGCCAGACCATGAACATGCTCCTCGAGGCCAACTGCCCCATAAACGGCTCAACCAACAACCGCTACTACATGGCCGCACGAGCATTCGCAACCAACACAGCGGTTAACTTTGACAAGACCAACGCCACGGCCATTCTGGAGTACACGGACATGCCACCGTTCATGGGGCCACCAGACTTCCCCGACCTACCGGCCTTTGGTGACATTGCCGCGGCAACGGCATACACTGCACAACTCCGGTCCCTGGCCACCAAGGAGCACCCGGTGGACGTGCCGATGGAGGTCGATGAGCACATGCTCGTGACAATCGCCGTCAACACGCTCCCATGTGGAGCCAACGCAACGTGCGCCGGCCCTGGAGGCAACCGCCTTGCGGCGAGCCTAAACAATGTCAGCTTCATGAACCCAACTATCGATATCCTTGATGCCTACCACGACTCCATCGACGGCGTGTACCAGCCGGACTTCCCCAACAAGCCGCCCTTCTTCTTCAACTTCACTGCTGCCAACCCGCCACAAGAGCTCTGGCTCACAAAGCGTGGCACCAAGGTGAAGGTGGTGGAGTACGGCACCATTGTGGAGGTGGTGTTCCAGGACACGGCCATCCTAGGCGCCGAGAGCCACCCCATGCACCTGCATGGCTTCAGCTTCTATGTTGTGGGTCTAGGGTTCGGTAACTTCGACAAGGACAAGGACCCGACCACCTACAACTTGGTTGATCCGCCGTACCAGAATACTGTCTCCGTGCCTACGGGCGGCTGGGCTGCAATGCGCTTTCGTGCGGCAAATCCTGGTGAGTAATCCATTTGCTAAATTAAATTTGGGCAACAACAAAGTACTCCTACATTTATATGGTTTTTATATGTTATGTTGTTTTTTCTTTCTTATTTTTTAGGTGTGTGGTTTATGCATTGTCACTTTGATCGTCACACGGTCTGGGGCATGGACACTGTGTTTATTGTGAAAAATGGCAAGACCCCGGATGCTCAAATGATGCCCCGTCCTCCTAACATGCCCAAATGCTAAGGATTGTGACAGCCATGACTGCGGTTTGCATGCAAGACAATCGAGAAAAAAAACCCACCAATATCAGTTGATTGGTTGACTTAATTATATGCGGTACACATTTTAAGTAGAGTGGTTCTTCAATAAAATGGGTCAGTGGAGATGCAAATTAGTGTGGTTTATGTTATTTTCTTTTTCATTTGGTTGGAGGAGAAGAATAGATTTGTTTTATTCATTATTTGTGTTGGTTTACTCGTAGCTCAATCTTCAAGTGTAACTAAATAATACTCCCTCCGTCCGAAAATAGAAGTCGTTTTCGCTTCCCGAGAAATAACTGCCGGCAATTGTTATAAATAATAATATCAACAATTAGTATCATAATTAATATCATCGGAAAGGTCTTTGAATCTAGTTTTTTAACAAAATTATTTGGAGAAACAAATATTGCACACATTTTCTATAAATCTAGTCAAACTTGTGGCATGAACACCCAAAACGTCTTCTATTTTGAGATGGATGGAGTATACGTTACCGAGCTACATTCTATATGCCATAAAAATAAATGTATATAAATATGTGTTCATATATGTATTTTTTTGCCATGATAAGATCATGACCATTTAGAGAAGAATTGTTAGATAGCAAGGCTATTCAAATACCTTTTAAAAATTTAGATTAAATGATAGAATAAAAACACATCCTTTTTTGAACATGCATTAACATGTATTACTAAAGGATAAGAAATTACATGGAGTGATCATGATAGAATCCTTGTAGCGCAGATTACAACCACGAAGGCAACAACAGGCTGACTTAAAAAAAGTGAGGGAACAAGGACCCTCATCCCAAAACCCTAACTGGATGAGCCTATGAGAAAAAAAACACAATGGTTGCTTATAGAGAATACATAATCATGGTTGCAAAACATCCTCCTATCTAAATCACAAATGAGCATCCAGCCGGAATGGCGACAATAATCGTGTAGAGAGGAGTCCAAAACAACCTTGGTGGCAATGCGTCTTCCAAAAGAGACATGAGAGGGAAGATTGAGACATTGAGACCTACAAAAAAATAATAAAATACACTCTAAAACCATGAAATTAAACTTTATATGGAAAGAGAGACCCATTTTATATCAAAGTTTCACGTGTTAGAAATCGAAAGGTGAGAATTACCGTTGAGACTAACCTCATATGAGGCGAGAGAAGTACGTAGAAATTTATGCGTGCTCTGAGTTAGACTAAAGAAAGGTACTAAAGAAAGGTGAGGAGTTAGTACTCCCTCGGTCAAAAAGAGTTATAATTATGTAAAACGTGCCTGACAAACTATTTTAACTTTGACTAAATTTATAGTAAATATTATTAGTATTTATATCTTAAAATAAATTTATTATAAAAATATATTTTATAATTAATATAATAATACTTATTTGTCACATAAGTATTTGTATTTTTTTTATATAATATTAATCAAAGTTTATAACATTTGACTTCTTGAGACGTTAGAATTATATTCTTTTCGTGGACGGTGGAAGTACATAGCAATTTCTCCGTGATTTTTTTTGACAACAATTTGTCCGTGTTGATTTTTTCTGAGTTAGACTGAGTTTATCCCTTGTCCGAGTTCCTCAAAGAAGGCAACATGAGATCTGGAATTTTTTTTTATTAATAACCCAATTAAATAAAAAATTTCATAATTAACACTGTTTAATTTTTTTTTCAAAACTAACCCTTTTGCCGCGCCGTGCCGCATGGCGCGGCAAAAGCGTTAGCCGCGCCATGCATGGCGGCGCGGCAAAAGTGCCACCGTGGCACCGCCCGGCCACGCAGTCCCGCGTGGGCCCCGCCTGTCAGTTTGCCGCGCCAGGCGGGCTAGCGCGGCTAGTGCGTTTGCCGCGCCAGGCGGCCTGGCGCGGTCAACGGCTTTGCCGCGCCAGGCGGGGTGGCGCGGCAAAGCGCATCTAGATCTGGCGCCCGCGGCTTCTTCCTCCTTTCTCCTCCTTCTCGGCCGCCCGCGCCTCCGTCCCGCCGCCGCCGCCGTCGAGCCCCGCCGCCGCCGCCGTCACCGGCCGCCCCCGGGCGCCCCCGTCCCCGTCCCCGTCCCGGCCGGCCGCCCCCATGCCTCGTCCCTGTCCCCGTGCCTCGTCCCCGCCCCCGGGCGCCCCCGAGCCTCGTCCCCGTCCCCGTCCCGGCCGGCCGCCCCCGTGCGCACCGGCGCCCCCGGCCGCCACCGGCCGCCCCCGGGCGCCCCCGGCGACACCGGCCGCCCCCGGCCGCCACCGGCGCCACCGGCGCCCCCCTCCACCACCGTCTCCACCATCGTCCACGACCGGAAGGTATTTTTTTTCTTTTTGTTATTTTTTTGTAGTTTGCGTTAATTAGTTAGTTAAATAGGTTAGTAATTTAGTTATTTATTTATTTATTTGCTTAGTTAGTTATCTAGTTAGTTAGTTAGGTTAGTTAGGTTAGATTAGTTAGTTAGGTTAGGTTAGTTTAGGTGGTTAGTTAGTTAGTTATATAGTTAGTTAGTGTGTTAGTTAGTTAGTTAGCTAGCTAGTTAGTTAGGTTTATGTTAGGTTAGTTTTAGTTAGTTAGTTAGTTAGTTAGGTAGGTAGGTTAGTTAGGTTAGGTTTAGTTAGTTAGTTACTTAGTTAGGTTAGTTACTTAGTCTAGGGTTTAGGGTTTAGGGTTTAGGTTAATATGTTAGTTAGGTTAGTGAAGACAACTTAGTATTTATGTCATTCTGTATTTTAGAGAAGACCATCTGAAAGGTCCTTGTTTGGTTTTGGTAATTGAGTGACAACTTAGGTGGACTAATATGTGTTTAAAGTGAATTACACAGGTGATTAGTCCACAGGTGATCATGTGTGAGCAACATATGCCATAGAGGAGAAATGGCTTGGAGGATGTTGAAATGCTCATGCATGAAGATGAAGAAGGAGCTTAATGCACATGAAACATGACATGGAGTCATGTGGCTAAGATGGTGAAGATCAAGGCAAGACTTGGCTTGATGGACCGGTCGCGAAGGTGAAGGGCAAGTTGAGGCTTTGAAGCCGTTGGTACCGAGTGTCGGGAGGCTTAAGCAGGACTTGGCGCCGAAGGACCGAAGCGATGGTGAAGAGCAAGTGATGTCAAGATCAATGGACCATGGAGGCCATGTGATGATATGAAGTGGATCATATCATTTGAAGATAGGTTGGTGCATGTGTTGCATCAACACCGGAGGAGATGGAATGGAATGCGCAAGGCAAAGGTATATTTGTAGGGCATTTCATTTCACCGGTCATAGGTGTGTAGAGAAGTTTATGACCGGGTTTAGGATAGATGGCCGTACTATTAAGAGGAGCAAACTTGTTTGCATATCGGTCATCTAGTGCCACTTGAGCGATCTAACTTTGCGATGTTGTTAGGATCGAGTGGCGTGGTGAGAGCAAGTGAAAATCCTTTGAAAATGATTGTGAAAATGCTAACACACTTGCACATGATGTTGTACACTTGTTGGTGTTAGCACATTTGCAAAGGAGGAGTTGTTGGAGTTGGTTTGGATCAAAACAGAGAAGAAAATGGAGTTTTCTGTGTGTTGTCGGTGGTACCGACCCTGGGTTGTCGGTGGTACCGCCCATAGGTGCTGCGTGCAGCCTTCTCTGTAATGGGGCGTTTTTGGCCTGGCGGTGGTACCGCTATTACCTCGGTACTACCGCCGGCGGTGGTACCGACCGGATGGTCGGTGGTACCGTGGCCCTGAGGAGTTTCGCGAGGCTCTCTGTAGTTTCTGAAAATGGCTTGCCGGTAGTACCGCCATTACCTCGGTACTACCGCCCACGGTGGTACCGACGCAAGGTCGGTAGTGGCTGGTTTTTCGCAGAGCTCTCTGGTCGCGGCGATTTTGGCCTGGCGGTAGTACCGCCATGACCTCGGTACTACCGACCTCGGAGGAACCGACCAGGGGTCGGTGGTTTGCCTAAATCTGCGCGATGTGAGGTAACGGCTAGTTTGACTAAGCCGGTAGTACCGCCCAGGAGGGGTCGGTACTACCGACCGGAGCGCAGAATGCCCAGTGAAGGGGCATAACGGCTAGTTGGCCGTTGAGGCTATATATAGTCGTTGAGGCCGGCTTTGGGCCGGTGGTTGGAGCACTCCAAAGCCTTGGTGGCTTGTGTGGATGTGCTTGGGAGCCCTCTAACACACATATGCTTTAGTGCTCATCTGATTGTGTGAGAGAGTGATCCTAGTGCGTTGCTTTGAGAGATAGCATCGAGTGGCACTAGGTGTTCGAGTTGCAAGCCGGTGGTGCTTATTACTCTTGGAGGTTGCCACCTCCTAGACGGCTTGGTGATCGAGTCTCCGTCGTGAAGCCCGCGTGAAGATTGTGCGTGGCTCCGGAGAAGGATTGTGAGGGGCATTGTGCTCGCCCCGCGGGGATCGCGAAGAGCAACTCTAGTGGATTGCGCGTGTCATTGAGTTACCCTCACTTGTGGGTGAGTTCTTGCGGCGCTCGAGTGTCGAGCTAGGTATGGTGCCTATTAGCCGCCGAACTACCAAAGTGTGTGGTCGACACAACGGGGACTAGCTTGGTGGCAACCAAGTGAACCTCGGGGAAAAATCACCGTGTCAACATTGTCTACTCTTCTCGGTGGTTTGCAATCTCCTTACACAAGCTTGTATTTACTTTCATACATATTGTGCTTGTGTAGCTATCTTGCTTGTGTAGCATAGAGTTGATCCCATGAGTGACTAGTTGACTTGTAGTCTTGCTAGTCACATTGCTTAGTTTGTGTAGCTAAGTTGAGCTCTCTAATTTGGCTTGTGTAGCCTTGTTATTGAGCATTGCTAGTGAGCTTAGGCTTCGCGCTTTTGCTTAGTGGCATGTGTAGGAGCTCCCCGGTTGTTTGAGTACTAGTTGCTTAGGTTTGTGTAACCTTGCAAGCTAGAATTGTTTAGGTGAGCTCTAGCTAGCCCGACACCTTATTTGCATTGTTTAGGATCTTTTGTAAGGTGTCATAGAGTATAGGTAGAGGGGTGTAGTCTTGGCTAGACCGATAGTTTTTAATTCCGCATTTGTTTCGGTTAGCCATTCTACTACGATTAAGTTTAAGTTTTTAAAAAAGGACTATTCACCCCCCCTCTAGTCCGCCATCTCGACCCTTCAATTGGTATCGGAGCGAGGTCTCTCATTTGTGGTCTTCACCGACCCGAGAGGATGGCGTCTAGTGGGCTAGATGATGTGTGTGATACACATATTTTTGATGGCACACACTTTGCACAATGGAAACACCATATGCTTGATCATTTTCGTGCAAAGGGGCCAAAGTTTTGGTGGATTATCACTAGTGGTCTCACTCATGTTTTGGACCATAGAAATCTCACCAAAGCTCAAAAGGATCTCTTTGAACTTGATGCAAATGCTTATTGTTATCTAATGGATGCATTGAGTTTTGAGTTGTTTTATAAGATCAACTCCAAAGGGACCGCCCATGAGATGTGGGAATCCATCAAGACCACCTTCGGTGATCCCTCCACGTTTGATGATGGCAAGTTCATAAAGGAGGATGAACCGGTGGTACATGAGGATGTTGAGCATGACCGCAACATAGTTGTTGTGGAAGATTGCTCCACCTCATGTTCAAGTGATGCAATCAATGAAAATACTTCAAGCACACTTGACAAGATGGAAGATGATGCCTCAAGTGATGCAAGTGATGATTCAACCTCAAGCACACTTGATGGTAATAATGGTACATGCTCCAATGATGATGCTACTACAAGCTCTCCAACATCATCATATTGCTTCATGTCACAAGGTGACACTAAGGTATCAAGTTGCAATATGATTAATCATGATTCCTATGATGAGCTTGTTAGTAGACTTGCTAGCATGACCATTGCTTTAGAAAATGAGTTAGCTAAAAATGCAAAATTGACATTAGAAAACTCATTTCTAAAAAATGCATGTGAACAACAAAATCATTTACTTTATGTTACTACTTGTTCACATGATGAGCTTAAATTGACTCATGAGGAACTATGTGTTACTCATGATAATTTGGTAAAAGACCATGCTTTTCTCACTAGTAAGCTTTCTAATGAACAAATTAAAACTAGTGAGAGCTCATCACATGGGACAATTGATCAATCGCATACTTGTGCTAACCCTTGTGATGAAGAAAAGAAGCATGTATCCACCTCTTGTGAAGATTTATTATCTATGCCATGTTCTTCACAATTAGATGCTTGTTCTACTTCTTTGTCTTGTGAGACTAACCTTTTGAAGGAGAACAATGAGCTCAAAAGTGAAGTGAAGAACTTGAGCAATAAGTTAGAGAGGTGGTGTAGATCAAAAGTCACCCATGAGCATATGATGAAGAATCAAAGAAGCTATGGTGACAAGAGTGGCATTGGCTTTAACAAAAGCAATGCCAAGGGCAAGAAAATGAGGAAGCAAGAAGAAAAGAAGCTATCTCATTTCATGTGCTATCAATGCCATGAGATGGGACATCTTGCAAAGGCTTGCCCCAACAAGAAGAAGCCCCAAGCTCAAATCAAGAACAACCATCATGATGGTGACTTGATGAAGAAGAAGAAAACAAGAAGGGGCGGAAGAGCAAGGCATCCAACTCATATCCATGATGCCAAGATGATGATGAGCAAGAATGAAGAAAAGAAGAAAGATTTGGCTCACATCAAATGCTACAAGTGTGGTGACATGGGACACTTTGCCTCGAAGTGTCCTAACAAGCTTGAGAAGAAGGCTCAAGCAACTCATGAGAGGCAAGGCAATGAGAAGCAACAAATGAGCAAAGAAGAGAAGGCTCAATCCAAGAGAAGTTGCTACTCATGTCGGGAAAGGGGACACATGGCTCATTCATGTCCCCTAGGTATGACTTCTAAGCCTATTTCAATTGATGATAATATTATGCTTAGAAAGGATGAAAATGGTACCTCTAAGGATACTATTGCAACTCATCCCGCTACTCATACTAAGGCTATGCCTAAGTATGTTGCTCCTAACTTGAGAGGACCCAAACTAGTTTGGGCACCATCAAAAAGCGGATGATTGTGTGTAGGTACCATGGCATTGGAGGCTTGATTCAATTGACTTCACATTATTCATCATGTGATTGAGTCAAGTAATGAAGCTTAGTGCACATCCAAACCCAATGCCAAGTCAAGAGAAGTCCAAGTGCAAAACATACAAGTGCAAAAGATCAAGTTGTGGTGATTGATTGGAAATATTTGAAGGCTTGCAATCAAGTTGAGTAGAAGCTTGCTATTTCATGATCATGAGCTACTAAGGTATATCTCTAGTTGATCATGTTCTTTTAAATGCATATGAGATGATTGAATCGGATATATATGCATATGTTGCTTGCTATAAGGTGATTGAATGGATAAATTGCTTAGTGATCAAGTTTTGAGTTAGTTTGATTGGATATGTTCATGAGACTTCTTTTAGTAAGTGGTTTGAATGGATATATGTCTTGTGTTGATGTTCAAACAAGTTTAGCTCAAGTTTGATTCATATTGGTAGAGTATAGCTCAATTGCTCAAAGTTGTCAAAAATCTGAAATCTAAGTGAGCTGAGAAGATAGCCCTGTTTAAGTGATCAAATCTTATTGGATTGGCTTGAAATTTGGTACACATGCTCTACACTTGTGATATTAGTCGCTGTGCAAAATTCATGATTATTGGATAAGATGTACTTTGGGTTTGGAGTAGATCTTGTCAACTATTGTGCAGCAGTTTTCAGCATGTAGTACTATGGAAAGAATTGAAATCTGGTAGCAATCTAGAAAGCCAATGAAGCTCAAATTTTTATGGCTGCTAGAACACTTAGAGAGGCACATCTCCACCAAATTTCATAGTCATTAGACTTATATTTTGGGAGATATGCATGTTTCTTTGAGAAGGACAGAATCTGCCAGAAAAATGATAATTATTGGATTAATCTAGAGTCACTTTGATTGAAAGGTCCTCAAGTTGGAATCATGTTTATAAGTGGTTGAGGGACCTATGTTTGGTTTTGAAATGAGCTAGAAGCATGACAAAGATGAGTACAAGTTCATTTGATTAAGAAGTGTATTTGGCACACATTTGGTACTCAAATTGAAGATCAAGACCAACATCAAGATGAAGAGAAAGATGAAGTCCTAGTATCAATTGAAGATCTTTTGGAAGAAAGAAAAGGACTCAAAAAGGAACTCAAAGAGGAATTCAAAGTCACATTTCAATAAGAGTTCAAATGGATCAATCAAGCAAAGTCAATTCAAGCGAGTATCAAGGATGATTCTTTGGAGAGAGATCACTTCTCCCTTTTGTAGGGGCTTGCCGCCTTTTGTAGGTTAACCGAGCATGATGCTTGGAAGGCTAACATGGAAGTGGTGATCTAAAGTGTCATTGGAGATGCTTAGTTGAAGAAATCAAAAGGGTTGATCTAGAGAGCAAGCAAAAGAAAGCAAATCATGTCAATTCAAGTGGTATTCATATGCAAGCTATGTTCAAATGAAGAAGCAAGCCAACCACAACAAGATAGTGCACTTGATCATATGTGTGAAGATTTGTTCTAATCAATTGGTATCTATTGGTCTTCACCATGGACTTCACATTGCTATTTGGAGCTTAATTGGAATCAAATGACTATCCTCTACTCCAAGATAGCAAAGGTATCATTGTAATGTGCATGATCATTTCATCCCTTACTAGTATGCGGTTAGTGCATATAGTACGTGCTCAATAGGATCATGCATAACAAATAAAAAGTTTAAATTCATAAGCTTACCACTATTGCTTGATTTATTATATGATCTAGTGGTTAGTATATGAGTTTGTTCATGAGCTAGTGAACCCAAGTACTTGATCTAGAAGATGAACTTTCAAGTGTCTAATTCAACATGAGTAAGATAACCATTGAAAAATGTGTGAAGAAGCTTACTCTAGAGCAAACCGAGTTAGATATCTTGTGCAATATTGCCTAGTTCAAGTCACAAATGAGAAGCTCATGAAGATGACAAGAGTTCAAGAAGAAGATAATAATGCAAATGGATATCAAGTTAAACCTTTTATTCAAGTGGTATCCTACAAGACTTCAAGTGATCCTCAACTATAAGTGATCAAATCAAGTAAAGCATCCCTCTCCAACAAGAGCTCAAGTTTATCAAGTGGATGACCCATGCTATGACTTAGGGGAGGTGCCCCACCTATTGGTATCAAGGTCAAAGATCCTACACATGGTGTCATTCCAACACATATGGTGGTGTCCATCAAAAATGAAGACTCAAGTATCATCCATCTACCCTAGTCCAACCCTTTGTATCAAGAGAAGCATACCTTTTATGGTCATTGATGACAAAGGGGGAGAAGTTATGGAAAAGATATGTCAATTATGATATGTCAAGGACAAAGAGGGAGAAAAGAAGATGGACATGGATCAAGAGGGAGCAAGATTGAAGGAACAAAATTCTTGGACAATGAGAGCACACAAGTAGGGGGAGCAAGCTCATGAACTTGGTTGTTGCATTTGATATGTGCATAATCATGTGCTTGCTTGCATTGCATAAGTTTTAAAATTTTATATGCATGCTTGTGTGGTGTATGCTAGTTATAGGATTTAATTGATGAATTGATAACTAGCATGCATAGGTTAATAGCTAGACTTGTGCTTTTAATGCAAAACTAGACCCTTGCTATTAATGTTGATCTCACGGGGTTTTCTAGTTTTTATGATGTCTAGCTACTCTTCGATGCTAAGGATGAATCAAAATGTGGTATGCACGCTTCAAAGGTAAAATTTCATCATGTATACCTTAGCATCACTTAGTAGTGCTAACACTCCCACAAATTTCATATTTATGCATGTGTGCAAGCTTGAAACCAAACCATTTGAGCACACATGTAGGGGGAGTTAACACTACAAAGTCGGATTGTATGGTGCTTATCCAAATTCTCGTATATGGTCTTAATGTTGGATAAGTAACATAGAATCCAAAGGAGCTTAATTTCCATATCTTTGTAGAGTTGTCATCAATTACCAAAAAGGGGGAGATTGAAAGGTCCTTGTTTGGTTTTGGTAATTGAGTGACAACTTAGGTGGACTAATATGTGTTTAAAGTGAATTACACAGGTGATTAGTCCACAGGTGATCATGTGTGAGCAACATATGCCATAGAGGAGAAATGGCTTGGAGGATGTTGAAATGCTCATGCATGAAGATGAAGAAGGAGCTTAATGCACATGAAACATGACATGGAGTCATGTGGCTAAGATGGTGAAGATCAAGGCAAGACTTGGCTTGATGGACCGGTCGCGAAGGTGAAGGGCAAGTTGAGGCTTTGAAGCCGTTGGTACCGAGTGTCGGGAGGCTTAAGCAGGACTTGGCGCCGAAGGACCGAAGCGATGGTGAAGAGCAAGTGATGTCAAGATCAATGGACCATGGAGGCCATGTGATGATATGAAGTGGATCATATCATTTGAAGATAGGTTGGTGCATGTGTTGCATCAACACCGGAGGAGATGGAATGGAATGCGCAAGGCAAAGGTATATTTGTAGGGCATTTCATTTCACCGGTCATAGGTGTGTAGAGAAGTTTATGACCGGGTTTAGGATAGATGGCCGTACTATTAAGAGGAGCAAACTTGTTTGCATATCGGTCATCTAGTGCCACTTGAGCGATCTAACTTTGCGATGTTGTTAGGATCGAGTGGCGTGGTGAGAGCAAGTGAAAATCCTTTGAAAATGATTGTGAAAATGCTAACACACTTGCACATGATGTTGTACACTTGTTGGTGTTAGCACATTTGCAAAGGAGGAGTTGTTGGAGTTGGTTTGGATCAAAACAGAGAAGAAAATGGAGTTTTCTGTGTGTTGTCGGTGGTACCGACCCTGGGTTGTCGGTGGTACCGCCCATAGGTGCTGCGTGCAGCCTTCTCTGTAATGGGGCGTTTTTGGCCTGGCGGTGGTACCGCTATTACCTCGGTACTACCGCCGGCGGTGGTACCGACCGGATGGTCGGTGGTACCGTGGCCCTGAGGAGTTTCGCGAGGCTCTCTGTAGTTTCTGAAAATGGCTTGCCGGTAGTACCGCCATTACCTCGGTACTACCGCCCACGGTGGTACCGACGCAAGGTCGGTAGTGGCTGGTTTTTCGCAGAGCTCTCTGGTCGCGGCGATTTTGGCCTGGCGGTAGTACCGCCATGACCTCGGTACTACCGACCTCGGAGGAACCGACCAGGGGTCGGTGGTTTGCCTAAATCTGCGCGATGTGAGGTAACGGCTAGTTTGACTAAGCCGGTAGTACCGCCCAGGAGGGGTCGGTACTACCGACCGGAGCGCAGAATGCCCAGTGAAGGGGCATAACGGCTAGTTGGCCGTTGAGGCTATATATAGTCGTTGAGGCCGGCTTTGGGACGGTGGTTGGAGCACTCCAAAGCCTTGGTGGCTTGTGTGGATGTGCTTGGGAGCCCTCTAACACACATATGCTTTAGTGCTCATCTGATTGTGTGAGAGAGTGATCCTAGTGCGTTGCTTTGAGAGATAGCATCGAGTGGCACTAGGTGTTCGAGTTGCAAGCCGGTGGTGCTTATTACTCTTGGAGGTTGCCACCTCCTAGACGGCTTGGTGATCGAGTCTCCGTCGTGAAGCCCGCGTGAAGATTGTGCGTGGCTCCGGAGAAGGATTGTGAGGGGCATTGTGCTCGCCCCGCGGGGATCGCGAAGAGCAACTCTAGTGGATTGCGCGTGTCATTGAGTTACCCTCACTTGTGGGTGAGTTCTTGCGGCGCTCGAGTGTCGAGCTAGGTATGGTGCCTATTAGCCGCCGAACTACCAAAGTGTGTGGTCGACACAACGGGGACTAGCTTGGTGGCAACCAAGTGAACCTCGGGGAAAAATCACCGTGTCAACATTGTCTACTCTTCTCGGTGGTTTGCAATCTCCTTACACAAGCTTGTATTTACTTTCATACATATTGTGCTTGTGTAGCTATCTTGCTTGTGTAGCATAGAGTTGATCCCATGAGTGACTAGTTGACTTGTAGTCTTGCTAGTCACATTGCTTAGTTTGTGTAGCTAAGTTGAGCTCTCTAATTTGGCTTGTGTAGCCTTGTTATTGAGCATTGCTAGTGAGCTTAGGCTTCGCGCTTTTGCTTAGTGGCATGTGTAGGAGCTCCCCGGTTGTTTGAGTACTAGTTGCTTAGGTTTGTGTAACCTTGCAAGCTAGAATTGTTTAGGTGAGCTCTAGCTAGCCCGACACCTTATTTGCATTGTTTAGGATCTTTTGTAAGGTGTCATAGAGTATAGGTAGAGGGGTGTAGTCTTGGCTAGACCGATAGTTTTTAATTCCGCATTTGTTTCGGTTAGCCATTCTACTACGATTAAATTTAAGTTTTTAAAAAAGGACTATTCACCCTCCCTCTAGTCCGCCATCTCGACCCTTCACCATCACTTGACCATCACTTGACCTTAGTTGCACTATTGACTTTGTAGATGGACACTGTATTCACATTGTTTTATGGAGGCACAGTTAGTAAACGAGACGGGTTGTTTGATGATAACATGGAACAAGAACTCGAAGTATTTGATGAGCGTCCTTCCTTTACGGACCTTATGTTGCGTCTGAAGGAGAAGTTTGATAGTGATTTCTCGTTGAAAGGGAGATTTGACAGTGGCAAGATTAGGTCGAACTATGCGTTGTTGCCCTTGCGCAACCAGGCTGACTGGGCAAAATACCAGGCGATCGTTATGGCATCCAATTCGACAATGGGTGAGATCGTGGTAGTGGATGGTTTGAGGAAGCAGGCAGAGGCGTCCGATGATGGCAACGATGGTGAAGCACAGGAGGTAGGGGATGATGACGATGCAGCTCCGATGACTATGGACGTTGATGGTCACCCCACGCAGGAGACGGTGTATGCAACTGAAGATGCCCACGCTGACGTCGGTCAAATAAACAATGATTTTGATGTGGCCGACATAGAGCGGGAGGAGCAGGAGGAGCATGAGGCACAACTATTTGATGAAAACTATGATTCTGATGATGATTCAGACTATGACGAAGAAGAGGACAGTTATATTTCTGCTATGCCAGAGCCGGTTCGTGCTATTCCACAACCGGTTCGTGCTATGCCACAGCCGGTTCCTCAGAATATGCATCCTCCAGGGAGACTAGTCACTGATATACCAGAGGATCATACACATTTTGATGCGTGGGGGCGTTTTAGCGAAGCACGGTATTATGTTCCGCCTGATCCTTTGACTGAGACAGAGCTGCAGCAATTGAGGTCGGTTAACATGCAATTTAGAGGCGTTCCAAGTTATAGGGATGTCAGTATGGTGGACCAGGCTGTTTGTGATACTGGATTGAACCTGTGCAAGCAAACACTGCATGACCATACAGATTGTATTCTTCAGAAGGGTATGATTTTCAACACTATGAGTGAGCTGAAGCTTTTCCTTCAGCACTATGCTGTGCATCATCATCGACCGTACACGGTCAGCCATTCTGATATTAATTTGAGGTACCACATCAGGTGTATGCATCATAGTTGTCCGTGGAGGCTGAATGCTCGCAAGAGAACTGATGGCAAGTGGAGAATCAGTAAAGTAGTACAACCGCATACCTGTTTTACAAATAAGGGACAAGAAAAACATCCTCAGTTGACGGCAAGATACCTTGCACGGCGCATTTTGGCATTTGTTGATGATGACGCCGACGTATCTGTTTCACAATTGCTTATCTCCATATTTGGATTCACAGGCTATAAGGTGACTTATGGAAAGGCATGGCGTGCGAAGCAGATCGCCCTTGCAATTCGTTGGGGTGGTTGGGATGAAGCGTACAACAGGATTCCTCGGATTTTGTGTGCAATGGCATACTATAACCCTGGCCTTAAATGGTTTCCACACACCAATGGGCAGTACATAGACCGCAACACCGGCAAGGTTACACATGTGCTTCAGCGTGTATTTTGGTCTTTTGCACAAACAGAGCATGCGTATCCGTACTGTCGTCCAGTCATACTTGTGGACGGTACTTTCTTGACCGGAGCGTACAAGGGTGTGTTGATGATGGCGGCGGCTGTTGATCCCGAGGACCAGATAGTTCCAATTGCTTTCGCCTTGGCTGAGGGGGAGAACGTTGAGTCTTGGTCTTGGTTCATGGCCCTGCTACGGATACAAGTGTTAGGGCCTTCTCGGACAATATGTTTGATTTCGGACCGTCATGTTGGGTTGCTTCGTGCCGCAGAGGAGGAGATAGAGGGTTGTCCTCCTCTAGTGCACAGATGGTGCATGCGTCACTTTGCCGCCAATTTCTGGCGTCGGCAGAGAAAAAAGGAGGTTTGTGCCAAGGTGAAAGAGCTATGTTGTGTTAAAACTGAGCACAAATTCAAAGAAACAATGGAAGAGTTGGACAAAATGTTAAACAGTGCTGCCAGGGCCTGGATCGAGAGACAGATGGAACACAAGGAGAAGTGGGCGCTTGCTTACGATGAGGGCGGTTTCCGGTTCGGCATAATGACCACCAACTCATCGGAGTCTTTCAACAAGGTATTCACCGGTGTTAGAGCCTTGCCCGTTTCTGGAATCGTTGAGTACTCGTTTCACAAGACCAACGAGTATTTTGTGAAAAGGTGGTCCATTGCTCAAGACAACCTACAAACGGATGGTGAATTTGGAAAGGCGGGAAATGAGCACATTCAGGAAAATGAGATCTGGGCAACGCAGCTAACTTGTGAGGCTTATGGACCAACCAGACAAATCTATAATGTTCGAGCAAAGGGTGGAACTACCATGGGCGGGGAACGCTACGGTGGTCGCAACTATCGGATCGATCTTCAAAGAGTGGAATGCAGTTGTAACGTGCCGCAGATAATGCATGCCCCTTGCTCTCACATGATTGCGTCCTGTAGAGCGCGCGGATATAACTACAAGGCCGTACCATATATGTCCGAGTACTATCGCCGGAGCAACACCGTCGCAATATGGCAGAGCAGCTTCGAGCCTTACCTTGATCCCACTCAATGGCCTCCATACTTGGGTAGAGACTTCATGCCTGATCCTGAGCTGCTGAAGTTAGGTAAGGGTAGGAGGAGGAAGAAGAGACTAAAGGGTGACATGGACAATATGGATAGGTATGGCGGGGGGGACTTTGACCAGACACCGAGCACGAACCTATGCTCTGTTTGCCACATGCCAGGGCATAATGCAGCCTTCCATCGTAGACAAACACAACAGGTGTACATATGTCTTCATTTGTTTTAATGCTTTATTATTGTTATCTTTACTTATATTAATTATTTGAATGCTTTTGCTATTATTGTACATATGTCTTTCATTTGTTTTAATGCTTTATTATTTTTGACGTTGTACTAACTTGTTACCATGTTTTGTTTAAACAGGATGGCGAACCCTCCGGCGTACCCTCTCCTTGAGCCGTTCTACGACGGCGAGCACCGGGCGCACAGGCTCACCGACTACGCCCCTCCGGAGAGGTTGTCTTTGCTGAGGCCGCGCACCCACCTATGGCACCGGTGGGACGAGCGCTACGCACCCTTCCTGCGGCGCGCGGGCTTCTTGGTGCTAGCCCGCGTTGCCAACGACGTGGGGTTGCAGCTCGACCCCGCGCTCCTCACCGCGCTGGCGGACAGGTGGCGTCCCGAGACGCACACCTTCCACCTAGCCTGTGGGGAGATGACCGTGACGTTACAGGACGTGGCCAAGATTTTTGGTCTACGCCTGGGCGGCCTCCCCGTGACGGGGATTCTTGACACCGACACGTGGATGGACACCGTCCACCAGTTCTGTGGTCGTACGCCCCCCGACGACGCAGACGCTAAGAGGAACAAGTAAGCTAATTTTTTTTTCTAATTTAGTTGCATACGATGTGCTACTATCCTTTCCTAACTTTTACTTTTTGTAAACAAACAGGAAGACTACTGGGGTGCCTTCGTCGTGGATCACCCAACACTTTTCGTATTGCCCCCTCAACGCTGACCCACAGGTAGTCGAGAGGTATGCCAGAGTGTGGCTCTGGCACTTTATTGGGGCCTTCCTGTTTCCCGACTCATCGGGGAACACCATCAGCTGGATGTTCGTCCCCATCCTCGCACAGCCGTGGGAGAACATCGCCGGCTACAGCTGGGGGAGCGCTGTTCTAGCATGGCTGTACAGACAGCTGTGCGAGGGGTGCCGGCGGAGGCAGGCCTCCTCTAGCTTGGGAGGGTGTCTGCCCCTGCTCCAGGTTTGGGCCTGGCAGCGGCTGCCTGTGGGTCGTCCCCGCGTACGAGAGGATGCGGTAAGTACATACCTCTTGCGTGCGTGTGTTTTTACAAATTTGCAGTCATTTAACTGATTCGAATTGGAATGCAGGTGTGGACGCACCCGGACACCCGACCCACTGCTCTGTTTGTCTGGTCCACGGCAGAGGCAGTTAGAGGCAACCCCCAGCGCCGCTACCACCTGTACACGGACTTGCTGGACGTCCTAACACAGCACCAGGTAATTCCGGAATGAGTTCAATTTTTTATATTGAAAAAGAAACATGACTAACTATGTCTGTTCATTACAAACAGGTCAGTTGGGACCCCTGGGACCTGTACGACAACGTGTTCGACCCCGCCACGGAGCTGGACCGTTTAGATTGGCGTTGCACCGTCCCTCTTATCTGCTTCTACGTGGTCGAGATGCACTTGCCCATCAGGGTGATGCGTCAGTTCGGCCTACGACAGGAGTTTCCTCCACCTCTGATTAGCACGGATCAGAGGTTGCACAAGTAAGTATCCTCCACAGTGTTGTTCAGTTACTCTAGTAAATTCTATCTTATGCTCTAACAGATGGGTTTCCTTTGCAATGCAGGGTGAAGCGCCAAAGCAGACGGAAGAATCCCGTTGATTGGCGCGCGGAGCACGCCGATCATGTCCTGAGTTGGACAAACAGGTACCAGCAGGACGTTGACGACGGCGAGCCGTACGACCAGGGCGTCTTCGACCAGTACCTACAGTGGCTGCACCGGAGCACCCGGTTGCACATTAAGCCACCGTACTACGAGGTCACCGCTGAGGACGAGTCGGACGACGACGAGGACCCGTACGATGCTACCACTAGGGCATCGACTCAGCCTGACAGAGCCCCTCTACACAGCTACGTGGTAATATATCATGTCCTTCAACTATTGTTTGTGTTTCTGTACTTGGTGCACTTACCCCCTGGTCTTGTGTCGGCAGGCGTCGCAGCTGTCTCGGTACTCCGACGAGGCAGCGCAGCTTATACACCACACCAGCTCTACTGGGGACCACGCCCCGGTACAGGCTTTTCTGCAGGTATCATAACACATTCGAACTGCACGTGTAAATTTTAAGAA
This sequence comes from Coix lacryma-jobi var. lacryma-jobi, assembly GCA_009763385.1. NCBI lineage: Eukaryota > Viridiplantae > Streptophyta > Magnoliopsida > Poales > Poaceae > Coix > Coix lacryma-jobi. Next base: position 10,768,856 of record CM019822.1, read on the forward strand.
GTCATAAACTGTACTAATATTTATTATTATTATTTTCTTATTTGCAGAAAATCAGGAAGGGCTGCAGGAAGCTTGCTCAGAAGCTTGGGTGCATGGACACAGCGTGGGCCCCACCGCACCTTCCTCAGCCTTCGAGCCCTTTGGTGTCAGACACTGTACCAGCAGCAGCAGCGTCGTCCGACGCTCGGACGGGAGGCACTTCTGCGGATCCACGCGGAAAGGGCCCCGCTGCAGAGGAGCAGCCCAAGGAGGAGGGGGAGGAGGAGGAGGACGAGGAGCAGTACGTCGAGCGCACGACACCACCCTACACGGCTAGTGCAGGCTACATGGCCCTCGGCCATAGCTCGCACTACGCTGGAGGGTCCTCCTCCAGAGGTGGCCTGGACGACACGGCGTGGCAGGTACCTGGTGCTTACGACTACCCTAGTGGCTACTACACCGGCCCTGGCTGGCAGCCTTGGCCAGAGCAGGGCGCAGCACAGGAGCTGGGGTACTCACAGCTAGGTGGAGCTCCACTACCTACTCAGGAGGACGTGCAGGTACATAAGTTGACCGCTATACATTTAAGTTCGTCAGATATATTTAAGTTGTTTGCTAACATTTATTTTGAATGTTGCAGGGACCTAGTCAGACGCAGGGGTCACCACGCCGGCAGCCACGCGCACGAGACCGCACGGACGTCACATTCACGCCGAACATGGATCTGTCGCAGCCGAGGCGTCGGAGGCGGCCTCGTCAGCCGTACACACCTAGCTAGGCTTAGTGTTAGACTCCATCTTATGTATTAGACACTCTTTATCTTCTATTATGTATATCGAGACCATGTTACAGAGGATTCGATAGTTTTTGTGAGTATTTGTGCTAATGAAACATGTCTAATTTTTGTGGATGAGCCCTTTTCTAATTTTTGTGTTCAGAGCAGATGCACGCGTGCATCTAGCTGGCGCCTGAGGAGTTAGGCTTCAAAAATGGATATGTGTTGGGAAACGTAAAATTTCTAATAATGACATTGCCAAATGAAAAGAGACTCTCACTAAGCATTCACAAAGCATCCGGGGATTCCCGTAGCCCTCAACTCTTATTTCAAAGCAGATGAGTTCATGTCTCATTCGATGCCAGCTTTTGCCGCGCCAATCCTGGGGGCGCGGCCTACGCTTTTGCCGCGCCAGGAGGGGTGGCGCGGCTAATGCTTTTGCCGCGCCAGGCCTCCTGGCGCGGCAAAAGCATAGGCCGCGCCCCCAGGGTTGGCGCGGCAAAAGATGGCCTCTCCCAGCCTTTTCAGTGTCGTGTCCTGTTCTCGTAAGTGCTCTACAGTTTTGATTCCCATAGACTTTTCAGTGTATAGACTTTTCAGTGTATAGGCTTTTCAGTGTATAGACTTTTCAGTGTATAGGCTTTTCAGTGATTAGATTTTTCAGTGAATAGCCTTTTCAGTTGCAATAACTACACATTCACAAGTTCAAAACCAGGGCTCCGCCTATATAAACAACTTCAGCAGAGCTTGCATATTCAACACCTTCAGCAAAGCTTGCGAGGTTCGTAGTAGAGATGTCTGGAGGTTCTTCCAAAGGCGGGAGAGGAAAGGGTGGGAGGAAGGGACCTCCTATTGTGTGGGAGGGATCTCTTGGTCCTGATTTCTTCTTAGAGGCACTATATGACTTTCCCGTTGAGAGCAAAAATGATTTCAGCCGGGACCGTCCTCTTAGGGGATACGATAACCGTTTAGAGGACTGGCCAAAATGCCGCCATGGTGAGGACTGTTTGGTGCAGATGCTCCACGACGACCTGGAGGCAGGCCGACGTTTCTTCAAATGCCCGCGAGCATGGGTAACTTTATTTAATTGTTGTTGCTATGCCTCTCATGTTTGCTAATACTTAGTCATTTTGTGAATGTCAGTCTTCTATTTCCGAAGAAAACTGCGGCTTCACCAGATGGGTGGATCCTCCTCCAATATGGCCGCATCAGGAATACATCTATTATCTGCAGCGTCGTATCGACGATCTTGAAAGAGAAGTTAAAAGCATGCTCAAGGACTATGATGATGACGACAGCGATGCAGGCGGTTCAGATGAAGCAATATGTCTTGATCCATATTGCAACTGCCCGCATCACAAGAACAAGGGGCCTCCACCGCCGCCCCCACCACCGCCACCACCACCACCAGCCGCAATGGGAGGCTATTACGGAGAAGGGTCTACTCAGTTTGCTATGTGGGACGGCTTCTAGACTACTTAGACCACTATGTGTGTGTTGTGGTGTGCCAATCAATTACCTAAGGCATGTTAGGATTAGTCTAGGACCTTTTAACCAAGTTACGGTAAAAGGTCCTCACATGCCATGTACTAGTTTGTTATTCGTGTAATGGTTTGCTTCATTCTATTTCATACTTTATCCCACAAAAAATCAACGACACATGAACTACCGCAAACAATACAACAACATATAATAAAGCCGAACAAAGTGCAGTTCAAGACTACATAATCGAGGATCCGAAATAAACGGTACACGGAAGTACAAACCAACAGTACAATACACTAACAAGTCCACCAAATGACAACGATGTTCATTACTCAATAATGACTGCTGAACCTACCACACTACTGAGTGCAACGAGGCCACTTTCCCTTCCTCACAGCATCCGGATCCTGCTCCATGGCAGCCTTGGCACGGCGCACACGCTCAAGCCTCTTCTCCCTCTCCCCCCTACGCTTAGCTGCATCCCTCATTCTTGCCTCTTCCTCATGCTGCTTTTGTGCTGCCTCTTCTTTGCGTCTCTTCTCCAAACGCTCCTTGTCCTCCGCAGCCCACTTTTTCATCCTCTCTACGTGCTCCTTGTCCTCCGGCTTCATCTCAGTGTCGATCCACTGCTCGAAGTCACATAGTGGTGGAGGCTCCTGCAAAATACGACTAAGTCAATTAGGTAATAAAATATAAATGATTTGTCATTCATGTATAGAACAAGTCATCAGCTTCTCACCATCAGTCCAATACGGATCTGTTTAGGTGTAGGGTCAAAGGCATAATTCTCACACATCCAATACCTCTGACCGTATGTGTGCTCCTCATCAGATATTGCGACCTTACAATCATCGCCGCAGTAGCACATGGGCACCGGAACACCGCTAGGCAATGGCAAACGGGCAAAGGCATTGCCCGTGAGAGGCTGCCTACAATCATCAACGCAATAACAAATGAACATAACACAAAATTACTTCATTAAACAGACTAATAAATAAACAATGTACCGATCTTACCTTGCCTTACTAGCTTTGCCACGCCGCGGCATCCTAACAATAAAAAATATGTCAACGCTACACATACATTCATGATTAATTATAAATCTACATAATGACGTAACAAATATTACACAAAAAATGTACACAAAATGAACAAAATATTAAGCAAAACAGATATAAAAGTCTAATACATGAACAAATCCATCATTAATTAACAATTAACGTCACGACAGTATCAAAATAAATATTGTCTACAAACCCTAACTTACAAAAATATGGTTCAATCCTACATTGCAAATATGGATAAAGAACAATCATATGGATCAAAATACCTCTTGTAGACAAGTTTGATTGGGGGAGGGAGATGAAGAGAGGAGGAATGAAATGGAATGGATTGGATTGAATTGGTTTGGGAGAAGAGAGGAATGAGGAGGAGCCTGCTGCTCGGCGCGGCGGCCAGATCTAGATGCGCTTTGCCGCGCCACCCCGCCTGGCGCGGCAAAGCCGTTGACCGCGCCAGGCCGCCTGGCGCGGCAAACGCACTAGCCGCGCCAGCCCGCCTGGCGCGGCAAACTGACAGGCGGGGCCCACGCGGGACTGCGTGGCCGGGCGGTGCCACGGTGGCACTTTTGCCGCGCCGCCATGCATGGCGCGGCTAACGCTTTTGCCGCGCCATGCGGCACGGCGCGGCAAAAGAGTTAGTTTTGAAAAAAAAATTAAACAGTGTTAATTATGAAATTTTTTATTTAATTGGGTTATTAATAAAAAAAAATTCGAGATCTGGCACCTTACCTGTTCGGTTTTATTCCCCACGCTAGTCACCTTCAACCACCAGGACCGAAGCCACACCACACCAGCCGTCCTCGCGATCTCTCCGTCTCCCATCCCACACCGCGTCCTTCTCGCCGCGCCTCCCCACCGGATTCGCAGGCGACTCGCGGGGCCGGTGCGCAGGCTGCTGGCGGCGGCATCCGCAGTGGCCGGCTACCATGGAGGATCTGGGCATCGAGGCCAAGGAGGCCGCGGTGCGCGAGGTGGCGAAGCTGCTGCCGCTCCCGGAGCTCCTCTCCTCTATCGCCTCCATCAAATCCGACTACCTCGCGCGGCAGCAGGTGACTTGATCCACCTTGAAACCTCACAATTCTACTCGCGGTGGTGCCGCCAATTGCAACGGAATCTAAAGTGGTAGTCGAATGGGTTGGGCAAACCTGGATTGTCATTCTCAATCCGGTTGCATCTCTCCATGTAGTTCTTATCCTCAGTTCTGAGCCCAAATACGCTGCTCTGTTCTGGTTGAAATTTAGTCGTGGCGTGGATCATAGTCTTATTCCCAGCTTATTGTGATCACATCCGCGAAATTACGACTAATGACTAAGAGCATCTCCAATTGTTTGGAAAAATGACTTGTTATCCTTATTTTATTGGGAAAAAAGAAGAAAAAACGTTCTCCAACAGATTGGTATATGAATTGCTAAATTTTTCCAAGTTGGAATCGGAGGTCATCTACTTGCTATATTTACCAAGTCAGCTTCACTTGCTATCCGGCGTTTCTATGTTATTTTTACCAAGTTGGAATACTTTTCTATGTTATTTTTACCAAACTATTGGAGATACATGAAAAATTTACTTGCCAAAAGTTTTAGCAAGTTGCTAAATGACAACTTTTTCCAAGTCAATTTTTCTAAACAATTGGAGATGCTCTAAGGTATTATGTGTCACTAAGCTTCTGATAGTGCCACATCCAGAAGTGGGGTGACTGTGTTCAATTCTGTCTGCAGTCAGTATAGGCAATATGTTCATGTGAAATGTTTTTTTTTTCAAAAAAAATAGCAGGAGCACTGCTATGTCATTTAAATAGAGGGAGAAATGCAAGGTTACATGGTCTTATTACATAGGAAACTTAAAGCGCATAAGCGACAAAAAAGTGAACACATCGAGAGAAAGACCTATCATTACAGAACATTAGGCGAACCACATGCTTGAAATCGTAGTGACAACTATGTACCGCGATATTCTGGGCTAGCTCAATTATTTAGCTGAATCAGAGATCTCTCTGATTATGGTGAACTCTTGCACAATTATTTCAAACAATTTAGCTTCTATGCAAAGCTGGAACTGCTAAGTTTAAAAGCATGGACACTTGGTTCAAACCTTGATGAGCTATGAGCTATCTGCAACTTTGATATAGACGGTTGTTTCTGTTCTGCAGTGCCAGGTGCTACCAAGCTGTTGCAGTGTTATGTTAATATAGTCTGATACTCACACTTTCAGTTATTGAACTGGAACTCACATTTCTTCCACACAAGTTACATCTAAAATTTGATTAACAAATAAGGCTAGTGGAGAGATAAACCTGAACAAAATTTTGAGGTGACACGGTTGGGGCCTTTCCCTCTTTTCGTTTGCTTGCTTTTTTTCCCAGTCTACCTGCTTTTGCATTTCACTTTAGGACAATGTTTGAACTGTAGAACAGACAAATTGAACTTGCTAATTTGAAATATTTTTAATTTGCACACAAACTGAAAATCAAATGCACATTGATTGTTGAAGTATCTCCTGTCTTCTATTGACAAACAACAAACAACAAGAATGCCTTTTATTAGTCCTATAAGCTGGTTGAGGTGGGACTTTGTTTATCTTGATTATAAGCTAGCTGTATGTTTTTCCTTCTGTTTCATTGCTGTTATTCTGCAAATTCATTTTGGGTTACCTCAGGCTCTTGTTGAAAAGATTTAGAGAGCGTTTGGTTGTAGATATTGGAGGTGCTGGAATTGAGTCGTATACAGTACCAAATCACCCTTGTTTTGGAAATGGCTTACAATACCAAATCTATTGTTTGAATGTACATAAAATTGATCCATCTTCTCTCCCTCTCCACTGTACACATGACCCAGCTCTAGGAAAGAGTCTACCAGAGCTGGGGAAGGAGCGGTGAGAGAGGCGCCAGGGGTCAAGGGTGCGTAGAGGGTCTGGGTGGAGGCAGTGGCCAGCGTTGGGTCTGGAGTGGAGTAGAGATGGTGGAGCGGCAAGGGAGGCATCGGGTCGGGGGTGCATGCGCGAAGAGGGTGAGGGTGGCAAGGGAGGTGTTGGGGTTGAGGGTCGGAGCGCACACGCAGAGAGGGCCGGGGCGGCGAGGAAGACGTGAAGGTTGGGGCTCGGGGTGCACATGAGGAGAGGGTTGGGGTGGCGAGGAAGGCGCCAGGGTTGGGACTCGGGGGTGCTCGTCGAGAGGGGCAGGACGGCAGGATTCTCAGGCAGTGGGTCAGGGCACCCAGTTTCACCCAATACGGAGCCTCACCCCTCTGTATTGGGAGAGGCCACTTCTAGTTGTAGTCCAGTGCCATGGAATTGGGTTTGTAATTCCAAATCTCAATTCCACGACATCCAAACAGCAGAATTTGGGGAAACCTAATTCCAAGCTCCAATTTATACATCCAAATGGGTGTTAGAGAATACTTACCAAAGCTGTTTAAATTAGATTGGTCATCTCATAAAATAGCTTGAGCTCAAAAGAAAGCATGCTAAAATATAATATGTTATATAGAAAATGATTCGGACATATGCAAGTGTAATATCTTCTTGAGATTCCCTCCGTTCGTGAACGGAAGGCGCAACTCCTCCAGCACTAAGACCAATAAACGATTTAATTTACATGTGTTTTGAGGAGAGCGTTTTGGACATCGCGCATGCATGCATGCAGGAATGGCCAGCTCATTCACTTCACGCCCGAGAGAGAAAACACGCGTGCTGACACAGCTGTAAATGTTGCATGCACATGAATGGTGCCAGGACTCGTCCGCCTTGTATACTCGGAATATAGAAAGAAGTGGTTAGGCCTTCTATTTGCAGACGGAGGGAGTATCATCACATTCACTGTTTGAACCACTTTGTGTACCTTTTTTTTTGTCTGACTATCTTTTACAAATTTTTTCAGACAAATGATGCACAACTCAGTACAATGGTGGCAGAACAGGTATTCCTTAATATCTGCTATAAGCAGGCAAACTTATTAACTGAACTATCTTTGGTTATATTACATTACAATTCCACTTCCATCATCTATATATCCCCCCTCCATGTGTGTCAGCTGGATGATGAGTTATTTCTGGATATGCATGAAAACTGACAGGTCGAGCAAGCCCACGCTGGCATCAATGCTCTAGCATTATCTCAGGAAACAATAAACAAACTACGTGAGAACTTCATTGATATAGACAAGTAAGCTATGCATCTTGATTTCTACATTTTTCGCATTCTCTTACTTTACTGATATGCTAGACTAGCATACTTCCAAAGTTTATATGTTTTTTTCCTTCATTTCTCTCTCCTTTTATCATTAATTCATTAATCGCTTGCAGGTTGTGTCAGGAGTGCCAAACGTTAATTGAGAACCATGACAAGATCAAGCTTCTTAGCAACGCAAGAAACAATTTGAACACAACTCTAAAGGTTTGCTCACTGAATTTGGCGGCCCCATTTTATTCCCACTCTCTTGCATCATGCTATTTGCGTTTTCTTGTAGTTATGAAAAGGTCGAGCTAACCATGTTACAGGACAATGGAAACCTAATTAAATATACCTGTTTGTATGCTGGTAGGATATGGGAGGTATGATGTCCATTTCTGTTGAGGCTGCTGCTGCACGTGACTCATTAAGCAATGACAAGGAGTTAATTCACACTTATGAGGTTGATTTTTATTCTTTGACTTATCAGTCAACACCATTATTGGATGCATTAATGGTAATTTTCTATTTATCTGACTCTTCTTTGTCATCTTGCTTGTGTTGAAATTAGAGATTAACAGCTCTTGATGGTAAGAGGCGTTTTGCTCTAGCTGCTGCTTCATCTCATAAGGAAGAAGTTGGAAGATTAAGGTTCTTTTTTTGAACTTCAAAGGCTCTCTAATATTATTTTTTTCATGAGACACAGCATCCTTATTTTATTTTCCTTTCAACTCCCTTGTTAGTTGTTAGAATAAGCTAGGCATTTCCAATAGAGGTTTGCTTCATTCTAAGGTCACTTGTCACCTAAATCTGCATTTAACTAATTACCAGTAGCATGTATTTTTTTTTCTAAATATGGACTTTCTACTGCTCTGCATAAGCAACTGTACTCAGCCAACCACTTTCTACTTCTCAAATTTAGTCTATCCGTGAATCATTTGGGCTTTTCTTTTATTACTCCAATGGACAGTTAATAGAAGTATTGCTGATGGCATAATAAAATACAGTCGAAGAAAAGAAAACTTACTCTCATTGATCCATCTAAGGATGATGTGTTACCTAGCTGATGCTGAACCCTTCATTTTCATAGCTAGCCTCTTTTACGATGTCAATGGATGCAAAAATATTCTTATGTTCTGTATTGCAATGAAGTACACAAGTGTAATTCACTTGCTGGATTCTTCACTCCACAGAGAATACTTTGAGGATGTTGATCGAACATGGGAAACATTTGAGAAAACATTATGGGGCCATATCACGAACTTTTTCAAACTTTCAAAAGAGAGGTAACTTTTTTTTGGCCACACACATTGTCTATCCTTTACGATTATAACATATGACTATAAATCGAGGCACTGTTTTGGATTCCTAGATTCTGGTCATTTTTTTTCTTATATGCACCTTCTGCAAAGTACTAAATATTAAGTCTTGCAACAAACATGTTTCTTTAGCATTTAAACACCAGATGAAATAATCGCCTTTCAAAATTGAAATATAATGTTTTTACATTTGAGCAGGATAAATTCACATTCTTGTTGGAAACGACATGAGCCAAACAACCCCTAGAGACAAATATAGGCTATCTTATATTTAAAGCAACCTGTTGCCTTTTCTGTTACCTTACCTTCTTTGACATGTAGCTTTTTTCTGGAGGATATATCCAAATATGATATGACTCTATTGTTCCAAACATTTTTCCAATAAAGATGCATGCAATGAACATGTTACTGCTTGTTATGTCCTTGTGCCAAACTGCCAATTTTGGGTTAAGTCTTGGCCGTGGTCGGGTTTTATTTTGTAACATAGGCGAGTTCTCTGATCTGTGTGTGTGTGTGTTTGTAAGGGCTCTTCCCCTTTATTTTTCTTCTTAATATAATGGTATGCAGCTCTCCTCCTTGTTCAAGGAAAAAATGTTACTGCTGTTATGATCTTAATGGCACATGTCTTTGTTATTTGTTCTTTCTATTTGTTTATCCAAAAACTTGGTTTATCTATAGTGCAACAGTAAACTCAGAATACATGCTTTAATTATATTTAAAGGTACCTCATGCACTATGTATGCTAGTATTTATACTTCCACCTTCAATTTTGCAGCCCTCAGACATTGGTTCGAGCTTTGAGGTACAGCTCATTCTTCAATTTTTGCTTTAATACAAATTTGTCAATGAATATATTTTTAAAATACAATTTCTATATTTTCTGTATATTTTCTATTAAGTATATATCATGGCACTCACAAATTTACATTCTTGCATCAATTTTATTTTGGACTGCATCAGGGTTGTTGAAATGCAAGAGATCTTAGATCAACAAGTTGCAGAAGAAGCTGCTGAGGCTGAGGGTGCTGGTGCTATGGCGACAATAACAAACCAACGTAGAACTGCAAAGTACACTTCTTTTTTTCCTCGCCAGATAAATTTCTGTTCTTCCAGTATGATACCTTTCATGCTTTAGAGGAGTGAAGTCATAAATCCTTCGGGATATAGCATTTTTTATCAACCTTCATTTTTCTGCTATTATGATATGTGTAACACAGAAATATGTCTTGCATTTTGTCTTTATCTGTACCAGCATTGCACATCTGTGCACCTTACAGTTGTGTGTTGCACCTGAGTTCAGTAAATGAATTCAAGCAATAAAGATTGCAAGAAACCTTTCAGATGTTTCTGCATATTCATTTTATTCTGATGGTCATATCAGATCATAGAATCCCATCTTTCACGTATTGTAGCTGCAAGACTTGATGACTTGTTTCTACTATTGATTGTATTGCTTTCCTAGTGTCACACAACTTGACCCTTTACAGCTCCATTTTTGTCGATCATCTTAAGGTACCAATATCAGTCATAATATATGAGAAAGCAATGAATACTAATATAAGTTACCAGGCTTTCTCTTATCAGCTTACTAATGATTTTTTGCTGCCCTTGCCAATGCTAGCAGAAAAGGTGCAGGGGCAACAGCTACCCCAAGAAAGGGCACTCAAGAAAAATCGAAGGTTCAGGGAAAGGGCTACAAGGACAAATGCTATGAGTCTATCAGGATGGCTGTTGAGGCCCGCTTCAACAGGTTGCTGACTGAGGTAGTACTCGAGTCAATCCTGGATTTTAGGATCTAGTATTGCAATATTGCAATTCATGCACAACAGTAGCTAATGTTTTCATCATGCAGCTTGTTTTTGTGGAGGACCTGATGGAAGCTTTGGAGGAAGCCAAAGCAGTAAGAACTCTATTTCTTAACTTTGGTTATTGATCGATTGAATGCACTTCTGTGAGTTCTAGACTTTTTTTTTCTCGAACACGCAGGAGAGCTGCGTATCAATAAATTAAGAAGAAAAAAAAGGGTGAGAAAAAGACACCCGGTCACCAATACAAGGGAGTTCATAGAAGAGCCCCCCAACACACCCACACACTTACATTCTATTACCCTTTTTCTAAAAAAACAACCCTTGACCAAACAAGCCTATCAGACTAACCATCAGGCAATAGGGCGAGGAGAGGAGAAATTCCTCGAGCCCCAGCCCAATTCCACAACTGCAGCTCATCTCTGATGGCAGAAAGCAAACCATTTTGATTAGGCTGCAGACCATCGAAAACATAACGGTTCCTGTGGTTCCAGAGAGACCAGGCCACCAAAATTATAACTGAATTCAGACCCTGTTTGGCATGTTCAGCCACTCTGCTGTTCACATGAACCCACCAATGGGAGTGATCGCCAATCTGTGGGGCAAGAGCTTGCAGGCCAAAACGTTGCATAACAATAAACCATATCTGGCGCGAGAAAACACAAGCTAGCAACAGGTGATTAATTGTCTCCTTCTCTTGGTCACATAACGGACAGTGATCAGGGTGTGGCAGTCCTCGCTTAGCAAGCCTATCAGCTGTCCAACACTTGTTGTGTGCTACCAACCACATAAAAAATTTGCATTTACCGGGGGCCCAGCTCTTCCAAATCCTCTCCCAAGGCTGAAACTGAATGGCGCCAGAAAACATTGCCTCATAAGCTGACTTAGCAGAATATTTTCCGGATGCTGTAAATTTCCAAAAGTGAGAATCTTCAACCTCAGGCTGCAGAACCACCTCTGATAATAGATCCCAAAGGCTAAGAAATTCAGACAAGACAGCCACAGAAAGAGCTCCTCTAATGTCAGCTACCCATGTCAAATCAGTAAGGGCCTCATGTACCGATCTTTTCTTTGCTCGACCGGAAACAGAGCCAAAAAGGTGTGGGACTAGCTTATCAAGGCTTTGTCCATGAAGCCATCTGTCAGTCCAAAAAAGGGTATTCATGCCATTGCCAACTTGTGAGGTTACAACCACAGAGAAGAAGGCCTTGGCCGAAGGATGCACCTCGATGGGAATAAAAGCCCATGGCTTCATCGGTTCAGTCTTCTGTAGCCACAACCATCTCATTCTGAGGGCCCAACCAAGCTGCTGTAGTTGAGAAATGACAAGCCCCCCAGACTTATGAGTTACACGATTCATGACGGCGGCTGTGTTTGCTTCTGCTAGAAGATGAAGCTGCTAGCAGCTTTAGCTACAGTACCATCTAGAGACGCTGCAGCTTCTAGCAAAAGCGAACGGGATCGAGCTGTCATGGTCAAAACATGTTTGCTAATTAGTGTTACTAACCTGGTACACAAAAATTCACAGTTCAGACCGGACCATACAATATTATCAGCTAATTAAAACCTATTTGTCATGCATGAGGGGAAATGTTGTTGTTGGTCTTCTCTACAAGTATTCCTCGTCACAGAGAAAAGTACAGTTTTTGTTGGAGTGTGTATGTGTTAGGCCGATGAGGCCCATGTAAGACCTCTATATTGCTACCCTCCTAGGGTTAGCCCAATTAATCCAATCATTCATTCTAGCATGGTATCAAGCTAGGGTTTATTTTTTTTCCTTTTCTCCTTCCTCCTACTAGGCGCCTCCTCCTCCTCCTCCTCCTCCGCCGCCGCCAGGCCCTCCCATGGCCGGCGGGCGGACTCCCCCTCCCCCTCCCACTTACTTTTCCTCCTTCCCTCCCCTCCCATACCCGTCGTGGGCTCAGCTCGTCGCCGCCCCACCCGGCGCGGGTGCTCTGCTCGTCGATGGCGGGGACGGGAACGACGTCGCGGGAGGCCCCGACGCGGGCGCTCCTGGCGGCGCGGACGCTCCCGGCGGCGCAGGCGACCAGACGCCCTCGGTGCGGACGCCCTCGGCGCCGTGGCCGACCCCGACGGCCCTGGCGGACTCGGCGCGGACGGAGTCCCACCGGACGCGGGCGGATCCGGCGCGGGGCCGCTTCCTCTGGCCGCGGGCGGCCTCGACGCCTCTGCTCTGCTCGGTGCGGACGCCTCCTCTCCTCTGCTCGGCGTGGGCGGCACCAACACGGTCTTGGCTCCCCTCCCCTTTGCGCCACTGCCCAGCTCTCTCCCGGCTGCTGGCTCTCTTGGCGCGCGGGGTGCCGCTGCCCCTCTGCCAGGCGCGAGCGCCCTGCACGCTATGGGCTCGGGATGGGGCGCTCTGGCCTTGAGCGCCAGCACAGGTGGCTACTTCCCGACGCCTCCTCCTCTGCCGCTTCTTCCACAACCGGAGAACACCATCCCTGCTGCCCTTGCCGCCGCCCGGGTCGCCGCTGCAGAGAGTCAAGCACGCGTTCGTGCTGCTGCCCTCGCCTGGGAGCAGGAGCGTGATGCCGCCGATGCTCTGGCCCGTCAGATCGCTGAGGCGAAGCAGCTCCTCGTTCACCCGAGGCTTCCCGACACCGGCGCCGCCTCCTCCGGCTCACGGGTTCCCCGCCCGCCTCTCGCACCGGTCTCCGATCCGGCGGATCCCCTCGTCACGCAGCTCCACTACCAGGCCGGAGTCGTCCAGAACATCCGGAGTCTGGTTCCCGTCATCCTCGACTCTGAGTCGCCGTCCTACGCCCGCTGGAAGGACCCGGTCCTCCTCACCCTCCGTCGCTACGCCCTCGACGATCGCGTCCTTACCACCACTGTGGCTGCGGCTCAGACCTCTGCGTGGCAGCGCCTCGACAACATCGTCCTCTCCTGGATTCTTGGGACCATCTCCCTCGACCTGCACGACCTCGTCTGCGCCCCTCCAGAGGGCACCCCCGCCATCGCCCGTCGTGCCTAGCTGGCCCTCGAGGGTCAATTCCTGGGCAACGCCGAAGCTCGGGCCCTGCGTCTCGATGCGAGCTTCCACACCTTTGTCCAGGGTGATGTCTCCGTCGGTGAGTACTGTCGCCGGATGAAGGGCATGGCCGATGCACTCGGTGACCTGGGTTGCGCCGTGGAAGACCGGTTCTTGGTCCTCAACGTCCTCCGCGGCCTCAGCGAGCGCTACGACCACCTTCCGACTTGGATCACTCGACAGCGGCCGTTCCCCACCTTCCTTCAGGTTCGCAACGACCTCGTCATGGAGGAGCTTACACAGGGCATCCAGCCTGGGTCGCTCTCCGCGCCGGGGTCCTTGTCGTCTTCGACTGCTTTGGTCGCCACTCTACCACCGCGTCCCGCCGCTCTGCCCGCGTCGTCTCTACTTGGTCCTCCTCCTCTCAGACCGAGCGCGGGGGCGGCCGGGGCGCGGGGTCTGGCCGTGGGAGCACACCAGCACCTCCACGGGGTGCACCCTGGCCATCCTACAACCACCCATGGTCAGGGCGCATCTCCATGTGGCCCTTTCCGGCGGTTGGCGGCGAGTCTCGTCCTCCGGCGGTCATGCTCGCTGGGGGCGTCTCGGGCGCTCAGTGGACTCCGGGGGCTGCTGTCCCTCCGCTATCGTCGCCGTGGACTCCTCCCGGGGTCACGCTCAGGCTTGTCGGTTGGGACCCGACAGCCCTGGCCCGTTCCTTCAGCACCATGAGTCTGACTCCACCAGTCAGCCCGGACTGGATCGCCGACTTGGGTGCCACCTACCACACCACTCTTGACCCCGGTATACTCTCCTCGGTTCACCCTCCTTCCTCCTCTCACCCCTCGTCCATTATGGTCGCAAATGGTTCATGCCTTCCTGTCACATCTGTGGGTGCTGCTGGCACTCATGGCTCCTTTCGTCTTCTTGACGTTCTTGTTGCTCCTTCTATGGTTCACAACCTTCTTTCTATTCGTCGTTTTATCACTGACAACTCTTGTTCTGTTGAATTTGACTCTTCTGGTCTTACTGTGAAGGATTTGGCTTCCCGGCGTCCTCTCCTCCGATGTGACAGCGCGGGGCCCTTTACACTCTTCGGTTTCCTCCACCGTCTTCGTCGCCCTCCACTTTGTCTGCTGCATTCGCCACCGTTTCTTCCTCCACTACCTGGCACCGCCGTCTTGGTCATCCCGGCCGAGACATTTTGAGGCAGCTTAGTTGTAGTTCCGACATTACATGTACTCGGGCTCACGATGAACATTTATGTCACGCGTGGCAACTGGGCCGCCATGTTCGCCTTCCTTTCTCGACCTCTTCACATGCGACCCATATTTTTGATCTTGTACATTGCGACCTTTGGACATCTCCTGTTCTGAGTATTTCTGGTTATAAATACTATCTTATGTTGGTGGATGATTTCTCTCACTATTCCTGGACGTTTCCCATTCGTGCAAAGTCTGACACTTTCTCCACGCCTCTCCACTTCTTTGTCTGGGTGTCCACTCAGTTCGGCCTCACCATCAAGGCTGTTCAGTGTGACAACGGGCGCGAGTTCGACAACTCCACGTCCCGTGCCTTCTTCCTCTCTTACGGCATGCAGTTGCGCATATCGTGCCCCTACACCTCCTCCCAGAACGACAAGGCCGAGCGCATGATTCACACCACCAACAACACTATACGCACCCTTCTCTTGCAGGCCTCCCTTCCTGCTCGCTTCTGGGCCGAGGGTCTTCACACCTCCACATACCTCCTCAACCGTTTACCTTCCACTGCCTGTCCTGCTCCCACCCCTCACCACGCCTTTTTCGGTACCCCTCCTCGCTATGACCACCTCCGCGTCTTCGGGTGTGCGTGTTACCCTAACACCACTGCCACTGCTCGCCACAAGCTGGCTCCCCGGTCGACTCAGTGTGTCTTCCTCGGGTACTCCCCGATCATAAGGGGTACCGTTGCTTTGACCTCTCCTCTCGTCGAGTCCTCATTTCCCGTCACGTCGTGTTCGACGAGTCCGATTTCCCCTTCTCCACCACCACCACTTCTCCCCCCCACCTCCCACCTCCGACCTTGGCCTCTCCTCCCTGTTTCCCACTAACGCGGTGGCCCAACCACCTTTACTGTTTTACCCTGCAGGTCCTCTACCACGTCCTCCGCCGGGCCCGTGCCTCGGCCCGCCGTCCTCCGGGCCTGTGCCTGACCCTGCGCCCTGCGCGGGTCCGGCCACCGCACCCTCCGGTGCTGTGTCTGTCCCTGCGCCTTGCGCGGGTCCAGCGGCTGCGCCTGACCTTGCCCCCGTCGTGGGTCCGACGTCTTCGGCACCTCCTGCGCGCTTCGCCCAGCCGATGCGTGTCTACCAGCGCCGTGCGCGGGTGGCCTC
This sequence comes from Coix lacryma-jobi var. lacryma-jobi, assembly GCA_009763385.1. Classification (NCBI taxonomy): domain Eukaryota; kingdom Viridiplantae; phylum Streptophyta; class Magnoliopsida; order Poales; family Poaceae; genus Coix; species Coix lacryma-jobi. The sequence continues at coordinate 10,784,807 of CM019822.1, forward strand.
GCCGCCCCCGGTACGGGACCCGTCGCCGTCATCGCCACCTCGGTCACCTTCCGTGGCCTCGTCCCCGCCGTCGACGCCTATGCTGCCGCCTCCACCACCGCCGACTGCTCGAGTCGAGCCGCCCGTGTACCACCCGCCCCTTCTTCACCGCCACCCGCGTCATGTTCATCCCATTGTGACGCGGCAGGTGGCGGGGGTGCTGCGGCCCTGGGCTCTCGCCGCGACGCCAGACGAGCCGCGGGTCTCTTCGGTACCCTCTTCCGTGCGCGACGCCTTGGCCGACCCTCACTGGTGGGGTGCGATGGAAGAGGAGTACGCGGCTCTTCTAGCCAACCAGACCTGGGATCTCCGGCAAGTGGATCTGGACTCACAAGCGCCAGGCCGATGACATTCTTGAGCGGTACAAGGCTCGCTGGGTTCTCCGGGGCTTCACTCAGCGGCCTGGAGTTGATTATGATGAGACTTTCAGTCCAGTGGTGAAGCCAGCTACAATCCGCACAGTTCTCTCACTGGCTCTCTCCCGCTCCTGGCCCGTGCATCAATTGGATGTCAAGAATGCCTTTCTCCACGGGACACTTGCGGAAACGGTCTACTGCAGTCAGCCTGCGGGCTTTGTTGACTCTTCCCGTCCTGACCTGGTCTGCCGTCTCAACAAGTCACTCTACGACCTCAAGCAGGCCCCTCGGGCGTGGTATTCTCGGTTTGCTGCATTATTGCTTACTCTGGGTTTTGTGGAGGCCAAATCAGACACTTCGCTGTTCATCTACCACCACGGTGGGGAGACTGCCTATCTGCTTCTTTATGTTGATGATATTGTGCTCAGTTGCTCACCGCCTCCAGCCCGACACTACTGCGGCGGATCATCACCTCTCATCAGCAGGAGTTCGCGATGAAGGACCTCAGTGCCTCGTCCCGGGGGTCTCTTTCTTCACCAACGACAGTACACTCGATATTTTGGAGCGGGCTGGCATGACTGACTGCAAGCTTGCTCCACCCCAGTTGACACTCAGGCCAAGCTGTCAGAGACCGCAGGCACCACAGTTACTGATCCTACCGCGTACAAGAGTCTTGCAGGGGCGCTTGAGTACCTCACCTTCACCCGCCCGGACATCACCTATGCAGTTCAGCAGATTTGCCTTCATATGCATGATCCGCGCGAGCCTCACCTCACGGCCCTCAAGCGCCTCCTCCGATACCTCCGCGGCACCGTCGACTACGGCCTGCTTCTCCACCGGTCTGCCTCCACCGAGCTCATCGTCTACACCGACGCTAACTGGGCCGGGTGTCCGGACACTCGCCGGTCCACCTCTGGCTATGCTGTTTTCTTCGGCGGCAACCTGGTGTCCTGGTCGTCCAAGCGCCAGCCGGTGGTCTCCCGCTCCAGTGCCGAGGCGGAGTACCGCGCTGTTGCTAACGGCGTGGCTGAGGCCTCCTGGCTCCGGCAGCTCCTGGGTGAGCTCCACAGTCCCCTGACATGGAGCATGTTGGTCTACTGCGACAACATCAGTGCCGTGTACCTCTCCACCAACCCCGTTCAGCACCCGCGGACCAAGCATGTTGAGATCGACCTCCACTTTGTCCGCGACCGGGTGGCCATCGGCGATGTTCGGGTTCTCCACGTCCCGACCACTTCCCAGTTTGCCGACATCTTCACCAAGGGTCTCTCGTCCTCGACCTTCTCCGAGTTTCGCTCCAGCCTCAACATCACTAGTGGCTAGTTGAGTCGGGGGGGGGGGGGGGGGGGGGGCTCCTGTGTTGTGCTTCTTTTCGTGCTAAGTCTTGAAACACCGCTGCGCCGGTAGTTTAGACTGCGGGGGGGGGGGGGGGGGTTGGAGTGTGTATTTGTCAGGCCCATGTAAGACCTCTATATTGCTACCCTCCTAGGGTTAGCCCAATTAATCCAATCATTCATTGTAGCAGTTTTGAACATAGACATGGTCCCTAAAACAACTCCGATCATTTATTTGTACCAAAATATGCATCGAAAAAGAAATTAATTATGATATTAGGTGCATCTCAAGACAATTTATGCATACTATTTCCATATGATAAATCTAAATAAATATACAGACATACTATGTGGCAACCTAGCTTAGAAGTGGTTGGATGTAATGTCCAAAATGCCACCTTTCTTTTGTGACTAACGCACACAGGCAGGTGGGGAGGGATCTCACCATCCTACTGGCTCTGTAATTTGGGTTGTCAAAAGAAGTACTTGATGTTTCTTTAGAAAATGTACTTACTTTGGTTTACCTTATCAATCTTTTTGACTTATAGTTTGCTACTTTGCTTCTATTGCAACACAGATTGGAGATGAGCTTGGCGATATATATGATTATGTTGCACCATGCTTTCCTCCTAGGTATGCTGATAATTAGTATAAAGTATAAACTACAGTTATCTAGTTGCTAGATTTGGAATATCTGTTCCGTATACACAGGAAGTTGGCAATCAGTTTACTATTACAAAGACAAGTCTGTGGACTCAACATAATGTAATAGCTACCTCTTGCTGTACCTTTTTTTTTTTAAAAAAAAAATTATAACAAGGCAAAGGCATGTTAAGGGCTCACACAATGGGCCACAATTTGTGTCATGAAATTACCTTTTGTGAATGCTTTCAAATTCGCGCTCCTTATAATTTCTCAACAATTCAGTTGATAGAGAACAGAAGTAATGTTATTGCTGAAAACTATTACACAGGAGTAAAGGGTAGAAGTCTTTGCTTTTATTATTATAGATAGAATATTGATGACCTGATTGGTTATTTTGACGTGCCATCTAAAGCTAATATCCTGAAAGGAAGCAGGTCTATCCTTAGAACTAGTGATTTGCACAACATTTCCTGATGGTTTCATCATCTTTGCCAACAGTTAAATTGTCACATTTCGTATTTCTTTACAGATATGAAATTTTCCAGCTCATGGTAAACCTGTATACTGAGAGATTCATTCAGATGCTTCGACTTCTCAGTGATAGAGCAAACGATATTCAAAATATAAATATCCTGAAGGTACCTTATCTCAAATATCATAATTTTATTCTCACCACACCTTTTCAGATTGTGCTCCTTCGATTCATGAGTAATGAGTAAACATTTTTTTTTTTACTTCTATTCTTAGTAAGCTCATCAATAGACTAATCACTGTAGGTGACTGGTTGGGTCGTGCAATATCAAGAAAATTTGATTGGTCTTGGTGTGGATGAATCACTTGCCCAAGTTTGTTCTGAAAGTGGTGCGTTGGATCCCCTCATGAACATGTATGTTGAACGTATGCAGGCAACAACGAAGGTACTTTCTATATCTGGTGAATGTAAACTTAAACATGAGAATCATGTTTTGTTTCTTGTTTTCTTCTGTAGAAATGGTACAGTAACATTTTGGAGGCTGACAAAACACAACCACCAAAGAGTACAGAGGATGGAAAACTATATACACCAGCAGCAGTGGATCTATTCAGAATATTGACTGAGCAAGTTCAGATAGTTAGAGACAACAGCACAGATGTCATGCTATATCGCATTGCTCTTGCTGTTATTCAGGTATTTATCCTATGAGATTATGTAGTCTACCGGGTTTGTTGTGTTGTGCTTCACGCTTTTGTAATCAGTTAATATGTTATTTAGATCTTCTATTTTTTGTCATTTGCAGGTCATGCTTGATTTTCAAGCAGCTGAGAGGCAAAGACTTGAGGAGCCAGCTTCTGATGTTGGTCTGGAATCTCTGTGTGCATTGGTATGTTCCTTTATGCTTTTGGACCTTGATGGGATGTGAATTTCCTGTTTTCCTTCATTGTTTATTATTTGATCCTTATGTTGTATGTGGGTGCAGATTAACAATAACCTGCGTTGCTATGAACTTTCGTCAGATTTAAGTAGCAGTACATTGGAGGCACTTCCACAAAACTATGCTGAACAGGTGCAAATCTGCGACAAAGCTTTTGCTCTTTATTAGATGTCATTCTTTCAACCGTGTTTTAACTTGTCAAGAGATGATTCCATGTTTTTGAATTACATAGCTCAGTCATTCTTAAGTTTCTTCTTTGTGAACTTGAAATATTACACATAGTATCAGGGCCAGGGTTGTATTTCCCACCAGGGTCAGATTTTAACATGTCTCTGAAGGGGGGAAAAAAAGTTTCCTGGCAAGGTTCCGGAGAGGGAAACTTGTCTAGGCATACTTTTTTTAAAGGGTACAGAGAGCAACCAGACTGTATGCAGTTATCTCTCTCTGTAGGAACCAAATTTCTTACTTTTGTCTAGCGTGGTATAAAGTTTTCTGGCAAATCTCAGTAGACAGAAGCTGTCTGGATTTTGATATTCATAAATCAAAATTTGGATGTAGATATGTATTAGTCCTATGGGTGTAATTTTCAACTTTGACCTGATCAACATGGAGGCATTCTTGTGGAGTTGTGGTTGGTCTAAAGAATACATTCTTAAATGTCACCATACTTGTTGACTCCCTTAGCTAGAAAGCATCAGATGTATGTTTCTTGGAGCATAGCTTGCAAAATTGAGAATTGTCCTAAATCTAAGCATCTCATGCTTCGCAAATACTGTACTATTTATATGCAAATGTTGTTTGTGCTAGTGAAATTCCACTGGAAACCAATCTCACTTCCAAAACTGGTATGTTAAAATTTGAATCTGGAGAACAAACTGGCTGGGAGAAAATCCGGTCCCTGTCGACTGGGTGCTTGGCTGTATTCTTGCATTCTCTGTAAAACTGGAAATATTAACCCTATTTGTAGCTTGATGTTAATTGTTCTTTACTGCACACCATTTCTTTCTCTTCACTCACCTTATGTTTTATTCTGTTACAGGTTAATTTTGAAGACACTTGCAAAGGATTTCTCGAGGTTGCCAAGGTATGTGCTGCATGCATACGATATAGCTATACATCTATGTACCTCATCCATGAAATATTCATTTCATGATTTTAAGCATTATTATTTGTTCTTTCAACAGGAGGCTGTCCTCCAAACTGTTAGTGTTATTTTTGAAGACCCAGGTGTGCAGGATCTACTTGTGAAGCTTTACCAGAAAGGTACTTTAATAGCAGCATTGTCCGTGTTCTCCTTTTCTTCTGGGCTGTTTGGTTTGAGAAGTTAATAGATCCTTGATGGAATGACCCATCATGAGATAATCCCATGAAATTTGGTAGGATGGCCTCATTCCTCATGTTTACACTGGATGTGTTTATGAGGGATGAGATGAGAGGTCAGGTCAACCCATTCCATTCCTCGAAGCAAACAAGAAAATTAGGTTTGAAGCTAGTGCAAAATGATCCATCAGCTTCCCACTCCTCGAATCAAACACTTCATATATGGCAGTTTTTGAATTTTAACGCCTGCAGGTCCTTTCATTCTGTAAGAGGTTGATAGATTTTTTTTGTAGATATCGCCTACTATTTTCAACAGCTACTTGTCTTTTTCTCGAATACGCAGGAGAGCTGCGTATCATTGTATTAAATGAAGAAAAAGGAGTCATACATAGACCAGACACACTCACACACCTTCCCTGTTTTCTAAGACTTCATCACCTGAATCTGAGTATACAACGGCCGAGCGGGCTAAGAAACTAAAAGCCCCTAGCAGTGAGCAAGGACAGACCCTTAGCTCCTGCCAAACACCACCAATGAGCTTCATCCCTAACTATACTCAGGCTGCGTTAATATTTGGTACAGCGCCATTCAACAGCTACTTGTCATATTGGGTGCTAACAGTTGGTTACACTTGTTTGGTAGAATGGTAGTAGTTAACATTCAGGGCCTATTTCAGTGTAAAAGAACATTTAAGGCCTTTTTGGATAAGAAGCCTTAGGACCTGTATGCTTAGGATTTAGCTTAAACTAAACCCTAAAATCATAGAGCAATCCCGTTCTTTTGAACACACCCTCAAATTCTTTGAGAATTTACTTTTTCCATTTTGGCTGTATAACGGTGGCTGTGGGCTCAAAAGACAGATGTAGACAGGCCTTGGGCTGGCCTTCCTGTTACTGTTCCCCATAAGGCCCAGGCTCTCTTCCATGCTGCAGTTGATGCCATAGTTGGAAATGGAGAGAAAATTCTGTTCTGGACAGACAGATGGTTGGATGGGCATACCATGGCTGAATTAGCGCCTAACTTGCTCAAGGCGGTTCCAAAGCGAACAGCCAAAAGAAGGACAGTAGCCCAGGCCTTGCATAATAGAAGTTGGACCCAGGATGTTAAGGGAGCTCGTACAGTTGATGTCTTGCTCGAGTACTTCCAGATTTGGGATATGGTGCATAGCTTCATTTTGCATCCAGAGACTCCAGACCAATATAGATGGAAATTAACACAGGATGGTTCCTACAGCAGTAAATCGGCCTACGCTGCCTTTTTTGAAGGATCCATCAAGTTTGGCTCCTGGAGAAGAATCTGGAAAACTTGGGCTCCTCCGCGCTGCAAGTTTTTCATCTGGTTGGTCTTTCACAACCGGGTTTGGTCAGCTGATCGTTTAGCAAGGAGAAACCTACCCCATCCTGAGGCATGTCCGCTATGCGACCAAGAGGATGAAACAATAAACCATTTACTAGTGGGCTGCGTATTTGCTCGACAAGTTTGGTCCCTGATTTTGCAACAGTTTGGGCTGTTGCAGTTGGCTCCACAGCCTACTGCAACTCGTTTCTCAGGATGGTGGAAGAGAGCAACTGCTGCTGTCCCCAAGGAGGCGCGTAAAGGACTCAACTCCTTGATTATTTTGGTGGCGTGGGAGATTTGGAAGCATCGCAATACTTGCGTCTTCGATAATAAAAGGCCAAGTATTCAGGAGGTCCTTTGGAGTATTAGCTCAGAGGGAGGACTCTGGTGCTCGGCGGGGGCCTCCAAACTCCAGGAGCTGGTGTTTAGGTTGCTGCCGGGGGGGGGGGGGGGGGGGGTTGAGGCATAGAGGTTTTTGGTCGTTCCCTGTTCTGAGTGTGGCGATTCTGTAACTTGGTAGCCAGGGTGTGGGGTGTTTGTGTGTGTGAGTTGGGTCTCTTGACCCGTGTACCTTTTTTCTCTATCTTAATGAAATGACGCGCAGTTCTCCTGCGCTGTTTGGGAAAAAAAAAAAACTATGTGCTGAATCCCAAGTGGGCATATCTGACATGTGATTCAGTAGTGAGTCCAGCTAAGTTGATGTAGTGTTTGGCCCAAAGGTGCCAACAGTCATGAACTGCTCTAGTGTGCTTTGCCTAATTTTTGTGACATACTTCACATAATGTCTTCTCTTGTCTATTGAATGTTTGGTTGCAATTTGTTTTCTCACACGATTCTTTCTGCCCAGACTGGCTGGAGGGAATGGTCACAGAATATCTTGTCGCAACATTTGCTGATTACTTTGCTGATGTGAAAATGTAAGCTTTATTTTCCTATTAAAAATGGCATGTTGTATGGAACTATGTATGAATGTACATTCCCTGGAAAATCCTGTTGCCTATACATATTTTTGTTCACCTACACTTTTTTGCGTTCATTATGAAATGATTTGTGGCATGGTTCTGAGAAAACTGCACCACACCATATTCTATGCCATCAAGCCATGCCTGAAGTTTACTGAAAGATCCCAAAATATCAAACATAAACAATGTGTTTGCCAAATACGAAAACTCCTGTGCAAGTAATAAATTTAAAATGCTTGAATGGATTTGCAAATGTTAAAAGTTGCAGGTAGATCCAGTGCAATTAATTTTGTCTTCACTATTTAATGTTTTCAACATGAACATATACCTATTTACATAACAAATCCTATGGTAGGTGTCATGTACGGCTGCTCGTATACGCGACGGCGCCGTACCAGGGACATCCGGTGTGCGGCCGAACGCGCCCAGAGCGCGCAGCACGACCGGGAGGCCGCAACGATTGGCTAGATAGGCAGGAGTTGTTAGTTTCCCTAAGATTAAGGAGTGATTAGTTACCTTTTTTATGCACCAAGGACTATATATCCTTTTGTAATCAGTACTGGAAAGGCAATCAAGATTTATATCGTCTAAACTCTATCTCTCCCAAACTCTCCCAAGCCTGCGGCGGAGGAACAAACCTCGCCGGCGAAGACGGACCATGGCTACGAACTCCGTAGCCAGGGGCCAGCTACCCTAGGGCCCGACACCCTTGACAGTAGGTCGCAAATTGGGGGAATTCGTGCCTACTCGGCATTTCGAGTTATGAAAGTACAAGAAAGGATACTAAATCTCGTCGTTAATTGAATTCAGAATAGAAAGATTCAGAATAAACAAAGAAATACCCAATGTCCTGTTGGAACAAGATATTGGGTATTTCCGGCTTTCCTTCCTTCAAAAATTCCTATATGTTTAGGAGAAAAACCTTATCCATTAAGAGATGGAACTTCAAGAGCAGCTAGGTCTAGAGGGAAGTTGTGAGCATTACGTTCGTGCATTACCTCCATACCAAGATTAGCACGGTTGATGACATCGGCCCAAGTATTAATAAACTATGTGGTGTTGTTTGAATGTGCAGTTCAAATTTCTGCTTCTGTCAATTTAGTTTATCGAAGCTAAATGTTAACAGTCTAGAGTCTTGCTTATAAATATAGTAGTTGTCTTTATGTGCTTTAGTTTAATACCTTTGTGTGTGTGTGTGTGTGTGTGTGTTTGTAGGTATATTGAAGAAAGATCATTTCGAAGATTTGTGGAGGCTTGCATAGAGGAAACAATCGTGGTCTATGTTGATCATCTCCTTTCTCAGGTTTGCAGAACTACCGTTAGTGTCCAAGTTAGTTAAATCGTGTCATACTATACCTTAAATGTCCATATCTGGAGGGACTTTAAGGAACATATAATATATATTAATACTCAAAGGAAGAGTTGCAGTGTTTCCTAGAAATGATTCTGTACAGAATTGTTACTGTTGGGTTCATACCAATTTGACACAACATTCACCTCCAAAAATAAAATTCACATGACATGTAATATTATGTCTGAGAAGAACTTTCAAAAACTAATCTCACAACTGCTGTCTGACATGTCCTTTCAATAGTTAATATGTGTTCCTTTGCATCTGTAGAAAAACAACATAAAAGAAGACACAATAGAGAGGATGAGGTTAGATGAAGAGGTGCTTATGGATTTCTTCAGGGAACACATCAACGTGACAGTAAGTATAGTTTCTGCTAGGATTTTGTCCTGTTACTACTACAGATTGGTCTTCATTCAAAGCTGAAACTAGATAAGAGGCTTATGTCAGTTTGAATGCTGAAAATTGTCTGCAGTTTTGCGCATGGATACTGTGATTTTTTTTGTCATTGAACACCCATTGATGTTTCTGTATACTAGCTTGCAACTGAAAAGTTGTCTTTACACTTATCCAGAAAGTTGAAAGCAGAGTGCGGATTCTGGCAGATATGAGGGAGCTAGCTTCAGCTGAGAGTTTGGATAGCTTTACTCTCATTTACACAAATATACTGGAACATCAACCTGATTGCCCGGTAATTGTCCGCCTAACAAATATATTCAGCTTTGCTAATGTTTGATTATTTAAAAATACGAAACAGCATGTTAATTTCTCATTATGTCCTGCAACTTGTCATCTGCGTTTTTTAGCCTGAGGTTGTGGAGAAGCTTGTGGCAATGCGGGAAGGCATTCCAAGAAAGGAAGCTAAGGAGGTAAAATTCACAACGCCTCTCACATTGTATGTGTCTGTGGTGCTGCTGTGTTTTCATGAACCTATGAACGGTCAACTGTGGTCCAACAGAAGGCCGCTCTGCTTATTGACAGAATAGGGTTTATTCCGTATGCTTACTAGTAACTCGGTCGTTTCTTAGGTTGTACAAGAATGCAAAGAGATATACGAGAACTCGCTCGTGGATGGCAACCCTCAGAAGTCCGGTTTTGTGTTTGGCAAATTGAAGTGCCTGACAGCAAAGAAAGGCATATGGAGGAAGCTTGGGCAGTGAGTATGCAGCGACTTGGAGCAGAGTGGAAAAACTTACCACCAAGGCAAAGACTGTACATTTCACTTATCTATGATCATTCTTTTGTTCTTTTGTCGATGCTACTGTTGGGTTTCACGTTTATACTATCAGTGTGTAATCAGCTTGAGGAGCAAAAATGTATATTCCACTTTGCTTAGCTACAGAGAATTTTGGTGTAAAAACTTGTAATTTATTCAATAAAATGGTTGTTATTTGCAAAAAAGTTTGCGCTAAGTCGTACGCGCTTGACAGCTGCGGATTCAGTCGCACCTCTTACGTACTCTGCAATCTCTGTAAAATCGGAACGAGGCAGATGTAGCCTATAGACATTAGACTGTCAAGTGCAGATAAGCCTCATTCTCTCGTGGGTCCGTAGAGCCATTGGAAGCACGTGTTCCAGGTGACGAGTAATATGTTGATGTGCCGAACCCGCCCCGCAGGCAGCAGACGGCGACTTCCCAACCGTCTACAGTGCTCGTTGAAGCAGCGCCACGACGGATAAAGTCGATGATATTTATGGGGAGAATTACGTGGAAGACCTTGAAAAAAACTCGGTTTAGATATAAGGTCTTTTTTTTCGAATTTGGGTGGAAGGCCCCGAAACAAAATTTTGTTAGGTGGAAGGCCTTCCGTCCATTTTCAGCACTTGACGGCGTTAAGTAGAGGATAAAAAGATATTTTTACCCCTGAGTCAAAAAAATAATAAAAAAATAATTCCGACTGTTTATAATATTTTTAGTATATGTATATATTTATATCATTCTTCGTAGTAAAAAAATAATTTATTTTTTTTACTACAGAGAATAATATAAATATATACGTATACTAAAAATATTATAAACAGTCGGAATTTTTTATTTTTTTATTTTTTGACTCAGGGGTAAAATCATCTTTTTGTTCTCTACTTAACACCGTCAAGTGCTGAAAATGGACGGTTCCACCTAAGAAAATTTTGTTCCAAGGTCTTCCACCCAAATTCGAAAATAAAAAGACCCGATACCTAAACTAAGTTTTTTTCAAGGTCTTCCACTCTCCCATATTTATGTTTGCTGATGAGATGAGATGTCCACCATACATGTTCACCAAACTATCAAACCGCGGTGAGAACTGCGATGGCGTTACTCATGTTTTCCTCTCTCTCTCTCTCTCTGGGCCCGTTACGCATGTTTGTTTCGAGTCTATCCGTATATATTACGGCGTAATCCGATCCCGGCCTCCTTGGCCGTGATCGCATCCAACTTCCCTCCAGGCCTCCACTCGTGTCTCCCAGGTAAACAAGCCACAAGCAGTGGCGAGGCCATCAGCCCTCAGCGATCTTTCAGCCGTCTGAGCAGACCCATTCGCCGGCTATTCATGACGCTGACGCGCCATCTTAGCAGACCCAGGAGTGAAGAAAGTGATGTTTCAGCAAGACCCACTTCGGATTATCTTCCTTATTCCAATTCCTTTACAGCTTACAACAAGAAATGCTTCAGGGTTTTCCTCTCTTGTGACACTGCAACGAACAAATAACTCAACGGTGCTCTAGGTCGCACGCTACGGTACAAGGGAAAGGATTAACATTCTACAAAGTCTGTATCCTTTGGATCTGCGACTCAGCTTGCGAGTCGCTAGCTGCATTATCAGGAGCGTGCTCGATGACAAAGCTCTCGATCTTATGAAGTGACTGCGAAGATGTTAAGAGTGTTGTTATCTTTTAAAAGGCAGTCTGATGATATGTGGAAAGAGAAATGATATTCGCGGTAAGCTTACCTCAATTGCGATATCAGTCGGTTTCAGCTTAGAGACATCATCATGACCTTGTTTAGATGCAATATCTGCAAATGCAAGGCACAGTTGTGTTAATCCACTGGAACTTGGAGCAAAACTATAATCAAGTCTTATGAAGGATCATCTCTGATCATAAAGTTAGCCAGATTATTCGGATGGGAATATTACCTTCCAGAGAAACCCTTACATCTGCATTTGCATAAGCATCACCCCTTTGCTCTGCAAGCATGCTGAGCTTAGAAAAGGCCTAACACAGAAGGAACCCAGTGAGTGGTCCATATCAGAACTAGCATAAAAAGTGTTGAGCGTGCCTACAGATAACACAAATAAAGGCCTGGAATCTAGGATAGGCGTTCAGAGCTTAAGTGGATCTATGAGCAGTTCTTTGTCCAAATAGAATGGAAGAAACAATTCCGTTTTATCAGCATGAAAGAAATTGAAGGAACAAGTAGCTACCATCGTGTATGGATCACCGGATGGTTGGTCCAGAAGAGGACGAGAGGCAGTTCCGACTTTAGCAATACGCCTAGCAAGAGCATCCAAGGGCACATCTAACCAAACAGATAGGCCCTTCTTCATATATTTCCTGATAATGCAACGACAGGTCACAACACTATTAATGATTCAAAGACGACAAAGTGACCCATTTCAAGGAAAGAAATAAAGTGTGAACTCTAGATACCAGTTAACTGGTCGGATAACAGCACCACCTCCGGTGGCAACAACTAATCGTCGCATGGAGGACAAATCTCTCAAGACACTACTCTGCAAGGCATGAAACACAAAGCAAGGTAAAATCATAAGCCAAAGCTTCCATTTTCGTGCATTAAGGAATAAAAAACATTCTAAATCAGAGAGAGCAATTGAGGATGTCAGTACCAGAAAATTTCAGTAACCATTACCTCGTTATCCCGAAAGAAGGCTTCACTATGAACCTTGAATATTTGGGCAACTGAAGGCATTCCAACAGCTTGCTCCACTAATTTGTCACTGTAAAAAAAAAAATCAGAGCAACAAATCTCATAATCAGTACCTGTGCATCACAACATCCATAGAAACCTTCAACAAATTGCTACTTCACTTTCACAAAAAGACACGGACCTATCAAAGAACGAATAACCCAAGACTTCAGACATGATCTTCCCCACAGTACTTTTTCCAGAACCCATCATTCCTGCACACACGAACTCACTCATCAATCTTAAATTCAAATATGGTAGTTTCATTTAAAAGTTGACATTCTTTATAGCAATCTCAATATAGGAGGATGAGCACTAACCTACTAAGTAAATACACCTCCCGTTCAAGTAGAACAGAACTTCCTCCGATTTTCTCTGAAATCATAGTACAATAACATTAGGCCGGTACAAAAACACATGCACTCTCCATAGTAATTATTGATCTGATCTTTTTTAGGAACCCAAGATCTTGGTCAATACCTTCAACAGGAGAGCTTCGTCAACCGAGTTATGCAAGTTTTCATGACCTGCACAGGGATAAGATCATGAAAAAAAAATGTCAACCATAGCGATACTAGCTTGAGGCTTTTAGTCTTCCTATTTTCCATTTTCCAGTAATCCGAAACCCGAATGATTTATCAATTTATGACAACCGTGAACAAATCAAACCACTCAAAAGGCATAGATCTTCCCCGCGGACCCCCTGATATAAGAAAAAAAAAGGACTCCGACGAAAATCACTCGGACCCCATGGAGCCAAACTACTTAATAAAATCCTACAGCCAAATCACACGTCAATTCCATGGAGCTCAACAATCACGACGAATCCAAATACGCCCCAGTAGCATTGATTCGAATCGAACGAACCGAATTGGCAACAAACGGAATAAAAAAAAAGGCGACAAGGGAGACAAAAATGCCGAACCACTCCAATCTGACCACAATATGTGTCTATGTAATGTAAAAAAAAAACAGAGAGGCGAAGGGGGCTGTACCTCCGGACGATTTCTTCGCACGGAGCGGTGCGACGGGCTTGGACCCGCGAGCCCGCACAGCAACCGCTGCTCCCGACGGGTCAGCGACTCTCAGGCTGCCGATGGGCGGCTGCAGGCCGCCCCGGCGCCGGCCGGAGCCGAAGCTCGCCGCCCGCGTCTGCAGCGCCAGGCCCACGCCCCCCGCCTCCATCGCTCGCCGGACGCCGGGTGGTGCTGTGCTGCTGCGCGGGGAGAGGGGACGCGGCGACCAGTCAGCTACGGCTCAATCTCAGCGCGATCCGGATGTCTAGAGAAGAGGGAGGACAGGGCGCAGGCGGCCGGTGGCGGAAATGTGGGCACCCTCCCGTGAGGCCGTGACCCGAAACGCTCCATTACTCTCGCGGCTTTTGCTTAAAAGCGTTTTCCTCCCTTCCCTTCCCCCTCCTCGCATCGCAGCCAACCTCGCCCTGTCTCAGATCTCGCCCACCTGCTAGGCTCGCCACTCCGTCTACCTCGATCGCCGTCGGGCACACTGATCAGCGGGCAATGATTCCGCCCACCCGTTGAGCGCGGCCGGGGACTCCACCAAGACACGGGCACGGGCACGAGTCCACGACTCCCAACCGAAACGCGCGAGTTAGGCCATGTTTAGATCCCAAAACTTTACAAGATTCTCCATCACATCGAATCTTTAAACACATGCATGGAGTATTAAATGTAGGTAAAAAAAATAACTAATAGCACAGTTTGTCTGTAAATGTCGAAACGAATCTTTTGAGTCTACTTGGTCCATATTTGGACAAAGTTTGTCAAATAACAACGAAAGTGCTACAGGAACTTTACACCCAAATTCCTACCAACTAAACACCCCCTTATTACGCTTTACGCGCGGACACGGCGCCACCCTCCCGTGAGGCCGTGACCCGAAACGCTCCATTACTCGCACGGCTTAAAGCGTTTTCCTCCTTTCCCTTTCCCCCCCGTCGCATCGCAGCCAACCTCGCCCTGTCTCAGATCTCGCTCGCCACTCCGTCTACCTCGATCGCCATCGAGCTCCCCCACGCTTGACTGACCCCATCCGCGCTTGGATTGGTGGCCAGGGCGGGGGCGGGAGGCGACGCGCGCGCGCGCGCCAGCTACCTACCGCGGTTCCTTCCTTCCGCTCAATTGGCCGCAGCTGTTCGACCTCGCTGTTCTTGGCCCAGCTGCTCTGCTCTTGTCGAGGGAGGGATGGTCCAGTGCTCTTCCAACAAGGCTCCCCGCCGACATTGAGCTACCGTGCTGCTCTCTGTCTCTGGATCGTACCGTGGCGGCTGTCCGATGGGCTGCACGGGGTCCAGGCACGCGCTGCGCGGCGGCGGCCGGTCGCCGCACGCGCGGAGCCGCTCCGGCGGCGTTCACCACACCGTCGCGCTCAAGTCGTCCACGCTGGGGTCGCTCAGCCTCGACCGGGACGAGGAGATGATGAAGTGGCGCGACGACGGCGGTGCGAAGACGCCGCCGCTGCTGATGCGGCGGCAGAAACAGATGCCGGGATCGCCGGCCAAGGCGCAGGTCCGCGAGCCCGAGGTGATCAACGTGTGGGAGCTCATGGACGGCCTCGACGACAGGGACGACGAGGAGGGCGACGCCGACGGCGAGGAGCGGCGGGAGAGGTCGGCCCCAGGGTCGCCCGAGTTCGATCCGGACGTCATCGCCGCGTTCCGGAAGGCGTTGGATGAGATACCCCTGCCGCCGGACGACCCCGGCGACGAGGAGTGTGTCAAGAAGCCTGACGGCCCGGGTGGGGCCGCCGGGGGCGGCGACGAGGCGGTGGGCGTCAAGAAGCGCGAGATACAGAGGTTCCCGGGCATCGTGCGCGCGCGCGTCAGCGCGTTCCAGCAGAGGATCGACGCGAAGCTCGCCAAGCTGGCGCCGCCGCAGCCGCAGACGCAGACACCGGCTCTGGCGCCGCCCCCGCCCCCGCCGGACAGCGCCCGGAAGGTGGTGCTGTACCTGACCAGCCTCCGCGGCGTCCGCAAGACGTACGAGGACTGCTGGTCCACCAAGTCCGTTCTCCAGAGCTACGGCGTGCGCGTCGACGAGCGCGACCTGTCGATGCACTCGGGGTTCAAGGACGAGCTCCACGCCGCGCTGGGCTCCGCCGCCTCCACCGCCGGCAGGCTCCCGCAGGTGTTCGCGGACGGCAGGCACCTGGGCGGCGCCGAGGAGATCCGGCGGATGCACGAGGCCGGCGAGCTGCCGAGGGCGCTCGAGGCCTGCGAGATGGCGCCCCCGCCGAGCTCCGGCGGCAAGGGCATTGCCCTGGAGGCGTGCTCCGGCTGCGGCGGCGTGCGGTTCGTGCCCTGCGAGGAGTGCTCCGGCAGCTGCAAGGTGTTCCTCGAGGAAGTGGGCACCTTCAGGCGGTGCCCCGAGTGCAACGAGAACGGGCTCGTGCGGTGTCCTCTCTGCTCCTTGTGAAAAATCTCAGAGCTGCAGCTGCTATGGATGGGTCATGGGATTTTTTTTTTAGTGTGGGTTTGTAAGATTATTGTCGCGGAGTATTTGTCGTTCTAGCTGAGGGTTGTTTGTACAGAAGTTACACGCATACGCATGTGTAACTTTATTAGGACTGATGAAGCAACAGATGACCGACCGTATTTCTGTTTTGTTGATTGCGATTGATGACTAAATTTGAATGTGTACAAACACTAGATGTGACAATAGTCTGATGAGCAGATATGTATCGCGATTCCTGTCGTTTGCTTCGGACTTTGGAGCATATTGTGTGATAAGAGTTTTGCCAACGAAACGGAGCAATGCGAGCGGCGAGCTCTTCATTAACAAGACGAGATTTCTACGGGCCGGTGATGTAGCTGCCTCTTTTGGTTGCTGCTGCCTCTGCCTTCCGTGAAACTCTAAAACCAATTCCCTATTTCCCATCCCAGACAGAGCCAATTCGATGGATCATGCATACCTGTCAAGCAACCAACTAGGGAGTAGAAAAAATAGCCCTCCTCGGTTCCTCGCCATCACAAGCAGACCGTCAGCCCAAAAAAATAAGCAAAAAACCCCAAAGAAGTGCGGTGCACTAACCAGGAACCATCAGAATTCAGAACCTGACAACAATCCACCGACTAGTGCTGATTGCTGAGGCCGGCTGGGCACGTGAGTTGACATGCCATGCCACCCACGCCGCCACTCCTGGCTGTCAGTGGAAGCAGCCGACGGGCACCGGCACTCCCCGTCCTCACCTGCTCGGCAAGCATTCGCCACTCGGCGTCACCAACCAACAGGCGAAATACTGCTGGACCCAGTTTTCGTGCGAGAGGAACGGAAACTCGGAATCGCCCTCGCCTTAGTCCAACTCCCGCGGCGCGCGTCGGTGAGATCGCCGCGGCACCGTTCAAAGCTTGAACCGTTCTTTGAGCCTAGTCACCTGACCTGACGGAAGAGAAATATTGAAATAGGACTACTTGGCGGCGGTGCGCGTTAGACTGTGTAAAGCCTTTGGCCGGTTCCCAATTGAAACCGTGAGAGAGGCATGAGCTTTCAGTCTCAGGCCATGTTCAGTTCCCAACAAACCCAAAAATATTGCGCAGTATCCGTCACATCGAATCTTTAGACATATGCATGAATCATTAAATATAGATAAAAAATAACTAATTATACTTTTAGTATACTTATATTGAAATGAATCTTTTGAGCCTAGTTAGACCGTGTTTAGACAAAGTATGTCAAATAACAACGAAAGTATTACAAGAACTTTTCTATAAAAAAAAATTCAAGAACTGAACGAGGCTTGTACGTTGTTGGTATATGTGCTTGCACATTGGCGGATTGACATGTACTGTACTTCATTACAGACACGTTTTCTGGACGACTAACTTCATTACAGACACGTTTTCTGGACGACTAACATTTTGGAACGAAGGCAGTACGTTACCGGTTACCGGTTGTAGGTTGACAGACAGTGACACTAACGACGCCTTTGCTGTTTCAGCTGTGCAATTGCGGAGTTTTCTTATGCGACAAGGAGAAAAGGACAAAGCTGCTGCGTTGCAGCGACGGAGACAGGTGCCTGAGTTAGGCAGTGTGACTGCTACTATGCCCATGTTTAGTTTCCCTAACTTCACCTAAATATTTCTAGATTTTTCGTCACATCAATTTTTAGCTGCATACATGGACCATTAAATGTAGATAAAAAAATAACTAATTGTACTTTTAGTATCTACATATCGAGACAAATTTTTTGAGCCTAGTTAGTCCATGTTTGAACAAAATTTGTCAAATAACAACGATTCCTAAATACTTTTGGAAACTAAACAAGTCCTGTGCATCGTTCGTTGCAAGCTTTCTTGCATTGCCCACGGCGTCAAATTCTAGTTCCGAATTCAGGCCCTGTTTAGTTCCCCCATTTTATAAAATTTTTCATCACATCAATGTTTGGACGCATGCATGAAACATTAAATATAGGTAAAAAATAACTAGTTATACTTTTAGTATATACATGTCGAGACACATCTTTTGAGTCTATGTGGTCCATATTTGGACAAAGTTTGTCAAATAACAACTAAAATGCTACAGTGAAAAATTTTGCAAAATTTCCCAACTAAACACACCCTCACTATCCTCGAACGCCCGACTCGTTGGGTTCAAAATAGAAGGTAGCAGTACAGGCGTACAGCAGTAGGCGACATGAGTGGTCCACGAAACCGTATTTGCAGCAAGGTTAAATACCAGGCTACGTGACGATCAGATAGGTAGACGCAGCCGAAACGTTCGCACAAATTCTAAGCAAACTCGCGCAGAGACATTCTCAGAGCATCTTCAATAGTTTGGTATTTTTCACTTGGTAAATCTTGTAGTTTGGCAACTCCCAAAATAATATAGGGAGTAAAAAAAGATCTCTTCTCCAAGTGTTTGGTATATTTGACTTGCCAAAATTAAATTTGAAGACCCACGACCTTTTTTTCGTCAGGTTTCGCGCGAAACCCTTGGCACCACGCAAGGATCAGATGACTTTTGCAAGCAATTGTAACGACCAATTATTTCTAAAAGTGTGAAATCTATGATACAACAGTAGGTACAAAATCGGCCAGCAACAATCGCTAGTAGGAGCCATTCAGCACTTGTACAGCAGGTCTTCTGGCCACCCAGCACTTGTCCCAACCCGGTCTTCAGCACTTGTCCCATCAGCAGGTCTTGTCTGCCAGACACGAAGAACGTACGACTGGAAGAGGTACTGATCAGGTTTCGCGCGCGCGGGAAGTAGCGGCGGCGAGCGATGGCAACCCGAATACGCGCGCGTATTTTTACGCGCTAGAGTGGGAAATATATCAAGTTAGAGCATCTCCAATAACTTGGTAAATCAAGTTAGTATTCTTATAAACTTGGTAAAAATACAAAAATCTCTCCTCAACAACTCCCTAAATCAACTTGGTATTTTTCCCAAGTGTCTAACCGGACCCCTCGCGCGCGGATATTCCTGCAGTGCGTATCGCGCGCGCATCGCCCGCTCGCCGCTCCCTGCTCCCCGCTGCCCCGCACTCGCCGGCGTCGGGCCTCCCCGCTGCCCGATGGCTCGCGCCCGCGCCGCCACTCGTCAGCGTCGGGCCTGCCCCGCTCCCCGGCCCTCCTCTGCTGTCGGCGGCAGGGCCCCGCGGCTTCCGCGGCGAGTACAGGAGCGGGCTCAGCACGGGCTACCGCCCGAAGCCCCAGCCGGAGCAGCCCTTGGCAGCGCCGTTGAGGATGAGCAGGTCGCCGGTGGGCAGGATGAGCAGGTCGCCCATGGTGCGGCTCACGGGTATCTGGTCCGTCGCCCACCGCGCGTCGGGCTTGAGCGGGTTGATGCGCGCGCAGTCCTTGAGAGCGGCGTTGAAGACGTTGGTCTCGCCGAGCTTGAAGGCGTTCTTCGGGGTGCCGCCGCAGACAATGACCTCGGGGCTGAGGACGTCCCCGCGGCGAAGGTCGAGCGGGAGGAGCGCCGACATGCCGGAGGCAGGGTAGTTCCGGCCCCCGCCGGGGAGGACGGGGAACTCGCGGACGACCTGGCCGTTCCTGGGGTTGTCGGTGTTTCTACCCCGGGGGTATGACACCAACTAGTAACTATGATCGCGTGCTCTCTTCCTGGATGGTGATGCAAGATGACACAAGGGTTTATCCTGGTTCGGGCAAAGAAGGCCCTACGTCCAGCGGGGGAGGAGGTTCCTGTATTACTTGCGCCTAAGTGCTTGTACAGGGGCGAATACAAGCTCAATGAGCGTGGACCGGAGTCCGGACTCGTGTGTGTAAGTGCGTTGTTGCTGACCCGAGTGGATGTGGACCTAGACCTGTCTGTCGTGGAGTTATGTAACCGGAGGAGCGAAGGGCCCTGGTGTCCTCTTTTATAGAGCAAGAGGAGGCCAGAGTTACACAGGGTTGCACAGGAGTAAGGATGTACAATGTCCAATACGGTGAAGAGTTGGGATTCTGTCTTGTCGGGGTCGCTGTAGCCGGCGTGGGGGTTGCTGTTGAAGCGTCCTTGAAGCGTGGCCTCCATCCCTGGCGCGGACGTGGAGACGTGGCGACGTGGAGGTCATGCAGCGCCCATCCCGGCGCGTACATGACGTGGTAGGATTTCTCCGGGTCTTGGGGGACCTGTCCTCCAATAGCATGAAAGCAGTTAGGGCTCGAGGGGCGCGGAGCCGGCCTCGAGGTGGCGCCTACGGGGGGCTCGAGCCCCCGCAGGTATGGGCAAGTCTCGGAAAACCCGGCCGCACAGCGGGTAGCCAGGCCTCGAGCTGTGGCTTGAGTGTGCAGTAGTGCAGGGTATGGCCGAACAGTGCTGTACTGGTGCCTTTTTGCCCATGCTTGTGGAGAAAACGAGATTTTGACTATGGCTCCGGTTCACTGTGACACACGCCGTGCACCAGAAGACGTGACCGAAGTAGGTGAACGCATTAAATGCGCAGTATGGGGCTGGTATCCAATGTCTGGCGCCGCTTGAGGGAGGTGTGAAGTGTCTCGAGGGATAGGCTGCCGTGCTAGAGAGGCTCGAGGTCCCCGCGTGGGGTCTCGAGGAGCGGTGTACCGCCGTGGAGGGCTCGAGGCCTATGTGCCAGGGCTCGAGGGGCAGGTTGTCGCGAGGCAGTCGGCAGGGTTTTGGCGAGCCCGGGCTCCCCAGTGATGGGCCGGCGTTGTAGGCCTCGAGGGGTTGGCTTTTTAGAAGGTTAGACTTGCTAGGTTTGTTATTAATTGGTGTTCTAAGTTTAATCTATTTGTTTTGCGTTGATTGGGGGTACCCCTTTTGCGGTCCCCCGACAGTAGCCCCCGAGCCCTTGTTTGAGTGTTTGCACTCGAGCAGGGGATCCCGATTGGGATCTCGAGGGTCAGCTAGCCGGTTCTCGAGGGTTTGGTTGCTTTAATTCCGTGGGTGTCGTGCGAGCGACACCCGCGGGTGTAGCCCCCGAGGCCACGGGGGAGTGGTTAGGACTCCCTCGTGGGCTTTTTCTTGTGTGTGAGTGTTAGTTGCGTATTTTTAGGTTCGGGAGTGTCGAGCCCCCGAGTTCTTCGACCCTCTTTCGTCGTGGGGCGCCAGGCTGAACTGGCCGGCCGGCTCTTCGAGTTGTCCGGCACGCCGGTTGCCCTGGCTTGTCATCCCGCGGGTCCTTTCGATCGGATGCGAGGGGGATGCCTCGTACTACCACGAGCGGGCGAGTATCGAGGTTCCCGGTGAGCTGGTAACGGGGAAATCCAAGTGAGACCTCGTGCCCCGTTCAATAGGGTCGACTGAAGCCCGGAGGCGATCTCATAAAGCATGGGTGCTCGGTCTGCAGGAGTGCCGGGTCCATTCGATAGGACCCGGTGGCTCGATGCCTCCCTCCGAGGGGATCTCTCTGCATGTCGTGCGCCCTGCCTTGGATACACGTGAGGGGCCTCGAGGGCTTGGCCCTCGAGCGATGCTGTGAGTGGCGCCCCTTGGTGTCCCTGACTCGGGTGCTCGAAGCCGGCTGTCGAACCCTCTTCGAGGGCCAGCCTTCGCTGCTTCGAGGCTTAGGGCCGGGGCCGTTTTTACCTTCTTGAAGAAGCCTCCGTCGTCTGGGAATTCTTCTGCCCGTTGGGCGCGCCTTTTTAGGTGAGGTAGTGGAGATCGTGGCGCTAGGGCGACTGACAAGAAGTCGGAGCGGCGGCCGTGGTGGGCCCGGAGGAGCGGAGCGAGTGCGGAGTTGCCGCGTGTACCTGTCGACCAGCTCGAGATGCGGTTAGGTGGGCGCATTAAATGCATGCGGTTACCTTTTCGCCGCCGTGGGAGATCTCGCCCGTTGGGGTTTTCTCTTATAAATATCGAAAGAGGGGGAGAGGAACCCTTTACTTTGCCTTTGCCTTCACCGCCGCCGTAGCTTCCACACGCCTTCTTCCCGAGCCAACAATTGGGAATCTTCCCGGTCGCCCGTCCGCTGCTCAGATCCGCGCCGTCGCTGCCATGGGCGCCCAAGTGCTGCCGGCCGAAGACTGGAGCCCGACGAAGACGACGCAGCAAGAGCTGGAGACGCTGGTGGAGCGGGGGCTTCTCCGCCCCAACCCACAGGAGGGTCCCGCTTGGTGGATTCTTCCGTCGGCGGACCATCGGGAGCCACACCCGCCGGAGGGGTACGTGGTGAGCTTCACGCGCTACCACCGCATGGGGCTCGGCGTCCCGCCGAGCCGCTTCATGCGGGGGCTGGCCCACCACTTCGAGGTGGAGCTGCAGCACTTCTCCCCTAACTCCATCTCGCACGCCGCCATCTACGCCGCGGTGTGCGAGGGGTATCTGAAGATTGAGCCACACTGGGAGATGTTCGTCCACCTCTTCCGGGGCGAGCTCTTCCATAAGGCCGCGAAGCCGAGCGGGAGGAGGCTCGCGCGCGTGGGCTCCCTCACCATCACTGCGAGGACCAGGCCCTCGTCGGCCAACGTCCCCCGCGACTACCTCCGCTACAAGCTCTCCACCAACCAGGCGGGGTGGGACGACCACTGGTTCTACCTGCGGAACAAGGACGGGCTCCTTCCGCAGTACACCGGCAGGGTCATCACCCAGCGCCCGGAGAAGTGGAACAGGGGTGTCGCAGCGGACAGGCAGCGCCACCTGGAGCCGCTGATGGACACGATGCAGGTGCTGGTGGAGGAGAAGAAGCTGACCGTCCAGGCGGTCATCTGAGCGTTTCATCAGCGGAGGGTTCTTCCTCTGGCGGACCGCCCCCTCCTCATGTTCGAGATGGGGCCGAGCGCCCCGCTCGAGGCGCTGAACCAGTCGAGGATGGCCGAGGGGGAGTTGTCTCGGAACGAGGCTATCTTTCGGGTGTCGGTCATGGTCCACGGGTCGTTCCGCCCAGAGGAGGCCAACATGATCGCCATGGCACCCGGCGCGGGGTGCCTCGACCTGGTAAGCCACCCTCAAGTCAGGTTGTCTCGAGCCCCCACCTTCTTTCTCTTTCTCCGAAACTTGTTTAGTCTCTTTGTGGCTTTTCACGTCAAGTTTCTTTTTTGCAGGAGGCGTTCACATGCCGCGCGTCGAGGCCCCCGGTGAGGGAGGATGCCGCGGAAACACAGGTGAGACGCCTCTCTGCTCAGAAAGATAAAGAGAGTAAGGATGCCAAGAGGAAGAAAGAAAAAGAGAGGAACTTGCGTCGGGCGGCCCGGGAACAGAAGCTTGCGAAGGCTCGTCGTAACCGGCAGCCTGGAGAGGAGTCCCCCGAGCTTAGTTCCTCGAGCTCGGAGGAGGAGGACGATGATGAGGAGGAGAGTGATGACGAAGGGATGGATGCGCGTCTGAGGCGCGCGGGGGTCGTCGACGTCAGGGCTGACCGCTCCTCTGTGCAGGAGAATGTCTTGGAGGTCCCCCCGGCGAAGGGATCGCGCGGGACGGAGCCGTGGAAGGCCACGTCAGGCCCAGTCTCGTTGAAGGCTCAGGGCACATCGAGCTCCGTGCCGGACGTGCCCGCTAACGCGAGGAAGTCGCGAACTAGGAGCGCCATCACCGCGGCGCAGAAGGAGGCAACGACCGCGTCGACCCAGGCGGGGTGTCTCGAGAAGAGCCGGCCCCCGAAAAGTGGCCAACATGTCGAGAAGGACTCTGGGCCCGACCACCGAAGGTCGTCGAGGCCGACATCGAGCCCGCGGAGGAGTGGGCAACATGAGAGGGCGTCGAGCCCCCGCCACCATGACCGTCGAGGCGGGAGCCCCCAGTCGTCTCATGACGGGAGTCGCGAGCGACCCCGGAGCCCGTCGCCGCACCACCGCCGGGAGAAGGAGGCAGACGCGGGGGGCGTGACCGCCAGCTCGAGCGCCAGAGTAGGTCCCGAAGCCCGCGTCGGGAGAGGCGCCAAGATGACCGCTCGAAGGAGACGCGGTCGCCCCCCCCGGGACAAGAGACCAAAGGAGAGTTCCCCGCCGGGGTCGGGCCACGGGAAGCATCGAGAGCCTTCCCCCCCATCCGGGCCACATGGAGACGGCTCAGGGGCGTGGCTCGAGTCAAGTGGCGGGCTCGAAGCCCCCGAGCGGGTCCGACGATTCGGGGAAGAAGCCCCGCCGTCATTTTGGGTGAGTAACGCTTCTCAATCTCGTTGGTAGCGAAGCCTTACCTTTTTACCTTGAGTGATGTGTGCCATTTCTGGTTTTTCAGGGAAAAGCGCCCCCGGCAGGAGGCGGACCCCGCGGTGTCCAAGCGGGCCAAAACCTCGAGCTCTGCCGAGGTCCAAGCACCTTGAGGTATGGCTCCTTCTTCCGTTGGAGAGGCCGCTTGGCTGGTGAAGGCTCGAGCGGCCATGGCTCGGGGAAGCCAGATGGCCGCCGTGGATCTCGGTGAGGCCGACGCCGTCGACCACGAAGGTCGAGGCTTTTTCTTGATCCTGACGACGTTGTTTTGTTTTTTAGCAGGGACCGCGGCTCCTGGCGCCGAGCCCGCCGTTACCGCGTCCGTCGCAGCTCCACCTCCACCACCTCCTCCTCCACCTCCCCCTTCAGTGGCGCCTACCGAGCAGGCCACTCTTCCCCCCGTCACGAGGACCATCTTGGGGGGAATACCCGAGACAGGCGCGGCCCCGTCGGCGTCTGGGACTGAGGGGGCAATGGCCCTCGAGACCCCAGTCGACGTGAGCCGGCCCGCGGAGAAGGGGAAGGAGGGAGAGGCGTCGGTGGAGAAGGTGCCGACGGTGGAGGAGCTCCTGGACGAGCTGGAGCGGGTGCCGTCCCCGGTCGAGGGCTCAATGCTGGCGCTCGAGGCACCGGCCAGGGACGACAAGACGCCGGAGGACCCGGCGAGGGAGGAGGGCTTGGGGACGAGCCACCCCTCGAGCGATCCGCTACCGCTCGTGTCCCTGCCTCCACGCGAGGCCGCGCCGTCGCCTCGGGAGGGGACAGAGCAGCAGGAGGAGACGGCGGAGAGGCGGAGGGAGCCGTAGCCTGTGCCGCCGGCTGGTGGGCCGCAGCTGGCGCCGCTCGAGCCGGAGGAGGAAGGCCTGCCCATCGTCGAGATCGATCGACCGGTGTGGCCGTATCCTGACGCGCCGAGCCCGACCGGCGCCGTTATCCTCGCCGAGCGGTCGACTCGGTAGGGGGGCCACGGGAGGCGCGGTTAATCTTCAGGGAGGTGGCCGAGCTCGTGGCGGAGGCGGAGAGGTCCTTCCTGGAGGAGGCGGACAAATCCGCGCAGGTGGCGGCCGCCCTCGCGAAGGCGGAGGGGGAGCTCCTGGAGCTCCGCGCCGAGCTGGGTCGGAACGTGTGACGGATCCTCTTGAATTATTAGGGCCCACGTGTACCTGTCCTTGTCCTACAGACCTCAGACAGTTGTACACTGTGCCCCAATAGCTTAAAAGACCCACCACGTGTCATCGGATAACCCGACTCATTCACGTTTCCTTACACTCCCAGGATCATTGCAAGAGTCATTGCAGTATTACAACATTTCACAAATATTATACATCAGAGATAAAAGTGCGGAAGTATTACACCATAAGTTTTACAAACCCGTTGTTCAAACTCGCGTTGTTATTACAAACCATAGTTTCAAACTTCACCCCAAGTAGTGGAAACAACATTACTAAAACTGTATATCACACAAACAACCCCGCCTAAGGGTTGCATTACTCCTCTCCGGACACGTCCTCCTCAAGGACGGTCACGCAACAAGCCTCAAAGCAAGGCTGCTCGTGAACGTCGCCTGCAACAGGGGTTAACAAACCTTGAGTACAAAGGTACTCAACAAGGCTTACCCGATAAGGAAAGAGAAGAACAGGTATGCTGGTTTGGGTAGGCTCAACAGTACTTTTCCTTTGCGTAAAAGCTTACTAGAGTAAACCTAGATTCAAATTTTACTTAATCATTTGAGTATATGGTAATAATTGTAAATGAACACTAGTATAATGTCATTATCATTCCTTCTTAAATCAATCTCTTTTTCATTCTACGGTGCGGGTCAGTAGATTGAGTCTCCTTAACCGAGGAGCACGATGATTCGAACCGATTCAACCAGATTTGGGAGTTTTCCACGATCATACGATATATGTAGACCCGTGATCACATATATACCAACCCTAACCTCGGATCCTCCAAACAAGACCGGGTCCGCGCCACCCGAGAGTACTTGTACACCTCCAATCCGGGACTTTAACCCACGAGGGTAGCTAGTACTCCCGCCATCTCTCCACTCCCAGTGCGCGATTAGCCGTTCTCATTTAAGAACCACCAAGGTAGGGCTTACCGTGGCATATGATCGGTACTTCACAATTTCTCAATCTAGTAGGCCAACAACGGTTAACCCTAAATCGACACATCCAAGTCACCATACATCGATCCAAGGGTCGATGCATGTGCCCGTCTGGTCTTAACCATCATTCTTTCTCATTATCATTCCAAAACGATAAGTATCGAAAATATTTATCAAAAGCTTCATAAAGCAGGGCTAAGCATTTCTATCATTTGCATAAAGCAGGTATCAAGGAATGATATATCGATAACAAGGTTGATAATGCATCAACAGGTTTAAAGCATTTATTTGATAAACATTTAATGCATCAGGTTATCGAAAATGAGTGTAATTGTAAATTCAAGGAAATGGTTAAATGAACCGGGCCTTGCCTTCGTTGACTGAAAAAGTCGGGAACTCCTGATAATCCGGATCAACACGACACTCCGAACCCTCGGGACCAACCTCGTCCGGACAATCGATCACTTCGAAAGCTACATGATAATGGAGTGCATGCTTGATGAGATGCTCGCGACAGGATCATGGTAAAGATGGAAATTTTCTAAGCTATAAACATTTATCTTGTAACAACTTTCCATCACGGTACAGTTGCAAACCAACAAACCCAACTGGCCCAAACATACATGGGTATATGAGTGAAGCTTGTCTGCATCAAGCAACAGATCAAGATAATTCGCCTAATTTAACCTTCAAATTTATCATAAAGAAACTTAGGTTTTCATATTAAACAACATTACTTATTCATAAAGAAAGTAATGTAATTAGCATGAAATTAAGTTGTGAAGCAAACTATGTTTAAACTAGTCCAAACTGGTAGAGAGGATAAATTATATCAAACAACAGTGGTAAAACAAATATCACAATTTTTGAACAAACTTATAAACCTGCAGAAATCAATTAAACTATCACATTTAAATAAGGCATAGAAATAAGAATAAAAATTTATTTTCTCCAACAGAGCTCAAAATTTTTTGTGATGATTCATTATCAGCTCAAAACAATGACAAAAATAGTTTCATAATTTTTGGACCTTTAAATAAGCCTACAAAAATCATCAAAGTCCATTTATTAATAAAAAGACCTATTTAAATCATTTTTAAAATTTTGTCAAAACTCAAGTTTCATATTTTTCATAAATATTAGACAGCTTGAGAAGGCTACACAAAATTTTTCACAATTTTGGGAGCTTCCTACAAAAACATATCAAAAAGACAAAACACAACACTATTCATCTATTTCAGAAAAAGGAAAAAAAACCCTTCTAACCCTTACTGGGCTCGGCCCAACTTCGGCCCACGACCGCTGACACCCGGGCCCCAGGCGTCAGCCTCTGCTCTTCTCCTCCTCGCCCAGGCTAGAGCTCGGCCGGCTCTGACCGGCTGCCGCCCGCGTTGACCGCCCTCCGGTCTCCTCACCGGCGAGGTCGCCGGCGCCGGAGAGGGCACCGAGCTCCCCTCCTTGATCTGGCGCCTCGATCTCACCCTTCATTAGACCTAGCGCCTACACGACTTGGAGCTAGCAACGGCTATGGCGGCTCGGCCATGGCGGACACGGCGGCGACCCGGCGTTCCGGCCCAAAGGGCACGGTAGCGACCTAGGGTAGGGTAGCATCACACCAGGGTACACTTCGCGACCATGATGCGCCCCCTAACTTGGATGGAGACGACTCGGACATGTGCGGTCCACGGTGGCGGCCATGGCGGCGCTTGCGCCGACGGCGAACCATGCGGACTGGCTACAAGGACACGATAGAGACCAAACTCAGGGACGCAACATGTTTAGGGACGCATCCCGACTATGATGCGCGTTTTACCTTGCCTTGAGGAGCACTAGACCGAGGTGGACTACGGCGGTGGCGATGGCAGAGTTTTAACCGGCGGCACCCTCCGTGGACTGCTCAAGCCAGAGCGGTAGACACCTCGAAAATGAGCCGAACATGAGCCACAACACCAAACGAAGCTAAAGCACAAGTTAGATTAACCGGAGGAACTCTGGCTTGTCGTGGCCACGATCACGATACCTGCGGCGGCTCCCTGCCGGCAGCGGGGAAGAAGACCGGGGCGACGGCGATTGCAAGCACTAGGGCTCGAGTTAGTTAGCTCAGGAGAAGCAAAGGATGCAGGCGGAGCGACTGGGAAGATGGAGATGGCAGAGACGCGACAACGGCGGAGAATGAGCTCGTCAGAGCCTGACTGGAAACAGAGAAGGAAGAGGAGGTGGCGGACGGGGACGCCGGGAGATGGAGAGGTTCTCAGCGCTTGCCACCGCGCGGAGTGAAGCAAGCAAGCAGCCAGCTGCGTGGCCGGACACGCGGAGCGGCGCGAAGACGGCCAGGCCACGGCGACGGCGCACGCAGCGGCCTGCCCTGCTCCGGCAGGTTCCCCCCTCCTGTAGCTACAGTACCAGAACTATCCCCTTTCAAAAATCTCCAGATTTTTGTACTGCATGCTAAAAACTCTTAAAACAAAAGTTGCTCCAAATTTTGTATTCTACAAATTTGTTTTAAGAACCAAAGTCAAATTCTGCCTACATTTTGAAATAAAGTTCAAAATCAAATTTGAACCAAACTGAATTCAAAATTACTTTTGAATTTCCTGAACAACTTCAAATTTTGCCAATATATGAAAGGTAGAGTTTGAAAAGTTGCACAACTTTGCTTTAACACCCTATGACTAATTCCAACTGGAAATAGGTCAATTTGATCAAAACAGTTCAAATCCATTTCAAATTGAAATTTTGAAAAGGGGACAGAACTAGGGTTTTGCAGTAGAAGCAAAATTACTTTTGATTTTGCATTGACACTTGAAAAAGGGGCAATGTATGAAATGTTAATTTTGAAATTCTCTACAACTTTTATATAGATCTCCAACTCAGATTTCAAATAGTTTTTGAAATTCAAGCTTAAAGTCAAAAAGGAACCATTTCCGGGGTTTAAGTAAATTCATAATTACTTGAAATTTTCTGCAGAAACTTTGAAAACTTTGAATACCAAAGTTGTACCTCTCCTCAACATCTATCAAAAAGCTTTTAGGGTCAGCCCCTAAATATGCACAGATTTTGAGTTAACTAGAAAGGGCTAATTAACCTATCTAGAATTTGATGTTTTTCCAAGTTTTAGCTAAATAGATTTTGGATTCTTTTGAATTGTTGAAAGTCCCTGTTTGGTTTTGGATAATTGATGTCACCTAGAGTACTAACCTTGTCATGAAGTGTTTATGAGCTAGGTTGGTACATTCCAAGTACGGGAGCCAAATGATGATCATGGTATTGGTGGTGATGACCAAAAGATAGATCAAGTGCTCCACATTTGGAAGAAGAAGAGGAGAAAAACAAAATCCTATGGAGATCAAGGCAAAGGTATAAATAGGAATTTTGTTTTGGCACTCAAGACACCATAGAGGGTGTGAGTGCATTTAGGATAGATAGCCGTACTATTAAGAGGGGAATATCTCAGTGATCACGGTTATCAAGTGCCACTAGGTGGATTCATACATGCATATGCATTAGGACCTAGTGTGCTAACTCGAATCCTTTGAATATGTTTGTGAAAATGCTAACACACATGCACATGATGTTGTACACTTGTTGGTGTTAGCACATTTGCAAAGGAGAAGTTGTTGGAGTTGGTTTGGATCAACACAGAGAAGAAAATGGAGTTTTCTGTGTATGGTCGGTGGTACCGACCAGGGTGGTCGGTGGTACCGCCCATAGGTGCTGCGTGCAGCCTTCTCTGTAATGGGGCGTTTTTGGCCTGGCGGTGGTACCGCTATTACCTCGGTACTACCGCCGGCGGTGGTACCGACCGGATGGTCGGTGGTACCGTGGCCCTGAGGAGTTTTGCGAGGCTCTCTGTAGTTTCTGAAAATGGCTTGCCGGTAGTACCGCCATTACCTCGGTACTACCGCCCACGGTGGTACCGACGCAAGGTCGGTAGTGGCTGGTTTTTCGCAGAGCTCTCTGTTCGCGGCGATTTTTGGCCTGGCGGTAGTACCGCCATTACCTCGGTACTACCGACCTCGGAGGTACCGACCAGAGTCGGTACCTCGCCTAAATCAGCGGGACGTGTGTTAAACGGCTAGTTTGACTCTGTCGGTACTACCGCCCAGGAGGGGTCGGTACTACCGACCAAGCGCAGAAAGGTAGGGTTCGGGCCGCCGCCCTCCCTTCCCTATAAATTGGTCGTGGCCGCCTTGTGGGGGTTCTTCTTGACTCTCTGACTTCTTGAACATCCTCTTGAGCAAGATCTAATCCCTCCCTCCGATCTCTTTGCTTGTTAGTGCGAATCCAAGTGAGATCGAGAGATCCAAGTGCATTTGCTTGTGAGTTTGCATCTAGTGGCACTTGGCGATTGTTGTTGCTGCGGATATTCTTATTACTCTTGGTGGTTGCCGCCACCTAGACGGTTTGGAGCAGCGGAGGAGATTAGGCACGAGTGGTGATTGTTCGTGGCCATCTTCCGGTGATTTGTAAGGGGTTTCTTGTACCTTCCCCGGCGGAGCGCCAAAGGTAACTCTAGTGGATTGCTCGTAGCTTGTGGATCCCCATCTTGTGTTGGTTGTGCGGCACCCTATTGAGGGTTAGGCGTGTGATGCCTATTAGCGCGTGAACCTCCAAGTGGGTGTATCTCTACAACGGGGACGTAGCTTGCCGGCAAGCAAGTGAACCTCGGAGGAAAAATTATTGTGTCAACTTGTCTCCGTGGTATTCATTGATATTCATTTATTAATCTCTTGCCTGATCGGTATACACACTTCTATCTCTTGTACTTACATTTGTTACTTTCTTGCAAGTTAATGTTACACCTTGTTGTTAGTTACATTCTCTTATCTTGTGTAGTGATATACATTATTGCTTATTTAGTTGTTGCATAGTTCCTTTGATATTGTGTGACTTAGAGTTTGTGGTTATCTAGAATCGTGAATAGGTGGCTTGCATCTGTGTAGAGCTAGCGCAAACTTCGCTTCGCCATTTAGTTGTCTAACTAGTTTGTTTAAGTGTTGTTGTAGAATTTTTTTTATAGGCTATTCACCCCCCCTCTAGCCATTTAGGACCTTTCAATTGGTATCGGAGCAAGGTCACCGTTTATTTGAGGCTTAACAACCTTCGGTGTCAAAATGGCTCATATCAACAACACCAAAAGGCCACCCCAATTTGATGGCACAAACTATGGCTATTGGAAGGCAAAAATGACCACTCATTTAAAGTCAATCAATAGAAAGATATGGCAAGTTGTGGATGTCAAGATTGAGATAGTTGATCCGGAGCATCTCACCAATGCCGAAGAAGAGAAGATGCAGAACAATGACATTGCTCTCAGTGCTATTCATGATGCCGTTGATGAGAGGGTATTTGAGCAAATCAAAAATTTGGAGATGGCATATGATGCTTGGAAGAAATTGGAAGAATCATTTGAGGGCACTCAAGCAGTGAAAGGAGCAAAAGCATACATTCTCAAAGAAAAGTTTGCTAGCTTCAAGATGAATGAAGATGAAAGTGTTCCAGAGATGTTCCATAGGCTTCAAGTGCTTGTCAATGATCTCAAAGCACTTGGAGAAGAGGTGAAGGACAAAGACTTCTCTCATAAATTCTTGAGATGTCTTCCCAAGAGATTTGGCATGTTAGTCACGTTGCTTGTAAGAAGCGATTTGGACACTATGACACCAAACCAAGTTCTTGGAGATGTAATGACCGATGACACCTATAGAGATGAGAATGATCAAGAAGTGAAGAAGGATGAGAAGAAGAAGAGTGTGGCATTCAAAGCCACAACATCATCATCAAAGAACAAGGGCAAAGCAAAGAAAGAAGATTCTAGCGAAGATAACTGCTCAAATGACAGTGATGACGATGATGAAGAGATGGCTCTATTTGTCAAAAGGTTTGGCAAATTCATGAAGAAGAAGGGCTACCGGGCAAGGAGGAAGAAAACTTCATACAAGAACAAGGATGAACCAAGGAGGTGCTTCAAGTGCGGTAGCAAGGACCATCTTGTTGCTCAATGTCCGTACAACAGTGAGAATGATGATAATGACAACAAGAAGGACAATAAGAAGGAGAAGAAAGAAAAGAAGAATTACACAAAGAAGAAGAAGGGGCAATCATATATGGTCACTTGGGATAGTGATGCATCCACAAGTGATAGTGATGAAGATAGTGATAATGAAGATCGCAAGACAAGCAATAAGAAGGCACTTGCAAGTATTGCTATCAACAACAAGCCTTCAATCTTCGATACTCCATCATGCTTCATGGCTAAGGCCACAAAGGTACTATCTGATGATGATGAGAGTGATAGTGATGATAGTGATGATGATGAACCCACTAAAGATGAATTAATTGAAATGCTTGATGATGCTAGAGAACATTTTGATAAAAAGAGAAAGGAGTGCAAAGAATTGCAAAAGAGACTAAAAGCTCTTGAGGAATCCTTTGAGGAGCTCAATGCTACTCATGAGAGGCTAGTGGAAGCCCATGAGGAGCTTGACAATGCTCACACTAAGCTTAAGGAAGCTCACTCCTCACTTGTTGATCAAGCTAAAACTGAAAAAGTGGTTAAAACATGTGACATAGGCATAGCTTGTGATATAATCGATGAATCTTTCTATAAGCCTATTGTTATTGCTGCTACTAACCCTTCATGTAGCTCATCATCTACCACTACTACTTCATCTATGGATGATGGCTTCACTTGTGATGCCTCACTCATGGTTGAAAATAAGACATTGAAGAAGGAGGTAAATGAGCTCACTCACGCCTTAGGTAAAGCCTATGGTGGTGAGGCCCGCTTGCTTAAGTGCTTGGGTAGCCAACGTTTTTCTCTCAACAAAGAGGGATTGGGCTATACCCCCAAGAATGGCAAGGCGGCTTTTGCTACTCACAAGACTAGTTTTGTGAAGAGCAATGGTCGGTTTTGCACTAGATGCAAGCAAAGTGGGCATGTAGAGCAATATTGCAAGAACAGGAACAAGAACGCTAATGTATCCTCTATTAAATTTGATTCTTGTTATTTGCTTACCAAGGGTGTTAATGGCATAAAAGCTAAATTCATTGGTACACCAATTGTGGGCTCAAAGAAGAAAGCTATTTGGGTACCAAAGAGTTTGGTCACTAATCTTGGAGGACCCAAAAAGGTTTGGGTACCTAAAAAGGATTGATTTGTTCTTGTAGGTCAACTATAAAGCCGGAGGGAAGCATTGGGTGCTTGATAGTGGGTGCACTCAACATATGACCGGGGATTCAAGAATGTTCAATTCAATCAATTCAAGTGGCAATCATGGTTTTGATTCTATCACTTTTGGTGACAATGGCAAAGGCAAGGTTAAAGGGCTTGGTAAGATTGCAATATCAAATGACATGAGTATTTCCAATGTGTTGCTAGTTGAGAGCTTGAACTTCAATTTGCTGTCAGTTGCTCAGTTATGTGATCTTGGTTTCAAATGCATTTTTGGAGTTGATGATGTAGAAATCATAAGTGTAGATGGCTCTAATTTGATATTCAAAGGATTTAGATATGAGAACCTATACTTGGTTGATTTCAATGCTAGTGAAACCCAGCTGTCAACATGCTTGTTCACTAAATCTGGTTTGGGTTGGTTATGGCATAGAAGGCTTGGTCATGTTGGAATGAAACAGTTAAACAAGATAGTGAAGCATGATTTAGTTAGAGGCTTGAAAGATGTCACTTTTGAGAAGGATAAACTTTGTAGCTCTTGTCAAGCTGGCAAACAAGTTGGTAACTCCCATCCTAAGAAAAGCATGATGAGTACTAGCAAAGCATTTGAGTTATTGCACATGGATTTATTTGGACCAACAACATACACTAGCATCGGTGGAAGTAAATATGGCTTTGTGATAGTTGATGATTACACTAGATACACATGGGTCTTCTTTCTTAGTGATAAAAGTGAAACTTTTGAGATCTTCAAAACTTTTGTCAAGAGATGTCAGAATGAGTTTGAAACAACAATCAAGAAAGTTAGAAGTGACAATGGGAGTGAATTTAAGAATACAAGAATTGATGAGTTGTGTGATGACTTTGGCATTAGACATCAATTCTCACCCAAGTATACTCCTCAATCAAATGGGATTGTTGAAAGGAAGAACAGAACTTTGATTGATATGGCAAGGTCTATGCTCAGTGAATACAATGTCAGTCATTCTTTTTGGGCCGAAGCTATCAATACGGCTTGCTATTGTAGCAACCGTCTCTATTGCCATGGCATGCTAGAGAAGACACCATATGAGCTATTAAATGGAAGAAAGCCAAATATCCCATACTTTAGAGTTTTTGGTTGCAAATGTTACATATTGAAGAAAGGTGCAAGATTGAGCAAATTTGAAAAGAAATGTGATGAAGGATTCTTACTTGGATATTCAACAACAAGCAAAGCATATAGAGTTTGGAACTTGGCTAGTGGTATTATGGAAGAAGTGCATGATGTTGAATTTGATGAAACTAAGGGCTCTCAAGAAGGAAATGAAAATCTTAATGATGTGAGAGGCACTCAATTGTCAAATGCAATGAAGAATATGGATATTGGTGATATTAGGCCAAGACAAGTGGATGATGATGAAGATGACCAAATGTTCTCCTCAAATGTGCAAGTTGATGCAAATCAAGCTAGTGGTTCTCATGATCAATCAAGTGCTAGTGAAGATCAACAAGCTAGTTCATCTCAACCAAGCAATCAAGTGCAAATCCTCCAACCAACCAATATTGCAAGAGATCATCCCATAGATCAAATTGTTGGGGATATTAGAAGTGGTGTGCAAACAAGATCAAGATTGGCATCATTTTGTGAGCATTTTTCTTTTGTGTCATCATTGGAGCCAACCAAGATAGAAGATGCATTGATGGATGTTGATTGGGTAAACGCTATGCATGAAGAGCTAAACAACTTTACCCGCAACCAAGTTTGGGAACTTGTTGAGAGACCAAAGAATTACAATGTAATTGGAACCAAATGGGTATTTCGAAATAAGCAAGATCAAGATGGGATAGTAGTAAGAAACAAAGCAAGATTGGTAGCTCAAGGTTACACTCAAGTTGAAGGTCTTGATTTTGGAGAAACATATGCACCGGTTGCAAGAATGGAAGCAATTAGAATTCTATTGGCTTATGCATGTGCTCATAATATCAAGTTATATCAAATGGATGTCAAAAGTGCATTTCTCAATGGGTATATCAATGAGTTAGTATTTGTAGAACAACCTCCCGGTTTTGAAGATGACAAGAAGCCTAACCATGTTTACAAGCTCAAAAAGGCGTTGTATGGTTTGAAGCAAGCACCAAGAGCATGGTACGAAAGGTTGAGAGATTTCCTACTCTCTAAAGAGTTCAAGATGGGCAAGGTTGATACTACTCTCTTCACCAAGAAGATTGGCAAAGACTTGTTTGTGTTGCAAATATATGTTGATGATATTATCTTTGGGTCAACCAACCAAGAGTTTTGTGAAGAGTTTGGGAATATGATGGCAAATGAGTTTGAGATGTCTATGATTGGAGAGCTTAGTTACTTCCTTGGTCTTCAAATCAAGCAAATGAAGAATGGCACTTTTGTGAGTCAAGGCAAGTACATCAAAGATATGCTTAAGAAGTTTGGTCTAAATGTTGCAAAAGCTATTAGTACACCTATGGGAACAAATGGACATTTGGATAGTGATGCTAGTGGCAACATGGTGGATCAAAAGTTGTATCGGTCTATGATTGGAAGCTTACTCTATGTGACCGCTTCTAGGCCGGACGTCATGTTTAGTGTATGCATGTGTGCAAGATTTCAAGCTTCACCAAGAGAGAGTCACTTGAAGGCAACTAAAAGAATATTGAGATATTTGAAGCATACACAAAATGTTGGATTGTGGTATCCCAAGGGGTCAAACTTTGAGTTGATTGGATATTCGGACTCCGACTATGCAGGATGCAAAGTTGATAGAAAAAGCACATCGGGCACATGTCAATTACTTGGAAGATCACTTGTATCATGGTCATCGAAAAAGCAAAACAGTGTTGCACTTTCAACCGCCGAAGCAGAATACATATCCGCAGGAAGTTGTTGTGCTCAATTACTTTGGATGAAAGCAACTTTGGATGACTTTGGAGTTAAATTCAAACAAGTACCATTGCTATGTGACAATGAGAGTGCAGTGAAGCTCACCAACAATCCAGTACAACATTCAAGAACAAAGCACATTGACATTCGCCATCACTTCATAAGAGACCATCAACAAAAGGGTGATATTTCAATTGAGAATGTTGGTACCGATGATCAACTTGCCGATATATTCACCAAGCCACTTGATGAAAAGAGATTTTGCAAGCTGAGGAATGAATTGAATATACTTGATTTCTCAAATATGAGTTGATGCACCCTCCATTATATGACATGCCTCTCCTTCGACAAAGCAAAGGTAACATTGTTTGGCATGACATTCATTCTTGCTAAGGATATGTTTAGTGCATTTAGTCATTCCTTGCATCTTATAGGCTCATTCATGAAAATAAAATACTTTGGATGTACATATGGTACCACTATTGCTTCTATGTTTGATATGATCTAGTGGTAGCATATGACATGTTTATGGGCTTGTGAACCTAGTGTTTGATCTTGGAAACAAGCATTCAAGGGTTTAACCGACGTGAGTAAGATAACCATTGAAAGATGTGTGAAGAAGCTTACTCTAGAGCAAACCGTGTTAACTATCTTATGTTTGTTTGCTAGGTTGAACCAAACTTGATCACCCTATTGATTAACTTAACTCCTACTACAATTGGTGTGCCTTTTGGTGGTACTTAATGACAAAGGGGGAGAAATGGTTGAGATAGATATATGTAAAATCTGAGCACATAAGTCGGGGGAGCAAGCTCATGAACTGATTGTTGCATTTGAATGTGCATATTCATATGAGTGATTGCATTGTAAACAATTTAAATTCAATATACATGCTTGTGTGATGTATGCTAGAAATAAATGTTGAATGATGATTTGTGAACTAGCATGCATAAGTGGTAGCTAGATGTAATCCGTTTTTGCAAAGCGGTGCTAGAACCTTTTATATAATGTTGATCTCATAAGGTATCTAGTGTTTTTGTAAGTCTAGCTAATCAAGATGCTAAGGATGGTGTACATTGGCAACTCCGATTGGTATCACGCTTCAAAGGTCCATTCTTTACACCTTAGCATCATTTGATAGTATTACTCTCCCACATTTTATATCTATGCATATGTGCCGAACTTGAACCAAACACTATAGCACATATGTAGGGGGAGCTAATACTAACAAAGTGGTGTCTCAAATTTTCAAACATATATCTTTGTGAAAGGTTGTCATCAATTACCAAAAAGGGGGAGATTGAAAGTCCCTGTTTGGTTTTGGATAATTGATGTCACCTAGAGTACTAACCTTGTCATGAAGTGTTTATGAGCTAGGTTGGTACATTCCAAGTACGGGAGCCAAATGATGATCATGGTATTGGTGGTGATGACCAAAAGATAGATCAAGTGCTCCACATTTGGAAGAAGAAGAGGAGAAAAACAAAATCCTATGGAGATCAAGGCAAAGGTATAAATAGGAATTTTGTTTTGGCACTCAAGACACCATAGAGGGTGTGAGTGCATTTAGGATAGATAGCCGTACTATTAAGAGGGGAATATCTCAGTGATCACGGTTATCAAGTGCCACTAGGTGGATTCATACATGCATATGCATTAGGACCTAGTGTGCTAACTCGAATCCTTTGAATATGTTTGTGAAAATGCTAACACACATGCACATGATGTTGTACACTTGTTGGTGTTAGCACATTTGCAAAGGAGAAGTTGTTGGAGTTGGTTTGGATCAACACAGAGAAGATAATGGAGTTTTCTGTGTATGGTCGGTGGTACCGACCAGGGTGGTCGGTGGTACCGCCCATAGGTGCTGCGTGCAGCCTTCTCTGTAATGGGGCGTTTTTGGCCTGGCGGTGGTACCGCTATTACCTCGGTACTACCGCCGGCGGTGGTACCGACCGGATGGTCGGTGGTACCGTGGCCCTGAGGAGTTTTGCGAGGCTCTCTGTAGTTTCTGAAAATGGCTTGCCGGTAGTACCGCCATTACCTCGGTACTACCGCCCACGGTGGTACCGACGCAAGGTCGGTAGTGGCTGGTTTTTCGCAGAGCTCTCTGTTCGCGGCGATTTTTGGCCTGGCGGTAGTACCGCCATTACCTCGGTACTACCGACCTCGGAGGTACCGACCAGAGTCGGTACCTCGCCTAAATCAGCGGGACGTGTGTTAAACGGCTAGTTTGACTCTGTCGGTACTACCGCCCAGGAGGGGTCGGTACTACCGACCAAGCGCAGAAAGGTAGGGTTCGGGCCGCCGCCCTCCCTTCCCTATAAATTGGCCGTGGCCGCCTTGTGGGGGTTCTTCTTGACTCTCTGACTTCTTGAACATCCTCTTGAGCAAGATCTAATCCCTCCCTCCGATCTCTTTGCTTGTTAGTGCGAATCCAAGTGAGATCGAGAGATCCAAGTGCATTTGCTTGTGAGTTTGCATCTAGTGGCACTTGGCGATTGTTGTTGCTGCGGATATTCTTATTACTCTTGGTGGTTGCCGCCACCTAGACGGTTTGGAGCAGCGGAGGAGATTAGGCACGAGTGGTGATTGTTCGTGGCCATCTTCCGGTGATTTGTAAGGGGTTTCTTGTACCTTCCCCGGCGGAGCGCCAAAGGTAACTCTAGTGGATTGCTCGTAGCTTGTGGATCCCCATCTTGTGTTGGTTGTGCGGCACCCTATTGAGGGTTAGGCGTGTGATGCCTATTAGCGCGTGAACCTCCAAGTGGGTGTATCGCTACAACGGGGACGTAGCTTGCCGGCAAGCAAGTGAACCTCGGAGGAAAAATTATTGTGTCAACTTGTCTCCGTGGTATTCATTGATATTCATTTATTAATCTCTTGCCTGATCGGTATACACACTTCTATCTCTTGTACTTACATTTGTTACTTTCTTGCAAGTTAATGTTACACCTTGTTGTTAGTTACATTCTCTTATCTTGTGTAGTGATATACATTATTGCTTATTTAGTTGTTGCATAGTTCCTTTGATATTGTGTGACTTAGAGTTTGTGGTTATCTAGAATCGTGAATAGGTGGCTTGCATCTGTGTAGAGCTAGCGCAAACTTCGCTTCGCCATTTAGTTGTCTAACTAGTTTGTTTAAGTGTTGTTGTAGAATTTTTTTATAGGCTATTCACCCCCCCTCTAGCCATTTAGGACCTTTCAATTGTTGAACTTGGATCCATGCCTTTACATGACTTTAGTCAATTGGGAATGAACATAAGTTATTTCTTAATGACATTCTAATTTAGGTTTTCAAACTGCATCACAAGCATATAAACAACGATGCTCACACATTAGGAATCAAACTCATTTTAGTGAATGCATCTCAAGGTGAGCTAGCACATGATGCTATGAAATGCTTATGATGACATGACAACATTTTATTCAGGTAAACACCTGAGGTGTTACAGAACGCGCAGATGGCGAGCCGGCTCAACGCGGCGCAGGCGGAGACCCAGGCGGCTCGTGACGAGGCCGCCCAAGCTAAGAGGGAGGCCACCACCGCTCTGGCCACGGTGGAGGCGTCGAAAAAGGAGGCCGCCGACGCCCATAGCGAAGCCGCCACCGCCCGGTCTGCAGCGGAGGCGGCGAAGAAGGAGGCCGTCGACGCCCGAAGCGAGGCCGCCACCGCCCGGTCTGCAGCGGAGGCGGCGAGGAAGGAGGCCGAGGAGGCCAAGAGCGAGGCCGCCACCACCCGGGCTGCAGCGGAGGCAGCGCGGCAGGTGGTGATCCAGAAGGATCAGGCCCTCGCGCAGACGGGCAAGCTGGTCGAGGACCTTAGGGGCAAAAAACTCGACGCGCTGTCCCAAAAGCGCACACTCTAGCAGCGCGTCGAGGTCCTTACCAGCGACTTCGCCGCTCTGGGCGTACACTGCCGAGGTAATCTTCATGCCTCGTCTTGCTTTGATTTTGAGATTCTTGCCATGCCGCGGACTTACCCCCTTCTGTTCGTTGCACAGATCTGGAGAAGACCGCCGAGGAGCTCCGCGAGACGAATCAGGCTCTCGTGGATCAACTCCAGGGTGAGACCATGGTGGCGGAGCGAGCGCGCGGCACCCTCGACAGGCTTGGCTCCATGTGGGGTGCCAACCCGGTAGCCCCGGCAGAGGGCGCGGTGGCTCGAGGCGACGCCCTGGTTGATGCCCTGTGCTTCTTCGACGTGGCCGCGCGGGACCGCATCAGGAACGCTCTCCACCACGGCGTGAAGCAGGCGCTTGCGGCCGTCCGCTCTGGCTTCCGCTACCCGGTCAATGTCGTAGCCAAGGGCTTCGTCGAGATCGAGGGGAAGGACGAGGAGTGGAACGACCGCCGCGTCGACAAGATCCTGGAGAAAGTGGAGAGGCCGGGGGCGGCGCTCGTGAAGCTCTTCGAGGAGGACGTGCTGCCTCCCAATGCGGACAGTGGTGCAGGTGGCCCCCCTCCTCCTGGCCCGGACGTTGAGGCTGAGCCCGCGGCAGAAGACCTCGGGGAGGAGTACTAGACCGACGAAGAGTGAGGCCTGCGTGCTAAATTTGGGCGTCGAGGCCATTGTAAAAATTTATGTTATGACTTATGGCCTGTCGAGGCCAACATGTGTATATGACTTGTTTGTTTAAAGAAGCTGTTTTCTTTTCAAATTTATTCGATCATCTCTCTTTGTCGCTAGCTCGAGCTTCGACTGGCTTGGTCTGTGTTCCTTCGATACACGTCACGAGTTCCTCGAGGGGAGGCGTAGGTAGGGTACCATAGCCCGGGGGCGTAGGTGGCCGTCTACGTCGATGCCCCCCGACTCTTGGAGGCTCGGGGTATTTACAGATTTAGACGCTGCTAGTATGCTCGTGGTGCGAATCGAGACG
The DNA here is from genome assembly GCA_009763385.1 of Coix lacryma-jobi var. lacryma-jobi. NCBI lineage: Eukaryota > Viridiplantae > Streptophyta > Magnoliopsida > Poales > Poaceae > Coix > Coix lacryma-jobi. Next base: position 10,826,079 of record CM019822.1, read on the forward strand.
AGGGTCGATTTTTTTGAAAAGAAAACGCGCTTTTTCCGGAGTCTGGGGAGGGGGGCCCTCCTGTTAGCCCCCGAGGGAGGCTCGACCCTGAGCAAGGCAGGGTCGAGGCTACCTTAAGTTGCTAAATAATATGAAAGATGGTGCACGAGTTTGCTCATTCATATTCAACGTGTTTGTACAAAGCAACAAAATGAACAAGGCCTCGAGGCCCTTAAGGGTAGAAGCGACGTAGCTGAGAAATGTTCCACGCGTTCGCCAGGATCCTGCCTTGCTCGTCGTAGAGCTTGTATGTTCCTGGCTTGAGCACCTCAGCTACGGTGTATGGGCCCTCCCATAGAGGGGTGAGCTTGTGTGGCAGAACCTCCTGAATTAAGTGGCCCACATGCACCCATCATTGTCCTAAAGACCTTTGATCGGTGTGCACGAGTTCCAATTATCCCAAAAGGTCTGTCGAGTGTCCTCTTGAAACCCGAATCATCCACATTATATTCTTTCTAGGAAAATCCCTTATCGAGCATCACAGTATTACAACAGTTTTATAGATAAGATAAATCAGAGTAAAAGCGGAAAGATTAATATACATAGATTAAACCTTAGGTTTAAAGTTTACATCACTAAAATACTTATTACATAACTTGTTCGGAACTTTATATTACAGAAATCACACAAAAGTTGATACTTGCCCAAGGTCACATATCAGAATCGTTATCACTCTCTTCTACCAGAGTGAAGTAGCATTGTCCATCAAAAGGTGGATCCATGTACTCACCTGCAACAAGGGTTAACAAACCCTGAGTACAAAAGTACTCAACAAGACTAAACCGATAAGAAAAGAGGAGAAGACTCAGGAATGAGAGGCTTAGGAAATCAAGGTAAGGCTTAAGCAAAACAAGTATTTTTCACAAAAAGCATTTTTGTAAATCTTGTTTTATTTTGGAAAGATTCAAGTTTCTCTCACTTCTTCATTGTTCATGATTCATTTTACCTTTTAAAACATACCTGGTTGAGAACCACTCTCCGTTGACAGTCAGTGACCAAGTCTCCATAACCGAGGAGCAACGTTAATCCGGATAAATAATACTCAGCTGAGGATCCCTATCCACACTGCATATGTAGCACCCAAGCTTGCATATGCCAACTCGTCTACCACGATTCCTCCAAAATTGGGCCCGGTCCTACGCCACCCGAGAGTACTTGTACACCTCCAATCCGGGACTTTAACCCACGAGGGTAGCTAGTACTCCCGCCATCTCTCCACTCCCAGTGCGCGGTTGTCGGTCCCAATAAAGGATTCCTCGGAGCCAGAGCTATCCGAAGTATGTGAATAGTTACAAGTCTTAGCCAGCAGGCTCCCACACGGATGGTCCCTAATTTTTCCGCCAGGAACCGTACCTTGGTTATATCTCACCCAAGCGTAACAGTCCTGTCAGTTTTTCAACCCTGTCCCGGTCGGTGTCAACTGTTGAGTCCCGGACTACAACATGACGGCACCGTACGCTGGGACAACCTCTTCTCGACAATGACCACATGCTAGCTAGGCAAGCAATCATTGAACGGGAAGTAAAACCAAATCCCTTGATATGATTCATCTCAGTGATCACACTTTTGAAAATAGCATTTTTATTGCAAATCTATTGTATAGCATCACTAAGCATTTTGCAAATAGTTTTTAAAATAGGGCAGGTGGATATTCTGGTGGGGGTAAACAATGCAGGTAATAGGTCATCACACAACTCCTATAACCTAATGCAGTAGTTTAACTCAAAAAACATTTTAAAACAACCTTTATAAAAACAAAGAAGGGTTAAATGCACCGGGGCTTGCCTTGAGGATCGGTGAAGTCCGAAGATTCTGAAAAACAACAAAGGTCTGCACCCTCAGGAGAAATCCACTGAGAGTTAGGGCCTTCCGAAGCGGGATCTACACGTAGAAGTGCATATGCATGAATAAAGAGATGCTTATGATATGATCATGGTAAAGATGGAAATTTTTTTAACTATAACCTTTACAGAGTACAACTTTCCATCACGGTAAAGTTGCAAACTAACAAAACCACTTCAGCTATTAAAAACACTAAACAAGTTTTATTATTTTCTGATAAAGCAACTTACAAGCAATAAAAAGGTATTTGTATAAAGGAAACCCATAACCAGGGAGCAAATCTTGCTAGTTTCCCATTGGTTGTCAAACAATTCCAAAAGTCACACAAATCTACAAGGATCAACTATTTCTATTTATTTTATTAATCATTTTAATTAGCCTTTTATTTATATACCAAGCATACTTTGTCAAACAGAGATGAAATTAAACATGAAGGTGTATATCAGTGATATAAACTCCCATGTTAAATTTCATGATTTTAGGAGAAACACAGAAAATTACATAAATCACCAAAGTTGCATTTATTAATTAAAGCACAAATTTTATTGGCATAGTAAAAATGCTCCAAACACAAGTTGCATAATTTTTATATTAGCACAGACATGCTATCATCTATCATGTCAAAATTCATAATTAACAAAGCTATAGATTAATTATAGCAAAAAAAAACAAAACTGATTACTGTTCAAAAAGACAGAAAAAGAAAAACTTAAACTAACCCAAACGGGGCTTTCGACCCAGCCCAACTCAACTCAGCGTGGCGCGAGCGCACGGCGGGGGTGAGGGTTCGTTCGCTCGAGGCCCGGCTCGAACGAGACAGCGCCCGAGGGTCCGTTCGAGGCCTAGCTCGAGGCTCGGGCGATACGCTGCGCATGTGCCCGCTCGAGGCTTCGCTCGAGGCTCGGGCGAGACGGAAACGCTCGTCCGTCCGAGGCCTAGCTCGGGCGGGTCGGTGAACGCGTTCGCCCGAGGCTTGGCTCGAGCGAAGCGGTGTGCCTGACAGCTTTGCAGAAAAGCCCTTCGGCTTACGCTAAAACAACCCGCAGTCCATGGCGCTATTCACCTGAGTCTTGGACTTTGCAACCAACACCCTGGAACTTCTCATCTTTACAACGAGGAGGTCCTCGACCATGGCCGGCGCGCATGGCGATGAACCGAGCGGCGGCGTGACTTACGCCGGCCAACTCCGGCCACTAAAGACCCAACGGACGCAAGCATCAGCACCGGCAAGCCAACCGCAACCGATTGAGCCCCTAACCCTAAACTCTACTGCTCCGGCGAGGTCTGGCCACGCACGGCGGCGGATTGGATCTCGGCACGGCCGTTCCGGTGAACCTAGGCCGGTAGCAAGCGAACGGAGAAGCTAGAAAGGTGTAGAAGCTCACCCTGGTGCTGATGGTGAAGTCGGTTTGAGCGAAGGTTGCTCGGAGAGTAGGCGTCCACGGAGCAGTGGCCTTCGGCGGTGAACTCCGGCGAAGACGACGCTGTTCCGGTAAAACCTGAGCACCATACAGGGAACCATCGAGCTGATGAGTTCTCTGAGATCAAGACGAAACACAAACACGAGAAAGAGAGAGTGGAGAAGTGCTCGGTTGAGCTGACCACGGTGAGATCGAGCTCGGCGGCGCTTTCTGCTCGGCGGAAAGAAAACCGGCGAGTATGAGCTCTCTGGTGCAGTAGAGGTGGAGAGGATAGGTCTGGGAGATGCGCAAAGAAGTGAAGTACTTAAAGGCGCGGTGAAACTGGATGGGAAAGACTGGAGACGGTGAATCTGAAGGTTTGACCGGATTGTTCCCGTCGGCGCCTTGGTGGCAAACATGGCGATGGCGAGCTCAGAGGTGACGCCACGACGCGGGGGAGAGTGCCAGCAGCAGTTTAACTTGGCCACGAACTCGTCGCGCGTTCCTTCGGGAGAAGTCGCCGTCCACGCGCGAGAGCAGGCGATCAAAAGATCGGCCTTGCTGCCGCCATGAACAGGAGCAAGAACTTATCCCCCCCTTTTCCCAAAACTACCCTTACCAAAAAATTGAAATTACTTTGGATTTTTGAATATAAGCTGAAAATATGCCAAAATATCAAATGCTCAGAATTCAATACTGAACATCTTTCATTTTTGCAAGATACCCAAAATATGCTCAGATTTTGAATTAGGATTTGAAATACAAAAGAGGACAAAAAGGGCAAAAGGGGATTTTTACAAATACTTTTGATTTCACAAGAACACTTGAAAAACTTTAAACACCAAAGTTGTTCCTTATCAGAAATAGAGCAACTTTGCTGTTTAAAGCATACCCAAATTCTTTCTAAATTTTGATTTATAGAAAAGGGAATAAAATAGGGTTTTTGAATTATTTAAACTATTTATAGAATTCTAACCAAAATCTAATTTATACCTCAAAGATGACTTGAATCATGACTCAAATACACCTTTGAGACATAAAACCAAAGTTTGGTCCAAAACTTCACTATTATAAAAGAAATTACCATAATACCCCATATACACATAAAAGCACTAATTACCAAATAAGAAAGCATAAACTAAGATTTAACTTAAGCACTCTTTTATCAACTAAGCACAAGCATAAAATGATAAATTTGTTTTAGTGAATGAATATCCAGGTTATCACTCAAATGAAATGCTGATGCACATGATGACATGACAAGTTTTAGTTTGCTTAACACCAGAGTGTTACAGCTTGTGGCGCCCTCGATTATCTTGCAGACATCGAAGCACGAGTGTAAGTGCATCTAGCCCTTAGTGGGTTTTGGTGAATTGAGTGACAACATAATTAAAGGTCTAACAAGTTTGCTAAGTGTATCAAAGGTTCAACAAGAAAAGCAAACTTGATGATATTCCACATAGTGTTGAAATGAAGGCCAAAAATTGTGTATTGTTGTATTGGAAGATCATGGAAACAATCTTGTTCAAGCAAAAGACAACAATGCAAATAGAGTTGATGATATGGCTTCTATGTTGTGGGATATCATGGCATCATGAGAAAGCAAGCATATTTGGCAAATGACAAGTGAGACATGGATTGATGATTTTGGAATGGTCTCAACAATGGGTTGCTTTTCATGAGCAAGAAGAGTTTGATAGTGAAATAGCTTTGATCAAGGTTGAAGAATGAATCAAGAATGCATAAGTGAGTAAATGGCAAGCAAAGTTGAAATGACAAAGGACACAACTCATATTGGATATAAGTCATTCTCTACTTTGGTTTGCTTGTATGGATAAATGTTTAGAGAATCACTTTGCATTGATTTGATCAAGCTAGAAGTATGAAGATGAAGATTGAGGTGAGTGTTGAGTGTCAAGCCAAAAGGAGAGGATATTAGGAATCGTGAATTGGCTTGACCATATTAATGATGATCCATATATGTCTCTATGTGAGTCAAACTAAGGCTTGATTGATCTCAACATGCATATCTACAAGATGTTCAAGCAAGGATCACAATATTGAAGAAATGGTTTTCAATGGATGCTCAATATGATGTGACTTGAGTGTGGCTTGATAAGGTGAAGATAGCAAGGAAAGGGCTTCGAGGTACTAAGCGACGGTGAAGGTCAAGAGACCGAAGTACTATGGCTAGGGTGAAGAAGAGAGTACTTGCATTGAGTCGAGGTACTAATCAAGCTATGAGGATTCATATTGTGTTGAGGATCAAATCATTAGTGGAAGTGACTTGAAGCCATGGATTGAACTCATATGTGTGGAAATGGTTCAAGTCACATGCTCAAGGTGTGTTTGCTCAAAGAAAGGAGACAAAGATGATTGCAACCCCTTTCGAAGTGATATCAAGAAGAAATGGCATATGAAGACATTGAAGACTCAAGTGGTTAAAATGGTTATATTTTCTTTGTCTTGAGTATAGTTATGCCGTACTATCAAGGGGGATGCAATACGAATCATAGACAAGTCTCAAGTGCTCAAACTAACCGAACCCGAGTGCTAACATGAGAGAAAACACTTAGCACTGCACCTGCACTTGTTGATCTTGGGCTTGTTCTCTGTAGGGTTGGATAGCCCTCGAAACAAGCTTTCCGGAAAGTCCAAGATCACTGAAATCGGAGTTCGGAGTAAAAAGTTATGGCGTTTTTCGTGAGGTCTCCTGTGCTGTCTCAGGGAGCTGCGGCAGTGCCGCTCTGTCTAGCGGCAGTGCCGCTCCCCGGCAGTGCCAGGCTAAGTGCGGCAGTGCCGGGCCTGTACAGCCAGTAACGGCTAGTTTCTGACCTCCAACGGCTAGTTTTGGGTGTGGGGGGTATATATACCCACCCCACGCCTCCAGAGCTGGCTGCTGGTGCCCAAAACACTTCTAACACATCCAAAGCCATTTGAGAGCTCTCCCCAACCCTCTCTTGTAAGAGTGACATGCTTAGTGCATGATTAAGTGTTGGGGCTGTGTGATTAAGAGCTAGAGAGCATATTAGAGCCTTCCAAACCTTGAGCACTTGTCGGGCTTCGTCGATCTTCGTTGTGCATCTTTTACTCTTGGAGGTGAAGCCTCCTAGACGGCTAGGCGTCGCCCGGCGAGCTCCCGTGCTTGTGGTGAGCAGCGGGAAGTTTGTAATCCTCTTGTGGAGCTAGTAGAATTACCCCTCACTTCAAGGATTTGGTTCCTTGACTTGAGACCGAGGAAGAGTTGCAAAGCTCTTGACCTAAGTGGTCATCCTCAACAACGTGGAGGTAGGCAAGCCTTGGTGGCGAGCTGAACCACGGGATAAATCACTTGTCTCTTGTATTTACTTGTGTTCATTCATCATACTTGTGAGCTTGTGATTGATTCTAGGATTTGGCCCCGATCTATTTCATACAACATATTTGGCTTGGTTGAGTTGGTTCTGCAGGTTCAGGAAACCAAGAGCAACACTTCTATTCATATAGAATTGGTTTCCTGTGGCTAGTTTTTGAATTGCAGGCTCGGGCAGTTTGTTGGCGCGGCAGTACCGGGCTGAGGCCGGCAGTGCCGGGTGCGGCAGTTCCGGGCTTAGGGCGGTAGTGTCGGGCATCTCTAACAAAGTTTTGAGCTATGATTTTAAACAGGCCTATTCACCCCCCCTCTAGGCGACATCAAGGTCCTTTCAATTGGTATCGGAGCCTGGGCTCTCAATTACGGGCTTAACCGCCTTGAGAGACGATGTCGACAAGTGAGGAAGTATCTTTAGAACTTTTACTTTTCGATGGCTCAAATTATGTGTCTTGGTCCGCTAGTGTGCTTACTGTTTTTAGGACCATGGGTCCTCATATCGAGCGGATTGTTGATGTGAGCATTTCACCTTCTAGTGATGATTTGACCTATCTATCTAAAGAGGAAGTGAAATGCTTACAACACAATGCTCAAGCCTCTAATGTCTTATTTAGTGCTTTGAGTGAAGATGTTTTTGATGCCGTCATACTTGGAGATGGTGAACCTCTTGAGGATGCTCATGTCATTTGGACCACACTCAAAGAAAGATATGACAAGTCCAAATGTGATGAGAAGTTGCTCTCATTGGAGGAACCACTTGAGGAGTGCTCAACTTCGCCAACAAATGAAGAGCCTCAAGTGATTCTCCCAAAAGGCATAGCTGATCATGGCACACCCACTCCCTTACCAACATATGTGAAAGGTAATGAAATGGTTGGTGAGAACAAGGATTATACATGTGGTACTTCTACTTCCTATAGTTCTTGTGAGACTAACATTTTGAAGGAAGAAGAAGCTTGTGATCGGTGGAGGCCAAGTGATGAATCCACTTCACCAATGTGCTCAACTATTCATGCCACTTCTCATGTATGTCTTATGGCAAAGGGTAAGAAGGTAAAATCAAAAGCCAAACCTTCTCCACCTCCCAGTGACATCTCTAGTAGTGATCTTAGTGATACTTCTAGTGATGATGATTCTAGTGATGAAGAAATAAATAACATAACTAAAAATTTGGATAGAAAGACCAAGTTATTTATTTCAAAGCTAATGGAGGACTTAGAGGCAACACAAGCTGAGCTAGAATCTAGAGAAAAGACTCTAATTAAACAAGAGGATCTATACATTGCTAGCAAGGAAGCTATTGCATTGGAGAGAAGTGAGGTGGACATCTTGCACAAGGCTTTGGCCAAAGAGCAAGATGTCCATGCTCTCCTAAAGAAGGATCATATTACACTCAAGGAAAAGTATTGTAGCTTGAATGGCAAGCACAAAGAACTTGAGGAGCAATATAGCCTTCTTTGGGAAAGCAACTCACATCCTTCCAAGGCAAGTGATGTCTCTACTCCCTCCACTAGTCAAGGTTGTGGAAAATGCTTTAATCTTGATTTGAATATTTATGCCACTAACCTTGCTAATATGGAGGCTATGAGAAAAGAGATTGCTAGGCTGAATGAGATCATAGCAAAAGAGTGCATGGATGGCAAGACTCAAAACAGTGGCAAGAAGGTGGAAAATAGCTCTGAGTTTGCTCAGTCCATGATCAAGGGCAAAGTTGGTACAGATCAGCCTGCACAGATGGTGGCACAACAGCAGCCCCGAGCAGCACAGCCACCCAAGGGCGGCAGTGCCGCTATGAAGGGCGGTAGTGCCGCTCCCCACAGAAAAGGGAAGGCTACCACTTATGCCCCTGGTCAGGTCAAGCTCATGAAGAAGGTCTCCAAATCAAAGCAAGAGCCCCAGAAAGCAAAGAAGACTCTCATCACTTGCTTCAAGTGCAAGAAAGAGGGTCACCATGTAAGGGATTGCTCCTTGAAGAAAGAAGCGAAGGTCATGAGCAACATTCAAGAGAAGAAAAAGATGGCTCATGGCAAGTGCTCCAACATGGGACACAATGCCTCGATGTGTTCCAACAAGGTTGATGACCAAGCCACACTTCCAAACAAGAAGATGAGAATAAGTAAGAGGAAGTGTTATGAGTGCAATGAGAAGGGTCATGAAATTGCATCATGCCCCTACATGAAGGACAAAGGCTTGACATCATCAAGTAAGAGGCTCACCGGTAAGGAAGCAAACAAGAAGCAAGATAAGAAGATGTCTTACAAGAACAAACATCGCATTTGCTACATTTGCCGAGGAAAGGGACATTTAAGTATGGATTGTCCCATGGGTAACACTCCTAAGCTCAACTCATCAATTGATTTAAACTTGCTTAGGAGACCCAAAAATGAAACTTGTGCTAGAAAGGTGATTGGTTCACCACATACTAGCACAAAGGACATTTGGGTGCCTAAGTCTCTTGTGACTAACCTTGATGGACCCATCTTGGTATGGGTACCAAATTGTGCTTAGTAAGTGTTGTAGGTACTTGAAGGTGATATGAAGCCTTGGGGTGCTTGAGCAAGTCTTATTGAAAATATCATCTCAAGCTATCAATCTTATTCATATTGACTATTCTATCAAGATTGACCCAAGGATGAATTGATGTATATATCTCTAACTTCATACTCATCTCGGTAACAAGTACCTAACCCTTGCTAGCTAGCCACTTGACTTGTGTAGTCTCTAGTAGTTCACAAATATGTGTATGCTTATGAATTATTAGGAGTGGCTAGAGTACTTTGAGTTCAAATGAATAATCTTTCATATGATGCTTTTAATGGCTCTCTAGTAGAGCAAGATCTTATTCATGTTGTAGGTAATGAGGAACCACTTTGTGGGACAATCAAGAAAATGCCCATTGGTGATATAAGACCACAAGAAGTTTTGCGGTACAAAGATAGGAGATCCTCAAGCTACTATTGCACCAAATTCCGCTGACATCTCTGATATGGTGGTGCCATGCCTCAGAGCGGCAGTGCCGCGCCTCAGAGCGGCAGTGCCGCCCCTATGCAGATAGTAGTGGCTGAGATAAGTCCAAGCCATGGATGAAGTCTACAACATGATGATAAGCAAAGTGAAGATGAAGAAGCCACCTCATCCATTATGTTTCAAGAAGGGTGGTAACATCTAAATCTCAAGTGCAATTTATTTCAAATCTTATCTCTTTGTGGCTTGTGTAGTCACTTAGGGAAAGAAACCACTTGAGGATATGTATTGGTTGTTGGTCATGGAAGAAAAGTATGATTGGAATTTCACAACAAGCAACATACATGACTTGGTGTTCTTTGTGGACCTCAAACCAAGAACTTCAAGAAAGCTCAAGTAGAAGCACTTATCACTCAAATCTCAAGAACTCTCTACTTAATGAAATCTTGTCATATGGTAGATTGGCAAATTCTCATTCTCATCTTATGGCCATCTACATGCTCAAATGGTTGTGAGTATTTCTTGGCATAAGTTAAATTTGATTATTCTATTGTTGCCATGACCTAGACATAGAGTAAAATGCCATGTTCTTAAATGAATAGAGTGCTATGTGAGAAATTCAAATACTTAGAGCACTTATAAAAGGGGAATTTACTCTATGACTAGAGTTGTGAGACTGACCATTTCTCTAAGTGATTTATGTAGTCTCACTAAATGAGAATGTGTTTCTTAAATGGAGTGTGCTATCATATCAATGCCATCAATCCAGAACTATGTGATGTGTTCTCTCTAGTTAATTTTGGGTTGATTCGTCTATGTTAGCCACTCACCATAATATGGCTTAAATCTACCCTTTGGACTTAATTGACCAACCATGCACATTCACATTTCCATTCGACTCAAAAGAGTGTGCATGCGGCATTAAGGGAGATTTAATCCATGTTATGAGGTTTCTCTTTTTTGGTAGCTCATTTGCCTTCCACACATAAAGGGTTACTAAATGAGAAACTAGTGCTTGTGCTACTAATACCTCTTGTGTTGAGCTTATTCATAGGAAATCAATAAGAAGAGGTTATGCTTATTCATTTGGATGCATCACAAGCCTAAAGGTTACTCTTCACCTAAAGCAAGATGAGGTTGGTAGATGTCGGAGTGTGTTGACTCACTCTCAAGATGTGGAGGCTCCTCATGTTGAAGATAATCTACAACCTACTGGTGATGTGCGAGCAGTAGTGCCGCTCAGCGGGCAGCACTGCCGGGCCACGGGCAGCACTACCGGACCACGGGCAGCACTGCTGCGCCATGAGCAGCACTGCTGCACACCTCCACACACAGCAGCTGACAACAGTCCATTTTGTGAACCCAGAGCATGATGTTGAGGTTGAGTTGGATATGCTATATTAGAAGAATTCACAAGACTTCAATCATTGACAAGAGGACTGAATGGTAATGACATCTTGTGAGTGTTCTAAGCCAAAACCACCTCATTATTGGACAAGAAGAGAAGAATTGTAAAAATTATCAAATCTGTCTAGAAATCTGAAATTTTGAGCTAGCCGCTTTCAAGCATGGATTTGGAGGTTCAAACACTGATGAATTGACCTGAAACTTTGTGAGCATGCTATATATATCTAGTACTTGTTGTTGTACAGTTGGGATGCAGTTTGGTTTAGAAGAAAATCAGTTTCAGATTGAATTATGTCAGTTTCAGCAATGCAGTTTCAGACTTGAGCAATTTTGGTAAAATAAAAAAAATTGATTTGACTGACTAAATGGAGTTCAAATGAGCTGAAATTTTTACAGAAGTTAAAGAACTCATAGATGCAGCTCTGTACCAAATTTCATGCATATTGGCTTAATGGCCTGAGAGATATGAATTTTTTCTCCAAGGAAGACAGAATCTGAAAAGTTGGATTGCAAGCAGCTTGAAGGAGTTTGAAATGAGTTGAAACATAGTGTAGACTTCTCCTTTGACCTCATATTGTTGATGTGCATAAGTGTGCTTTGTGTACTCTTGTATGCACAAATTGAGGGGGAGTTTACTTTCTATCTCATGAGACAAAATGCCGTCTCTCAAGCTCATATTCTGTAATCTCAAACATTGGAGAAAGAAGAACTTCAAAGGAGGATGGATAGTTCAAATAGAATCTTTGGGTGCTCCAAAGATTATTCTTGGAGGTCTTAGTCTTTATAAACTGAATGCTCCTAGTTTTGTTGTCGGATGCCCCAATCCTGTGGAGGAACTATATTTATGTGAGTTGAAGAAAAGAAGTAAAGATTGGATGTTCATTGCTAATTCTTCATCTAAAGCTCATCAAGTCACATGGATCCATCCCTTTGATCACCCAGGATCTCGTCAACAAGAGTGGTAACTCCTAGTTCATAATTTGCAAATTTCATGAACTTTACCATTTGCTTTCTATGTGAGTTGCTTTAGGTAGAGAAAGAACTAGGAACCTAATGTGGATCTTGGATGATCACAAGAGCTTTAATTCACCATGAATCATCAAGTGAAAAAGTATGGCCATCCATATCATCAAGTCTCACTTATGATGGTCATATCAATGAAAATCTATGTGGTGATCTCTCTACCTAAGTGGTGGTATGTTCTCTTTGGCATAATTTCAATTGTTGCAAATTTGGTGTGCCTTGACCAAGATATAGCATGAACTCCTCTAGACTCTTAAAGTGATTCAAGTGCATTTCACAAGTAGTTCGAGTACTTGATGCACATATTAAGGGGGAGTCTATTCTATGTCTTGTGTCTTTTGAGACTAACATTTTCTTCTAGTGAACTTGTGTAGTCTCTCGGTGAGAATGAGTTTCTCATGGGTATGCTACATAGCCAAATCAATCCAAAATAGTAATGTTATCTCTCATATTTATTTGGATTGCAATTTTAACTCTTATGTAGCTACTCTCCATAATATAGCTTAAATTCCCTTATTTAGACTTAATTGACCAAAAGTGCATATGTTTTGCTTTCCACATACATATGTATGCACTATCAAATAAGGGGGATTTAGTTTATGTTATGAGGTTTTACAATTAGTGATCCACATGCTTTCCACATTCAAATGGTCACTAGTTGTAAAACTATCGCTTGTGCAATTTAATGCTATCTCTTGTCTCCGTGAGCATTCCCTAGGTCGACATCTAGGTGATATTATGAGATACAAGCATCCATTCCTATTGGCATCAACTTGTGAAGATTCCTTCCATTGGTGTCAAACTATGAAGATCATATTTCAATTGATATTGGTGGATAATCTTTCAATTGATATATCAAGAAATATGTCTTCAATTGGTATCTCAAAATGACAACAAGAGCTAGCAATGGACTTTCAACTAAGATGAAGCACAAGTTTGAAATGTCTCCTTGAAGATGATGAAAAGGAGAGATGGGCACAAATGAGATCTTTTGCTTAATGAAGTGCTAGGCCCATCAAAGCACTAAATTCAAAATCATCATCATGGTGGAGATTATGAGGCTTAGAACAAAGGTATATCACTCTATGAACATTTGTATTACCTTTGTGCATCTAGGCCCTTACATGCTAGAGTGTGCATGTGTATGCAATATTTTGAGTCACACCATGAGTTTGTTCTTATGGTGACGATTAGAGAATGAGTTAGATATTTGGTTGATACCTCTTGTGGTGATTATGTGAGTTTGTCTCATGTTATGTCACCTATGTGAGGTATGAGCTAAATATGCTAACCTCTTGAGAATCTTGACTTAAAGTGTTGCATACTTTGTTTGGTAGAAAAACATAGAAGAGAAATCATATATGCTAAACTTTTACCTACCTCTATCCCTCACTTGTCTACCATCATTTCTTCCTTTTGGTGGAGAGATCCTTTTTGGAGATTAATGCCAAAGGGGGAGAAATTTTGGGGGACATTGTAAGGGAAGAGAGATTGATATGAGGATGGAAAGGGGTAAAGGAGAGGCATATAAGATTTATTATGTGGTGTGTGCAAGGATAATTTGATGCTCTTGACAAGAATCATTTATGCTATTGTGTGACATTCATGCCTTGAGTGCTTGTGCTTGTTTCTCTAGTGTTGGTCAGGCAAGTGCGGCAGTGCCGCTCTCTAGTGCGGCAGTGCCGCTCTCTGCTGGCTAGCAATCTCTGAGTGCATGAACTGTCTCATGAGCATCACGGTTATCATGTTGACACCTTGCACCCCACGAATGCTAAGATATAAGAGAGTTTCCACACTTTGTCTTAAATATGTGCATTTGGCATTTGAAGCCAAAATTTGAAATTCCTTTCAATGCACACATTCAGGGGGAGCTCACTATATCATAGGATTCAAAATCTTAATGTTTATCAATCTCTTGTAAACTTTAATTGTGTTGTCATCAATCACCAAAAAGGGGGAGATTGTAAGTGCATCTAGCCCTTAGTGGGTTTTGGTGAATTGAGTGACAACATAATTAAAGGTCTAACAAGTTTGCTAAGTGTATCAAAGGTTCAACAAGAAAAGCAAACTTGATGATATTCCACATAGTGTTGAAATGAAGGCCAAAAATTGTGTATTGTTGTATTGGAAGATCATGGAAACAATCTTGTTCAAGCAAAAGACAACAATGCAAATAGAGTTGATGATATGGCTTCTATGTTGTGGGATATCATGGCATCATGAGAAAGCAAGCATATTTGGCAAATGACAAGTGAGACATGGATTGATGATTTTAGAATGGTCTCAACAATGGGTTGCTTTTCATGAGCAAGAAGAGTTTGATAGTGAAATAGCTTTGATCAAGGTTGAAGAATGAATCAAGAATGCATAAGTGAGTAAATGGCAAGCAAAGTTGAAATGACAAAGGACACAACTCATATTGGATATAAGTCATTCTCTACTTTGGTTTGCTTGTATGGATAAATGTTTAGAGAATCACTTTGCATTGATTTGATCAAGCTAGAAGTATGAAGATGAAGATTGAGGTGAGTGTTGAGTGTCAAGCCAAAAGGAGAGGATATTAGGAATCGTGAATTGGCTTGACCATATTAATGATGATCCATATATGTCTCTATGTGAGTCAAACTAAGGCTTGATTGATCTCAACATGCATATCTACAAGATGTTCAAGCAAGGATCACAATATTGAAGAAATGGTTTTCAATGGATGCTCAATATGATGTGACTTGAGTGTGGCTTGATAAGGTGAAGATAGCAAGGAAAGGGCTTCGAGGTACTAAGCGACGGTGAAGGTCAAGAGACCGAAGTACTATGGCTAGGGTGAAGAAGAGAGTACTTGCATTGAGTCGAGGTACTAATCAAGCTATGAGGATTCATATTGTGTTGAGGATCAAATCATTAGTGGAAGTGACTTGAAGCCATGGATTGAACTCATATGTGTGGAAATGGTTCAAGTCACATGCTCAAGGTGTGTTTGCTCAAAGAAAGGAGACAAAGATGATTGCAACCCCTTTCGAAGTGATATCAAGAAGAAATGGCATATGAAGACATTGAAGACTCAAGTGGTTAAAATGGTTATATTTTCTTTGTCTTGAGTATAGTTATGCCGTACTATCAAGGGGGATGCAATACGAATCATAGACAAGTCTCAAGTGCTCAAACTAACCGAACCCGAGTGCTAACATGAGAGAAAACACTTAGCACTGCACCTGCACTTGTTGATCTTGGGCTTGTTCTCTGTAGGGTTGGATAGCCCTCGAAACAAGCTTTCCGGAAAGTCCAAGATCACTGAAATCGGAGTTCGGAGTAAAAAGTTATGGCGTTTTTCGTGAGGTCTCCTGTGCTGTCTCAGGGAGCTGCGGCAGTGCCGCTCTGTCTAGCGGCAGTGCCGCTCCCCGGCAGTGCCAGGCTAAGTGCGGCAGTGCCGGGCCTGTACAGCCAGTAACGGCTAGTTTCTGACCTCCAACGGCTAGTTTTGGGTGTGGGGGGTATATATACCCACCCCACGCCTCCAGAGCTGGCTGCTGGTGCCCAAAACACTTCTAACACATCCAAAGCCATTTGAGAGCTCTCCCCAACCCTCTCTTGTAAGAGTGACATGCTTAGTGCATGATTAAGTGTTGGGGCTGTGTGATTAAGAGCTAGAGAGCATATTAGAGCCTTCCAAACCTTGAGCACTTGTCGGGCTTCGTCGATCTTCGTTGTGCATCTTTTACTCTTGGAGGTGAAGCCTCCTAGACGGCTAGGCGTCGCCCGGCGAGCTCCCGTGCTTGTGGTGAGCAGCGGGAAGTTTGTAATCCTCTTGTGGAGCTAGTAGAATTACCCCTCACTTCAAGGATTTGGTTCCTTGACTTGAGACCGAGGAAGAGTTGCAAAGCTCTTGACCTAAGTGGTCATCCTCAATAACGTGGAGGTAGGCAAGCCTTGGTGGCGAGCTGAACCACGGGATAAATCACTTGTCTCTTGTATTTACTTGTGTTCATTCATCATACTTGTGAGCTTGTGATTGATTCTAGGATTTGGCCCCGATCTATTTCATACAACATATTTGGCTTGGTTGAGTTGGTTCTGCAGGTTCAGGAAACCAAGAGCAACACTTCTATTCATATAGAATTGGTTTCCTGTGGCTAGTTTTTGAATTGCAGGCTCGGGCAGTTTGTTGGCGCGGCAGTACCGGGCTGAGGCCGGCAGTGCCGGGTGCGGCAGTTCCGGGCTTAGGGCGGTAGTGCCGGGCATCTCTAACAAAGTTTTGAGCTGTGATTTTAAACAGGCCTATTCACCCCCCCCTCTAGGCGACATCAAGGTCCTTTCAACGAGGTCCCCCACCGCCAGGTCCCTCCTGCGCACGTGCTTGTCGTGGTAGTGTCGAAGCGTTTGCTGGTAGCGCGCGGAGTTGATGAGCGCCACGTCTCGAGCCTCCTCGAGCTGGTCCTTGGCGTTGGCAAGCCTCTCGTCGTTGGTTTGCTCGTTGTAGGCTCGAAGTCGAGGGGAGCCGTACTCGAGGTCCGTAGGCAGGACAGCCTCGGCGCCGTAGGTTAGGAAGAACGAAGTGAACCCGGTGGCTCAACTCGGCGTAGTCCTGAGGCCCCACAGCACCGAGGGGAGCTCTGCGGCCCACCCCTTCCCAAAATTCTTGAGGGTTTTGAACAGCTTCGGCTTCAGCCCATGGAGTATCATGCCGTTGGCGCGCTCGACCTGCCCGTTGCATTGAGGGTACGCGACCGAGGCCCAGGTCACGCGAATGTTGTTGTCGTCGCAGAAGTTGGTGAACTTTTTGCCCGTGAATTGGGTGCCATTGTCAGTGATGATGACGTTAGGCACCCCAAACTAGTACATGATGTCGGCGATGAACTCAACGGCCTTCTCGGAGGTGGGGGTCGCCTATAGGCTTAGCTTCGATCCACTTGGTGAATTTGTCGATGGCCACGAGCACATGCGTGTACTTTCCAGTTGTCATCTTGAGGGGACCCACGAGGTCGAGCCCCCAGATGGCAAACGGCCAAGTGATGGGGATCATCTGTAGGGCGTGCGCGGGCTGGTGCGTTTGCTTGGCGTAGAACTGACACCCTTGGCAAGCTTGGACCAGGCGCTTGGCGTCTCCGATGGCGGTTGGCCAGTAGAAGCCTTGTCGAAAGGCGTTCCCCACCACGGTCCTTGGCGCTGCGTGATGGCCGCAAGCCCCCGAGTGCATGTCGTCGAGGAGCCTGCGTCCTTCCTCGAGGGGGATGCAGCGCTGAAGGACTCCTGATGGGCTTCGACGGTACAGCTCTCGTTCGTCGCCGTAGATGACGTAGGTCTTGGCCCTTTGAGCGATGCGTCGGGGCTCCGTCTTGTCTTCTGGTAGCACGCCATGCGTCAGGTAGTCAAGGACGGGCGTCCGCCAGTCGAGGGGTCGTGATGACGAAGTGGCGGGTGCGTCGATCTGCATTGCCTCAGCGGATGTCGAGGGGTCGTTCTCAAGGTGTGGCGTTGAGGGTCGAGCCCCCGTGTCCGGCTCGAGGGGTGGCGTCGAGGGGCCAGCCCCCGGGCCGATCTGGACGGATGGCTCGAAAACGTCCATCGAGAAGACGTCTGGTGGGACGGTGCCGCGCGTGGATGCTAACTTAGCCAGCTCGTCCGCGGCCTTGTTGTACTTTCGAGCGATGTGGTTGAGCTCAAGGCCGTAGAACTTATCTTCTAGCTTGCGCACCTCCCCGCAGTACGCTTCCATCCTGGGATCGATGCAGCTCAAGGCCTTCATGACCTGGTTGACGACGAGCTGCGAATCCCCTCGAACGTCGAGGCGTCGGACCCCAAGCTCGAGGGCGATGCGCAGCCCGTTGACGAGGGCCTCGTACTCAGCGACGTTGTTGGAGGCGGGGAAGTGCAAGCGCAGCAGGTAGCGCATGTGGACTCCGAGGGGTGAGATGAAGAGCAAGCCCGCGCCGGCCCCTGTCTTCATGAGGGACCCGTCGAAGTACATAGTCCAGAGTTCGGCTTGGATTTGCGCCGGCGGGAGCTGGGTGTCGGTTCATTCAGCAACGAAGTCCGCCAACGCTTGCGACTTGATGGCTTTTCGTGGAGCGTAGGTGATGGCCTCCCCCATTAGCTCGGCAGACCACTTGGCGATGCGCCCCGTGGCCTCCCGGTTGTTGATAATTTCTCCGAGGGGGAAGGATGATACCACCATTACGGGATGGGCGAGGAAATAGTGCTGGAGCTTGCGCCTCGTGATGATGATGTCATAGAGCAGCTTCTGGATGTGCGGGTACCGGACCTTGGCCTCGGAGAGCACCTCGCCGGTGAAGTACACCGGCCGTTGGACTGGTAGCGCATGACCCTCCTCGTGCCTCTCGACGACTATGACCGCGCTGACCACATGGGTGGTTGCGGCCACATAGAGGAGGAGAGGCTCAGGGGGATCGTCACCTTGGGCTGGTCGTGGTGGCACGAGAATTGGCGCGGAAGTCAGCAACCCCTTCAACTTTGTTAGGGCCTCCTCGGCTTCGACAGACCACGCAAAGCGTTCCGTCTACTTCAGCAGGCGGTAGAGAGGTAGCGTCTTTTCCCCCAGCCTCGAGATGAACCTGCTGAGAGCAGCTAGGCACCCTGTCACTTTCTGTACGCCCTTGAGGTCTCGAATTGGGCCCATCCTCGTGACCGCTGAGATTTTTTTGGGGTTGGCCTCGATCCCTCATTGTGAGACAATGTAGCCAAGTAGCATGCCCCGAGGCACACCAAAGACACATTTCTCGGGGTTGAGCTTCACATTCTTGGCCCGGAGGCTCTCGAATGTGGTCTCTAGATCGCTGATGAGGTCCCCGACTTCCTTGGTCTTAACCACGATGTCATCGACGTAGGCCTCGACGGTTTTGCCTATATGTTCACCAAAGATATGCTGCATACAACGCTGATACGTTGCCCCGGCGTTTCGAAGGCCGAAGGGCATTATAACATAGCAATACATACCAAAAGGCGTAACAAAAGAGGTAGTGAGTTCGTCGGACTCTTTCATCTTGATCTGGTGGTAGCCGGAATACGCATCGAGAAACGAAAGTACTTCACACCCCGCAGTGGAATCGACAATCTTATCAATTCTAGGTAAAGGAAATGGAACTTTTGGACATGCTTTATTCAGACCAGTGTAGTCTACACACATCTGCATTTTTCCATTCTTTTTCTTGACTAGTACAGGGTTAGCTAGCCACTCCGGGTGAAATACCTCCTTGATGAATCCAGCCGCCAAAAGCTTGTGCACCTCCTCGCCGATGGTCCTACGCTTCTCCTCGTCGAAGCGGCGCAGGCGTTGCTTCACCGGTCTGGACCCGGCCTGGATCTCCAAGGCGTGCTCGGCGACTCCCCTCAGTATGCCTGGCATGTCCGAGGGGCTCCACGTAAACATGTCGATGTTCGCGCGGAGAAAGTCGACGAGCACTGCTTCCTATTTAGGCTCGAGGCTGGCGCTGATGGCCAGCGTCTTGCCATTGGTCGAGGTCGGGTCGACGGGTATCTGCTTGGTGTGCTCCGCCGGCTCGAAGGTGCCAGCGTGGCGCTTTGCTTCAGGGGCCTCCTCGGTGGCCAGGGCAGCTAGGGCCTCGAGCGAGTCGAGGTGGACGTTGGCCTCCCTGCGCTCGATGCACTCCACGTCACAGTGGTACGCGTGCTCGTAGGAGGTGTTGACGGTGATGACCCCTTTTGGCCCCGGCATCTTGAGCTTCAAGTACGTGTAGTTGGGGACCGCCACGAACTTGGGGTAGCCGAGCCTGCCGATGATGGCGTGGTAGGTCCCTTGGAACCCGACCACCTCGAAGGTGAGCGTCTCCCGACGGAAGGTCACCGGCGTGCCAAAGCAGACAGGCAGGTCGATGCGCCCGAGGGGGTGTGCCTTCTTCCCTGGTACGACTCCGTGGAACCCCCCAACGCTGGGTCAGAGCTGGTCCCTCGAAATCCCCAGGAGGTCAAGGGTCTCGAGGTATATGATGTTGAGGCTCGAGCCCCCATCCATCAACACCTTGGAGAACCGCACGTCGATGATGATGAGGTCGACGACGAGGGGGTACACCCCCGGATTCATGACATGGTCCGGATGGTCGTCACGGTCGAACGTGATCGGCGCATCAGACTAGTCGAGGTACCGGGGGGCATCGTGGCGGAGT
The DNA here is from genome assembly GCA_009763385.1 of Coix lacryma-jobi var. lacryma-jobi. Classification (NCBI taxonomy): domain Eukaryota; kingdom Viridiplantae; phylum Streptophyta; class Magnoliopsida; order Poales; family Poaceae; genus Coix; species Coix lacryma-jobi. The sequence continues at coordinate 10,846,238 of CM019822.1, forward strand.
GCAAAGATCTCCCGGCGCTCCTTCTTTCTCTCTCGAGCCGAGAGCCCGATGGTCGGGCCCCCGTAGATCATGAAGCAGTCGCGCACCGGGGGGAAGTCCGCGTCCCCGTCGTCACGTCGATTGTTGTCCTTGCCCTTAGGCGCGTCTTCCTTCTTGTCGCCGAGCCTGGAGTAGAAGCTCTTCATCAATCGGCAGTCCTTCAACTTGTGATTCGTGGGACCGTTGTGATAAGGACAGGGATCCTCGAGCATTGTGTCGAAGACAGCCCCATCAGGGGGGCCTCGAGGCTTCCTGTGCTCGAGGGCGCCCACGAGCACCTCTTCATCGTCGTCGTCATCGGCGTCGTGCTTCGCCTTCTGACCTTTGCCTTTGTTCCTCTTCTTTTTGTTGTTGTTGTTGCGGTTCTTGACATTGTTGCCCTTGCTTGAGCCCTCCGGTGCGGCCACCGCGTTGCCTTTGTCCGTGGAGCGGCCTGTAACAGAACCGACCAATTTGCACCAGATTAAGCACCGAATCGCTGCTTTCACAGAGATTACGAGTACTTAAGCTCGTACAAACCCGGTAGTCCGGAAATCTCGAAGGATTTCAAGTCATTCAACTTTAACCAAGATCGTAATAGATTAGCGTACATGCCCACAATGTACATTAAGTTTGCACATAGTTCAAATACATCGGAGTTCGATAGTTATTACAAACCATAGTTTTGAATTCAAGCGGAAGCAACATAGTTTTGAAACACCAGTCCTTAGTTCACAATACGGTGCCATATGCCTGATCTGTCCACAAAAGCATCAGGAAAGATAAGGGTTGACCATGCCCGTGGTCTAGTCACTGCCCTCGACGGGATACAGACAGTTCTCGCAGTAGCCGAAGAAACATTGCCCATCTGCAACAACAAGGGATAGCACCCTGAGTACGAGAAGGTACTCAGCTAGACTTACCCGTCATAAACCAGAAATAATTGACACCAAGGATTATGCAAGGCTGTATCTGAGGTTGGCCACACTTACCTTTTTGCATAAAAGCATTTTATTATTAAATAATCATTATTAGAACATTAGCAGTCAATTTTATGTAGTCAACCTGATTATCTAGATTTGCACCTGATCTAGAGCAAACACTTGACTACTTATTCAAGCAAGAGTGACTATTTCATCAATAGCCTTTCAGATTTTCCAACCATAACTATCATTAATTCCATATATTACTACGGTAACACATGCTCAGTCAAGTTACTCACTAACCAGGAGCGATGGCGATTATAATCGATTCCTACCAGCTGGGGATAAAATGTCGCACACTCGCCCGACACACCCTGCCAGGCGGCCGTTGGCGACCACTCAGGAGGTTCGAGAACCCAAATCGCGGGACGGCCATGGACCCTTCTACACCGAGGGTTATCTCAATGCCAGGTCGCTCAAGCTATTAACTGCCCACGGTCATGCCAGGTCGATCAGGCCCTGCCTGCCCTCGGACCATGCCAGGTCGATCAGAATAGTTGCCCACGGTACATATAAGGCCCTGGGTGTTAGGCGTCAACGTCTCCGTCACCGGCTCGAAACACCTTACTCGGCTTCACGGGAGGTACCCGCACCTGCTCCGTTAAGTGATTGACGCGTTCAAAATGACTGAGGTGTGCCTTCGTCGGGTCCTAATCGACACAGACGGGAGACTACTAGCACACAGAACCCATGTCCTGCTGCTCCTACATCCCGCCCGGTCTCAGATTAATTATCACATGGTTATATTCCATGATAGCACGAGGCTAAACATGTTTAGTATGCACCTATATGCGGGAGACAGGAAATCACCCGACTTTTACCGATCTAAGCAGGGCTAAGCATGTAATCGAGCCTAGACCTAACAGGGATCACAAGATAATATTTGCAGGTGGACAAGGATAATTAATCAATGCAGCAACGGTATCACACAACTCCTATAACCTAATGCAACAATCATATCAGGTTAACTTGTAACGGTAATTTGCAAAGCGTAGGAGAAAAATGCTCCGGGGCTTGCCTCGCTCGAAGTCGGCGGGGCGATGATCACGGCACTCTGGCAGGTCCTCAGCGTCTCCTTCCGGGATCCTCTCCTCGGGTGTCTCCTCCTGACGCTGCTCCTCCTGCGTGTCTTGGGCTTCCACTACCGACCCTGCATGATGCGGTACATGAATGAATAACATGAATGCACATGGGATGCACGGTGATGCAACATGGAGTAACAATTCAGGAGATAAGCACATGTCATCTACTGCTACTCTTCAACAAGGTAGTCAACATCATCCCAACTATTTAACCTATCAAGATCAACTTGTTAAGCGATGTTGTCACCACATCAAAGTCTACTTAACGAGCTTATTACCCTCTAATTGCTTGCTGAACTAAATCTATTTACACAGGCTTTAAACAGCAACCTTATCTAGACAGCTTCAGAAAAATCTACAGAAATTACTGGGAGTTAACAACATCCAATCTAGCTCCCTGTCCAAATTTCAACTCATTTGGACTTAAACTCCATCCTCTATGAAAAAGACAAATTCTATCATGGAAAGGTCCTTTGAACTACACACCCTAGCAAAAAGTGTCAAACAACAGATTTCTTATTTTTCTGCTGTGCTTCCTAGCATGAGAGCAATGTGCTTAAATTCTCAGGTTCATATTCCTCATATTTTATTTACTACAAAATAAACAAGGAAACGACATTTAACCATTTTAAAAGCTACTGTCAAATTAATTCACAGAATAACCTCATATTATATTTTTCTCTGAAACTACACATTCATACAAACCTAACAAAACTGGAATCACATTTTTCTGACTTATACATAATTAGTTATGCATTTACCAAGTTATCAGCACTTTTCTAAATTAAATGCATCTACACATAAAAGTATCACCAAGAATGCATTCAACAGTTTTCACTGATAGATCTAAACATGCTTGACCTAACAAAATTTGTTTCACAGGATTTGGACATAAAATGAGCCTTGTAGGAATTTTTGAAGCCTTTACATGGATTCTGCAAAACATATTTTAAAAGAGAACTCAATCCTAACGCACGGACTTCGGCCGAGGCACAAGGCACGACTTCGGCACACCCGGCGCGACTCGTCCGAGGCTTCGACGCATTTTACCGATTCGGCCGAGGCTCAGACACCTTTCTCCGATTCGGCCGAGGCTCACTGACAGCCGAGGCTAACCTATTCAGTCGAGGCTACTGACTCAACCGAGACTTGACTTGGCTCGACTCGACCGAGGCTAACTGACTCAACCGAGACTTGACTTGGCTCGACTCGACCGAGGCTAACACAACCGACCCGATCGAGGCTCGAGGCGAAGGCTCGGCGCATCCGACTTACCGAGGCCTACGGCCCCAAGCTCTTCCCTTTCTCTCTTCCTTACTGCCAGTCGGGGCCCGCTGGTCAGGGTGACCAAGCTTCCGAGGCCAAGCTCGGCACGTAACCGCGCGAGGCCAGGCTCGGCAGTCAACGGCGGAGTTTTGCGCCGTGGTCGTTGACCGGCCCTAGCTCGTCGACGGCGACACTTCTGGCGACACTGAGACCATCATTGGGTGCGGGTTTGCGAGGCGAACACAACTAACCGACTCGCTAAGCCAGAGGGATACCGGAGCAAGCTCGACGGCGGCCATGGCGGAGCGGCGGCTCTGCGACTCGGCGGCGGAACTCTTCCGGCGGCTTGCGACTCGGCGAGGTTAGCACTAGCCCAAGCAAGACCTAAGCGACCTATTGGAGCAACTCTCGGGCTTCGGCATCCCCGGCATTGTCCGGCGCGATGCACGGCGGCGGTCCATGGCGGACACGCGGCGACACGACACGGCTCGGTTCCGGCTGAAACAGGGCGAAAGAGAGGTCTCCAACTAACTCTAAGCTACTACGGCGGTAGAGAAGACTAGAACATGGCTCAGCTTAGGGTAGCATGGCCGGAGATGACCGGTCCACGTGAAGGTCACGGTGGCGGCCATGGCGGAAGCTTGCGGATGGCGTCCGCTGTTCCGGCGGCTAGAGAGGAAGAGAGGGGAAACCAACCCTTACCGGAGAAAGAGAGACGAGACGGAGAGACTGGCGAAAGGAATCGAACGGCGGTGAGCGGTGAGCGAGCAATCGCTCGCCGGAGTTCGGCGGCAATGGCGGTTCGGGCTAACTGAGAAGATGGTGGAGTGGCTGGCGCGCTGGTGAGCGAACGCTCTCTGGCTTGCAAGCGCAAGGCGGACGAAGGCAAAAGGAACAAGTGCCTGGGTGCATCGCACCTGGCCAGTTCCCGTCGGGGGAACTCCCGACCGGGCGCGGCGGCGTCAGGTGTCGCGCTCCACGCGGCAAGCATGCCCCGAGCTCCTGGGCGACGTGGCGAGTTCGGCGCAAACCACGGGCGGCGATGACGGTGGTTTGGCCGGCCAACGAGGCGGTCTCGCGGCGGCGAGGCGGGTTCGGTCGGCGCGGAGGGAGCGGCGACCGCGAAGGAGAAGAAGGAGAGACTGACAGGCGGGGTCCACTGGATTAAACTAAAGAAGTTTTGTTTCAAACTTTGATGCTCCATAACTTCTAAACTAGACCGAACTAGGAAAAGGTCCCAACAGCAAAGTTGCTTAGAATTTTGTAAGGAACAAATCATCCTTAAGGCTCCAGTCCAAATTCTGTTGTTTAAAAGAAATTTAGTGCTAAACCATTTTTCTAATGCAAGAAATCCTAACTCAAAAGCTTTTTCTGAGAAAGTGCTTTAAAGCAAAGTTGTTCCCTTCATCAAGATCTACAACTTTGTTATAAGGCACTTGGTCAGAAACAGAAAGCATAACAAGGTTACACTAGAGACCAAACAAGGACTTAAGCATTCAACAAACATATGCACATGAAATGATGAGATGCTATGCTTATGCCATGCCAAATTATGCAATTAGGGATTGCTTAACACCGGGGTGTTACAGCCCTCCCCTCCTTAAAGGAATCTCGTCCCGAGATTTGAGTTACTAACCATTCCTTATAAAACTGTGGATATACTTCCTTTAGATAGTCTTCCGTTTCCCAAGTGGCATCTCGGTCGTCTTGCTCACTCCAGGATACTTTATATTGCTTCACGACCTTTCCGCGAGTCACTCTTTCTTTCTCATCGAGTACTCGATATGGCTTCACGGAGTAAGTAAGGTCGGATTGTAACTTGATATTGGCCGGTTGTACTTCCTCTTCTGGAACTCGAAGACATTTCTTTAATTGTGACACATGGAATACAGGGAATATAGCCTTCAAATGTTCAGGTAACTGTAGTTGATAAGCCACTTTTCCCCTCCTTTCCATTATCCTGTAGGGTCCACAAACCTTGGCGCTAACTTTCTTTTCACGCCAAAACGTTTAACTCCTTTCATGGGTGATACTTTCAAGTACACATAGTCACCTACTTCGAATTCAAGCGGCCTTCTTCGCTTATCGGCATAGCTCTTCTGTCGGGACTGTGCCGCTGCGATATGTTGTTGAACTATTCTAACTTGTTCTTCTGCTTCCTTGACAAAATCAATTCCATAGTAACGACGTTCTCCTGGTTCAACCCAACTTACTGGTGTTCTGCATCTTCTGCCATACAGAGCTTCAAAAGGTGCCATCTGAATGCTTTCTTTTGATAACTATTGTTGTAAGCAAATTCTGCTAATGGCAACCACTTCTCCCAAGATCCCTTTGCTGAAATTACACAGGCTCTTAACATATCCTCTAAAATCTGATTTACCCTTTCCGTTTGCCTGATGTCTGAGGATGGTAAGCTGAGCTATGGATTAACTTAGTGCCTAACTCTTTTTGCAGTTTCTCCCAGAATGGTGCAGTAAACTGCGTTCCACGATCCGAAACTATGACCTTGGGTATACCATGTAATCGTACAATCTGATTGATATAAATCTCCGCATAGTCCGGTGCTCGATAACAAGTTTTAACTGGTATGAAATGAGCGGTCTTGGTGAGACGATCTACAATTACCCAAATCGAATCGTTTCCCTTCTGAGTGGTAGGCAAACCGGTGATAAAATCCATACTCACTTCTTCCCATTTCCATTCAGGTATTGATAAAGGTTGAAGTGTTCCGGCTGGCTTCAGGTGAATAGCCTTCACCCGACAACATGTGTCGCATCTGGCTACATATGCGGCAATTTCCTTCTTCATTTTGGTCCACCAAAATCTTGGACGCAAATCTTGATACATCTTAGTGCTCCCGGGATGGATAGACAATTTAGAAAGATGAGCCTCGTCCATGATCTGATTTTTCAGTTCCCTATTCTTGGGTACCACTAGGCGATTATCAAACCATAACACTCCCTTATCATCAACTCGGAAATGTTTTACGGGTTCAGTGGCAGCCCTTAGCTTTTCTTTGATATAATAGATTCCCTTGTCTGTTTTCTGCCCTTCTAGAATCTGGTCAACTAAGGTGCTCTGCAGCTCGATGTGACGCAAGATCACAGGGTGTACGAGACTAAACTCGTCCTCTGGTTGTATCCTCAAGTTATTACAATGCGACTTCCGACTCAGAGCATCAGCAACCACATTTGCTTTTCCTGGTGATAATGTATCTGCAAATTGTAATCCTTAATCAATTCAAGCCATCTTCTGCCTCATATTCAACTCCGGTTGAGTGAAGATATACTTGAGACTCTTATGATCAGTGTACATATTGCAGACATTTCCTAGCAAATAGTGCCTCCAGATCTTCAGAGCGTGCACCACAGCAGCTAATTCCAAATCATGCGACGTAGGATAATTTATCTCATGTTTTCTTAACTGTCGTGAAGCATAAGCAATCACTCTACCTCTTGCATAAGGAACACACCCTAACCAATTTTTGATGCGTCGCAGAAGACATCAAACGGCTTCTCGATATCTGGTTGAGCTAAGACAGGGGCAGTGGTTAACAGTTTCGCAAGGTACGGAAAGCTGTTTCACACTTCTCTGTCCACTCAAACTTTTGATCCTTCTGAAGCAAACTTGTCATGGGCTTGGCAATCTAGAGAAGTCGGGAATGAAACGACGATAATATCCCGCTAAACCGAGAAAACTCCGAATCTCCCCAACCGAAGTTGGAGCTTCCCAATCCATTACTTCTTGACTTTGCTAGGGTCCACAGAGATTCCTTCTTCTGACAGGATGTGACCAAGGAATGTACTTGCTTCAACCAAAATTCACATTTGCTAAACTTAGCATAAAGTTTGTGCTCTCGTAGCCTGTCAGAACAACCCTCAAATGTTCTACGTGATCCTCCGGGTTCTCAGAATACACCAAAATGTCATCAATGAACACCACTACAAACCTATCTAGTTCTGGCATGAATACCGAGTTCATCAAACTCATAAAGTAAGCCGGAGCATTTGTCAATCAAAAGACATGACTAAATACTCGTATAGGCCATATCTGGTTGAAAAACACAGTCTTTGGAATATCTTGGGTCGGATTCTAATTTGATGATAACCGGATCTCAAATCGATCTTGAAAACACCTTGGCTCTGGATAACTGGTCAAACAAAATGTCTATCCGTGGCAACGGATATTTATTCTTAATGGTCACGGCATTAAGCGGTCGATAATCCACACACATTCTCAAGGACTTGTCCTTCTTCTTAACAAACAAGGCTGGACATCCCCACTCTGACACACTAGGTTGAATGAAACCCTTGTCCAAAAGTTCCTTGATCTGAGTTTTGAGTTCAGCTAACTCATTGGGCGGCATGCGATAAGGTCTTCTCGAGATCGGTGCAGTCCCTGGTAACAGCTCAATGGTAAACTCTACAGCCCGCTTGGCGGTAAACCCGGCAACTCATCTGAAAGACGTCTGGGAAATCCCGAACAATTGAATTTTTGACAGGTCCTCTATAGATAAGGTGCAAGATAGATCAACAAAATCAGCCCCTCGAGGAAGAGAGATACGTAACTTGTTGTTCCTCCTTGGATCGGTCAAGGTAAGAGTCCTATCTGCAGTGTCCAACACCGCTTTCCACATACTCATCCAACTCATTCCTAGGACTACGTCCATACTGAGCCCTGGCAAAACTACTAAATTAGCCCCAAACTTATGCCCTCCGATGTCGATGTTGCATCACGAACCATCTGCCTAGACAACACACTACTCCCCACAGAGCTTACGCGAAACCCATAATCCATTTCGGACACCACTTGATCATGCTTTTGTGCAAATGCTTTACTCATGAACGAATGCGATGATCCAGTATCAAACAAAACGACTGCAGGATGATGATTAACAAGGCACGTACCAGCAGTCACGCTCTCCAGCACGAGCTTCTTCAGCGGTCATGTTGTGCAGGCGTGCGGGGTAATTGGTCTGTTACTTCTTTGGTAGGGAAGTATCTTGCGAAGTGCCCCTCTTGGTTGCAGTTGTAGCATGGTCCCCGAACCAACGGTTTTGTTCCTGAAGAACTGCCTTGACCTCCACGAGCCTGAGCAGCAGCTATCTTGTATGGCTTCTGATTGCGCTGAGCTTGTGGCTGGTTCTTCTTCTGCGGCGGCCTAAAACGTGCCCCCGGCGCTGGTGGTCGATACAGATTTCGCTGAGCTGGTGGTCCTCTGGGTTGTGATGATCCTGATTCAAGGTCTCTTCCGGGCCTTGCTAGCAGATGCTTGTTGTATGATTCTCTTGAATTAGACAGTCACTTATGAAGTCATTGAAATTGGTACGGGAAGATGTACCCACTGACTTTCCCATTTTAGTGTTCAAGCCTCTCTTGAAACTAGCAATCTTCTTAGCGTCTGTATCAACGAAGTCTGGGATATAGCGAGCCAGTGAATTGAACAGGTGATGGTACTCCGTAACAGATCGAGTCCCCTGTGTCAGGTTCATGAACTCGGCCACCTTCATCTGGGTCAACCCGGCGGAATGTAATGACCTCGAACAGCAGCAGTGAACATTCTCCAAGTGATAGGAACATTAGCAGGATAGGTGGTGCGGTGATGTCCCCACCAAATCCCGGCTGGTCCCTGCAACTGGTGTGCGGCATATTCTGCTTTAAGCTCTTCTGTGAGCCTAAGCAAACGGAACTTCTGCTCCAGAGTATGCAGCCATTCTTCTGCCTCCAATGGTTCCGTAGCTTCCTTGAAGATTGGTGGTTTGGTATCCAGGAAATCCTTGAAGGAACTATACTGGTTTGGCTCTTGGCGTTGGTGTCCTTGCGCAAGTTCTCCCTCAGCAAAGCTTCAATATTGCGCTGACTTCCAAGAAATTGAGCAAAAAGCTGCTCAGCCGTTGGTGGTGGAGGAGGTGGTGGATTGCGGTTTTCCCTGGGGTCCTCATTTCCACCACTACGCGCCCGCTCCACTACGAGTTGTCGTCATCTGCATATAGTATAGTAAGCGACCATTAGGCGAAGTTGCAACTTGTAGAGAACAATAAATCATACCCACTGAAATTATTCGGAAAAAACGATTCACCAAACAATGACAGAGGTACAATAAATTTAGTCCACATCGCATCAACACATAACAAGATCACTTAACACATCATGCAAACGATAACATAACATCCAAAGTTTTGCCCATACATATGGGACTTTCCAAGGTCTCACACACATCACATAAGTCTGCCTCACGTGCTTACATCCAGCCATAACAAAACAAAAGATTCGGGCGTGCCAGCATACGCAAAAGATCTCTAGGCGCTAAGCATACGATCTAGACTACTCTCTAGCGATCTCACCAACGTCACCGTCCTCACTAGACATATCTGAAGAACTACTAGAAGAACTACTCGGCTCCGGATCCTCCTGGGGAAAGATGGGGTTCCTCTCATTCTCCCTGCGGTGGATCTCCTCGTGCAGACGATCGTTGTAGTCCTGTAGGTGATGGAGTTGGAGCTCCAGGTCTCCCACTCGCAACCTCAGCAACCTGTTCTCCTCTGAACACGAATGCCCCAACACAAACTCCTCGAAGCGCCTCCTCAGTCTCCCTCATGACCGAGGCAAGAAAGTATCGACCCCTGCTGAATGGCAAGCTGATGAGCAGTCTCTGCTCCCTCTGAAGTGCCTGGTCTCTCTCTACTGTCAACTGAGCTAGCTGTGTAGTGAGGAGGTCTATCTCTGTAGTATGCTCCTCCTGCCGGCGATGCTGTGCAGCCATCTCCTCACTAAGGGTATGATCCAGATGATCGTAGCTGCGCGATAGGCACCCATAAGTAGCCATCAGAGCAGCCATAGCACTCCCTGCTGGTCCAGCACAATGCTCCCTCTCAAGAGAGCTAGCCTCTAATACGGTAGCGCCTGGCTGACGCCACACTGCCTGGTAAGGGTCTGTCGTCGGAAAGATACTAGCAGTAGCCTGAGCAACCACCTCCGGATGATCCTCCATGATGTCCCGAAGAACGGTATAAGCAACCTGGTTGGCTGCATCCCAGGGGGTCCTCCCCTGCAAGGCAAACACCCGTCGGCACCAGACGTGATCCTGGTCCTCACGGCTAGGCACGTCGACCTCCACCGTGTACACGTGACGATCCTCTGACAACTGCACACGGTGCCAGTCGTACAGCGGCTCCTGACCCTCCTGGTATCCACCAGTGCAGAACTCTCCAAAGAATAGTGGGCATCCCAAATTCTCCCAAAGTCCTCTGACCCCTCATCCGTCCCCAGCATGTCCCCACATCCAGTCAGTTCATGGCCTCTTGCCTTGCCTCCCGTGGACTTGCGAGCATGCGCTTGGTGCGTGCCATCTGTAAGAAGTTTATCCACACAGTTTTTAATTAGTTGAAACAACTTTTATTAGAAAACGGGACAGAAACCATAAGGAAGGAAGTAAGATTAATGCAAAGTTGTATGATCATGATGCATGAGCGTAACATACGTCCTCACTGCCTAACAATCTATCGGCTAGACGGTGGCATACACGCTCACTCATAACGTTAACTAAACGTACTACACGTTCGCAAGTTAGCGTACCTGCAGAAAACCATTTCAGCCCTGCCCACAATATGAATATCATGCATTGCTGAAATTTAAATCTAATACTACTTAGGCGCATACCCGGTATACACGTAAGCAGTATATGCACCCATCAGAAATTATTACTCCCACAATCAATACTTTCACATATACTTGTGTGGAACAGGTATACATGCAGCATCCTTCAAGCACTCCCCTAGATTGGCGGTTGTCCAATCATGCTCTCACAACTCTCATTACCTTTAGCGTAGAGGCAATTGATCCATACATTACTATTCCGAGGAATAGCATCCATACAATTTAACTCTTGCCGTATGGACGACAGAATAAACAGAAAATAAGTATGATGCACGACCCCCAAGTTAGTACTTAAATAGCCACCTAAGTTCCTATTGGCATAAGAACTTGATCAATGGCACACCTTACTCTTGGTCAAGAAGGTTTTTCAAATCCTAATATAGCTATAAGTTCTTGTCAAATAGGAAATTTTAATTGAAAATACGGTTTTTCAAATACACTTGTGAACAGTAACGCTAACCATGCTCTGATGCCAGCTGTAACAGAACCGACCAATTTGCACCAGATTAAGCACCGAATCGCTGCTTTCACAGAGATTACGAGTACTTAAGCTCGTACAAACCGGTAGTCCGGAAATCTCGAAGGATTTCAAGTCATTCAACTTTAACCAAGATCGTAATAGATTAGCGTACATGCCCACAAGGTACATTAGTTTGCACATAGTTCAAATACATCGGAGTTCGATAGTTATTACAAACCATAGTTTTGAATTCAAGCGGAAGCAACATAGTTTTGAAACACCAGTCCTTAGTTCACAATACGGTGCCATATGCCTGATCTGTCCACAAAAGCATCAGGAAAGATAAGGGTTGACCATGCCCGTGGTCTAGTCACTGCCCTCGACGGGATACAGACAGTTCTCGCAGTAGCCGAAGAAACATTGCCATCTGCAACAACAAGGGATAGCACCCTGAGTACGAGAAGGTACTCAGCTAGACTTACCCGTCATAAACCAGAAATAATTGACACCAAGGATTATGCAAGGCTGTATCTGAGGTTGGCCACACTTACTTTTTGCATAAAAGCATTTTATTATTAAATAATCATTATTAGAACATTAGCAGTCAATTTTATGTAGTCAACCTGATTATCTAGATTTGCACCTGATCTAGAGCAAACACTTGACTACTTATTCAAGCAAGAGTGACTATTTCATCAATAGCCTTTCAGATTTTCCAACCATAACTATCATTAATTCCATATATTACTACGGTAACACATGCTCAGTCAAGTTACTCACTAACCAGGAGCGATGGCGATTATAATCGATTCCTACCAGCTGGGGATAAAATGTCGCACACTCGCCGACACACCCTGCAGGCGGCCGTTGGCGACCACTCAGGAGGTTCGAGAACCCAAATCGCGGGACGGCCATGGACCCTTCTACACCGAGGGTTATCTCAATGCCAGGTCGCTCAAGCTATTAACTGCCCACGGTCATGCCAGGTCGATCAGGCCCTGCCTCCCGGACCATGCCAGGTCGATCAGAATAGTTGCCCACGGTACATATAAGGCCCTGGGTGTTAGGCGTCAACGTCTCCGTCACCGGCTCGAAACACCTTACTCGGCTTCACGGGAGGTACCCGCACCTGCTCCGTTAAGTGATTGACGCGTTCAAAATGACTGAGGTGTGCCTTCGTCGGGTCCTAATCGACACAGACGGGAGACTACTAGCACACAGAACCCATGTCCTGCTGCTCCTACATCCCGCCCGGTCTCAGATTAATTATCACATGGTTATATTCCATGATAGCACGAGGCTAAACATGTTTAGTATGCACCTATATGCGGGAGACAGGAAATCACCCGACTTTTACCGGTCTAAGCAGGGCTAAGCATGTAATCGAGCCTAGACCTAACAGGGATCACAAGATAATATTTGCAGGTGGACAAGGATAATTAATCAATGCAGCAACGGTATCACACAACTCCTATAACCTAATGCAACAATCATATCAGGTTAACTTGTAACGGTAATTTGCAAAGCGTAGGAGAAAAATGCTCCGGGCTTGCCTCGCTCGAAGTCGGCGGGGCGATGATCACGGCACTCTCTGGCAGGTCCTCAGCGTCTCCTTCCGGATCCTCTCCTCGGGTGTCTCCTCCTGACGCTGCTCCTCCTGCGTGTCTTGGGCTTCCACTACCGACCCTGCATGATGCGGTACATGAATGAATAACATGAATGCACATGGGATGCACGGTGATGCAACATGGAGTAACAATTCAGGAGATAAGCACATGTCATCTACTGCTACTCTTCAACAAGGTAGTCAACATCATCCCAACTATTTAACCTATCAAGATCAACTTGTTAAGCGATGTTGTCACCACATCAAAGTCTACTTAACGAGCTTATTACCCTCTAATTGCTTGCTGAACTAAATCTATTTACACAGGCTTTAAACAGCAACCTTATCTAGACAGCTTCAGAAAAATCTACAGAAATTACTGGGAGTTAACAACATCCAATCTAGCTCCCTGTCCAAATTTCAACTCATTTGGACTTAAACTCCATCCTCTATGAAAAAGACAAATTCTATCATGGAAAGGTCCTTTGAACTACACACCTAGCAAAAGTGTCAAACAAGATTTCTTATTTTTTTGCTGTGCTTCCTAGCATGAGAGCAATGTGCTTAAATTCTCAGGTTCATATTCCTCATATTTTTATTTACTACAAAAAAACAAGGAAACGACATTTAACCATTTTAAAAGCTACTGTCAAATTAATTCACAGAATAACCTCATATTATATTTTTCTCTGAAACTACACATTCATACAAACCTAACAAAACTGGAATCACATTTTTCTGACTTATACATAATTAGTTATGCATTTACCAAGTTATCAGCACTTTTCTAAATTAAATGCATCTACACATAAAAGTATCACCAAGAATGCATTCAACAGTTTTCACTGATAGATCTAAACATGCTTGACCTAACAAATTTGTTTCACAGATTTGGACATAAAATGAGCCTTGTAGGAATTTTTGAAGCCTTTACATGGATTCTGCAAAACATATTTTAAAAGAGAACTCAATCCTAACGCACGGACTTCGGCCGAGGCACAAGGCACGGCTTCGGCACACCCGGCGCGACTCGTCCGAGGCTTCGACGCATTTTACCGATTCGGCCGAGGCTCAGACACCTTTCTCCGATCGGCCGAGGCTCACTGACAGCGAGGCTAACCTATTCAGTCGAGGCTACTGACTCAACCGAGACTTGACTTGGCTCGACTCGACGAGGCTAACTGACTCAACCGAGACTTGACTTGGCTCGACTCGACCGAGGCTAACACACACCGACCCGATCGAGGCTCGAGGCGAAGGCCGCGGCTCCGACTTACCGAGCCTAGGCACCCAACAACTCTTCCTTCTCTCTCCTTACTGGCCGTCGGGGCCCGCTGGTCAGGGTCCAAAGGCTCTCAACCTTCGGCGAGCAGGGTGACCAAGCTCGAGGCAAGCTCGCAACCGCGCGAGGCCAGGCTCGGCAGTCAACGGCGGAGTTTTGCGCCGTGGTCGTTGACCGCCCCTAGCTCGTCGACGGCGACACTTCTGGCGACACTGAGACCATCATTGGGTGCGGGTTTGCGAGGCGAACACAACTAACCGACTCGCTAAGCCAGAGGGATACCGAGCAAGCTCGACGGCGGCCATGGCGGAGCGGCGGCTCTGCGACTCGGCGGCGGAACTCGTCCCGGCGGCTTGCGACTCGGCGAGGTTAGCACTAGCCCAGCAAGACCTAAGCGACCTATTGGAGCAACTCTCGGGCTTCGGCATCCCCGGCATTGTCCGGCGCGATGCACGGCGGCGGTCCATGGCGGACACGGCGGCGACACGGCTCGGTTCCGGCTGAAACAGGGCGAAAGAGAGGTCTCCAACTAACTCTAAGCTACTACGGCGGTAGAGAAGACTAGAACATGGCTCAGCTTAGGGTAGCATGGCCGGAGATGACCGGTCCACGTGAAGGTCACGGTGGCGCCATGGCGGAAGCTTGCGGATGGCGTCCGCTGTTCCGGCGGCTAGAGAGGAAGAGAGAGGAAACCAACCCTTACCGGAGAAAGAGGAGACGAGACGGAGAGACTGCGAAAGGAATCGAACGGCGGTGAGCGTGGAGCGAGCAATCGCTCGCCGGAGTTCGGCGGCAATGGCGGTTCGGGCTAACTGGAGAAGATGGTGGAGTGGCTGGCGCGCTGGTGAGCGAACGCTCTCTGGCTTGCAAGCGCAAGGCGGACGAAGGCAAAAGGAACAAGTGCCTGGGTGCATCGCACCTGGCCAGTTCCCGTCGGGGGAAACCCGACCGGGCGCGGCGCGTCAGGTGTCGCGCTCCACGCGGCAAGCATGCCCCGAGCTCCTGGGAGACGTGGCGAGTTCGGGCGCAAACCACGGGCGGCGATGACGGTGGTTTGCCGGCCAACGAGGCGGTCTCGTGGCGGCGAGGCGGGTTCGGTCGGCGCGGAGGGAGCGGCGACCGCGAAGGAGAAGAAGGAGACTGACAGGCGGGGTCCACTGGAATTAAACTAAAGAAGTTTTGTTTCAAACTTTTGATGCTCCATAACTTCTAAACTAGACCGAACTAGGAAAAGGTCCCACAGCAAAGTTGCTTAGAATTTTGTAAGGAACAAATCATCCTTAAGGCTCCAGTCCAAATTCTGTTGTTTAAAAGAAATTAGTGCTAAACCATTTTTCTAATGCAAGAAATCCTAACTCAAAAGCTTTTTCTGAGAAAGTGCTTTAAAGCAAAGTTGTTCCCTTCATCAAGATCTACAACTTTGTTATAAGGCACTTGGTCAGAAACAGAAAGTATAACAAGGTTACACTAGAGACCAAACAAGGACTTAAGCATTCAACAAACATATGCACATGAAATGATGAGATGCTATGCTTATGCCATGCCAAATTATGCAATTAGGGATTGCTTAACACCGGGGTGTTACACGGCCAAAGAAGGCCCCTACTGCCTCGTCGCCTGAGGCAAAGCTGGTGACTCGATCCATCAGATCCTCGACCGTCCTGGGACGGTAGCGCCCTAGCTCGTGGACCAGCTCTTGGCAGGTCGTGCCTGCGAGGAACGCTGAGATGACATCCTCATCAGGCACATGGGGGAGCTCGAGGCGCTGCTTCGAGAATCGCCGGGCGAAGTCGCGGAGGGGCTCATCCGCTGTCTGCCTGCAACATCGTAGTGTAACACCTCTGGTGTTTAACTGTAATTAACCTAACATGTCATCATCATTAGTCATTAATCATTCTTGCCTTGCATTTATGTTTGCTTAGTACTTGTGTAGCAATCTCTTTTCAAAACCCTAAAGCCCAATCTTCCTATAAGGGCAAAAATGGTAATTTCACCTCTGTGCCTAGCTTTGTGTGATTCTTGTTCAGTTGGATGTCTTGAAGTTTTGTTGTGTTGGCCAAAGTTCAAAAAATCAAAATCAGATTTCAGATCCCTTTGCAAAACCCTGATTTCCAAACCCTGGATTTTATCCCTCTTTTTGTAATTCAAAAATTATTCAAAATTTGAGGTTGGTCCAAAAAGCAAAGTTGTAGATCTGGCCAAGAGAAACAACTTTGGTATTTACAAATTTTCAAGTTTCTGTACAAAGTTTGAAGTAATCCAAATTCATTCAAATTCCAGTTTTTGTCCCCTTTTCAGTTTTCAAAATTATTTAAAAACTATTGAGTTTCAGAAAAAGGGTATATTAGCAAAGTTGTAGGTTTGATAAAAGGAACAACTTTCATATTTGCAGATTTCCAACTTTCAATGTAAATCAAAGTAATTTTGAATTTATTCAAATCCCAAAAGTGTTCCCTTTTCTATTTTCAAATGTGGTCCAAAAACTTTTTGGATTTTGAAAATATTCTTTTGACAAAGTTGTAGATCTCTTTTTTTTGCACAACTTTGGTATTTTGAGTTTTTGCTGCTCAGTTCAAGTTTTGGGAGTAATTGCAAAATACAGAGATGAGCCAAAAGTCAAACCCTAGACCTAGCCCTGTTCATCTCCTACCTCTAGCCGGCACAGAACAGGAGGGGGTCCCGGCCATGGCCGCACGCCAGCGCCGCTTGCGCCACGCGCCTGGCAGCCGCACGCCCGCCCCCGACTCGTCGCCTGCGCCCGCGCCATCATGCCGCACCCGCACGCGCAAAGCGTTCGCCTCCGCCCCGTCCCCCACTGCTCCCAGCACGACGCCGCCGCGTGGCCGTCGCCGGCGAACGCACACCCGGCCCCTGCGCGCACGCCGTCCTTCCCGCCAGCCTACAATCGAGTGCGCACGCCTTGGCCGAACTCATCCACACCATCCCGTGCTCTCTACCGTCCCCGACCGTGCCTATAAAAGGGACCGCCGGAGTCCGAACTCCTCACTCGTCTCCGCCGCCATGGCCAGCTCACTCCGAAGCTCCCGCCGCTCAACCACCTAGCCCGAAAGCTCCGCCTTGAGCTCGCGAAGCTTCCCAGCCCCTCAATTTCACTTCCCCCGCCTCCAATCGCCCGGCGTAACCCCATCTTCCCAAACTCCGACGAAACACCGGTGAACTCGGGTTCGTCAAATACTACCTCTCCGGCCACGATCATCTTCCCCTGACCCCTGTGTCAGCTTCCTTGGCTCCGCGCGATTCTAACCAGGCCCTTGCAGTCTCGTGTGTTGCGCAGGATCGCCGGATCGCCGGAGTGCCGCCGCGGTCGTCTCCTTCCTCGAGCCTCACCCTCGAGCACGTGTCGAGCCTCACCCTCGAGCCTCACCCTCGAGCACGTGTCGAGCCTCACCCTCGAGCCTCACCCTCGAGCACGTGTCGAGCCTCACCCTCGAGCCACACCCTCGAGCACGCCTGCGAACCGCGCTCCCTCGAAGCAGCCGAGCCCTGCCTCCGACCCGTGGTAAGCACCCGAAGCCTCCTGTCTCTGCTTCCACTCCGCTTCGCCCGAGCCTTCCAGCCAGGCCTCAAGCACACGTTCTCCGTTTCGCCCGAGCCAGGCCTCGCGAACACATGCTTTCCGTCTCGCCCGAGCCTCCAGTCAGGCCTCGGACGGACGCTTGCTTTCCGTCTCGCCCGAGCCTCCCAGTCAGGCCTCGGACGGACGCTTGCTTTCCGTTTCGCCCGAGCCCCCCGGCCAGGCCTCGGACGAAACGCTTTGTTTCCGTCTCGCCCGAGCCTACCAGCCAGGTCTCGGACGGCCGAGTGTTTCCGCCTCGCCCAAGCCCTGCTGTCCGCCTCGCAGCGATTCGCCCGAGCCCCTGCGAGGAAGGAGCACAACGCTCTTTTCTTTTCCTTTTTGAAAGAGTGTGAATAGTGTTCTGTTTTCTCTTTTTTGTGTGAATTAATCTGTTGTTTCTTAAATCCTGATAAAATTATGGTATGCTCCATGCACTGTGTAGTATTTTATAAAATATGAAACTTGACTTTTCTGCAAGAATTTGAAAATGTAAAATCCCTCTTTTAATTAATAAATGGATGGTTTTGGATTTTTAGAAAATTATTTATAACTCCAAAAAATCATGAGATAAATTTTTGTGAGCTTCCTATGCCATGATTAGTCTCTGGTGAAATTTTGAAGTCTTTTGGAACAAGTTGATTTTTGAGCATTTATTTTTAATTGTTAATAGTGCCTTCTGTTAATTAATGTCTGATTTTATTGAGCACCTTAATGACCTCCAAAAAATTATGAAATTTGTTTTGCCATCTATCTACACCATAATGAACTTATGTGATTAATTTGGTAATTTTTGGAGCAACTTCATAAATGACCTTTTAAATAATTAAGGAAAATAGAAAAAGTGATTAGGGTTCATGTTGTATGCCCTGTTTTGCATTGTTCATGCTAGCATACTCATGTGCATGCATCATTGCATTCGTATAGTCACTGAAGGAGAAGTCAAAGTCGAGGCCGCCGCCGACGAACCTGCTCCCGAAGTAACTCGAGCTTCGACCTCTGCACCTCCAACCCTGAGCCAGCTGTCTTTGCTCTTCAAGGCAAGCCCCGGTGCATTTAACCCTTTTCCTTGAATTTATAAAATGATTTCCTTAAATGCTTTTGTGTTAAATTATTGCATTAGGTTTATAGGAGTTGTGTGTTATCCTAATTGATGCACTATCCACCTTGACCACTGATACACCCGATACCTGCTTTTCAAAAGTATTAAAAATGCTTAGCAATGCTTATGAATTAGACTTTGCCATAAAATGTCATTTTCAAAAGTGTGATCACTGAAAGAATCTTTATGGGAATTTGGCTTTACTTCCCGTTCGATGACTGCTTGCCTAGCTAGCATGTGGTCATTGTCGAGAAGAGATTGTCCGCGAGTACGGTGTCGTCATGTTGTAGTCCGGGACTCAAACAGTTGACACCGCGACCGGACAGGGTTGAAAAACTGACAGGACTATTACGCTTGGGTGAGATATAACCAAGGTATAGTTCTGGCTGAAAAATTAGGGACCATCCGTAATGGGGCCTGCCTGGTCAAGACTTGTAACTATTCACATACTACGGAAAGCTCTGGCTTCTGAGGAATCCTTGATTGGGACTGACAACCGCGCACTGGGAGTGGAGAGATGGCGGAAGTAGCATGTACCCACGTGGTCGTCGTACCTGGATAGGAGTGGTGTACTGTACTTCCGGGTGGCGTAGGACCGGGTCCAATCTTGGAGGAATCGTGGTAGACGAGTTGGTATATGCAAGCTTGGGTGCTACATATGCAGTGTGGATAGGGATCCTCAGCTGAGTATTATTTATCCGGATTAACGTTGCTCCTCGGTTATGGAGACTTGGTCCACTGACTGTCAACGGAGAGTGGTTCTCAACTAGGAATGTTTTGAAATGTAAAATGAATCATGAACGATGAAGAATTGAGGAATACTGAATCTTTCAAAATAAAATAAGGTTTACAAAAATGCTTTTTTGCAAAATACTTGATCTTGCTTAATCCTTACCTTGACTACCCTAAGCCTCTCATTCCTGAGTCTTCTCCCTTTTTCTTTAGTCGGGTAAGTCTTGTTGAGTACCCCAGTACTCAGGGTTTGTTACCCATGCTGCAGGTATGACAGAGTCCCCGATGTGTCTTGCACCCTGCTGCGTGACCATCGTCCAGGAAGAGGCCGATGAGGTCGAAGAATAGTTGTACACCCTCGGGCTGGGTGATTATAAGTATCTTTGCTGTTCTCCACTATGTTGCCTATGTCTATTTCTATTATCAGAACTTGGTTTGTAATAACTGCACCTTAAATTCTATTTGGAACCCTTCCTTGTAAAACTAATGTTATTTAAGCCTTCCGCTCTTTATTCCGATGTTATTTGTAAAAGTATGCAATGCTGTAACCGAATTGTGAGATGATCCTGCGGACATTGGGCACTGATGTAGCCCGGTGGCGAACAGGTCTTAATCACATGGAACATGGGTTCGGCTGTCAGAGGTTGACACGGACACGTGGGCCATGGGATTAGGGTCGTTCCGTCACACGTAGATCCCAGGGGTTGCCTGGGTGCACGCAGGTCCCCTTGAAATTCCCATCGAAGACCTTGACTAGGTCGGCCTAGTCGTGGATCCGATCCGGCGGGAGCCCCTCGAGCCACCGACGGGGCGGTGTCCGAGAGGTAGAGTGGGAGCTGGCGTATGATCACGCGGTCGTCGCTCTTCGCCCCGCCTAGTTGGCAGCCTAGGCGGAAGTCGGAGAGCCATAGCTTGGGCTCGACCTCCCCGTCATACTTCACGATGTTGGTAGGTGGTCGAAAACGGTCAGGGAGGGTCGAGCTGCGGATGGCCCGGCTGAAGACCCTGGGCACGGGGGCTCGAGGGCTTGCCGGTCCTCGTCGCCGTCGTAACGTCCTCCTCCATGGGCGTTATAGCCACGCTCCTCGGCCCCTTTGTCCTTGCGCCGGCGGTTGATGTTGTTGCGGGCGTCATTGGTATCTCGAGGTGGCCTGTTGTCGACGATCCGTTCCCGGACTGGCCTGGCTCGAGGGGCGTCCGGCTGGTGGACGGACATCTCCCGCTCGTTGCGGGGCGCGTCTGCTGGCTTCCCCGAGGCCGCCCCGCGCCGTCGCGAGGCTGAGCTCTCGGCCTGCTGCACAGCGGCTGTCTCGAGGAGGTTCTTCATTTCCCCGAGCATGCGCCTGGCGTCAGGGTTGGAGACGGCGGGTAGATCACGGAGCAGCATTGCCGCCGCCACCACGTTCTGCCCGGCTCGCGGGAAACGCACCTCGGGGCGTGATGGTGCCCCATCCTCGAGGATCTACCGGTGGACCTCTCGAGCACGGCCACGAACACCAGCGCCTCGAGGCTGGGCTGGTTCCTGTGCTAGAGTTTTCTCGAGCTGCAGCAGGCGTTGTCGTTCCTCCTGAGCCTTGGCGATGGCCTCCCGCAGCTGCGAGAGCTGCGCCGCCCGGTCGTCGCTGTGCTGAGATGGTGCAGCCGGTGCCGGGGGTTCTGTAACACCTCTGGTGTTTAAGATGTAATTAACCTGACATGTCATCATCATTAGTCATTAATCATTCTTGCCTTGCATTTATGTTTGCTTAGTACTTGTGTAGCAATCTCTTTTCAAAAACCCAAAAGCAAAAACAGATTTCAAATCCCTGTTGAAAAGCCCTAGTTTCCAAACCCTGGTTTTTACCCCTCTTTTAATACTTCAAAAACTATTCAAAATTTGGACTTGGTCCAAAAAGCAAAGTTGCAGATCTTGTCAAAAGGAACAACTTTGGTATTTACAAATTTTCAAGTTTCTATACAAAGTTTGAAGTAATTTCAAATTCATTCAAATTCCAGTTTTTGTCCCCTTTTAAGTTTTCAAAATTATTTCAAAAACTAATGAGTTTCAGAAAAAGTGTATATTAGCAAAGTTATAGGTTTTGACAAAAGGAATAACTTTCATATTTGCAGATTTCCAACTTTCAATGTAAAATCAAAAGTAATTCTGAATTTATTCAAATCCCAAAAGTGTTCCCTTTTCTGATTTCAAATGTGGTTCAAAAACTATTTGGATTTTGAAAATGTTCATATTGACAAAGTTGTAGATCTCTTTTTTCTGAACAACTTGGATGTTTTGAGTTTTTGTTGCCCAGTTCAAATTTTGGAAGTAATTTGCAAAATACAGAAATCAGTTCAAAAAGTCGAACCCTAGCCTACCCTGTTCATCTCCTACCTCGCGTAGGGGGGGGGCCCGGCCATGGCCCGGTCGCCGGCGCTGCGCGCGCCACGCGCTCGGCCGCCGTTCGCCTGCCCCCGACCTGCCGCCGCTGGTCCCGTGATGATTTCGCGCCCGCACGCGCCGAGCGCTGACCTTGCCCCGTCCCCCACAGTGCCCAGCGAGTCGCCGCCGCGTGTTCAACGCCGGCGAGCTCACGCCCGTCCCCTGCACGCACGCCAGCCCTTCCGCCAGCGCGCGATCGAGTGCGCACGCCTCCGCCAAGCTTATCCGCCTGTGCGCGACGCTTATCCACCCCCGAGCACGCCTATAAAACCCACCGCCGGTGAGCCGGAACCCTCACCCGCCTCTGCCACCGTCGACACACCAGTCCAGAGCCTCTCCCACCCAACCACCTAGCTCAGAAGCTCCGCCGTGTTCTTGCGAAGCTTTTTCCCTCCTCAATTTTACCTCCGCCGCCCCCTATTGCCCGGCGTAACCTCATCTGCTCGGATTCCGGCGAAACGCCGGTGAGCACGGGTTTGGGAAATCCCCATTCCCCGGTCGTGATCTTCCTTCCCGGACCTATGTTCCTTCTTCCTCGCATCCTTGCGCGTCTAACCATGCCTCGATGATCCGTTGTGGTGCTCAGGAACGCCGGAACGCCGTCGCGACGCGGTTCTGCCCGCCGACGAACCCCGCTCCGTCGACCTCCTAGCTCCGGTCGTCCCCTCGCCTCGCCACCGCGAGTTATCGACTGCCGGTGAGCTCCTGAACCTCCCCATGCCCTTGGTTTCGCCCGAGCGCCTCTGCCGTGGCCGGAACGCCATCGCGCCGCCGCGGGGTGACCGCCGGCGTGAGGAAGACGATGAACAGTGCGTTTTTTCTTTTTCAGTTTGTTTTGAATAGTGTTCGAATTTCATCTTTTTGTGTGATTTTCTGTGTTGTTCTAAAAATTCTGAAAAATTCAGGGTAGACTCTTTACACCTTGAAGTATTTTAGAAAAATATAAAACTTGACTTTTCTTCAAAAATTTGAAAATGTAAAATCCCTCTTTTAATTAATAAATGGATGGTTTTGGATTTTTAGAAAATCATTTATAACTCCAAAAATCATGAGATAAATTTTTGTGAGCTTCCTATGCCATGCTTAGTCTCTGGTGAAATTTGGAAGTCTTTTGGAACAAGTTGATTTTTGAGCCTTTATTTTAATTGTTGAATAGTGCCGTTTGTTAATTAATGTCTGATTTTATTTGAGCACCTTAATGACCTCCAAAAATTATGAAATTTGTTTTGCCATCTATCTACACCATAATGAACTTATGAGATTAATCTGGTAATTTTTGGAGCAACTGTATAAAATGTTTTTTTTAAATAATTAAGAAAAATAGCAAAAGTGATTAGGGTTCATGTTGTATGCCCTGTGTTACATTGTTCATGCTAGCATACTCATGTGTATGCATCATTGCATTCGTATAGTCACCGAAGAAGGCGTCAAGATCGAGGCAGCCGCTGACGAACCTGTCCCCGAGGCTACCCCGAGCTCCGACAACTGCCCCGCCGCCCTCGAGCCTGCCCTCTTTGCTCTTCAAGGCAAGCCTCGGTGCATTTAACCCTTCCTTGAATTTATAAAATGTTTTCTTTAAAGGCTTTTGAGTAAACTTCTGCATTAGGTTTATAGGAGTTGAGTGATATCCTATCTGATGCAGTACCCACCTTGACCACTGATACACCCGATACCTGCTTTTCAAAAGTATTTGAAAAATGCTTAGCAATGCTCATTGAATTAGACTTTGCAATAAAAATGCCAATTTCAAAAGTATGATCACTGAAAGAATCTTTATGGGAATTTGGCTTTACTTCTCGATCGATGACTGCTTGCCTAGCTAGCATGTGGTCATTGTCGAGAAGAGGTTGTCCGCGCGTACGGTGCCGTCATGTTGTAGTCCGGGACTCAACAGTTGACACCGACTGGGACAGGGTTGAAAAACCGACAGGACCTGTACTCTTGGGTTAGAGTCCCGAGGTGCTTGTTGCTGACGGAAAAACTTTAGGGACCATCCGTATGGGGGCCTGCTGGTCAAGACTTGTAACTATTCACATACTTCGGAAAGCTCTGGCTCCGAGGAATCCTTTATTGGACCGACAGCCGCGCACTGGGAGTGGAGAGATGGCGGAAGTAGCATGTACCCACGTGGTCGTCGTACCTGGATAAGAGTGGTGTACTGTACTTCCGGGTGGCGTAGGACCGGGCCCAATCTTGGAGGAATCGTGGTAGACGAGTTGGCATATGCAAGCTTGGGTGCTACATATGCAGTGTGGATAGGGATCCTCAGCTGAGTATTATTTATCCGGATTAACGTTGCTCCTCGGTTATGGAGACTTGGTCACTGACTGTCAACGGAGAGTGGTTCTCAACTAGGAATGTTTTGAAATGTAAAATGAATCATGAACGATGAAGAATTGAGGAATACTGAATCTTTCCAAAGTAAAATAAGATTTACAAAAATGCTTTTCTGCAAAATACTTGATCTTGCTTAAGCCTTACCTTGACTACCCTAAGCCTCTCATTCCTGAGTCTTCTCCCTTTTTCTTTAGTCGGGTAAGTCTTGTTGAGTACCCCAGTACTCAGGGTTTGTTACCCATGCTGCAGGTATGACAGAATCCCCGATGCGTCTTGCACCCTGCTGCGTGACCATCGTCCAGGAAGAGGCCGATGAGGCCGAAGAATAGTTGTACACCCTCGGGCTGGGTGATTATAAGTATCTTTGCTGTTCTCCACTATGTTGCCTATGTCTATCTCTATTATCAGAACTTGGTTTGTAATAACTGCACCTTAATTTCTATTTGGAACCCTGCTTTGTAAAACTATTGTTATTTAAGTCTTCCGCTCTTTATTCCGATGTTATTTGTAAAAGTATGCAATGCTGTAACCGAATTGTGAGATGATCCTGCGGACATTGGGCACTGATGTAGCCCGGTGGCGAACAGGTCTTAATCACATGGAACATGGGTTCGGCTGTCAGAGGTTGACAGGGACACGTGGGCCATGAGATTAGGGTCGTTCCGTCACAGGTTCGTTCCTCCCCTGAACGCGTGATCCACCTGCCGCAACCACGTCGCTGGGTGCTTCGAGGTTGAGCACCAGCCTGGCGTCACCGTCGTCATCATCCTCGGCATCGTCCACGACCCCCTCGAGCTGGAAGCACTCCCTGGTGGGGTCCCAAAAGTCAGGGTCGTGGTAGTCGTACTCGTCGGAGTCGGAGCTATTGACGTCGCGCCGCCCTGGCTCGCGCTGGGACTGCAGCTCACGGTACAACTCTCCGATGGTGGCTCGCCGAGGTGGCTCGACGCCTCGTGAGAAGCCACGGTCGACGTGCGCGGGGAAGACGATCTCCAGGTCGGTGGTGGCTTGCAGGAGTATGCTCGGACGCTCCTCCCACTCCGCGGCCACCCGGTCCTGACGGTGCTCGTCGAGGTGGTGGGCGTAGACAGCTGCGGAGTTGTTGAGGCCGAACGGGAACCGTTGGCGTCGGGCGCGGTACACCCCGTGCGGGAGGAGGCCAGGTGGTGTCAACGGAGCATGGCTCGGAGGCCTCTGGCCAGGTTCTCGGTCCGTGCGCATGACGAACGCGAACTCGCTGGGGGAGTGCGCACATGGCCTGGAAGTCTCCGGCCGCGCGCCGGGTAGGCTTCCCCTCGGGGACTCTGCGCCTGCCGCGGGGAAGTGGGTGTACGCCGCGGGCACCGCCTGTGCCTGGCGGCGATGGTGACGACGGCGCCGCTCGTGAGGTGGCGACGCGTGGTGGCGCGGGCGGCGCGCCACGCCCTCCGCGCAGGGTGGCGTGATACGCCCTCCGCTCGGGCCCTCCGTGGAGAGCAGGGTCAGCTCGTTGCCGTTGCCGGTGGCCAGGAACTGGAGGCTCCCGAACCAGACGACTGCGCTGGCAGAGAACGAAGGAGTGGAAGAAGCCATCCAGGAAACAACGAGAAATCGACTTCCGACACGCGAAGACCCCTACCTGGCGCGCCAACTGTCGGTGTTTCTACCCCGGGGGTATGACACCAACTAGTAACTATGATCGCGTGCTCTCTTCCTGGATGGTGATGCAAGATGACACAAGGGTTTATCCTGGTTCGGGCAAAGAAGGCCCTACGTCCAGCGGGGGAGGAGGTTCCTGTATTACTTGCGCCTAAGTGCTTGTACAGGGGCGAATACAAGCTCAATGAGCGTGGACCGGAGTCCGGACTCGTGTGTGTAAGTGCGTTGTTGCTGACCCGAGTGGATGTGGACCTAGACCTGTCTGTCGTGGAGTTGTGTAACTGGAGGAGCGAAGGGCCCTGATGTCCTCTTTTATAGAGCAAGAGGAGGCCAGGGTTACACATGGTTGCACAGGAGTAGGGATGTACAATGTCCAATACGGTGAAGAGTTGGGATTCTGTCTTGTCGGGGTCGCTGTAGCCGGCGTGGGGGTTGTTGTTGAAGCGTCCTTAAAGCGTAGCCTCCATCCTTGGCGCGGACGTGGAGACGTGGCGACGTGTAGGTCATACAGCGCCCATCCCGGCGTGTACATGACGTGGTAGGGTTTCTCCGGGTCTTGGGGGACCTGTCCTCCAATAGCATGAAAGCAGTTAGGGCTCGAGGGGCGCGGAGCCGGCCTCGAGGTGGCGCCTACGGAGGGCTCGAGCCCCCGCAGGTATGGGCAAGTCTCGGAAAACCCGGCCGCACAGCGGGTAGCTAGGCCTCGAGCTGTGGCTTGAGTGTGCAGCAGTGCAGGGTATGGCCGAACAGTGCTGTACTGGTGCCTGTTTGCCCATGCTTGTGGTGAAAATGAGATTTTGACTGTGGCTCCGGTTCACTGTGACACACGCCGTGCACCAGAAGACGTGACCGGAGTAGGTGAACGCATTAAATGCGCAGTATGGGGCTGGTATCCAATGTCTGGCGCCGCTCGAGGGAGGTGTGAAGTGTCTCGAGGGATAGGCTGGCGTGCTAGAGAGGCTTGAGGTCCCCGCGTGGGGTCTCGAGGAGCGGTGTACCGCCGTGGAGGGCTCGAGGCCTATGTGCCAGGGCTCGAGGGGCAGGTTGCCGCGAGGCGGTCGGCAGGGTTTTGGCGAGCCCAGGCTCCCCAGTGATGGGCCGGCGTTGTAGGCCTCGAGGGGTTGGCTTTTTAGAAGGTTAGACTTGCTAGGTTTGTTATTAATTGGTGTTCTAGGTTTAATCTATTTGTTTTGCGTTGATTGGGGGTACCCCTTTTGCGGTCCCCCGACAGGGGTCGAACTGGATGGACCGGTCGTTGGCGAAGATGAAGAGAGTGCCGTCGGGGAGGAGGTGCACGAACGGGTACAGGTTGTTCTCCACGTCGTCGGTGGTGTCACGGAGTAGCTGGAGGGGAGTGGCCTGGGCGTTCGACTGGCCTTCCGCCGGAATGAACTCGTAGCTGACAGGTGGGTCCCATCTGTCATTGCCTATTTTTACCAAGTGAGAGTAGCAAGTTGTTGGAGACACATCTTTTTTCACTTGCTAAATAAAATGCCAACTTGCTATAACTGAAGATATACCAAGTAAATTTTAGAGAGTTGTTGGAGATGTTCTTAGAGCATCTTCAATAGTTTGTAAAAATGATTTGCTATCCTTGTTTTATTGGAAAAAGAAGAAAAAACGTTCTCCTACAGATTGGTATATGACTTGCTAAATTTTTCCAAGTTGGAATCGGAGGCCATCTACTTGTTATATTTACCAAGTCAGCTTCATTTGCTATCCGGCGTTTCTATGTTATTTTTACCAAGTTGGAATACTTTTCTATATTATTTTTACCAAACTATTGGAGATACATGAAAAATTTACTTGCCAAAAGTTTGAGCAAGTTGCTAAATGACAACTTTTTCCAAGTCAATTTTTCCAAACAATTGGAGATGCTCTTACCAAGGATGAGAGCATCTCCAACCGTTTGGCATTTGAGCTTTGCATTTGTATTTTTGGCAAAAAGTTGAAAAATGTCATATCCAACCGTTTTGCATTTGGGCTTTACATTTTTATCAACTTGGCAAATTCCTGGGCTCACTAGGCATATATGCAAGTCCCTCCCGACTTGGCATTTGCCCCCGCACGGCTTTGGCGGCTTTGTTCCGCGCGCAACGAGAAACCTCGCGTCGCCGCCGTTTGTTCGCGCCAGGTTGAAAACAACGACTTTCTTCCTCCAGTGTGCAGCAACCTTCATCATCTGGTCTTCGTTCTTCTTTGAGGTACTCCATGGATCCAATCTCCATGGACCTCCTTCTGCCGGTGATGGAATTGGCGCAACGGAATTGGCGATGAAGACGATCTGCCCGGCGATGGAATTGATCTGCCCGGCTGGGACCTCCTTCTGTCGGCGATGGAGACGATCTGCCCGCGAAGGAATTGGCGCACGACGGATAAGGCCGTCAGGTCGCGCGCGACAATTTGGTCTGGGTCCACAATTTTGGAATTTGCCAAAATAAAATGCAAAACGGTTGAAGATTAAGTCTTTCCACCTTTGCCAAATCCATTTGAGATTTGACAAATTCCCAAATATGTCAAACGAAAAATGTCAAACGGTTGGAGATGCTCTGAGGAGCTAGGATGTCAAACTGTTGGAGCCTGTTTTTTCATGTTTCGCCAAAATTTTATGGATGAGGAGTTGGGATACCAAACTGTTGGAGATGCTCTCACTGGTGCACAAGTCGCAACAACTTTGCAAATGGAAATCCAATCATCCTGGGCGCTCAGCCACTGCATCGCAGATGATGCCGAATTGACAGATCTGGCATTTTAGTAGCGTATATAATTGTACGCGCAGTGGCTGATCTTACTCCTACCGAGATGCATGGCAATGTCGCAGAAAAAAAAAATTCCCCTCCGAGGTTCGTAGGCCAAAGTTCTGATATAGCCGCTCGACTGCTTGATCCGATGCTGTAGTCTCTCACGCCGATACGGATAATCCTGGTTACTTCCAGCCTATCACACCCACCAGGACGGCAGGACCAGGAGCCGCTTCCCGGCGGGCACACTGATCGGCGGGCAATGATTCCGCCCACCCGTTGAACGCGGCCAGGGACTCCACCAAGACACGGGCACGGGCACGAGTCCACGACTCCCAACCGAAACGCGCGAGTTATTACGCTTTATGCGCGGACACGGCGCCACCCTCCCGTGAGATCGTGACCCGAATATAGTTGTCCAACCGGCCAGCCCGGCCTGGCCCGGCACGGGCCCGTGCCAGGCACGGCCCGATGAGGTCGGGCCGGCATGGCACGTCGGGCCGCTCGGGCCGTGCCTGCTAGGGCCACGGGTCTGGCCAACGGCCCAAGCACGGCCTGTCGGGCCACTTTTCGTGTCGGGCTGCCCGAAAAGCACGTCACCACTAGCAAGCTGGGCCAGCCCGAGGCTCATAGGGCAGAGAGAGGGAGGGGGAAGGGAGCAAGGTCGCCGCCGCCGGCCGCCGCTTTGCTCGAAGTCGACCGCCGCGTCGGACGTGGCTGCACGGAGCACGTGGTGCACACGCCCGCCATCACCGGTGCACACGGTCGTTGTGCTCCATGCCTGTCGGGGGAACACCAAAGGGGTACCCCCAATCAACGCAAAACAAATAGGTTAAACCTAGAACACCAATTAATAACAAACCTAGCAAGTCTAATCTTCTAAAAAGCCAACCCCTCGAGGCCTACAACGTCGGCCCATCACCGGGGAGCCCGGGCCCGCCAAAGCCTTACTGTCCGCATCATGGCAGCCTACCCCTCGAGCCCCGGCACATAGGCCTCGAACCCACTATAGCCGTGCACCGCTCCTCGAGACCCCGCGCGGGGACCTCGAGCCTCTCTAGTACGGTAACCTATCCCTCGAAGACACATCATGCCACCCTCGAGCAGCACCAGACATCGGATGCCA
The DNA here is from genome assembly GCA_009763385.1 of Coix lacryma-jobi var. lacryma-jobi. NCBI lineage: Eukaryota > Viridiplantae > Streptophyta > Magnoliopsida > Poales > Poaceae > Coix > Coix lacryma-jobi. The sequence continues at coordinate 10,876,259 of CM019822.1, forward strand.
ATCTCATACTACGCATTTAATGCGTCCACCTACTCCGGTCACGTCCTCTGGTACACGACGTGCGCCACAGTGAACCAGGGCAGAGTCAAATCTCGTTTTCACCACAAGCATGGGCAAAAAAGGCACAAGTACAGCACTGTTCGGCCATACCCTGCACTGTTGCACGCTCGAGTCACGACTCGAGGCCTGGCTACCTGCTGTGCGATCGGGTTTCCCGGGACTTGCCCATACTTGCGGGGACTCGAGCCCCCCGTAGGCACCACCTCGAGGCCGGCCCTGCGCCCCTCGAGCCGTGACCGCTTTCATGCTATTGGAGGACAGGTACCCCAAGACCCGGAGGGACTCTGCCACGTCCTGTACGAGCCGGAATGGGCGCTGCACGGCGTCCACGTCGCCACGCCTCCACGTCAACGCCCGGGATGGAAGCCACGCTTCAAGGACGACTCAACAGCAACCCACACGTCGACTCCTGTGACCCTGACAAGACAGGATTCCTACCCCTCGTCGTATTGGGCGTCGTACATGTTCTCCTGTCACCCTGGCCTCCTCTTGGTCTATAAAAGAGGGCACCAGGGCCCTTCACGCGCAAGTCTACGAGACAGAACACGAGCACCCGGTCACGCACCACACACACGAGTCCGGACTCCGGTCCACGTTCATTGAGCTTGTATTGCCCATGTACAAGCACTTAGGTGCAAGTAATACAAGAACCTCCTCCCCCTGCTGGACGTAGGGTCTTCTTTGCCCGAACCAGGATAAATCCTTGTGTCATCTTGCATCACCATCCAGGAAGAGAGCACGTGAACATAATTACTAGTTGGTGTCATACCCCCGGGGTAGAAACACCGACAGTTGGCGCGCCAGGTAGGGGCCTCGCGTGTCCGAGTCGGTTTCTCGTTGTTTCCTGGATGGCCTCTTCCGCTCCTTCGTTCTCTGCTGGTGCCGTCATCTGGTTCGGGAGCCTCGAGTTCCTGGCCACCGGCAGCGGCAACGAGCTGACCCTGCTCTCCATGGAGGGCCCGAGCGGAGGGCGTGTCACACCACCCCGTGCGGGAGGCGTGGCGCGTCGCCCGCACCACCACGTGTCGCCACCTCGTGAGCGGCGCCGTCGTCACCATCGTCGCCAGGCACAGGCGGTGCCCGCGGCGTACACCCACTACCCCGCGGCCGGCGCGGGGTCCCCGAGGAGGAACCTGCCCGGCGCACGGCTGGAGACTTCTAGGGCGCGCGCGCACTCTCCCAGCGAGTTCGCGTTCGTCATGCGCACGGACCGGGAGCCTGGCCAGAGGCCCCCGAGCCATGCTCCGTCGGCACCACCTGGCTTCCTTCCGCACAGGGTGTACCGCGCTCGACGCCAGCGGTACCCGTTCGGCCTCAACAACTCCGCAGCTGTCTACGCCCACCACCTCGATGAGCGCCGTCGGAACCAAGCGGCGGCGGAGCAGGAGGAACGTCTGGGCGTGCTCCTACGCGCCACCGCCGACCTGGAGATCGTCTACCCCGCGCACGTCGACCGCAGCTTCTCACGAGTCGTCGAGCCACCCCGGCGAGCCACCATTGGAGAGTGGCACCGCGAGCTGCAGTCCCAGCACGAGCCAAGGCGGCGCGACGTCAACAGCTCCGACTCCGACGAATACGACTACCACGACCCTGACCTCTGGGATCCCACCAGGGAGTGCTTCCAGCTCGAGGGGGTCGTGGACGATGCCGAGGACGACGGCGACGACGACACCAGGCCGGCGCTCAACCTCGAAGAGCCCGGAGACGTGGCTGCGGCAGGCGGATCACGCGTTCAGGGGAGGAACGAACCCCCGGCACCGGCTGCACCATCTCAGCACAGCGACGACCAGGCGGCGCAGCTCGCGCAGCTGCGGGAGGCCATCGCCAAGGCTGAGGAGGACCGACAACGCCTGCTGCAGCTCGAGAAAACCCTAGTGCAGGAACAAGCCCAGCCTCGAGGCGCCGGTGTTCGTGGCCGCGCTCGAGAGGTCCATCGGCAGATCCTCGAGGACGGGGCACCAGCACGCACCGAGGTGCGTTTCCCGCGAGCCGGGCAGAACGTCCGTGATCTACCCACCGTCTCCAACCCTGACGCCAGGCGCATGCTCGGAGAAATGAAGAACCTCCTCGAGACAGCCGTTGTGCAGCAGGCCGAGAGCTCAGCCTCGCGCCGCCGCGGGGCGGCCTCGGGGAAGCCAGCAGACGCGCCCCGCAACGAGCGTGAGATGTCCGTCCACCAGCCGGACGCCCCTCGAGCCAGGCCAGTCCGAGAGCGGATCGTCGACAACCGGCCACCTCGAGACCCCGATGACGCGCGCGATGAGCCCCCGGCACCGGGTGCATCACCTCAGCGCAACGACGACCAGGCGGCGCAGCTCGCGCGGCTGCGGGAGGCGATCACCAAGGCCGAGGAAGGAGTGCTTCAATGCCGGCGCGATGCTAGCCGCCGGTGCAAGGACAAAGGGGTCGAGGAGCATGGCTATAGTGCTCATCGAGAGGGGCGCTACGACAGTGACGAAGACCGGCAAACCCTCGAGCCCTCGGGCCCCAGGGTCTTCAGCCGGGCCATCCGCACCTCGACCCTCCCCGATCGCTTCCGACCACCGACCAACATCGTGAAGTATGACGGGGAGGTCGAGCCCAAGCTATGGCTCTCTGACTTCCGCCTGGGCTGCCAACTGGGCGGGGCGAAGAACGACGACCGCGCGATTATACGCTAGCTCCCACTCTACCTCTCGGACACCGCCCGTCGGTGGCTCGAGGGGCTCCCGCCACATCAGATCCGCGACTGGGCCGACCTAGTCAGGGTCTTCGACGGGAACTTCAAGGGGACTTGCGTGCGCCCAGGCAACCCCTGGGATCTACGACATTGCAGGCAGACAGCGGACGAGCCCCTCCGTGACTTCGCCCGACGATTCTCGAAGCAGCGCCTCGAGCTCCCCCACGTGCCTGATGAGGATGTCATCTCGACGTTCCTCGCAGGCACGACGTGCCAAGAGCTATTCCATGAGCTAGGGCGCTACCGTCCCAAGACGGTCGAGGATCTGATGAACCGTGTCACCAGCTTTGCCTCAGGCGACGAGGCAGTGGGGGCCTTCTTTGGCCGCTCCACGGACAAAGGCAAGGCGACGGCCGCACCGGAGGGCTCGAGCAAGGGCAACAACGTCAAGAACCGCAACAACAACAACAAAAAGAAAAAGAACAAAGGCAAAGGTCAAAAGGCGAAGCGCGACGCCGATGACGACGACGATGAAGAAACGCTCGTGGGCGCCCTCGAGCATAAGAAGCCTTGAGGCCCCCCTGACGGGGCAGTTTTCGACAAAATGCTCGAGGACCCCTGCCCGTATCACAAGGGTGCTGTGAATCACAAGTTGAAGGACTGCCGACTGATGAAGGGCTTCTACTCCAAGCTCGGTGACAAGAAGGAGGACGCGCCTAAGGGCAAGGACAACAATCGACGCGACGACGGGGACGCGGACTTCCCCCCGGTGCGCGACTGCTTCATGATCTACGGGGGCCCGACCGTCGGGCTCTCGGCTCGAGAGAGAAAGAAGGAGCGCCGGGAGGTCTTTGCACTCCGCCACGACGCCCCCCGGTACCTCGACTGGTCTGATGCGCCGATCACGTTCGACCGTGATGACCATCCGGATCATGTCGTAAATCCGGGAGCATACCCTCTTGTCGTCGACCCCATCATCGTCGATGTACGGTTCTCCAAGGTGTTGATGGATGGGGGCTCGAGCCTCAACATCATATACCTCGAGACCCTCGACCTCCTGGGGATTTTGAGGGACCAGCTCCGACCCAGCATTGGGGGGTTCCACGGAGTCGTACCAGGGAAGAAGGCACACCCCCTCGGGTGCATCAACCTGCCTGTCTGCTTTGGCACGCCGGCCAACTTCCGCCGGGAGACGCTCACCTTCAAGGTGGTCGGGTTCCAAGGGACCTACCACGTCATCATCGGCAGGCCCGGCTACGCCAAGTTCATGGCGGTCCCCAACTACACGTACTTGAAGCTCAAGATGCCGGGGCCGAAAGGGGTCATCACCGTTGACACCTCCTACGAGCACGCGTACCACTGCGACGTAGAATGCGTCGAGCGTGGAGAGGCAAACGTCCAACTCGACTCGCTCGAGACCCTGGCTGCCCTGGCCACCGAGGAGGCCCCTGAAGCAAAGCGCCACGCTGGCACCTTCGAGCCGGCGGAGCACACCAAGCAGATACCCGTCGACCCGACCTCGACCAATGGCAAGACGCTGGCCATCAGCGCCAGCCTCGAGCCTAAATAGGAAGCAGTGCTCGTCGACTTTCTCAGCGCGAACATCGACATGTTTGCGTGGAGCCCCTCGGACATGCCAGGCATACCGAGGGTAGTCACCGAGCATGCCTTGGAGATCCAGGCCAGGTCCAGACCGATGAGGCAACGCCTGCGCCGCTTCGACGAGGAGAAGCGCAGGATCATCGGTGAGGAGGTGCACAAGCTTTTGGCGGCTGGATTCCTTAAGGAGGTATTTCACCCGGAGTGGTTAGCTAACCCTGTACTAGTCAAGAAATAGAATGGAAAAATGCGGATGTGTGTAGATTACACTGGTCTGAATAAAGCATGCCCGAAAGTTCCATTTCCTTTACCTAGAATTGATCAGATTGTCGATTCCACTGCAGGGTGTGAAGTATTCCGGCTACCACCAGATTAAGATGAAAGAATCCGACGAACTCGCTACCTCTTTTGTTACGCCTTTTGGTATGTATTGCTATGTTACAATGCCCTTCGGCCTTCGAAACGCCGGGGCAACGTATCAGCGTTGCATGCAGCATATCTTTGGCGAACACATAGGCAAAACCATTGAGGCCTACGTCGATGACATCGTGGTTAAGACCAACAAAGTCGGGGACCTCATCAGCGATCTCGAGACCACGTTCGAGTGCCTCCGGGCCAAGAATGTGAAACTCAACCCCGAGAAATGTGTCTTTGGTGTGCCTCAGGGCATGCTACTTGGCTACATTGTCTCACAGCGGGGGATCGAGGCCAACCCCGAAAAGATCTCAGCAGTCACGAGGATGGGCCCAATCCGAGACCTCAAGGGCGTACAGAAAGTGATGGGTTGTCTAGCCGCTCTCAGCAGGTTCATCTCGAGGCTAGGGGAAAAGGCGCTACCCCTCTACCGCCTGCTGAAGAAAACGGAGCACTTTGCGTGGACCATCGAAGCCGAGGTGGCCCAAACCAAGTTGAAGGGATTGCTGACTTCCGCGCCAATTCTCGTACCACCACGACCAGCCCAGGGTGACGATCCCCCCGAGCCTCTCCTCCTCTACGTGGCCGCAACCACCCAGGTGGTCAGCGTGGTCGTAGCCGTCGAAAAACACGAGGAGGGTCACGCGTTACCAGTCCAACGGCTGGTGTACTTCATCAGTGAGGTGCTCTTCGAGGCCAAGGTCCGGTACCCGCACATCTAGAAGCTGCTCTAAAGCATTATCATCACGAGGCGCAAGCTCCAGCACTACTTCCTCGCTCATCCCGTAACGGTGGTATCATCCTTCCCCCTCGGAGAAATTATCAACAATCGGGAGGCCACGGGGCGCATTGCCAAATGGTCTGCCGAGCTAATGGGGGAAGTTATCACCTACGCTCCACGAAAAGCCATCAAGTCGCAAGCGTTGGCGGACTTCGTTGCTGAATGGACCGACACCCAGCTCCCGCCGGCGCAAATCCAAGCCGAGCTCTGGACTATGTACTTCGACGGGTCCCTCATGAAGACAGGGGCAGGCGCGGGCCTGCTCTTCGTCTCACCCCTCGGAGTCCACATACGCTACCTGCTGCGTCTGCACTTCCCCGCCTCCAACAACGTCGCTGAGTACGAGGCCCTCGTCAACGGGCTGCGTATCGCCCTTGAGCTTGGGGTCCGACGCCTCGACGTTTGAGGGGACTCGCAGCTCATCATCAACCAGGTCATGAAGGCCTCAAGCTGCATCGACCCCAAGATGGAAGCATACTGCGGAGAAGTGCGCAAGCTAGAAGACAAGTTCTACGTCCTCGAGCTCAACCACATCGCTCGAAAGTACAACGAGGCCGCAGACGAGCTGGCTAAGTTAGCATCCACGCGTGGCACCGTCCCATCAGACGTCTTCTCGAGGGAAGTTCTCGAGCCATCCGTCAAGATCGGCCCAGGGGCTGGCCCCTCGACGCCACCCCTCGAGCCGGACACAGGGGCTCGACCCTCAACGCCACCCCTCGAGAATGACCCCTCGACATCCGCTGAGGCAATGCAGATCGACGCACCCGCCACTTCTTCATCACGACCCCTCGACTGGCGGACGCCCTTCCTCGACTACCTGACACAAGGCGTGCTACCAGAAGACAAGACGGAGGCCCGACGCATCGCTCGAAGGGCCAAGACCTATGTCATCTACGGCGACGAACGAGAGCTGCACCGATGAAGCCCATCAGGAATCCTTCAGCGATGCATCCCCCTCGAGGAAGGACGCAGCCTCCTCGATGACATGCACTCGGGGGCTTCCGGCCATCACGCAGCGCCAAGGACCTTGGTGGGGAACGCCTTCTGCCAAGGCTTCTACTGGCCAACCGCTATTGGAGATGCCAAGCGCCTGGTTCGAGCTTGCCAAGGGTGTCAGTTCTACGCCAAGCAAACGCACCAGCCCGCGCACGCCCTGCAGATGATCCCCATCACTTGGCCGTTTGCCATCTGGGGGCTCGATCTCGTGGGTCCCCTCAAGATGACAACTGGAAAGTGCACGCATGTGCTCGTCGCCATCGACAAATTCACCAAGTGGATCGAGGCTAAGCCTATAGGCGACCCCACCTCCGAGAAGGCCATCGAGTTCATCGCCGACATCATGTACCGGTTTGGGGTGCCTAACGTCATCATCACCGACAACGGCACACAGTTCACAGGCAAAAAGTTCATCAACTTCTGCGACGACAACAACATCCGCGTGAACTGGGCCTCGGTCGCGTACCCTCAATGCAACGCGCAGGTCGAGCGCGCCAACGGCATGATTCTCCACGGGCTGAAGCCGAGGCTGTTCAAGACCCTCAAGAACTTCGGAAAGGGGTGGGCTGCCGAGCTCCCCTCGGTGCTGTGGGACCTCAGGACTACGCCGAGTCGAGCCACCGGGTTCACTCCGTTCTTCCTAACCTACGGCGCCGAGGCTGTCTTGCCTACAGGCCTCGAGTACGGCTCCCCTCGACTTCAATCCTACAATGAGCAAACCAGCGACGAGAGGCTTGCAAACGCCAAGGACCAACTCGAGGAGGCTCGAGGCGTGGCGCTCATCAACTCCGCGTGCTACCAGCAAACACTTCGACGCTACCACGACAAGCACGTGCACAAGAGGGACCTGGCGGTGGGGGACCTCGTGCTTCGACGTCTACAAGATAATCGAGGGCACCACAAGCTCACCCCTCCATGGGAGGGCCCATACACCATAGCTGAGGTGCTCAAGCCAGGAACATACAAGCTCTACGACGACCAAGGCAGGATCCTGGCGAACGCGTGGAACATTTCTCAGCTACGTCGCTTCTACCCTTAAGGGCCTCGAGGCCTTGTTCATTTTGTTGCTCTGTACAAACACATTGAATATGAATGAGCAAACCCGTGCACCATCTTTCATATTACTTAGCAACTTAAGGTAGCCTCGACCCTGTCTTGCTCTGGGTCGAGCCTCCCTCGGGGGCTTACAGGGGGGAACCCCCTCCCCAGACTCTGAAAAAAGCGCGTTTTCTTTTCAAAAAATTCGACCCTCGTCTCGATTCGCACCTCTAACATACTAGCAGTGTCTAAATCCGTAAATACCCCGAGCCTCCAAGAGTCGAGGGGCGTCGACGTAGACGGCCACCTACGCCTCCGGGCTACGGTACCCTACCTACGCCTCCCCTCGAGCAACTCGTGACGCGTATCGAAGGAACACAGACCAAGCCGGTTGAAGCTCGAGCTAGCGACAAAGAGAGATGATCGAATAAATTTGAAAAGAAAACAGCTTCTTTAAACAAACAAGTCATATACACATGCGTTGGCCCCGACGGGCCACAAGTCATGACATAAATTTTTACAAGGGCCTCGACGCCCAAATTTGGCACGCAGGCCTCACTCTTCATCGGTCTGGTACTCCTCCCCAAGGTCTTCTGCCGCGGGCTCAGCCTCGACGTCCGGGCCAGGAAGAGGGGGGCCACCTGCACCACTGTCCGCATCAGGAGGCAGCACGTCCTCCTCGAAGAGCTTCGCGAGCGCCGCCCCCGGCCTCTCCACCTTCTCCAGGATCTTGTCGACGCGACGGTCGTTCCACTCTTCGTCCTTCCCCTCGATCTCGACGAAGCCCTTGGCAACGACGTTGACCGGGTAGCAGAAGCCGGAGCGGACGGCCGCAAGCGCCTGCTTCACGCCGTGGTGGAGAGCGCTCCTGACGCGGTCCCGCGCGGCCACGTCGAAGAAGCATAGGGCGTCGACCAGGGCGTCGCCCCGAGCCACCGCGCCCTCCACCGGGGCCACCGGGTCGGCACCCCACATGGAGCCGAGCCTGTCAGGGGTGACGCGCGCTCGTTCCGCCACCATGGTTTCACCTCGGAGTTGCTCCACGAGAGCCTTATTCGTCTCGCGGAGCTCCTCGGAGGTCTTCTCGAGATCTGTGCAACAAACAGAAGGGGGTAAGTCCGCGGCATGGCAAGAATCTTAAAATCAAAGCAAGACGAGGCATGAAGATTACCTCGGCAGTGCACGCCCAGAGCGGCGAAGTCGCTGGTAAGGACCTCGACGCGCTGCTCGAGTGTACGCTTCTGGGACAGCGCGTCGAGTTTTTCGCCCCTAAGGTCCTCGACCAGCTTGCCCGTCTCCGCAAGGGCCAGATCCTTTCGGATCACCTCCTGTCGCGCCGCCTCCGCTGCAGCCAGGGCGGTGGCGGCCTCGCTCTTGGCCTCCTCGGCCCCTTTCTTTGCCGCCTCTGCCGCAGACCGAGCAGTGGCGGCTTCGCTTTGGGCGTCGACGGCCTCCTTCTTCGCCGCCTCCGCCGCAGACCGGGCGGTGGCGGCTTCGCTTCGGGCGTCGGCGGCCTCCTTTCTCGACACCTCCACCGTGGCCAGAGCGATGGTGGCCTCCCTCTTAGCTTGGGCGGCCTCGTCACGAGCCGCCTGGGTCTCCGCCTGCGCCGCGTTGAGCCGGCTCGCCATCTGCGCGTTCCGACCCAACTCGGCGTGGAGCTCCTGGAGCTCCCCCTCCGCCTTCGCAAGGGCGACCGCCACCTACGCGGACTTGTCCGCCTCCTCCAAGAAGGACCTCTCTGCCTCCGCCACGAGCTCGGCCACCTCCCTGAAGATCAACCGCGCTTCCCGCGGGGCCCCCTACCGAGTCAACCACTCGGCGAGGATAACGGCGCCGGTCGGGCCCGGCGCGTCAGGATACGGCCACACCGGTCGATCGATCTCAACGATGGGCAAGCCCTCCTCCTCCGGCTCGAGCGGCGCCAGCTGCGGCCCACCAACTGGCGGCACAGGCTGTGGCTCCCTCCGCCCCTCCGCCGTCTCCTGCTGCTCTATCCCCTCCCGAGGCGACGACGCAGCCTCGCGTGAAGGCGGGGACTCGAGCGGTAGCGAACCGCTCGAGGGGTGGCTCGTCCCCAAGCTCTCCTCCCTCGTCGGGTCTTCCGGCGTCTTGTTGTCCCTGGCCGGTGCCTCGAGCGCCAGCATTGAGCCCTCGACCGGGGACGTCACCCGCTTCAGCTCGTCCAGGAGCTCCTCCACCGTCGGCACCTTCTCCACCGACGCCTCTCCCTCCTTCCCCTTCTCCGCGGGCTGGCTCGCGTCGACTTGGGTCTCGAGGGCCATTGCCCCCTCAGTCCCAGAAGCCGACGGGGCCGCGCCTGTCTCGGGTATTCCCTCCGAGATGGTCGTCGTGACGGGGGGAAGAGTGGCCTGCTCGGTAGGCGCCACTGAAGGGGGAGGTGGTGGAGGTGGAGCTGCGACGGACGCAGTAACGGCAGGCTCAGCGCCAGGAGTAGCGGTCCCTGATGAAAAGGAGAACTAAGTCATCAGAATCAGGAAAGAGCCCCGACCCCCGTGGTCGACAGCGACAGCCTCACCGAGATCCGCAGCGGCCATCTGGCTTCCTCGAGCCATGGCTGCTCGAGCCTTCACCAGCCAAGCGGCCTCTCCAGTGGAAGAAGAAGCCATACCTCGAGGTGCTTGGGCCTCGACAGAGCTCGAGGTCTTGGCCCGCTTGGACACCGCAGGGTCCGCCTCCTGCCGGGAGCGCTTTTTCCTGAAAAACCAGAAACAACACATATCACCAAAGGTAAAAAGGTAAAGTGCCTACCAACGAAATTGAGGAGCACTACTTACCCAAAGCGACGGCGGGGCTTCTTTCCTGAATCGCCGGACCCGCTCGGGGGCTTTGAGCCCGCCCCTTGGCTCGAGCCACGCCCCTGAGCCGTCTCCGTATGGGCCGGATGGGGGGAAGGCTCCCGATGCTTCCCGTGGCTCGACCCCGGCGGGGAGCTCTCCTTTTGTCTCTTGTCCCGGGGGGGCGACCGCGTCTCCTTCGAGCGGTCATCTTGGCGCCTCTCCCGGCGCGGGCTCCGGGACCTACTCCGACGCTCGTGCTGACGGTCACGCCCCCCCGCGTTTGCCTCCTTCTCCCGGCGGCGGTGCGGCGACGGTCTCTAGGGTCGCTCGCGACTCCCGTCACGAGACGACCGGGGGCTCCCCCCTCGATGGTCATGGTGGCGGGGGCTCGACGCCCCCTCATGTTGCCCGCTCCTTCGCGGGCTCGATGTCGCCCTCGACGTCTTGCGACGATCGGGCCCAGAGTCCTTCTCGACGTGCTGGCCGCTTCTCGAGGGTCGGCCCTTCTCGAGACCCCCCGCCCGGGTCGACGCGGTCGTGGCCTCCTTCTGCGCCGCGGCGATGGCGCTCCTAGTTCGAGGCTTCCTCGCGTCGACGGGCACGTCCGGTACGGAGCTCGACATGCCCTGAGCCTCCGACGAGGATGGGCTTGACGCAGCCTTCCGCGGCTGCGTTCCGCGCGATCCCTTCGCCGGGGGGACCTCCAGGACGTTCTCCTGCACAGAGGAACGGTCAGCCCTGATGTCGACGACCCCCGCGCGCCTCAGACGCGCATCCATCCCTTCGTCATCACTCTCCTCCTCATCATCGTCCTCCTTCTCCGAGCTCGAGGAACTGAGCTCGGGGGACTCCTCTCCAGGTTGTCGGTTACGACGAGCCTTCGCTAGCCTCTGCTCCCGAGCCACCCGTCGCAAGTTCCTCTCTTTCTCTTTCTTCTTCTTGGCATCTTTACTCTCCTTATCCTTCTGAGCAGAGAGGCGCCTCACCTATATTTCTGCGGCGTCCTCCCTCATCGGGGGCCTCGACGCGCCACATGTGAACGCCCCCTGCCAAAAAAGAAAACTTGATAAGGAAAACCACAAGGAGAGTGAGCAAGGTTCGGAGAAAGAGAAAGGAGGGGAGGCTCGGGACAGCCTGACTCGAGGACGGCTTACCAGGTCAAGACACCCCGCGTCGGGTGCCATGGCGATCAGGTCGGCCTCCTCAGGGCGGAACGACCCGTGAACCGTGACCGTCACCCGGGAGGTACCCTCGTTCCGAGACAACCCCTCCTCGGCCATCCTCGACTGGTTCAGCGCCTCGAGCGGGGCGTTCGGCCCCATCTCGAACATGAGAAGGGGGCAGTCCGCCAGAGGAAGGACCCTCCGCTGATGGAACGCCCAAATGACCGCCTGGACGGTCAGTTTCTTCTCCTCCACCAGCGTTCGCATCGTGTTCATCAGCGGCAACAGGTGGCGCTGCCTGTCCGCCGCGACGCCCCAGTTCCACTTCTCCGGGCGCTGGGTGATGACCCTGTTGGTGTACTGCGGAAGGAGCCCGCCCTCGTTCCGCAGGTAAAACCAGTGGTCGTCCCACCCCGCCTGGTTGGTGGAAAGCTTGTAGCGGAGGTAGTCGCGGGGGACGTTGGCCGACGAGGGCCCGGTCCTTGCGGTGATGGTGAGGGAGCCCACGCGCGCGAGCCTCCTCCCGCTCGGCTTCGTGGCCTTGTGGAAGAGCTCGCCCCGAAAGAGGTGGACGAACATCTCCCAGTGCGGCTCAATCTTCAGATACCCCTCGCACACCGCGGCGTAGATGGCGGCATGCGAGATGGAGTTGGGGGAGAAGTGCTGCAGCTCCACCTCGAAGTGGTGGGCCAGCCCCCGCATGAAGTGGCTCGGCGGGTGAAAGGTCCTTGTTTGATTTTGGTAATTGAGTGACAACTTAGGTGGACTAATATGTGTTTAAGTGAATTACACAGGTGATTAGTCCACAGGTGATCATGTGTGAGCAACATATGCCATAAAGGAGAAATGGCTTGGAATATGTTGCAAGGCTCACACATGTGAAGAAGGAGCTCATTGCATATGTGACATGACATGGAGTCATGTGGCTAAGATGGTAAAGACTAAGGCAAGACTTGGCTTGATGGACCGGTTGCGAAGGTGAAGGGCAAGTTGAGGCTTTGAAGCCGTTGGTACCGAGTGTCGGGAGGCTTGAGCAAGACTTGGCGCCGAAGGACCGAAGCGATGGTGAAGAGCAAGTGATGTCAAGATCGATGGACCATGGAGGCCATGTGATGATATGAAGTGGATCATATCATTTGATGAAGAGGTTGGTGCATGTGTTGCTTCAATACCGGAGGAGATGGAATGGAATGCGCAAGGCAAAGGTATACTTGTAGGGCATTTCATTTCACCGGTCATAGGTGTGTAGAGAAGAATATGACCGGGTTTAGGATAGATGGCCGTACTATTAAGACGAGCAAACTTGTTTGCATATCAATCATCTAGTGCCACTTGAGCGATCTAACTTTGCGATGTTACTAGTATCGAATGGTGTGGTGAGAGCAAATGAAAATCCTTTGGAAAATGATTGTGAAAATGCTAACACACATACACATGATGTTGTACACTTAGTGGTGTTGGCACATTTGCAAAAGAGAAGTTGTTGGAGAAGAAGTTGTGTTGAAAGGAGGCATGGAGAAGTGGGAGAAACTAGTGTGTAATCCCTCTCCCTCCTGCCGAGCTTGCGAGGCAGGATTCAGCGGTTTTCGGAAGTGAAGTGTTGTGCTCAGGGAGCATCGAACGCTGGTCCGAGGGGCATCGGACGCTGGGCCGAGCGTCCGATGGCAAACCCTAGAGAGTCTGTTTGCTCAGAGGAGCATCGGACGCAGGAGTTGTGAACATCGGACGCTGGTCCGAGCGTCCGATGAAAGTGATGTGGCGTGAGCTTTCTGTGCTGGGAGCATCGGACGCACCCTAGCGTCCGATGTGGTTCCACCGGACGCGTCCGATGTGGTTGGGAGCGTTCTGGAACCTCTCTGGTGTATCATCGGACGTTGGTCCTTAGCATCCGATGCTAAGTGTCCGGCGCGTCCCATGTGAGGCAGTTTTTGCATAGGATCGAGCAGAGGCATCGGAGCGTCCGATGCTAGGCATCGGCGCGTCCGATGCCACTTTAACTGGCGCAGGAAGGAATATAGCCGTTGGGATCGCTCGGCCGAAGTTGAACGTGGGGAACACATGGCGAGCATCCGTGCATCGGACGCTGGCCTGAGCGTCCGATGGTCCCGATCCGGAGCGTCTGATGCTAGCGCAGTTTGCCCAGTGAAGGGGCAACGGCTAGTTAGCCCTTGGGGCTATAAATAGCGTTGGTAACCAGCCTTGGGCTGGTGGTTGAGCACTCCAAAGCCTAGGTGGCTTGTGTGGATGTGCTTGGGAGCCCTCTAACTCGCTTGTGCTTGCTAGTGTGCGAATCGATAGCGAGTGAGTGATCGCTAGTGCGTTGCATTGAGAGATTGCTTCGAGTGGCACTAGGTGATCGTGTTGCAAGCCGGTGGTGCTTGTTACTCTTGGAGGTTGCCACCTCCTAGACGGCTTGGTGGTTGTGTCTTCGTCGTGAAGCCCGCAAGAAGATTGTGCGTGGCTCCGGAGAAAGCTTTGTGAGGGGCATTGTGCTCGCCCCGCGGGGATCGCGAAGAGCAACTCTAGTGGATTGCGTGTGTCATTGAGTTACCCTCACTTGTGGGTGAGTTCTTGCGGCGCTCGAGTGTCGAGCTAGGTGTGGTGCCTATTAGCCGCCGAACTACCAAAGTGTGTGGTCGACACAACGGGGACTAGCTTGGTGGCAACCAAGTGAACCTCGGGATAAAATCACCGTGTCAACATTGTCTACATCTTCTCGGTGGTTTGCTATCTCCATACACAAGCTTGTATTTACTTTCATATATATTGTGCTTGTATAGTTGCTCTTGTAATTAGTTAGCTTGTGTAGCTTGCTAGTTATCTTCCTTGCTTGTGTAGCATAGAAGTTGATCCCGTGAGTGACTAGTTGACTTGTAGTCTTGCTAGTCACATTGCTTAGTTTGTGTAGCTAAGTTGAGCTCTCTAATTTGGCTTGTGTAGCCTTGTTATTGAGCATTGCTAGTGAGCTTAGGCTTTGTGCTTTTTGCTTAGTGGCATGTGTAGGAGCTCCCCGGTTGATTGAGTACTAGTTGCTTAGGTTTGTGTAACCTTGCAAGCTAGAATTGTTTAGGTGAGCTCTAGCTAGCCCGACACCTTATTTGCTTTGTTTAGGTTCTTTTGTAAGGTGTCATAGAGTATAAGTAGAGGGGTGTAGTCTTGGCTAGACCGATAGTTTTTATTCCGCATTTGTTTCGGTTAGCCGCTTCGATTATGTTTAAGTTTTAAAAAGGACTATTCACCCCCCCCCCCCCCTCTAGTCCGCCATCTCGACCCTTCAGCGGGACGCCGAGCCCCATGCGGTGGTAGCGTGTGAAGCTCACCACGTACCCCTCCGGCGAGTGCGGCTCCCGGTGGTCCGCCGACGGGAGAATCCACCACGCGGGACCCTCCTGCGGGTTGGGGCGGAGAAGCCCCCGCTCCACCAGCGTCTCTAGCTCTTGCTGCGTCGTCTTCGTCGGGCTCCAGTCTTCGGCTGGTAGCACCTGGGACGAAGCGGCCATGGCGGCGACGGCATGGATCTGAGTGGTGGACGGGCGGCCGGGAAGATTCCCAATTGCTGGCTCGGGAAGAAGGCGTGTGGAAGCTACGGCGGCGGTGAAGGCAAAGGCAAAGTAAAGGGTTCCTCTCCCCTCACTCGGTATTTATAAGAGAAAACCCCGACGGGCGGGGTCTCCCACAACGAAAAAAAGGTAACCGCACGCGTTTAATGCGCCCACCTAACCGAATCTCGAGCCGATTGACAGGTACACGTGGCAACTTCCCATTTGCTCCGCTACCTGGGCCCACCAAGACCGCCGCTCCAACTTCGCGTCCATCGCCCTCCCCGACAGTTTCCGCCTAAAAAGGCGCGCCCAACGGGCCGAAGACTTCCCAGACGACGGCGGCTTCTTCACGAAGGTAAAAACGGGCCCCGACCCTTCCAAGCCTCGAAGCAGCGAAGGCTGGCCCTCGAAGAGGGTTCGACAGCCGGCTTCGAGCACCCGAGTCAGGGACACCAAGGGGCGCCACTCGCAGCATCGCTCGAGGGCCAAGCCCTCGAGGCCCCTCACGTGTATCCAAGGCGGGGCGCACGACATGCAGTGAGATCCCCTCGGAGGGAGGCATCGAGCCACCAGGTCCTATCGAATGGACCTGGCATTCCTGCAGACTGTGCGCCCACGCTTTAGGAGATCGCCTCCGGGCTTCAGTCGACCCTATCGAACGGGGCACGAGGTCTCACTTAGACTCCCCCGTTACCAGCTCACCGGGAACCTCGATACTCGCCCGCTCGTGGTAGTACGAGGCATCCCCCCTCGCATCTGATCGAAAGGACTCGCGGGATGACAAGCCAGGGCAACCGGCGTGCCGGACAGCTCGAAGAGCCGGCCGGTCGGTTCAGCCTAGCACCCCTCGACGAAAGAGGGTCGAAAAACTCGGGGGCTCGACACTCCCGAACCTAAAAAATACAACTAACACTCACACTCGCAAAACAGCCCACAAGGGAGTCCCTACTCCCCCGTGGCCTCGGGGGCTACACCCGCGGGTGTCGCTCGCGCGACACCCACGGAATCAATGTAACCAAACCCTCGAGAACCAGTAGTTAACCCTCAGGATCCCGGTTAGGAGCCCCTGCTCGAGTGCCAGCACTCGAACAAGGGCTCGGGGGCTACTGTCGGGGGAACACTAAATGGGTACCCCCAATCAACGCAAAACAAATAGGTTAAACCTAGAACACCAATTAATAACAAACCTAGCAAGTCTAATAATCTTCTAAAAAGCCAACCCCTCGAGGCCTACAACGCCGGCCCATCACCGGGGAGCCCGGGTGCAAGGTCCTAATTGGCTAGAGGGGGGGGGTGAATAGCCTAATTTAAAATTCTACAAAGCACTAGAGCAATTTGTTAGATAATAACAAAGCGATAAATGCGGTTGCTCTAGCTCTATGTCAAATGCAAGCCACCTATTTTCAAGTCTAGTTAATTATGATCTCTAGGGCACACAAGGACTAAGTCACTACTTTACTAAACTAGTGAGCTACACAAGAGAGCTAGCAAAACTAAACTAGCTATACTAGCAAGGCTACTACTATTATTAACAAGGGAAACAAGTTACTCTATAACAAGTATGAACAAAGGAATACAAAAGAGTGGTAGTGTGATTTTACCGAACCGGGCAAGTGAAGATAATTGATATCACAATGGAATGCCAGTCACCAAGGGACACAATATGAACACGAGATTTATCCCCGAGGTTCACGTGCTTGCCGGCACGCTACGTCCTCGTTGTGTCGACCAAGGCTTCGTGGTTCGGTGGCTTATCGGTATCACACACCGAGCTCTCCACAAGAGCGCCACAAGAACCTACCCCAAGCAATGGTAACTCAATGACACGCGCAATTTACTAGGAGTTACCTTTGGCTCTTCGCCGGGGAGGTACAAGCCCCTCACAAAGTCGTTGGGATGGCCACGAACAATCACCAACTCGTGCCGATCCTCCTCTGCTGCCACCAAGCCGTCTAGGCACCGGCAAGTGCCAAGAGTAAAAAGAAATCCGCAGCAACAATCACCAAGATGCCTCTAGAATGCAAGAACACAATGCAAGCTCTTGGTTTCACTCAATCTCACTTGGATTAGCACTAACAATCAAAGAGATCGGAGGGAGGGATTAGATCTTGCTCAAGAGGATGTTCAAGAGGTTAGAAAGTCAAGAGAGAACCCCCACTAGCCGGCCACGACCTATATATAGGGAGGAGAGGACGGCAGCTCGACCTCCACCTTTCTGCGCTTGGTCGGTAGTACCGACACCTCCTGGGCGGTACTACCGGCTTAGTCAAACTAGCCGTTTACTCACAACCCGCTGAAAAAGGCGAAGCACCGACTCTTGGTCGGTACCTCCGAGGTCGGTAGTACCGGCCCTATGGCGGTACCACCGACAGGCTAAACTGGGGACTTGCACAGAGATTTCCCAGACAACTTCCTGACCTCGGTACTTCCGAGGGCGGTAGTACCGACATAATGGCGGTACTACCGCCAGGCCAAAACTGGCTGCTTCCAGAGAGTTCTGCGGAAAACAAGCTACTACCGACCTTGCATCGGTACCACCGCGGGCGGTAGTACCGAGGTAATGGCGGTACTACCGCTAGGCCATTTTCAAAACCTACAGAGAGCACTGCAAAACGCCCCATGGCCACGGTACCACCGACCATCCGGTCGGTACCACCGCCGGCGGTAGTACCGAGGTAATAGCGGTACCACCGCCAGGCCAAAAACCCTTCGGTACAGAGAGGCCTGCACGCTGCATCCTTGGGCGGTACCACCGACAACCCAGGGTCGGTACCACCGACAACACACAGAAAACTTCATTTTCTTCCCTGTGTTGATCCAAAACAACTCCAACAACTTCTCCTTTGCAAAAGTGCTAACACCAACAAGTGTACAACATCATGTGCATGTGTGTTAGCATTTTCAAAACATTTTTCAAAGGATTTATCGCCTCATTTTAGATATGACATATGCAAATGCAACTAGAGGCAACTTGATAACCATATACTATGAATTTCTCCTCTTGATAGTACGGCTATCTACCCTAAATACACTCACACCCTCTATGGTGTCTTGAGTGCCAAAAACAAAAGAGCCTATTGGTTATACCTTTGCCTTGAGCTCTTTTATTTTCCTCTTTCTTCTTTTCTTCTAGTGAAGATATGGACCATCTTACGACCAATCACTTGATCATTGCATCACATGTCCATCATCATGCTTCACTTGAGCCATGGACCACCTTTTGCTAATCAAGCACTTAATGACAAAGGTTAGTCCAATGGGTTTCATCAATTATCCAAAACCAAACTTGGGCTTTCAATCTCCCCCTTTTTGGTAATTGATGACAACCCTCATACAAGATATTATGATAAAGATTTGAGACACCAAGGTAGTATTTGCTCCCCCTACATATGTGCTATAGAGTTTGGTTCGAGGTTCGGCACATATGCATGGATATAAAATTTTGGGTGAGCAATTACTAACTTGTGATACTAAGGTTTAAAGAATGGACCTTTGAAGCGCGATACCAATCGGAGTGCAAAACTCATGATCATCCTTAGCACCATAATGAACTAGATACAACTTGTAAGCCAACTTTTAAGCAAATATATTGGCAAAAATGTTAAATTTCAAAAGTCTAGTTCTACCCTATGCATGCTAGTACTTCATTTCATCATTCAAGTTCTAGTCTAGCAAGCAACACACAAGAGAGATACTACTTGAAAACACAAACTAATGCAAGACAATGCAAGCAAGCATATGTAAGATGCACATTGCAAATGCATTCAATCAAGTTCATAGGTTTGCTCCCCCTACTTGTGTGCTTAACAAATTTTATCCCTTTCTTTTCATAAATCTTTCTCATTGTGCAACTTCTTCTCCCTTTTTGCATATCTTTTATGCCATTTTTCTCCCCCTTGTCATCAATGACCACAAAAGGTGAGTTTTTCATTTGTAAAGCATGGGAGTAGAAATTGATCAAATTGGGGTTCAACTATAAACAATTGCATACCATATATAGCACGGTTTGCTCTAGAGTAAGCTTCTTCACACATCTTGCAATGGTTATCTTACTCATGTCGGTTATATACTTCAATGCTCATGTTTATAGTCAAACACTAGGATTGCAAGCCCATAAACATGTCATATGCCACCACTAGATCATAACAATCATAGAAGCAATAGTGGTACCATACCAACATCAAAGTTATTTGATTTTCAATGAATGAGGTCCAAAACCTACTAGATATGCCTAGATGCTCTAAACAAGTCCTTAGCAAGGTATGAGATGCAAATGTCAAACAATAATACCTTTGCTTTGGCTTGGAGGAGAGGCAAGTCATATAAGTGGGGTGCATTATCAACACATATTTGAGAAATCTAGTATGTTCAACTCATTCCTTAGCTTGCAAAACCTCTTCTCATCAAGTGGCTTAGTGAATATATCCGCAAGTTGATCATCGGTCCCAACACTCTCAATAGATATATCTCCCTTTTGTTGATGATCTCTAATGAAGTGGTGCCTAATGTCAATGTGCTTGGTTCTTGAATGTTGCACCGGGTTGTTTGTGAGCTTCACCGCACTTTCATTGTCACATAGCAATGGCACTTGTTTGAATTTTATTCCAAAGTCCTTCAAGGTTGCCCTCATCCATAGGAGTTGTGCACAACAACTACCGGCACTAATGTATTCGGCTTCGGCGGTAGAGAGTGCCACACTATTTTGTTTCTTTGAAGACCAAGATACAAGTGACCTTCCCAATAATTGACATGTGCCCGATGTGCTCTTTCTATCAACCTTGCAACCCGCATAATCGGAATCGGAGTACCCAATTAATTCAAAGTTTGCTCCTTTGGGGTACCACAACCCAACATTTTGTGTAGCCTTCAAGTACCTCAAGATTCTCTTTGTTGCCTTCAAATGACTCTCTCTTGGAGAAGCTTGGAATCTTGCACACATGCACACACTAAACATGACATCCGGCCTTGAAGCGGTCACATAGAGTAAGCTTCCAATCATAGACCGATACAACTTTTGATCCACCATGTTGCCACTAGCATCACCATCCAAGTGTCCATTTGTTCCCATTGGTGTATTAATAGCTTTTGCATCATTAAGACCAAACTTCTTGAGCATATCTTTGATGTACTTGCCTTGACTCACGAAAGTACCATTCTTCATTTGCTTGATTTGAAGACCAAGGAAGTAACTAAGCTCTCCAATCATGGACATTTCAAACTCTTTTGCCATCATATTTCCAAACTCTTCACAAAAATCTTGGTTGGTTGAGCCAAATATGATATCATCAACATAGATTTGCAACACAAACAAGTCATTCCCTATCTTCTTGGTGAAGAGAGTGGTGTCAACCTTTCCCATTTTGAACCCTTTGGATAGAAGGAAATTCCTCAATCTTTCATACCATGCCCTTGGAGCTTGCTTTAAGCCATACAATGCTTTTCTCAACTTGTAGACATGGTTGGGCTTCTTTTCATCTTCAAAACCGGGAGGTTGCTCAACATATACCAACTCATTGATGTAGCCATTGAGAAATGCACTCTTTACATCCATTTGATATAGCTTGATGTTATGAGCACAAGCATAAGCTAATAGGATTCTAATTGCTTCCAATCGTGCAACCGGTGCATATGTCTCTCCAAAGTCAAGCCCTTCAATTTGAGTGTAACCTTGTGCTACCAATCTTGCTTTGTTTCTCACCACTAGGCCATCTTGATCTTGCTTGTTGCGGAATACCCATCTAGTACCAATAACATTATAGCTCTTAGGCCTCTCAACCAATTCCCAAACTTCATTTCTTGTGAAGTTGTTTAGCTCTTCATGCATGGCATTAACCCAA
The DNA here is from genome assembly GCA_009763385.1 of Coix lacryma-jobi var. lacryma-jobi. Taxonomy (NCBI): domain Eukaryota; kingdom Viridiplantae; phylum Streptophyta; class Magnoliopsida; order Poales; family Poaceae; genus Coix; species Coix lacryma-jobi. Next base: position 10,897,149 of record CM019822.1, read on the forward strand.
TCAACATCCTTCAAAGCTTCTTCAATCTTGGTTGGTTCAATAGTTGACACAAATGAATAGTTCCCACAAAACATTGCCAATCTTGATCTTGTTTGAACACCACTTTGAATGCCACCAATAACCAAATCTAAGGGATGATCTCTTGCTATACTTGAAGGTTGAAGCACTTGATTCGCATTGCTTGTACTCGGTTGATCCGCTTGTTGCACATTGGGAGATGATGAACTAGCCACTTGTTGATTTTGTACTTGAGAATCACTATCTTGCTCATTTGGGATGGTGACCACTTGCTCTTTGTCATCTTCAACATCAATCACTTCTCTTGGCCTAATATCACCAACATCCATGTTCTTCATTGCATTCACCAAATGAGTGCCTCTCACATCATCTAAGTTTTCATTTTCATCTTGAGATCCATTGGTTTCATCAAATTCTACATCATGAACTTCTTCAAGTGTTCCACTAGCCAAGTTCCATACTCTATATGCTTTGCTTGTAGTTGAATATCCAAGTAGGAACCCTTCATCACATTTCTTGTCAAACTTGCTCAATCTTGTGCCCTTCTTCAATATATAGCACTTGCAACCAAATACTCTAAAGTATGCAATATTGGGCTTTCTTCCATTCAATAGCTCATATGGTGTCATTTCCAACATAGGATGGCAATATAGTCGGTTGCTAGAGTAGCAAGCCGTGTTGATAGCTTCGGCCCAAAAGGATTGACTCACATTGTATTCACTAAGCATGGATCTTGCCATATCAATCAAGGTTCTATTCTTTCTTTCAACTATCCCATTTGATTGAGGAGTGTACTTTGCCGAGAATTGATGCCTAATGCCAAAATCATCACATAGCTCTTCAATTCTTGTGTTCTTGAACTCACTCCCATTGTCACTTCTCACTTTCTTGATAGTTGTCTCAAACTCATTTTGACTTCTCTTGACAAAAGATTTGAATGTAGCAAATGTTTCACTTTTGTCACCAAGAAAGAATACCCATGTGTATCTAGTGAAGTCATCCACAATCACATAACCATATTTATTGCCACCAATGCTAGTGTATGTAGTTGGCCCAAATAAATCCATATGCAATAGCTCAAATGCTTTAGTAGTGCTCATTTCACTTTTCATAGGGTGAGTATTTCCAACTTGTTTGCCGGCTTGACAAGAGCTACAAAGTTTATCCTTCTCAAACACAACATCTCTCAAGCCCTTAACTAAGTCATATTTGATCAATCTATTTAGTTGCTTCATCCCAACATGACCAAGCCTTCTATGCCATAGCCAACCCATACTAGACTTAGTGATCAAGCATGTTGTCAATTGAGTTTCCTTTGCATCAAAATCAACTAAGTATAGGTTTCCATATCTAAATCCTTTGAATGCTAGGTTGGTTCCATCATTACTAGTGATCATCACATTATCAACACCAAAGTTGCAATTGAAACCAAGATCACATATTTGAGCTACCGATAGCAAGTTGAAGTTCAAGCTCTCTACTAGCAAGACATTTGAGATGCTCAAGTCATTGGATATTGCAATCTTACCAAGTCCCTTGACCTTGCCTTCACTATTGTCCCCAAATGTGATGCTATCCACTTTGAAGTCTTCTTCATTTGTGTTGATTGAGTTGAACATTCTAGAATCCCCGGTCATATGTTGAGTACACCCACTATCAAGCACCCAATGCCTTCCTCCGGCTTTGTAATTGACCTACAAGAAGATTCAATGCTTAGGTACCCAAATCTTGTTGGGTCCTCCAAGGTTAGTGACTAAGCTCTTAGGTACCCAAATGGCTTTCTTCTTTGAGCCCTCCTTAGGTGTACCAACAAACTTAGCTCTTACACTATTAACACCCTTGTAAAGCACATAACAAGAATCAAACTTAATTGATTTACCAAGGTTGGTTGGTTTGTTCTTGTTTAGGTTCTTTTTATAGCAATTATGCTCGGTATGCCCGGATTGCTTGCAATTTATGCAATAGCGTCCATTGCCCTTCACAAAACTAGTCTTGTGAGGAGCAAAGGCCGCCTTGCCCTTCTTGGGGGTATAGCCAATCCCTTCTTTCTCATGGGAAAATCTTTGGCCACCCAAGCACTTAAGCAAGCGGGCATCTCCACCATAGGCTTTGCCTAAGGCACAAGTGAGCTTATTCACCTCTTTCTTTAAGGTTTCATTTTCCACTATTAATGATGCATCACAAGTAAAACCATCTTTTATGTTTGAGTTAGATGCATCAGTGGAGCATGAACTAGATGAAGCATTGGGAGGTGCAATGACAATAGGTGTGTAAGATGTTTCATTGATTAAGTCACATGTTATACCTATGTCACATGTTTGAGCAAAGTCCTCAATCTTGGTTTGAGTGAGGAGAGAGGAGTGGGCTTCTTCAAGCCTAGTGTGAGCTTTATCAAGCTTCTCATGGGCTACCTCTAGCCTCTCATGAGTTAGCTTGAGCTCATCAAGAGATTGCTCAAGAAGGCTAACCTTCATGCGCAATTCCTTGCACTCCTTCCTCTTCTTCTCAAAGCAAACATGAGCTTGCTCAAACATGTCCATAAGTTCTTCATTAGTGTATTCATTTTCATTATCATCATCATCACTCTCATCATAGGAAGGTACCTTGGATGGCCTTGCCATCAAGCATGTAGATGGAGTGTCAAAGATAGAAGGCTTTTTGTTGATAGCAATACTTGCAAGTGCCTTCTTCTTCATCTTGTTGTGCTCTTCATCATCACTATCGGATGATGCATCACTATCCCATGTCACAACATAGGATTCACCTTTCTTTTTCTTGGTGAAAGAGAGCTTCTTCTCCTTCTTTTCCTTCTTGTCCTTCTTCTTCTTTGCTTCATCATCATTGTCACTATTTTGAGGACAATCGGCTATCATGTGATCTTCACTCTTGCACTTATAGCATCTTCTCACATAGCCCTTGTTCTTGTTGTTGTCCCTTCTCTTTCTTGCACCATAGCCTTTCTTCTTCATGAATCTTCCAAACTTCCTTACTAGAAGTGCCATGGCCTCATCATCATCACTAGAATCTTCATCTTCACTATCACTTGATTCTAGCTTTGCCTTGCCCTTGCTCTTGCTCTTGGATGAAGAAGTGGCTTTGAATGCCAAGCTCTTCTTCTTCTCCTCTTCCTTCACCTCCTCAACATCACCACCATCATTGTATTGATCTTCGGTCATTACATCACCAAGGACTTCATTTGGGGTCACATTTTGTAATCCTCCTCTCATGATGATGGTCCTCAATGTCTTGAATCGCTTGGGCAAGCAACTCAAGAACCGGTGGGTGAAGTCTTCATCCTTCACTTTCTCTCCCAAACTCTTGAGATCATTTATGATGCATTGGAGTCTATAGAACATCTCCGGGATTGTTTCATCCTCTTTCATCTTGAAGCTTGTGAGCTTATCTTTGAGCATGTACAATTTGGCACTTTTTACCGTTGAAGTGCCCTCATATGTTTCTTCTAGTCTTGCCCATACTTCACTTGCCTTCTCAAGATCTTTGATTTGCTCAAACACTTTTGGATCAATGCCATTGTATATAGTGTTGAGCGCCATTGTGTTGCATTGCTTGCTTTCACGCTCTCTAGGGGTGGGGTCTTCTTCATTGACAATAACATAACCATCTTGTGTGACCTCCCACACCCTATCATTGATGGAGCCAAGGTACATCTTCATCTTTCTCTTCCAATAATCAAAAGATGACCCATCAAAGTACGGTGGTTTGCCCCCAACATGGTTGAACACAATTTGAGCCATATTTGCACCGTAGGTTGTTAAGCCTTTGAATCAAACGGTGTTTGGCTCCGATACCACTTGCAAGGTCCTAATTGGCTAGAGGGGGGGGGTGAATAGCCTAATTTAAAATTCTACAAAGCACTAGAGCAATTTGTTAGATAATAACAAAGCGATAAATGCGGTTGCTCTAGCTCTATGTCAAATGCAAGCCACCTATTTTCAAGTCTAGTTAATTATGATCTCTAGGGCACACAAGGACTAAGTCACTACTTTACTAAACTAGTGAGCTACACAAGAGAGCTAGCAAAACTAAACTAGCTATACTAGCAAGGCTACTACTATTATTAACAAGGGAAACAAGTTACTCTATAACAAGTATGAACAAAGGAATACAAAAGAGTGGTAGTGTGATTTTACCGAACCGGGCAAGTGAAGATAATTGATATCACAATGGAATGCCAGTCACCAAGGGACACAATATGAACACGAGATTTATCCCCGAGGTTCACGTGCTTGCCGGCACGCTACGTCCTCGTTGTGTCGACCAAGGCTTCGTGGTTCGGTGGCTTATCGGTATCACACACCGAGCTCTCCACAAGAGCGCCACAAGAACCTACCCCAAGCAATGGTAACTCAATGACACGCGCAATTTACTAGGAGTTACCTTTGGCTCTTCGCCGGGGAGGTACAAGCCCCTCACAAAGTCGTTGGGATGGCCACGAACAATCACCAACTCGTGCCGATCCTCCTCTGCTGCCACCAAGCCGTCTAGGCACCGGCAAGTGCCAAGAGTAAAAAGAAATCCGCAGCAACAATCACCAAGATGCCTCTAGAATGCAAGAACACAATGCAAGCTCTTGGTTTCACTCAATCTCACTTGGATTAGCACTAACAATCAAAGAGATCGGAGGGAGGGATTAGATCTTGCTCAAGAGGATGTTCAAGAGGTTAGAAAGTCAAGAGAGAACCCCCACTAGCCGGCCACGACCTATATATAGGGAGGAGAGGACGGCAGCTCGACCTCCACCTTTCTGCGCTTGGTCGGTAGTACCGACACCTCCTGGGCGGTACTACCGGCTTAGTCAAACTAGCCGTTTACTCACAACCCGCTGAAAAAGGCGAAGCACCGACTCTTGGTCGGTACCTCCGAGGTCGGTAGTACCGGCCCTATGGCGGTACCACCGACAGGCTAAACTGGGGACTTGCACAGAGATTTCCCAGACAACTTCCTGACCTCGGTACTTCCGAGGGCGGTAGTACCGACATAATGGCGGTACTACCGCCAGGCCAAAACTGGCTGCTTCCAGAGAGTTCTGCGGAAAACAAGCTACTACCGACCTTGCATCGGTACCACCGCGGGCGGTAGTACCGAGGTAATGGCGGTACTACCGCTAGGCCATTTTCAAAACCTACAGAGAGCACTGCAAAACGCCCCATGGCCACGGTACCACCGACCATCCGGTCGGTACCACCGCCGGCGGTAGTACCGAGGTAATAGCGGTACCACCGCCAGGCCAAAAACCCTTCGGTACAGAGAGGCCTGCACGCTGCATCCTTGGGCGGTACCACCGACAACCCAGGGTCGGTACCACCGACAACACACAGAAAACTTCATTTTTCTTCCCTGTGTTGATCCAAAACAACTCCAACAACTTCTCCTTTGCAAAAGTGCTAACACCAACAAGTGTACAACATCATGTGCATGTGTGTTAGCATTTTCAAAACATTTTTCAAAGGATTTATCGCCTCATTTTAGATATGACATATGCAAATGCAACTAGAGGCAACTTGATAACCATATACTATGAATTTCTCCTCTTGATAGTACGGCTATCTACCCTAAATACACTCACACCCTCTATGGTGTCTTGAGTGCCAAAAACAAAAGAGCCTATTGGTTATACCTTTGCCTTGAGCTCTTTTATTTTCCTCTTTCTTCTTTTCTTCTAGTGAAGATATGGACCATCTTACGACCAATCACTTGATCATTGCATCACATGTCCATCATCATGCTTCACTTGAGCCATGGACCACCTTTTGCTAATCAAGCACTTAATGACAAAGGTTAGTCCAATGGGTTTCATCAATTATCCAAAACCAAACTTGGGCTTTCACCGGGCCCGCCAAAGCCTTACTATTCGCATCATGGCAGCCTACCCCTCGAGCCCCGGCACATAGGCCTCGAACCCACTATAGTCGTGCACCGCTCCTCGAGACCCCGCGCAGGGACCTCGAGCCTCTCTAGTACGGTAACCTATCCCTCGAAGACACATCATGCCACCCTCGAGCAGCACCAGACATCGGATGCCAATCCCATACTACGCATTTAATGCGTCCACCTACTCCGGTCACATCCTCTGGTACACGACGTGCGCCACAGTGAACCAGGGCAGAGTCAAATCTCGTTTTCACCACAAGCATGGGCAAAAAGGCACCAGTACAGCACTGTTCGGCCATACCCTGCACAGTTGCACGCTCGAGTCACGACTCGAGGCCTGGCTACCTGCTGTGCGATCGGGTTTCCCGGGACTTGCCCATACCTGCGGGGACTCGAGCCCCCCGTAGGCACCACCTCGAGGCCGGCCCTGCGCCCCTCGAGCCGTGACCGCTTTCATGCTATTGGAGGACAGGTACCCCAAGACCCGGAGGGACTCTGCCACGTCCTGTACGAGCCGGAATGGGCGCTGCACGGCCTCCATGTCGCCACGCCTCCACCTCCACGCCCGGGATGGAAGCCACGCTTCAAGGACGACTCAACAGCAACCCCCACGTCGACTCCAGTGACCCTGACAAGACAGGATTCCTACTCCTCGTCGTATTGGGCGTCGTACATGTTCTCCTGTAACCCTGGCCTCCTCTTGGTCTATAAAAGAGGGCACCAGGGCCCTTCACGCGCAAGTCTACGAGACAGAACACGAGCACCCGGTCACGCACCACACACACACGAGTCCGGACTCCGGTCCACGCTCATTGAGTTTGTATTGCCCCTGTACAAGCACTTAGGTGCAAGTAATACAAGAACCTCCTCCCCCCGCTGGACGTAGGGCCTTCTTTGCCCGAACTAGGATAAATCCTTGTGTCATCTTGCATCACCATCCAGGAAGAGAGCACGCGAACATAATTACTAGTTGGTGTCATACCCCGGGGTAGAAACACCGACAATGCCCATCTCTGCTAGTGATGCGGGGGACGAGGAGGTGTCCGCGCCGTCGTGGATGGGGGCGGGGAGGAAGGTGGCCGCGCCATCGCGAATGGGTGCGGGGAGGAAACTGGAACGCTGGTGTCGCTGGAAAGTGGAAACCGGAACCTCCACTCCACTCGCTGGGAGTCGGCGAGTCGCGGATGGGGGCGAGGGTGGGAGTCGCAGATGGGGGCAGAAGGTGGGAGTCGCAGCGCGTTGGGCGGATGGTGGGAGAGGCAGCGCGTGGGGCGGATGGGGTTGCGGTGTTGGGATGGGGCACTGGCGGCGGGATAGGAAATGGCCGAATAAGCCTTTGGCACAGTTAGGGTTGCGAGTTTATTTTGGACCGTGACTAGTTTTTCGGGCCGCTATCGGGCCATCCCTAAAAGGTCGGGCCGTGCCGTGCTGGCCCACAGGCTGAGAGGACGGCCCAGGCACGACCTGGTGTGTCGGGTCGGGCCAGTCCGGGCCCGCACAGGGTCGGGCCGTGCCGTGCTCGTGTCGGGCTAAAAACACGGGCCTCGTGCCGTGCCTTTGTGCCTCGGGCTGCATGGCCATTTATAGACCTGAAACACTCCATTATACTCACGTGGCTTAAAGCTTTTTCTCCCTTCCCCCCCTCTCATCGCAGCCAAGCTCGCCCTGTCTCAGATCTCGCCCAGCTGCTACTAGGCTCGCCACTCGAGGCGGATGCACGAGGCCGGTGAGCTGTCGAGGGCGCTCGAGGCCTGCGAGATGGTGCCCCCGCCGAGCTCCAGCGGCAAGGGCATTGCCTTGGAGGTGTGCTCCGGCTGCGGCGGCGTGCGGTTCGTGCCCTGCGAGGAGTGCTCCGGCAGCTGCAAGGTGTTCCTCGAGGAAGTGGGCACCTTCAGGCGATGCCCCGAGTGCAACGAAAACGGGCTTGTGCGGTGTCTTCTCTGCTCCTTGTGAAAAATCTCAGAGCTGCTATGGATGGGTCATGGGATTTTTGTTAGTGTGGGTTTGTAAGATTATTATTGTCGCGGAGTATTTGTCGTTCTAGCTGTGAGGGTTTGTATAGAAGTTACACGCATACGCATGTGTAACTTTATTAGGACTGATGAAGCAACAGATGACCGACTGTATTTCTGTTTTGTTGATTGCGATTGACGACTGGATTTGAATGTGTACAAACACTGGACGTGACAATAGTCTGATGAGCAGATATGTATCGCGATTCCTGTCGTTTGCTTTGGACTTTGGAGCACATTGTGTGATACTGTAAGAGTTTTGCCAACGGAACGGAGCAATGCGAGCGGCGAGCTCTTCATTAACAAGACGAGATTTCTACGGGCCGGTGATGCCACTACTGTTTTTGTGACGCGGAGAGCATCTCCAACAATTTTGTAAAAATTACTTGGTATATCTTAAGTTATAGCAAGTTGCTATTTTAGTTGACAAGTGAAAAAAAGATGTGTCTCCAACAAGTTGTTATTCTCACTTGGTAAAAATAGAGGATGACAGATGGGACCCGCCTGTCATTCTATTTCTTCTTCCCCTTCCTCCAGGCGAGAGCTGCTGGGAAGAGAGCAACCGGCTCCGCTCGCCGATTTCTCGCCGTTGGAGGCGAGCGTGGCCGCCGGCGAGGGCCGCAGAGGCGTGGGCGAGGGCACAGTGGCCGCCGGCGAGCGCCGCAGAGGCGTGTTGGAGGCGCGCGCGGCGAGCAGGCGGGGCAGAGGCACGATAGAGGCCTCGCGAGCGGCGGCCTCGCGAGGGCCGCGCGGGCGAGGAGGGCGTTGCGGCGAGGCGGAGGGCCGCGAGGCGCGAGCCCGCGCCAGGAGAAGGAGGGCGGGGCCGGCGGCGCCGGGAGGGAGGAGGCCATGATGGGCGGGCCGGCGGTGCCGGGAGGGAGGAGGCCATGATTCTTCGCTGCCGTCTTGGATCGACGCCGGCCTTCTCCTTCGAGCGACCGAGCGGACCTCCATTGTATCGACGCCGGCCTTCTCCTCCGAGCGGAAAGGGATACGCGCTCGTTCCGCACTGCGGAAAGATACGCGCGCGAGGGTGTTGTTTAGCAACTTGGAAAAAATACAAAGTGGATTTAGGGAGTTGTTGGAGAGGTGTTTTTAAGTTTTTTCCAAAATTACAAGAATACCAACTTATTGGAGATGCTCAGTCACGAATCGGTGCGGAAGTAGCTGCCTTTTTTGGTTGCTGCTGCCAAAGCCTTCCGTGAAACTCTAAAACCTTTTCTCAGTGATGTGCCATCTGAACCAGCGGGATGCCTGAACCGGTTGAAGATGCGATGAAGCAGGTGGCCGGTGATTGTCCTGCATAGATACGCCAATGCCACGTGCGCGCCGTCTCCGTAGCAGGCGGAGTAGTCGATCTCTGGACTTGTCTTGTCGTCCGTGCTACGGGCACATGTCAACTGCCAATGGTTCTGTTTAATTAGAAGTTTACAACAGAGCAGCAGGACTGTAGCAGTGTAGCTCATCGCCTCATCCTCGTCCTCGTTATCAATGGCTGATGCGAACAAGGTACTGAGTACTGCCGTACTGGGGTTGGCACTGTAAGACTATCCGCACTCACGTTTCTCTATTTTCATCCTCTATACTGCTTAGTCATCAAGATTCTCTCCTCTATATTCATTTCTCCCGCATCCATTCATCCTCTATGTCATCCTCTATTCACTATGGACCCACTTATCACTTTATCTAAATATATCGTTGAGAGATCTAGTTTTAAAGAATTAATTGCAATGAATTCAATGGTACAATCGGAATTTAGTTTGGATTTTTAGTTTGTGAGTTATAACATTTTTTATAGTTAGTTATTAGCAGCGGGGTCCACATGTGTACTTCTTTCTCTCATCTCGCGCTGCGCAGCAGCAGCCCATGCCTGATAGCGTGACTCCGGTATCCGTCAAATTTAGAGTAGGTGCTGTGTTTAACGTTTGAGTTAAAGGAACCGCTGCAGCACGTATATATGCTATATCCTCCTCTATTTTCATTTACTGGATCATATAAAGTTACCAGTGCAGTCAGTCTAAGCCTCCAAAGGTTCTGTTCGGTACTTCGGTATGTCAGGAAGTTATGTAGACACGTGCTCTTTCTCCTAAGACTGTCTCCAATAACGAGAACCTATATACAACACCCATTCCACAATTTGGGTCACATGGAGGAAAAGATTCGCAGACCCAGTACGAAACATCTCCAATAGCGGACACAAATCCTCTCTGACACCACGCGCGAGCCCGCCCGCGCTCCGCCGCCGCCATGCCCGTGCCTCCTCGCCGTCGGGCCTGCACACGCACGCCTCCTCTTCTGCTGTCGGCACTGCTCCCGCCCGCGTCTCCGTCACCGCTACGCACGCACGCGCCTCCTCCTCCTCCTCCCGCATGTGCCTCCGCCGCCGCGGCGTATGCCTGCGCCTCCTCGCCGGCGCCACGCCCGCTAGCACCTCCTTGCCATCGGGCCCACCCGCGCCTCCACCGCCGCGCTCGCGCGCTTCCTCTTCCGGTCGCGCCTCCTTGTCATCGGGCCTGTCCGCGCCTCCACCGCCGCCGCGCTCGCGCGCCTCCTTGCCGTCGGGTCTACCCGCGCCTCCTCCGCCGCGCCGCGATCGCTTGTGCGTCCTCCGTCGCCACGCTGCGCCCGCACACGCCGGTGGGGAGGAGGAGCGCTGGCAGGGGGCGGGGAGGAGGAGCGTCGGCAGGAGAGCGGAGAAGGAGCGCCGGTGGGGTGGGGGGAGGAGTGGCCAATGATTTGCGTCGTCTTCGTCGGACGACGTTTTTTTGCGGTTCGTTTCATTCGCTACCCAAATTGCGTCCTGTGTTTGGGTGCTCTGTTGGAGCGTTGTTTTAAGACCAAAAACATTGTTCTTGACCCAAATTTAGGTATAGGACGCCTTGTTGGTGATAGTATAATCTAAAAACTACTCCCTCTATCCTACATCTATAAAACGTGGTACACGAGACGTGAAACGCTTATTATAAAATAATTTTTCACTTTCAAGACGAAACTGATCTTCGTTCCTGGTGACTATGCTCTACCCTCGAATGTGTGGTATCTAAATATTTTTAGGATTATATTATGTGATAAGATAAATGAGTAAATGCCACATATTTGACTTGGTGATAAACGCTAGTAAATGTTATCTTTTTCGGTATTAGTTTATCTAGATTCTCTTATAATTTGGTACAAATTTGAACATTGGTTCTCTTATCTTTGTTTCTATATTTATTAATTAGTGTGACAGTTATTCAAACAATGTTGTGGCATAGTAATCCAAGAAGATAAGGCAAAAAAATGGCGGTTTAGACAAAAACTATGTCTACACGAACTAAAATATAAAGGGATGGGGTAGGTAGGCGATAGAAAAGATGAAACATCATTGGGCAAATTTTATTTTTAAAAAATCAACCATTGGATGATTTCTATATGTAATCTCTTCATCCTAAAAAATTACTCCCTCCATACCCATATTAGTTGACGTTTTAGAAAAAATTAGTCAAACATTGGGAATACAAATCATCAATAACTATTAAGTTTCTAAGTTTACAAATATAAAAATTATATAAATAGATTTGTCTTGAAGAATACTCTCATAAAAGTATACATATATCATTTTTTCATAAATATTTTTATAAAAATAAGAGGTCAAAGTTATGTTTTGAAGACCGTGTCACTGTCCTAAACGTCAACTAATATGGGTATACTAATATGGGTATGGAGGGAGTACAATTGTCTTCAACTCGGTCTACTAGAAAACATCTTCCATAATTGATTTATTGATACTTTTCTTATGTCATAAATGTTAGTACTTTCTTGCATAATTTAATCAAATTTAAAATCGTTTGACATCTCGAAAGTGAGAATTTTATATCTTCGTTCTAAGACGTTTTGACTTCTCTTATTATTTTTACCGTGCATGGCCATTTTCATGCTACACCGCATTAATGTCTTTATCCCATTTGATTGTCGTTTAGTGCATGTAAAAGGCCGTTCAGGCTAAATAAATAGCTAAACAATATGTGATCGCTTTAGGATAATATTGATATTATAGACATATTATATATTTAAGTGTACAAAAAAACTATATATCTAGATAATTCAAAGTACCTTATAATTTGGATTATAATTTGGAACAGAGAAAGATTTTTTTTGAACGGATGGAGTATATATCTCGTTCACACAACAGTGTCGAAACTGGTACGTCAGCAGTACTGTAAGACAGCACGTCATGTCCCGAAATACTCCGTACAACAGAAGGGAACTTTCAGAAAATATAGGTATTAAAACAAGAAAAATATGAGATAAAATATATGAATCGTTGTCTGGTTATGCATGGTTTCAGCGAGACCCACTTCGGATTATCTTCCTTATTCCATTCCTTTACAGCTTACAACAAGAAATGTTTCAGGGTTTTTTTTTTCTCCCTTGTGACACTGACACTGCAACGAACAAATAACTCAACGATGCTCTAGGTCGCACGCTACGGTACAAGGAAAAGGATTAAGATTCTACAAAGTCTGTATCCTTTGGATCTGCGGCTCAGCTTGCGAGTCGCTAGCTGCATTATCAGGAGCGTGCTCGATGACAAAGCTCTCGATCTTATGAAGTGACTGCGAAGGTGTTAAGAGTGTTATCTTTTAAAAGGCTGTCTGATGATATGTGGAAAGAGAAATGATATTCGCGGTAAGCTTACCTCAATTGCGATATCAGTCGGTGTCAGCTTAGAGACATCATCATGACCTTGTTTAGATGCAATATCTGCAAATGCCAGGCAAGTTGTGTTAATCCACTGGAACTTGGAGCAAAACTATAATCAAGTCTTATGAAGGATCATCTCTGATCATAAAGTTAGCCAGATTATTCGGATGGGAATATTACCTTCCAGAGAAACCCTTACATCTGCATTTGCATAAGCATCACCCCTTTGCTCTGCAAGGGTGCTGAGCTTAGAAAAGGCCTAACAAAGAAGGAACCCAGTGAGTGATCCATATCAGAACTAGCATAAAAGGTGTCGAGCGTGTCTACAGATAACACAAATAAAGGCCTGGAATCTAGTATAGACCTTCAAAAGCTTAAGCGGATCTATGAGCAGTTCTTTGTCCAAATAGAATGGAAGAAACAATTCCGTTTTATCAGCATGAAAGAAATTGAAGGAACAAGTAGCTACCATTGTGTATGGATCACCAGATGGTTGGTCCAAAAGAGGACGAGAAGCAGTTCCCACTTTAGCAATACGCCTAGCAAGAGCATCCAAGGGCACATCTAACCAAACAGATAGGCCCTTCTTCATATATTTCCTGATAATGCAACGACAGGTCACAACACTATTGATTCAAAGACTTCAAAGTGACCCATTTCAAGGAAAGAAATAAAGTGAACTCTAGATACCAGTTAACTGGTCGGATAACAGCACCACCTCCGGTGGCAACAACTAATCGTCGCATGGAGGACAAATCTCTCAAGACACTACTCTGCAAGGCATGAAACACAAAGCAAGGTAAAATCATAAGCCAAAGCTTCCATTTTCGTGCATTAAGGAATAAAAAACATTCTAAATCAGAGAGAGCAATTGAGGATGTCAGTACCAGAAAATTTCAGTAACCATTACCTCGTTATCCCGAAAGAAGGCTTCACTATGAACCTTGAATATTTGGGCAACTGAAGGCATTCCAACAGCTTGCTCCACTAATTTGTCACTGTAAAAAAAAATTCAGAGCAACAAATCTCATAATCAGTACCTGTGCATCACAACATCCATAGAAACCTTCAACAAATTGCTACTTCACTTTCACAAAAAGACACGGACCTATCAAAGAACGAATAACCCAAGACTTCAGACATGATCTTCCCCACAGTACTTTTTCCAGAACCCATCATTCCTGCACACACGAACTCACTCATCAATCTTAAATTCAAATATGGTAGTTTCATTTAAAAGTTGACATTCTTTATAGCAATCTCAATATAGGAGGATGAGCACTAACCTACTAAGTAAATACACCTCCCGTTCAAGTAGAACAGAACTTCCTCCGATTTTCTCTGAAATCATAGTACAATAACATTAGGCCGGTACAAAAACACATGCACTCTCCATAGTAATTATTGATCTGATCTTTTTTAGGAACCCAAGATCTTGGTCAATACCTTCAACAGGAGAGCTTCGTCAACCGAGTTATGCAAGTTTTCATGACCTGCACAGGGATAAGATCATGAAAAAAAAATGTCAACCATAGCGATACTAGCTTGAGGCTTTTAGTCTTCCTATTTTCCATTTTCCAGTAATCCGAAACCCGAATGATTTATCAATTTATGACAACCGTGGACAAATCAAACCACTCAAAAGGCATAGATCTTCCCCGCGGACCCCCTGATATAAGAGAAAAAAAAAAAGGACTCCGACGAAAATCACTCGGACCCCATGGAGCCAAACTACTTAATAAAATCCTACAGCCAAATCACACGTCAATTCCATGGAGCTCAACAATCACGACGAATCCAAATACGCCCCAGTAGCATTGATTCGAATCGAACGAACCGAATTGGCAACAAACGGAATAAAAAAAAGGCGACAAGGGAGACAAAAATGCCGAACCACTCCAATCTGACCACAATATGTGTCTATGTAATGTAAAAAAAAAACAGAGAGGCGAAGGGGGCTGTACCTCCGGACGATTTCTTCGCACGGAGCGGTGCGACGGGCTTGGACCCGCGAGCCCGCACAGCAACCGCTGCTCCCGACGGGTCAGCGACTCTCAGGCTGCCGATGGGCGGCTGCAGGCCGCCCCGGCGCCGGCCGGAGCCGAAGCTCGCCGCCCGCGTCTGCAGCGCCAGGCCCACGCCCCCCGCCTCCATCGCTCGCCGGACGCCGGGTGGTGCTGCTGCTGCTGCGCGGGGAGAGGGGACGCGGCGACCAGTCAGCTACGGCTCAATCTCGGCGCGATCCGGATGTCTAGAGAAGAGGGAGAGGAGGAGGACAGGGCGCAGGCGGAAATGTGGGCACGTAAAATAGTGATGGCTGAGGCCTGAGGCTGAGGGGTGCGCATCGAGCAGGACGCCCCAGACGCTGCCGAGTAGTTGCGTATTTCGATTCGAGCTCGAGTTTCCCTTTTTGCCCTTGCCATTTTGACTTGGACATGTCACATGTGTGTAGCACCCTTGGTTTATTTGTTGTTTTGTTGTGGAGCCTTCTGCGCCTAGAGAGATCCACACGTTTACATTGTGAAAAATAATTTAGTTTCAAATTCATTGATGGATTGTTCTTGCATAGATTTCTCTGTTAATTTTAGAATCACTTGCAAAAACAAGGGCGAAAGGTGTACGTGCATTCATTGGTATATCTCTGTTAATTTTAAGTCCTCGCCTTCCAAAACGCAGCGCTGAAATGACAGTACCGTGCATTGCATAAGAGGGTTGGGAACTTGCAATGGAATCCCCCTCAGTTCAGTGTATCGCTTCATCAGGGTATTTTAGTCATCATGGATACAGGGTGGGGTTGGTTGGACATCTTCTAGCCAGAACGTAGCTGAGGCAGTCACCTACCGTGGGGGTGTGACACGTCAGACAGACGTGGTGGTTGGTGGGAAGGGGGTATCTCGGCAGAATCGTGCGGTGGACGGGTGCGGAATCAATCAATCCAATGCGAGACAACGGGATGGGGCGTCCGCTGCTTTTTGATGCAGTCCCTCCGTCCATTAAAAACATGCAATTATGAGATCCGTGCCGATCAAATTGACTAAAGTTTGACTAAGGTTATAATAAAAAGTATTAGTATTTATATCATTAAATAAAATTATTATGAAAATATATTCTATTACTAATCTAGTGGTATATTTTTTGTATCAAGAATATTAGTACTTTTTTATATAATTTTAGTCAAAGTTCGAAAAGTTTAACTCCTCGATATGTGAGAATTGCATGTTTTGTTGGACGGAGGGAGTATATCCGCTTGTCGGGACGGGAGTTTCCAGAATTTAGTTTCTGTATATGTATATTTTTAGTTTGTTATAATTTCTATCTATAGACGTAGGGTTAGTTTGGTAGAGATTCGAATTCTCACGGAAACGTTTTAGATCCTGATTCTCTTAAGAAAAGCGTTTGAGATGATAAATCAGGATCACTTTAGCAAATTGTTGGTCGGTAGGCTAGATTCTGATTCAAAAAGAAAATATTTTTTCATGGAAAAAATATATAAATAGAAATATTTTAACTTTTTGCACTTAAAAAGATACTAACAAAAAAATAAGATCGTGAGTGTATATCGGAGAGTAGAAACGGAATCAGTAAAAACAAGGGTGCAGTGGTTTCTCTCGTGCAAGCAGAGAAGCATGGAACCATCAGAACGATTTGAGCTAGAAATGTTTCTCAGTTGTACCATTTTATTTGTACCGTTTCTCCAGGTGCTATCGAGAAACGGAACTGATTCGATCAACGATCCAAACACACCTATAATCTGCAATTTTTGGATCCGAGAATAGGAAATCCGTTAGTCAAAACCACAAATCCAATCTTTTTCAGACATCGAAAGTGCAGGAGGAGTGATCACAATAACATCAATAGATGTGATTTAGAATGTAGGCGATCGACTTGATCAATCCAGAATGTCTTATAGTTTAAATAAATTTTAGTCCAGAATACCTTAAGCATGAAGGAGAGAGAGTAGTTTTAAAAAAGAAAGTTTAGGGAAAAAACAAGGTACACTTTACCTCTTTTCTTGTTCTATTTATTAATTACACGACATAAACATACACACATACAGGCACACTCACACACATACTCTATCAATATAAGCACCTCTAAAAAGACTAAATTGACAGATCTTGAAATTATCGTTGTCGGTGGACACATCGCCTACTACCAAAAAGAACAATATGGTTAAATTCTTGAATAAACTACTGAGAATCAAGCATCTTTTTTTCTTTTGAGATAGATTGAGAAGTGATGCATGGTTAGTGGAGCATTTGACCATCACAATGACACCCTACCTCAATCCTACAAAGAATAAAATTCAAGTTCTATCCCTAGCTAAAATATTTGAAGTTTGACCAAATCTATTAAAAATAATATTTATGATACCAAATATATATTATTAAAATGTTTTTTTGGGAAATATTAAAATGAATTCAACGAGGAATCTATTAATAGTTATTTGTGATCATAATATTGATACTCGATACTATTCTAGAACTATATCTTTTTTTGATGCAGGGAGTATGTTTTTTACCCCATAAATGATAACAATTATAGCTAATGTATACAAGTGCTTCTTTGTGTAGATAGACAGAATTCTATTGTTTTGAGACAGAGGCCGTCGTCCACTCGGCCTGTTCGTTTGAAACAGTGTTTTTCTGTCACAGCAAAATAACATCAACCGACTTATTAGCCAATAAATTCTTGACCATGAATAGACTTGTCAATCTTAGCAAGAATCTAGTTAAAGATCACGAGGAGCACAAGAGGAACTGAAAACAGTGTCCGCAACTCCGCATATATTCCATGTGATCGTTGCACTGTGTGGAGAAAAGTCTAAACAATGTTTCCTGCTAATTTAAACGACCATCCCAAACATGATCTTAAGCCACCAACCACACAACTCCTGCTAATTTAAACGACCAACCGAAACATGATCCTAAGTCACCGCCCACCAACCACACAATTGGGAATGCTTACTTTTGGCCTGGTCAAAACCAACTCTTCAGAGTTGCAATGCCATCCCATCACGGCGTCACGCCACCAACCAAACGAATGCGTTGAACACTGTAAGAACTAGGGATAAAAGGGACGGAGGAGATATGATAGCTCAAAGAGCCATCCAGGCAGAGAGGCAGCAGCCAAATGGTAAAGGAAAAGAAAGAAAATCTGGCAGCAGACTTTGATTTGATTATGAGCATGACGCGAGTGGTTTCGGCGAACCTTTTTTTTTATATCTTTGATCCTTGCAGTTGCACGGAAAGTCTTAATAAATAAAAGGATACATAGTAGTTACTGCGGCCCGTTGCTGTCGCTCGATAAAATGGAATGGCCGTCACTTGGCAACCAAACAAACCATATTTCTGACTAGGCATAAACTAGTCTGGGCCTTTTAGCTCCTCTCACGAGTCATGACAGCGGCACAAAAATTTCTTACACCTTCACATCGATTCCTCTCTTGTTTTTTTTTTTTTTACCCAGTTGAAATCTGAATGTATTCATCTGCGGACATGTGTGGAGCGGTATGAACATTTCCGACTTGCATGCGTGACTTCACACCGGTCAAGGGATCCGGCTAGCCAGTGCCGGGAAAAGATGGAGCTGAAAGCCGAGAGGACAGTCAAGGGATCCGTCAAGAAATGGGCAGTTTCGTGCCACCCAATAAGCGAATAGGACAGCGGTCTTTTACACTTTGGTGAGTATAAAATAAAGAAAGAGAAGTTAAGCAAATAATACGGCTACTCCTACTCCCTCGCCTGCAAATCGAGTTGTAATGAGATACACTGAATTATTGAGCTCCACTGCTCCAGCTAGGCAAACAGCGTCGTCGAAGACTGTTGCATACAGTACTTTGCATAGATCGTAGATCGACCACAGCATAGCAGGTGCTACCGTGGCAACCCAATCCAATTGCCCAGCATGATTGCCAGGGACGCCAAAACGTGATGGATGGATGAAAGAGAAACCTGGTCCCTGCGCCCCTGCCCAGGGAGCGAGCAAGATTCTGCAAATGCGCTGTGTATAGAGAGAGAGATTCTCCAGCTGCCTCACGGCACGCATCACCGGTTAAAACGATGGCGCGCCTAATGCTGTGTGGCCACGGATTTGTGAAATCGGACGCATGTGGTGCTGAGTCCAGGGACGATGCGATTTCTAGAGCACACATTCATATGTTCCAGCTGCTCTCTTTGCGTGGACACAATCTTCTGGCAATTAAATTGTGAGAGATCCCGTTCCCAAACCTCTGTTATGTTAGACTCAGATGATAGTTCAATTCTGCGCCAGATGATTGCTACACAGGGTTAGCAGGGGTGTGAAGCAAAAACTAACCAACACATTGCAACATGCAAGGGCCAAAAACAAAACACTACGTACTAACCAACTATTCTCTTCCATTCTTTTGAGATGGCAGCAAAGTTTCTCTGGTAAACACGAGACATCCTGGTAATTCCAGCCATCCACTAGCTACCTTAATACTAAAAATCTTCTGTTGAATTCCATGCTGAGAACTAGTATGAATTAACTGAAAATTCTAAGCCGTTTACATCTTGCTAAGCCTAATGCTTAGCTTACCCCCAAGTAGCTCAGATGCATCATTCTGTAGTGTGTAGCCGATTCCTTCTGGTTCTACACTGATACCGTATCATACCAACATTATATAGTAGGCAAAATTGGTGTTTAACTAGATTTTTTGTTGTTGTGTTGTACAGGGTGATTACAAGGTTATTCAAATAGGCTCATGGTAAAAAAAAAATGGAACTGATTCCTAATCTACAACAGGCAGCCTAGATGTTACAAAGATACAGTATTGGTAAATCTCTACTATAATGTCAGTTGCCAAACCCAAATGGTGATTTAGTCCTGCTGCCACCTTCCCCATATTGTTCGTTCCATTTTCTCAATTCATTCATACTCGTTGCGTCATAAGAAACAGATGAGCTAACCTGCATTAGGAAATAGACAGATGTTAAGAAAAGTGAGATTAGGCAGGGAAGGGAAATCAGGATTACAATCAATACCTTAGCTTTTGCTTGGATAAAATCATCCAATTTAAGGGGTCTCATATAACTGTTTTCGTCACTCACATGTCCCTAGAAAAGATAGGAATCATGTAAGGAAACTTTAGAGTAGAAGTGCTGCCTTTATGGTATAATATAAAGGTCGATACAAGTGAACAGTTGAAAGAGCATAAACACCTTTTTTTCTTCTTCTAGCAGTTCATTAATTGGTCTATACGCTGCTGCTACACATAGGTTCTGCAGAAACAAACAGTGAATGGGTTGCACATAGACATGAAAAGAGAACATAACAGTTTCATTCTTCTGAACAACAGGGAAACAAGAATATCACGATTGTTCTAGTTTGGTACCTTTAGGTCGCTCCCTGAATAGCCTTCTGTGGCATTTGCAAGCTCATCAAACTTAAAATCAGATTCTAGCTTTTCTTTAGCAAGTAAAATCTTTAGAATCTTCATTCGGTTCTGTGCATCTGGAAGGTCAACATATATCCTGTGGACCATGTAACCAATGAACATCTTGCTAGATGGTCATTGCTTAAATTTGTGTTGGAAGCAAGAACATGGAATTTTAGATGTTACCGTCTAGGTAAACGCCGTATCACAGCATCATCCAGATCAAATGGACGATTTGTCGCACCAAGAATAAGGATCCGTTGGCTCTCTTTGGACCTGAGACCATCCCAAGCTGCCATAAATTCATTGCGCATCCTTCTTGTTGCTTCATGCTCAAATGCACCTCCTCTTGCACCAAGTAAGCTATCAACCTATAACAACCAAACCGTATCATGCCAGGAGATCATGAAAAACAAACGTATGTTGAATCATGCTCAAATTTCAGCCAAAGTAATAACAAGAAATGGTTTAAGAGTTATCTTGTTTTTCTTCTTCCATTTTACTAGTAAACATACAAAAATTACATGGTGTCATCTTTAGCTAAAAGACCATGAACCATGTTGCAATGTTTCAAAAGATTATCACAAAAACCATGTATGTATTACACCTAAAGTTAAGTGTAGCTGCAACAATTCAGTTTGAAATTCATCTTTGATGTTGAGATTCAAAAAAAACAAGTGTCACTGTCAGCACATAGGAACAGTGCCAGGTTGACTGCTTGTCTATTTTGTTTCTTGACACCTAGGATGAATTTCAAACTAAATTGCTGAAACTATACTTAACTTTATGTGTACTACATACATGTCTTTTTCATGAATTTTTGAAGCATTGCAACATGATATTTAGCTAATGAGGGCACCAAATCTGCATTGAGTAAACATACCTCGTCAACAAATATGATAACAGGAGCTAGTCGACTCGCAAAGGAGAAAAGGGCCTTTGTGAGCTTCTCTGCATCTCCAAACCACTGTTTAAAGAAAATATAATTTTAAGTCAGTGGTTGGTTGGAAAATGACTAGCATATATGCATGAGACTGCTGGTCAATGATCATCTTGTTCACAATCATTCAAGCTCTTTGATTGTTTGTACAAGAAATTAGAATATAGTTGATTGCTAATATATCTTGATGCAAGATTAACTACAGATGGTCTTCTGGCTGCTTGAATTAGACATGTCACACCTGTATCAAATTGAGAAAAATGGTGCTTTTGTGCTCATACAGTCATGACCATATGGAATTTGACTTTTAGAAAACCAAAATTTATGTTAGATCATTACTATCTAATGGCTATCACCAGATTGGCACAAAACACAAGAATTGTTAGCTAAACCACTAATAGTCACTAGTCACAAAGAAGGTGTGCATGTTTGAGAAAACAAATGAGGTGTGTGACTAGGATGTCCTAAAGCAACCTGGTGCAGACTTAACCAAAATTTCACAGTTGCTACATGTGGGAAACATTATCATAATTTGAATCCACTTATCATGCGTTTATTTAAATTTTAGATTAGTAAATCCTGCATCATCCCAAACAGGAACGTTCAAACCCATAACCAGACAAGACCTAGAACAGAATTTTTTTCCCAGCAATAAATAACAGATATTGTTATGATCCAACTTCTCACAAAAGAAATTTCATGTATGTGATGACCCAATAATGTCAAGCAAAGAACCTAACTGCCAAAGTCAATGGGCTACCCCTCAAAAACATATGCCTACATAGAACAAAACTGCCAAGATTGAATGGGGTTCTATTGAAACATCATTTAAGGTGTTCATAATTTACCCAGTATGCAGCCCTCTAAAATTTTGCAACAAGAATCTTCAGCAACATGCCAACATGTATCAAGCGTCTTGATTTTCTTATATAATTCATTTTGCATATTATTAATGAACAAATAACTGAAAAGAATGGTATAAATATACAGGTCAAATGAAATTACCTTTGATGTGAGTGTAGAACCAGTTATACTGATAAAATTTGCTCCAGCTTCTGTTGCAAGGGCTTTTGCCAAGAGTGTTTTTCCTGTTCCAGGAGGCCCAAAAAGCAAAACACCTTTACAGGGCTGACAAGGTGCATACAATCAAATCTTTGTTAGAAATTCAGTAAAGCACTTAGACTAATTCGAATATGCATAACTTCTGATAAGACGAATATCACAATGTTCGAGCGATTGATAGAACTAGAACTCAACATTTAGAGAATGAAGCTAAAGCAACAAGCTAAAAAATAGTGATTTCACTTGCAGAATATCCACATTTTTTATCTGTAACAAGTGTATCTTTAATTGCACAATCTCATTTTATAATATATGAAAGAGTTTATCTAAGAACCACACAGATCAATATAATTGAAGAACCTCTGCTTTTGGTTTATCTGCTTCACTTAAAAGCTAAAACTCATTTCTGCATCCATATGAAATTTGCATGCCTCAATCACATTACACATTGAAAAGCAACCATCATAAAACTAGACTTAAATACAATTAGGTGAATAAATGTGCAGTCATGTATGATAAATTGGTAACAGTCTGAACCGGGGCACTGGGCAGTAGCTTGGATGGTTAGTGCTGCCAGTTAAGAGGATAGCCACCCAGGCTCGAACCCGGGGCTCACCAACTTGTGGGTACCTCTCGAGGAAAGTGGTTTCAGGGTACTCCTCTATCTTACAATTGAAAATGTCTAGGGGAATTCTCTCCCAGTGGTCAAGAAAAAACAATAGAAAACAATCTACTGCTAAAAAAACTCCATAATTAGTTTTCGACAGATGAAGAACAGTGCAATGTCCAACAGTCGACCAAGGTCAATTCTATAAGGACATAATGCATGCATCCACATTAAAAAAAAAACTAGATCAACCGCAGGAACTAAGTGGCATTTTATTATTATTAATAAGAATGCAAAACGGCTCTAGCTGAGACGGTTAGAGCGTTCAACCTAGCAGGAACTAGGTGGCATTTTATTATTAATAAGATAAGAAGAAGAATGCCACAGGCCTCTAGCTGAGACGGTTAGTGCCGTGGGGGAGAATTTCAGGCTGAGGGTAAAAAAAATCCCCTCGTCTGTCCCACGGCCAAAGCACAGGTCAAAAGGCCTGGCCCAGTTATCGCAGGGCAACGGTGCCCCTGTGTCAGGGTGGGGCAGGGGTTCGGTGGTTTTCTCGGTCAGTGTGAGGAGGTCTTCTCTATCACAGCAATACTCAGGGAGGTCTTACCCCTGCAGGTTGAGTTTTTATTATTATTAATAAGAATAAAGCACCCAAATTCGCCTCGACGAAGACTTGAACCTAGGTGGTCTGGGTATACATCCACACCCTGGCCAACTAATCTAGCTCATCTTCTTTCCACATTAACTGTATTTACGCAGTAATATTTGCATCAATTTACAGAGTGCAAAATAGATGCTGCAAAAGTGTAGTGTAAATGGGAATAGGATCATTCAAAATTGACACGAGCAGTTTTCAATGCTGTATCTTTCTCTACTACAGCAACCACATACATCAAAAGAACTCAAGTAACATCTACATCATAACCTTGAATTCAGCATGAAACATACTTCTGGAAGCTTGACTACAATGGTAAAAGCAACATCTTATAACCATTTATTGCTGCTAAGATTGCTGTGTATTGCATAATAGGCTTACCCTAGAAGGGTAGCAATGTAGATAGAGTTACATGGGCCTTCATGGGCCTGACTCATACACTCTAACACCCCCCCGCAGTCTGAACTACCGGCACAGCGGAGTTTCAAGACTGAGCACGAAAAGAAATACAACGCAACACACGAGCCCCCCCACAGACTCAACTAGGAACCGGTGATGTTGAGGCTGGAGCGAAACTCGGAGAACGTCGAAGATGGGAGGCCCTTGGTGAAGATGTCAGCGAACTGGGAGGTGGTCGGGACGTGGAGAACCCGAACATCACCGATGGCCACCCGATCGCGGACAAAGTGGAGGTCGATCTCCACATGCTTGGTCCGCTGGTGTTGAACGGGGTTGGTGGAGAGGTACACCGCACTGACGTTGTCGCAGTAGACCAACGTGCTCGGGGTCAAGGGACTGTGGAGCTCACCAAGGAGCTGCAGGAGCCAGGAGGCCTCAGCCACGCCGTTAGCAACAGCGCGGTACTCCGCCTCGGCACTGGAGCGGGAGACCACCGGCTGGCGCTTGGGAGCCGTCAGATGAGGCTCACGCGGATCATGCATATGTAAGCAAATCTGCTGAACTGCATAGGTGATGTCCGGGCGGGTGAAAGTGAGGTACTGTAGTGCCCCTGCAAGACTCCTGTACGCAGTGGGGTCAGCGACTGCAGTGCCCTCGATCTCTGACAACTTGGCCTGGGTGTCAACTGGGGTGGAGCAGGGCTTGCAGTCAATCATCCCAGCTCGCTCCAGGATATCAAGAGTGTACTGCCGCTGGTGAAGAAAGAGACCCCCTGGCCGGGGCTCAACAGTAATCCCGAGAAAATGATGGAGCACACCAAGATCCTTCATCGCGAACTCCTGCTGAAGGGAGGTGATGATCCGCTGCAGCAGTGTCGGGCTGGAAGCTGTGAGCACAATGTCATCAACATAGAGCAGCAGATAGGCAGTCTCCCCGCCGTGGTGATAGATGAACAAAGAAGTATCGGACTTCGCCTCCACAAAACTCAGGGTGAACAGATAGGCAGCAAAACGAGAGTACCACGCCCTGGGGGCCTGCTTGAGGCTGTAGAGAGACTTGTTGAGGCGACACACCAGATCAGGCTGGGTGGAGTCAACGAAACCCGCAGGCTGACTGCAGTAGACTGTCTCAGCAAGTGTCCCATGAAGAAAGACATTCTTGACATCCAGCTGATGCACGGGCCAGGAGCGTGAGAGAGCCAACGAGAGGACTGTGCGGACAGTAGCAGGCTTCACCACTGGACTGAAAGTCTCATCATAATCAACTCCAGGCCGCTGTGTGAAACCCCTGAGAACCCAGCGAGCCTTGTAGCGCTCGAGAGAACCATCAGCCCGCCGTTTGTGCGTCCAGATCCACTTCCCGGTGACGACATTGGAGCCAGGTGGACGGGGTACCAGATCCCAGGTCTGGTTGGCGAGAAGAGCCGCGTACTCCTCTTCCATTGCACCGCGCCAGTGGGGGTCAGCCAAGGCGGCACGCACGGAAGAGGGCACCGGAGAGACCCCCGTGTCACCGGTCGTCGAGGCGAGAGCTCGAGGCCGGAGTACCCCCGCCGCATGCCGCGTCACCATGGGGTGTACATGACGCGGGTGGCGGTGAAGGAGCGGCGGGTGATAAACAGGCCGGTCACCCCGAGCAGGTGGTGGAGGAGGCGGTGGTGGGGGCGTAGGCGTCGACGGCGGAGAGGCAGCGACAGGAGAACCCTGCGGCAAGGACAGCGACATGTCCCGCACCGGTGGCGCCGAGGCCGCGGCAAGGGGCCGAGGGGCCGACGGCGGCGACGCGGCCCGCCACCGGCGACGCGGCCTGCGCCGGCGGCGGCGAGGCCGCCCGCGCACGCTGCTGGTAGACACGCACCGGCTCAGCGTAGCGAGCGGAGGCGCCGAAGACACGGGACCCACGTCGGGCGCAGGATCCAGCGAAGTGGACGGTACCTCCGGACCGGTGCTGGGCACAGGGTCCGGTGGAGCGTCCGAGGACGGCGAGCCGGGATACGAGACCGGCGGGGGAGGTGGTGGGGTGGTACCTGCAGGATAAAACAATAAAGGTGGCTGGACCACCGCGTAAGTGGGAAAAAAATCGAGGGTGGAAGGTGTAGGGGTGGATGGAGTAGAGGTGGTGGTGGAGAAGGGGAAGTCGTTCTCGTCGAACACAACGTGTCGGGAGATGAGTACGCGACGAGAGGAGAGGTCAAAGCAACGGTACCCCTTGTGATCCGGGGAGTACCCGAGGAAGACACACCGAGTCGATCGGGGAGCCAGCTTGTGAGGAGCAGTGGCAGTGGTGTTAGGGTAACACGCACACCCGAAGACACGGAGATGGTCGTAGCGAGGAGGGGTACCGAAGAGGGCGTGGTGAGGAGTGGGAGCGGGACAGGCAGCGGAAGGTAAACGGTTGAGGAGATAGGTGCAGGTGTGAAGACCCTCGACCCAGAAGCGGGCAGGAAGGGAGGCCTGCAAGAGGAGAGTGCGGATGGTGTCGTTGGTGGTGCGAATCATGCGCTCGGCATTGCCGTTCTGGGAAGAGGTATAGGGGCAAGACATGCGCAACTGCACGCCGTGAGAGAGGAAGAAAGCACGAGACGTGGAGTTATCGAACTCGCGCCCGTTGTCACACTGGACGGCCTTGATGGTGAGGCCGAACTGAGTGGACACCCAGGCAAAGAAGTGAAGAAGCGTGGAGAAAGTATCAGACTTAGCGCGAATGGGAAAAGTCCAGGAATAGTGAGAGAAATCATCCACCAACACAAGATAGTATTTATAACCAGAAAGACTCATGACAGGAGATGTCCATAGGTCACAGTGTACAAGATCAAAAATGTGGGTCGCATGTGAAGAGGAGGTAGGAAAAGGAAGGCGAACATGTCGACCCAACTGACACGCGTGACACAAGTGCTCATCGTGAGCCCGAGTACATGGTATGTCGGAACTACGACTAAGCCGCATCAAAATGTCTCGACCGGGATGTCCAAGACGACGGTGCCAGGTAGTGGAGGAAGTCGAGGTGGCGAAAGCAGCTGATGAAGTGGAAGACGGGGACGGAGGAAGGCGAAGCGTGCAAAGGGGCCCCGAGCTGTCACATTGGAGCAGTGGACGCCGGGAGGCCAAATCCTTCACAGTAAGACCAGAAGAGTCAAATTCAACAGAACAAGAATTGTCAGCTGTAAAACGACGAATCGAAAGAAGGTTATGAACCATAGACGGGGCAACTAAGACATCAGGAAGATGAAAGGAGCCATGGGTGCCGGCAGCGCCCACAGAGGTGACAGGAATACAGGACCCATTTGCGACCATGATGGATGAGGGATGGGAAGGAGAAGGAGGGTGAACAAAAGAAAGTATACCAGGGTCAGGAGTGGTATGGAACGTGGCCCCCTGAGTCGGCGATCCAGTCCTGGCCAACTGGAGGCGTGAGGGTCATGGTGCCGAAGGAGCGAGCCAAGGCCGTCGGGTCCCAACCGACAGGCCCAGGCGTCCCAGCAGGTGAAGTCCAAGGCGACAAGACCAGAGGGGCAGCCACCGCTGGCGCAGTCCACGGTGCCGGGAACGGAGCCGTGCCCGTGAGCATGGCCGACGGAGCACGGGGCTCACCACCAGCCACCTGATAGGGCCACATGGAGATGCGCCCTGACCACGGGTTGTGGAAGGATGGCCAGGGTGCACCACCCCGAGGAGGTGCTGGGGCGGCCGGAGCAGTCCCACGACCGGACCCTGCACCACGCCCCCCCCCCCCCCACGGCGACGGCGACCGCCACGCCCCCCCCCCCCCCCCCACCCCCGCTCGGCCCGGGGGGAGGAGGACCAAGAAGGGACGACACGGGTGGAGCGGTGGAGCGTGGTGGAGTAGCCGCAGCGAGGGCGGTCGAGGAGGACGAAGAGCCCGGCGTCAAGTGAGACCCAGACTGGATGCCCTGAGTGAGCTCCTCCATGACAAGGTCGTCACGGACCTGCAGGAAGGAGGGAAAGGGCCACTGCCGGGTGATCCATGTCCGAAGGTGGCTGTAGCGGTCACTGAGGCCACAGAAGACTTGGAGGACCAGGATCCGGTCGTCAACCGGGCAGCCAAGGTCACCCAGAGAGTCGGCGAGGCCCTTCATGCGGCGGCAGAACTCACCCACAGAGAGGTCCCCCTGAACAAACGTGCGGAGGCTCGCATCGAGGCGCAGGGCCCGGGCCTCGGCATTGCCCAGAAACTGCCCCTCGAGAGCCACCCACGCGTGTTGAGCGCCAGGAGTGTTGCGGACCAGATCCTGAAGGTCGAGGGAGATGGTGCCGACGATCCAGGAGAGGACGATGCTGTCGAGCCTCAGCCACGCAGGAGTCTGGGCTGCAGCCGGAGTGTCGAGGAGGACGTGGTCGTCGAGAGCGTAACGACGAAGGGTGAGGAGGACCAAGTCCCGCCAACGAGCATAGGAAGGCGAATCCGGCTCCAGGACGACGGTAACCAAGCTGCGGATGTTCTGGACACCTCCCGCCTGGATGTGTAGTTGTGCCACGAGAGGGTCGGCTGGATCGTGCCAGAGGATCGCCGTAGCCAGCGGACGATGAGCCGCAGTGGAGCCGGAGGAGGTGGCGCTTGCGTCGTGATGAGCGGGGAAGACGAGCAGCTGCTCCGCCTCGGCGATACGGCGGGCCAAGGCATCGGCAGCGTCGCGCTCACGCTCCCAGGCGAGAGTTGCAGCCTGGACGCGTGCCTACCCTGCCGCAGCAGCTGCCCGCGCCGCGTCGAGGGCCGCTGCGAGGTTGGCATCTGCAGCACCCAGAGGAGCACCCGGCTGGCCAGCACGTAGATGACCACCACGCTGGCCATAACCCTAGGGCAGCAGCAGGGAGAGGAGGCGCGGGTCGCTGAAGAGAGGCGGAGGAGGCGGTGGTGGGAAGGGCACGCCGCTGCCGAGAGCTGGGAAGGGAAGGGAAGGGCGCCGCCCGCGCCGCTGCCGAGAGCTCCCGCGCCGGGCGCGCCACCATGGAGTCCCGCGCCAGGCTGGGGAAGGAGGGGAGAGCCGCCGGGGAGCGCGCCGGGCTGGGGATGGAGGGGAGAGCCGCCGGGGAGCTCCACGACGGGAGGGTGGCCCCCGCCGCCCGCGTCCGCAGGAGGCGGATCGGCGAGCAGGACGTCGGTCGCTGGAGGGTCCGCGCCGGTCGCGCCGCCTGTGGCCGCGCCCGCGGCAGCTGCGCCGTTAGCGCTGGAGGTCGCACCCGCGCCCGCGATTCGCGCCCAGGAGGTGGGGTAGGGAAGGGGAGGGAAGGTCTGGAAGTATTGGGGAAGGGAGGGAAACTCCTCACCGCCGGCCATGGAGGCAGCGGCGGCGCCGGCGGCGAGCAGAGGGGTGGCGGCGCCGACTGGGAGAGGGAGGGAGGGAGCTAGCTCGATACCATGCTAAGATTGCTGTGCAATAACTAATTCGATCACGTAGAGTTCATGATAATATGAGGTGACTTATCTGTCTATCAATAATAAGGAGTCACTTAAATGCAATATTCAAGGCTGTGATATTTCTAGCAAAATATACATTGTGATTTTTTTCATCATTATATGTTTCATACAGTTTTGTATCTCTATTGTTGATTTATTATGCTATCAAAACAATGATAAAATATTTATCATATTTTTTAACATAAATTATGATGTTTGTTATTACTTTAGAGGGTTATCTGGACATAGGGCAACCGGGGGGTACTTTTACCCTTTTTCCCAAACAAAATCAATATATCTAGCAGAAAGGATGAAGTAAAAAAATATATGCAGCAGAAAAGCAAGTCATACCCTTAATAAATTTCCATGCGAAAAAAGTTCAGGTCTCCTCATTGGAAGAGTAACGAGCTCATCCAATGTTCTCTTCACGTCCTCAAGTGCACCGATATCGTCAAATTTCACTCCAATTTCATTTGGAGGTACGACAGCAGAAATGAAATTGCGTTCATACTCATCTTTAGCCAAAACCTGAAGTTAGGAAGGTTATGAGTTTGTGAGGCATATAGAACAATGAAAGATAACAGAAAAAGCAGAAGAAAATCTAACTTCATGAGATAGATAATCAGTTGAATACCTTCAGATTTTGAGATGATTTCTTAGTTGTTATACCCTGTTCCTTCAGCCTCTCCATTGCTATATCCAGACTTCACATAAATAAAAAACATTAGTAGCAAGGGACTGGCTAAGGTAAAAAAAAAACAACATTCAATATTTCCCTAAAAAATATATGATGTGAAGTAGATATACCTCTCACGGGGAATGATTAATCTGTCACCCTTGATAGAAGGAAGATCTGTTGATGACAGATAGTGGTTTCTAGCCCATCCAACGACCTTCTCCGCTTCTGCAATAAACAACAGACTCATTGAACTTACTGATTCAAATCAGCGCCACTAGCAACGGAAACCTGTGACTGTTATGCAAAAATGGAGAAACAAAAGGAAATATATTTCAAATTTAGCACTTCACCCCGGCACCCCGCTTCACTATTTCAAAAAGTGCACCTTTTGCAGCTTAGCATTAGGATAGTGAATATTTTTTTACATCTGCAACCATCCAACTATAGTGTTTACTCAATGGAGCAGACCAGTTCACAAATAATTCCGTAACTTTCAATGATTCACCATGTACCAGAATTTTTACACTACCTCTACATATAGAAATATCATGCTACCATTACAAAGCCTTCACTGCAACGAGATTAATCTGGCACTAGGATTTAGTACTGGTAACCACCCCCAAGCTGGCCACTGCCAATCTGCCACGGTGCCAACTGGAGAAACCAGGATGTAGGTACAGTTGGTTGCAGTTGAGGGTTAGTTGCACTTCAAGTTAGTAATAGCAGTGGTTCACTCGAACAATCATAAAAGCACTAAACAGGAAAAAGAAATTCAGGATATCATAAAAAGAGTTGGTGTCAAATTCCACTATATTTATCAAACAAATTATTTTTCTGTTCCATTTTTCTTGCATTGAAGCAGCACAAGACAAGCCAGTAAAAAAATCAACTCATATGATGTGCATGAAATTCCAGCAGAAACATGAGCTAAAAATTTGAGTAGACATACTTTGTTTTGTTAAAACAATACCATCCGACTTCACATGCAAAAGGTCCACACAAGAAAGATCATGCTCCTCAAGCACCTGCATTAACCAATCATCGCTTAGAACTCAGGAACCATGATAGTGAAGTGGCAATCTGAATGAAAATGGAGATGCATGGGAAGCACAAGATCTGCATCCAAACCTTGTGCAATTTAACAAGGTTATGCCTCGAAATCATAATTTTTCTATCCTCTTCAATCTGATTATTAAAAACTCGTAGTTGTTCATCTTCCTGTATGTAAAGTAAAAAAGAAAGTAAGTTAGGATCTATCATCAAGCTACGGGGCACTTGTGATTGAAATATGGACTAGGCACTGTAATTCATTAATTTAATAATATAAGAGGCGCCATTATAGCTTCATCATGTGCTGGTACCGTGCATGTC
Organism: Coix lacryma-jobi var. lacryma-jobi; assembly: GCA_009763385.1. NCBI lineage: Eukaryota > Viridiplantae > Streptophyta > Magnoliopsida > Poales > Poaceae > Coix > Coix lacryma-jobi. The sequence continues at coordinate 10,928,281 of CM019822.1, forward strand.
AATAGTTTGTTTTGTGTAGTGCAGCTATAAAAACAAGATTGGTGAAAGATGCTAACCTCTGGAAGAGGAACAGTTAGACTATTGGTGAAGAGCTTTGACATGTCACCGGACCTTGAATATCTTTCTCCCTTCAGGCCCCCTACCAACCGCTTCAGTGGTGATGGCTGCATAGAAACATTTCAAATGAGTCGTACCGACTGTGAAATATTATAGTTGAGAAGACAAACTTAAAAGTTTTTGTAGGCAATGACAAAAGAAATGGCAGTCAAATATAATATTACAGGTTTCACAATTTGTGCAAATAACATTTCGTAAAGAGCTAAACAAGCACTTTTCCTTCAAGTAGCACAATTTCAATTCGTGCTAAAATAGCAGGTTTACATATGTCCAAGTATTGACCCACATTCTCTACCCACTCTAAGTCTAAGGAATGAAAAACATATGTAATCAGTCATCATTTGCAAACAAGGTACTAATAACTGATGGAATTGACTTGAACAAGCTTGTTAGACAGTCATGCCCCAATGTAAACCAACTAGTGTTGTTTTATGAATGTTGTAAGGCAAAATAGGAACAGCAATATAATGGTACAAAATTCATCCATTAGTTACCAAAAGAATGGAAATAATGAACCAAGACCCTTGATACAATAACAATAAAACCTATATCAGGCATGTTTTAACATAAAAACAGTCAATAAAGGCTTTTGATACAAGTACTGCAGAAATAAATCATGATTATAATAGAAAGTAGACAGAAAATAAACATGTATTCAATTGAACAACATAGAATAATTACCAGTGAAGACAGGCGAGAGAGATTGTGGAACATCAGTGCAGGCTGTACATGTCCATAACATGCATAAGACCTAACAAATTGCTTATGTAAGTTGAATTTGAATTTTAGCAAGAACTATTATATCTTACATGTTCCTTATCCTTGGGTGCTGGTGCCAGTATGTTCTGCCCACATATCAATACTACTGGCCCGGTAAGTCGGTCAAACATTTTCTCAACTCTTTGCACAAACTCTCTGCGATCTGATTTTGAAACTGCTCTGGATAACCATTGAGAACTGTCTGGAAAGTAGACAATTATTGGCTGTAGAGATGGCAGAACCTACACAGAAAAAAGTTCATTAACCAAATCCATATAGAGATTAACTTCTGAATGAGACCAACAACACTAGCAATATATGAGGATTAAAACCAGCAGTAAGGAATGGTTGCAATATACATATGTAAAGCATCATATTTTCAAAACTTGTGTAAAAAATACATGTCAAGATATATTTTGAGAAATCACCTCACAAAGTGCTTCAAGTGCGATATGCCAATCATCTGATTCGGTATCATGATCATGCGCAATATCCTGAGCTAAGGCACAAAGAAATCAGATGGAATCAAAGTGATAGAATTGTCAAATAAAATCAAACAGCTGTTAGAGCTACAGAGTAGAGGCATACAATCAACCCAGTAAACAGTTGCTGTTCCACTTTCCTCCTTGCTAGATACATCTTCATGGGCATCGTGTGATTTCTCTATAGAATGATCAAATATGATAGCAACCTGATCCCCATTAACCTCATATACCTCCCCACGCTGTCCATTTGATAGACGCCTGCGATTATTAGAGTTAGAAATGTTCCTCTTCATAATTTATAAGAATAATTTTCTAGACGCAATGGCAAGAGCAATTTTTTATATATATTGTAAGTTTTTGCATGCACAGTAGAAATATCAATAGCAAAGAACTTTCCTCATAAAAAGGACAACGATAGACAGAATCAGTTGTCTAAGGAGCCGCAAATCAGGTATTTGCCAATACATTTCACTGGAACAGATTTTCGAAAGCACAAAATACTCAAATAAAAGTTGCCTGAATAGCACCTATTAGAGAAACTACATCCTAAACTATCACACTTTTCAAATTAGAAGATAAGCTCATGAGTTCAGCGTGTTTCAAATAATAACTAGTGGGCAACAATAATTTGCCATGTTTCACATGCTACTGATGATGCATATTTCAGCTTATAAATATCACTCAATTCTATATTGTAACATTGACAATTCTATTGATAAAGGGAACATCACAATTAAATTTTAACATTGACATGGAGAAAATACTATACAGAACTACAAAGGGGAGGATAGAACTGGCAATAGCACAGAATCGGGTGTACTACAAAATCATTTTGTCCTGTTCCATGATATATACCCACCTTCCACTAATAAAAGTATAGGCACTCCTTGAGCCATCTTGAGTAGGTATTTTCCCCAAAATGATCCTGTGTAAAGCATATATGGTACATATCAATCTTAACATCAAGAAATTGAACTTTTAACATGGAGCACATTATTGTGATATCAAGCACTTGTGAAACCAGAACAAAAAAATATTTTCCATTTTTCACCACATCACTATGCATCTATGCTAGCACATGCATGCATGCTCACTTGCTTATTCCAAAGCCATCCACACCTATAAGACCAAACCCAAACAAACCAATGTTGTTTGATATTTGAGTAAACAGAACAAAGATAAATCATGGTACCAAGCTAAGAACCACAAAAGTTAACTCGAATCAGAATCTATACTGTATCAAACTCATCAGTTGATTTGTCCTTCATATCCACCCACATTAGCCTACAAAGGTCAATCTTATCCATCTATTTGACCTCATCCAATTGTCCATCTTGATTTCGTGCTTCACCTTCCTTCTTTTATATAACAATAAATAACATTAATGCTGCTAATAGTGTTCCTAATCACCCTTCACCACACCCAACTGATAACCATAATACCACTAATGCCCATCAACTAATGCGCATTGCATGCAGAAAAAAAAAGGTAAGAAAGTCAATTGAACTCTACAATTCAGTTCCCTGCTGCCCACAACCAGCCCGTCCACATCATCAATACCCATATCCAACAATTACCTCTGGTCTGCTTCAATGACTGCAGAGGCCCCAACATACTTGACCCTATCTCCTGAAAAGGTACATAACAAAATTAGAAGAAGAAAAAATAGATTTAAACTCCAATCTTGAAAGACCCAATTTGTATGTATTTAGATGATGCAGATTTAACTTCTGAGTTGGTGTAGCTATATACAAGGTATCGATAAAGAGGGGCTAAGCCTCAATTATGCTCAGGCAGTCATGGACTCATGGGTTAAGTTCAAACAATAAAAGCTTATTTTTCAATGCAAAAATGTGGTCGACAGTTCACATGGTAAAGTCTGAAGGGGAAAATCGTGGGAAATTACCCCTTTGGAAAGGTCTTTTCTCTTCTTCTGATGACTCAGGAGTTTCAGAAGATTCTGACGCTGTACTTTCTTCAGCACCAACAATTCTCTAAAATAACAAGGCGGCAAAGAATAATTATAAGCCACAAATTTGTGCATGAAGAAAAATCATTAACGAGGGCACATAATATGAAATGTTGGTTCTCCTTGCCATTCCTCTAGTAAGGGAATAACACTAAAAGAAGAGAACTTATTCACGGCTGATTTTGGTTGTTTCAATAGTCATCTGTGAGAAAAAATAAGCCGAAGTACAGCTGATAAGTTCAAGCTAACAGAGCCATTGTTTCTATCAACTGTATTTTCTTTTCATTTAAAACCCACTTAACATAAGATCATCTAAACTTTTGATGTCCCCTTCGTTTTAGAGAGACACAAAAGTGGCACAATATCATTTTGTCTGTAAATGGAACAGGTGAACTTTTCAGAAACACAGTCAAATATGTGTATTTTCTGTGAAAAGCATCGGAAGACACTTCTTACGCAAAAGACAGGGAGATAAGATAAATCACCTTGGCGAATTCCTCGATAGTACAAGGGACCAACTTTTTTAAGTCATCCACAGACTTTTTCAGGTCTTCCACAGATTTGAGAGCATCCTCATCGTCACTTTCAGCAGATTTTCCATTGTTACTTGTCCAATCTTCATCACCATCGTCTTCCATTTCAGATTCTGAGCCTTCATCCTCTGACTCAGCATGCTCCTCCTCATCCTCCTCACTTTCTGAGTAATCCTCCCCATAATCCTACAATCAGGTGAAATGTGAGGTTTGCAAAGTTACATCATGTCTTTATACTTTTTGAAAATGCAGCATCTTACATATGGTACAAGAACACTGCTGTCCAGAACCAATAGCGGCACTTGCAACTCATGCGCAAGAGCTCTAACAAATCTCTCCCTGTAAAGCTCAGTTCCTGCATTAAACAAATTTCACAACCCAAGCATTTATAGAAATACTGAGTATCTTCATCGTAGTTACTTTATACCTGGAGAACTTTGGAGCAATATCCGCCCTCCTGAGGATTCCAAACGTGAGCCATACTCTGACGTGACACCCTTGTGCCGCAGGTGGGACGCCACACACTCACTCAGCAGCTGCCTCGCATTCTCACTTATGCATTCAAAAAAGAACAGACACACACTCTCTAGTCGTCAGCACACTAATGTTAGCTTGGTTCAAACAAAACGTCGAACAGATGAGGTGGGCGTCTCACTTGACATAGTAGGGAAAATTCTGCCACGAGAGCGACCCCTTTTCCCACGGCACGACGCGGCGAAGGAACTCGCTGCGGAACCTCTCCCGCCTGGTGACGAACGTCGACTCCCGCCGCTTGCAGCCGGTGAGGAACCTCTCGCTGCTCAGCCACTCCTGCTGGTCCTTCTCCCCGAGCCGCGCGTGCTCCTGCTCGAAGCACCTGCCGCTGCTCCCCGCCGCCACTGAGGACGCAGCGGCACCCCTCGCCTCAGCGCTCCCGACGCCGCCCTTGGAGCCGTAAAACCGGCAGAACCGTCGGGCAGGGCCGGGCGGCCGCGGCGTGCCGAGCGCGCTGAACCTCCTGACGAAGGAACCTCCACTGACGCCGGTGGCGGAGATGCCGAGGGAGCTCGAATTGCTCCACATCGGAGGGTGCAGGAGGAGGCAGCGCAGCCGCATCGCGTGGTACATCTCGGGCGGCTCTAGGACCAAATGGTGAGGAATCGTCAGCCTAGATCGTTTGCTTGAGCATGCGAAGCGAAGCTAAGAGCGACTCGTGGTGTGGGAGCCTGGGAGGATTGGAACGAAGCCGGACCAGGATGGCGGAGACGGTGGCGCCCGGCTGCGGGCGACGGGGAGGACGGAGACGGAGACGCCACGGCACCACCGCTCCACTCCAGGTTTCGGCTAATCCGCTTCTCACGCCGTGCCGCTCCTGCCTTGGGTGGGGGGTTGGGGCGTTGGGCCAAGTTGCATACCAACACCAACAAGCCATGGATCCAAGTCCTTTGTGAGAACCTAGTGGGCTGTCGGCCTTGATAGAATTTGCAGACGGGCCGTTTTTTGGCATCACCAGTGGACGTATGAGGGCCCGTAAGGAGAAAAATTGTTTACGGGACCAGCCCACAGTTGCCGCTTCGTTTCCTAGCCCATGACAAGGATTTCTACCATCTACTACGGGGCTGATTGGTTGCTCAAATCAGAGCATCCCAAGGGTTATCCTTCATTCCTCCGTGCACTTGCGCTATGTTTATTGTTTAGTTCCTATGCTCGCACCTTTCATCTGCTTCCTCTCATTCATTTGTCCTCCTTCGTCTCCCACGTCTTCATCTTCTCGATTCTCACTTCCCTCGCAAGCTAGCACACGACGATACTTGGCGGGAAGGCTTTTGGAGTGCGCGGGAGATGAGGTCGTCTGGGGAGAGGGGGCTACAGCTAGGGTTACCACCCCGATTCCCTGCCTCTCCTTCCTCTTGCTCTGTTGTGCTCTCTCCTCTTGCTCTTGGTCAACCTAAGTTGAACGATCCACGCAACCACTACCGATGGATTCCCTCCTCCTCTCTCTGTGCATCGATTTTTGTTGATTTATGTGGGGATTTTTGTTTGATGTGCCTTGAAATTAGGGTTCTTGTTCTTATGCTCTCAGATCTGTGCGATGGTCTAACTGATTGACCTATTTCTAGTTGTTCTCTTGTTCTACAGTCAGATCTGTGCGATGGTATAACTGATTTACCTGCTTCTAGTTGTTCCTTTCTTGTTCCACAATTAGATCTGTGTGGTGTGCATGTCCAAATTACTGGATACATGTGGTTTTCTCTAGAACTTTGGCATGATGATGTCTATTTTGTTATACAAATTGAGCAAAGTGCTTAGGTCGATGATGTAAAGCTCTAATTCTAGACACTAAAAGAGCACATTTGGGTGTGGCAGCCACATCTTACTTAAATTTTTTTGGCAAATTTTTTGCTTGCTCATGCCTATGATGATATAAACTTTGTCATAGCAACTACATTACCAACACTAATGACCTTGAGTTGTTGAGGTATTGGAACTCTTCTTCTTCTGTCGGTTCACAATTGCTATTTTTTATCTATTTGTGTACTTTGTTGTTTCCTATTATCTTTGTTTCTTATGCTCCAAACTCAAGGTCAATTGGAGAAGCAAATTTATCTGAGGGCCAAATTTACCTTGGATATTTCTTTTTTTGCATGGTTTAGTATTTTTTTTGTTAGCGGTGATCATCTTTTATATTGTTATAAATGTTGGAAGAACTGTCTATGATGATTTAACTATAACAATATACTTATCTATTTACTTCGACCTTGTGAGGTACTGGGACCCATTCGTTGATGACAAATAGTTGGTTCGATTATTCTATTATTTTGTAATGTCCCTTATGCTTTAAGGTCTTAGTTGATGATGATACAACTTGATCTAAGGCAATGTTTGTGTTGCTATGCTTGTTCTGATAAAAATGGTGGTAATCTCACCAAAGTGATACATGAGTGCTCACATCTTGTTCCATGTACCGAACCAAATACAACTAGCAGGATCAGCTCATTTCTGAAATTGGTGTAACCTGGTAACCAAACAAAACGAATGTTACCCAACATCACATCCAAAGTTGTAACCAAACACACTAAGGTTCATGGTTTCAGTCTGTCTTATATCATTATGGACCGACACTCTATTCTAGATCCTTACCTTTGGATCAACCAAACACGCTCTACGTCCATTTCGAACGTCTTGGATGGTCAGGTCTAGGTAACTCCTGATTATGACTTGACTTATGAGAACAATCTCCGGACAAAAAAAAACGGGGATCTGACTCTATATGAGGAAATGTTGGTTGCGATTGCGATATCACGAGGTCATGAGCAGGAAGATCTAGCTAGAGCATCGGAATCGATACCAAGAGTGCAGTCCTAACTCACGAGCTATCGAGTTTGGCCGATAAAGGCAGAAAGAATGGAAGAAATGAGTTGTCTTGGTGAGTGGTCGCCCATAGTCACAGGGGCGAGTGGTACTCTCACATAACTTTAGGCATCATCTTTTTGCAACAACATTTTCCTCTCTAGATTCAGCAGCAGCAGGCAACTACAGCTCACCGAAAAGCGGCGTGTACTCGCCTTCGCAGTTACTCTAGCTGAGTTGAGATGACAGATGACGGTAAATGTGCTGGCTAAGACCCCGGCCAATACAAACCCAATAAACCAAAACCATGCTATGAGAAAAAGGTTTTGGTTCAATAGTGCTTCATGGAGCATGATACATGTCAACACTTAGCGAGCTACAACCGATCACCGATCCTAACGAATTTTTCTAGGGCCTAGGGGTGGCCGATTTTATCATTGAACCCGCAGTACCGTGGTCCTCCACACGCGAAGAACAATCCCTACTTCCCATCACAATCACATACAAAGCCAATTCGATGGATCATGCATACCTGTCAAGCAACCAATCCGGCAATCCGAGATCCAACCTGTTCCGAACTAGGGAATAAAAAAATAGCCCTCCTCGACTCCTCGCCATCAGAAGCAGACAGTCAGCCCAAAAAAATAAGTAAAAACCTAAAGAAGTGTGGTGCACTACTAACCGGGAACCATCAGAAATTCAGAATTTAGAACCCGACGACAATCCACCGACTAGTGCTGATTGCTGAGGCCGGCTGGCCGGGCAGGTGAGTTGACATGCCATGCCACCCACGCCGCCACTCCTGGGGCTGGAAGTGGAAGCAGCTAAGGATGGGGATGGTGCTTCAAATGAGTATCTGCGGTTCTCCTCTAGTTCAACTAAATAAACTAGATATGCAAAAATGATTTAAATTGAACTAAAGAGAACCGCGGATACCCATTTGGAGCACCATCCCCATCCTTAGAAGCAGCCGACGGGCACCGACACTCCCGTGGCCAGACGCCCTCACCTGCTCGGCACGGTCAGCAGTCGCCCGCCGAGTCAGCAGCACTCGGCGGTCGGTGCCACCAACCAACAAGTGAAATACTATTGGACCCAGTTTTCGTGTCGAAGAGGGTCGAAAACTCGGAATCGCCCTCGCGTTGGTCCAACTCCCGTGGCGCGCGTCGGTGAGATCGTCGTGGCGCCGTTCAAAGCTTGAACTGTTCGGCGAGCGTAGTCACCTGAGACTGACCGCACTCTTTATACTCTAAATTCATCCTCTATACATCCTAGCCATTGAGATTTTCTCCTCTATATCACTTTCTCCCGCACTCATTCATCCTCTATATCCTCCTCTATCCATAGTGGGGCCCATATATCTGTAAATAAATTTTATCTAAATATATCCACGTGAGATCTTATTTTGAAGAATTTACTAAAACGAATTTAATGGTGTAATCAGAATTTAATTAGTTTTTTTTAATTTGTGAGTTATAACATTTTTAGTTAGTTGAAATAGTGGGGCCCACCTAAGATTCTTTTTCCTCTCTCCTTCTCCCACCTGTCTGCTGCATGCGTCTACCCCTCTGCTGCACGCGTCTGCCCCCATGCAGCTTAGAGGACGCTAAGCTATGACGCCAATTGTAGCGGACAGCAGGCTGGTTCTCGTTTTTACAGGAACAAATAATGTAGCCAGTGCAGTGGTTTGATCCGCTAAATACTACTGTAGGATCATATAGCGTACGGCGGTGCACATAGCCTGACCTGACAGAAGAGAAATACTGAAATAGGACTACTTGGCGGCGTTGCGTGTTGGACAGTGTAAAAGCCTTTGGTCGGTTCCCAATTCAGACCGTGAGAGGCCTGATCGCAGTTTTAGTACGTCGTTGGTATATGCGCATGCGCGTCGGCGGATTGACGTGTACTGTACGTTACCGGATGTGGGGTGACAGACAGTGGTGACGCCGACGCCGCCTCGCTATTTCAGCTGTGCAATTGCGGAGTTTTCTAATGCGACAAGGAGAAAAGAGCGAAGCTGCTGCGTTGCAGCGACGCGGACAGGTGCCTGAGGTAGTGTAACACCCGGATTTCCGAAGAATTCCAAGTGCCAACTATATGTGTGCCCAGGTAGTCCACAAGACACATATAGCACCAAATATGGAATTTTCTCAAAGACAATGCTTTATTACATAGCGAAACATATTTACATTAAGACTTACATATAAAACAAAGCAGAGCGGAAACTACTCTTCAGGACTCCAAACTCCACAGGGACGGTTGACTAGGGGAACACCCGCCTAGAACTCTTGGAACATCTTTTGTAGATCTTCACTTGAAAACCACCATCTGGTACCCATCCGGGATTTTTATGTGAACCAACGACAAGCGTCAGCTCACCATGCTCAGCAAGTACAACTACGGGGATGCAAGGCTCAAAGGCTTGACTTGGTTAACTGCGGTTAACATTTTAAGTTGATCATATTTTATATTAACCTTCCATTACTAAATGTATGAGCCCAGTTGTCCCATGATATGTGATAGTCATCATGTTAAAAAGAGGTAAACCACCAACCACTAACATACCCCACCATGGACTGCTTAAAAAGGGTCCGAGCCGCTCGTATCCGTGAGCACGGCTGATATATCAGGTTTACACTCTGCAGAGGTTGTACACTTTCACCTTAGGCCGTGATTCTCATATGCCGGGGTTTGCAAGGCCCACATTACCTCCTCTATGGAAGTACGGCAGGGTTTCACTACGTAGCCTTTCACTAGCTACCCTAACAAGTAGTAGCCGCAAGGTTTCAGCATCTAGGCGAATGGAGGCCCCCTTCAAGATGGCACACCTGACAGCCGACCAGCACACATCTTGACAGGCAAGGAAGCCATTCTATGCCTAGGCTCCCCTCTAGCGCCTTTCGGTAACTACTACAAGCTAGAGAAAGTCTAGTTACACAACTAAGATCAGAGTCATATAATACCCAAGGTTGCACGAGATCTCCCGGGTGGTCGCTTTAAAAGATAGTCCCTGGGGTGGGTCACTGAGCAACACCAGGCTCCAGTGCCCTAAACGTGGTTAAAAAGCCTCTTTTAACATTTGTTCCATAGTCATTAATCAGTATTAAACAATTAGCATTTATATAGCGCATAGCATTTCTAATCATATTATGCAAAACCCTCCCATAGGTTCAAGGTATACAGTTTCAGGAAACTAGTATGATCCTATGGTTCATCATATTAGACACATGCATAATGATTTACTAGGTCTTGCATTAAATAGGTAACAAGGAAACCGTGGGTTGTACTTGCCTTCCAATAACTCGTGGTGATGGTCTCACTTCTTCAGGGACCTTCTTCTTGATAACCTTGATCAACTTGAACTCTAAACGGGGTCAAAGGCACCACACAAACATCCATTCCAATCATCACATGTAGATAAAATATACTTCTATTAGAACAGTACACCAAGCATCATAAACAGGTAGAGAAACATATATAAAACTATTCTACTCGTCGATACGATCACATGAACGTAAAGATCACTCTAATCGGATCTAAAACGAGAAAGTTATAAAGAAAACAAGTTTCAGGGGCACTTTTGTAAATAAAACTCATTTTCCGGGGGCTAACTCGCGAAAACCGAGGACCTATACGTAATTAAACGTAGCCGGCAGGGTCTAGCATACGAAACTGCAAGGCTTGGACGACGGGTTCTATATCTGAAAACTACGGGGTCGAAAACGCAAGAAAACAGGACCTGAATCTAATTACTTTGAACTGCGCTTGGACTGCGGGTTTATTTTCAAAAAGTGCGAGGGCCTTTTTGCAAAAGCGCGCCTGCAGCGGCGCGGTTGCTGATGCGGCTGCCACGTGGCGCGGCGGGACTGGCCCGGTCCACCACGCGGCCGATGGACCGCGGGCTGGGCCGCTGGTCCACGGGTCCGTGGACCCGGCGCATACCCCTTCGGGGGCGCTTCTAAACTCAGTCGTCCGCGCCGATCGAACGGCGCAGAGGGGCTCTGCAAGCGGGCGCGGTGGCGGGAACGGCGGCGCGAGCGGCGGCGCCATGGGAGGGGCTCGGGAACACCGCTAGGGGGTGCTCCGGACCTCGGTTGGCTGCGCGGAGGGTACCTGTAACACCCCTGGTGTTACTAATGTAATTAACTTGACATGTCATCATCTTAAGCATTAATCATTTTGTGATGCATTTGGATTGCTTAATTGCTATGCTTAAGTTCCTTTTCAAAAACCCTAAAAGCCCAATTCTTCCTTTGAGGGCAAAATGGTAATTTCATCTCTGTGCCTAGTTCTATGTAATTCTTGTTCTAATTCTAGTGCCCTGATGTTTGTTGCATTGGTCAAAGTTCAAAAATCAGATTTGATTTGATTTTCCTTTTGCAAAACCCTAAAATCCCAAATCCTGGATTTATTCCCTTTTCGATAACTTTTTCAAAATTCAAAATTCTGGGTTGGTTCAAAAAGCAAAGTTGTGAATCTGACCTAGAGGAACAACTTTGGTGTTTACAGATTTCCAAGTTTCTATATAAAATTTGAAGTAATTTCAAATCCATTCAAACTCCAGTTTTTGTCCCTTTTGAGTTTTCAAATGTTATTCAAAAACTATTGAGTTTCAGAAAAAGTGTATATTAGCAAAGTTGTAGGTTTTGACAAATTGAACAACTTTCATATATAAAGATTTTCAAGTTTCAGTTTGAAATCCAAAGTAATTTTGGTTTGAATCAAATTTGAAAAGTGTTCCCTTTTCTGTTTTTGATTATAGTTCAAAAAATATTTGGAATTTGAAAATGTTCATATTGACAAAGTTGTAGATCTTTTTTTTCTGAGCAACTTTGGTATTTTGAGTTTTTGTTGCCCAGTTCAAGTTTTGGAAGTAATTTGCAAAATACAGAGATCAGCCAAAAGTCAAACCCTAAGACCTAGCCCTGTTCATCTTCCACCTACAGCTAGGGGGCCCCGGCCGTGGCCGAGCCTCCGGCGCTGCGCGCGCCACGCGTTTGGCAGCCGCTCGTCTGTCCCCGACCAGCCGCCTGCGTCCGCGCCATCATGCCGCCCCCGCACGCGCGCCAGTTGACCTCCGCCTCGTCCCCTACTGCTCCAGCGCGTCGCCGCCGCGTGGCCATCGCCGGCGCTGCCTGCGCCCGAGCCCCGGCCGCACGCCTGTCCTTCCCGCCTGCGCGCAATCGAGAGCGCACGCGTCCGCCGAGCTTATCCACCCCGCCTCGAGCTCTCTACCGGCCCCTGGCCGCGGCTATATAAGCCCGCCGGAGCTCCGACCTCCGCACTCGACCCCGCCGCCGTGGCCAGAGCACTCCAAAGCTCCCGTCGCTCAACCACCTAGCCCGAAAGCTCCGCCTAGAGCTCGTGAAGCTTTCCCACCCCCCAATTTCACCTTCCCCGCCTCCAATTGCCCGGCGTAACCCCATCTTCCCAAACTCCGACGGAACCCCGGTGATCTCGGGTTCGTCAAATACTTCCCCTCCGGTCACGGATACCTTCTCCCGACCCCTGTGTCAGCTTCCTCGGTTCCGTGCGACTCTAACCCGGCCCTTGCGGTCTCGTGTGTTGAGCAGGATCGCCGGATCGCCGGAGCGCCGCCGCGGTCGTCTCTTCCTCGAGCCTCACCCTCGAGCGCGTGTAGAGCCTCACCCTCGAGCCCTGCCTCCGACCCGTGGTAAGCATCCGAAGCCTCCGGCCTCTGCTTCCACTCCGTTTCGCCCGAGCCTCCAAGTCACGCCTCGGACGGAGGCTTGTTTTTCCGTCTCGCCCGAGCCCAAGCCTCGGCGAGCGCATGCCCTCCGCTTCGCCCGAGCCCAAGCCTCGGCGAGCGCATGCTCTCCGCTTCGCCCGAGTCAGGCCTCGGACGGAGGCTTACTTCTCCGTCTCGCCCGAGCCTCCGGGCCAGGCCTCGGACGAAGTTGTCGCTTCCGTCTCGACCGAGCCCGTCTCGACCGAGCCCGTCTCGACCGAGCCCCGCGCGATTCGCCCGAGCCCCCGCGATTCGCCGAGCCCGGCCTAGAAGGAGCACAGTGCTCTTCTCTTTTTCTGAGAGATGTGAATAGTGTTCTGTTTTCTCTTTTTTGTATGATTTTCTGTGTGCATCCAAAAATTCTGAAATTTTTGTGGTAGACTCTTTATGCTCTGGAGTATTTTATAAAAATATGAAACTTGAGTTTTGTGCAAAAATTTGAAAATGTAAAATTCCCCTTTTAATTGAAAAATGAAGGTTTGGGTATTTTTGGAGAGTGATCTATAACTCCAAAAATCTTGAGATAAATTTTTGTGACCTTTTTATGACATGATGAACCTCTGGTAAAATTTTGAAGTCTTTTGGAGCAAGTTGATTTTTGAGCTTTTATTTTAATTGTTAAATAGTGCCTTTTGCTAATTAATGTCTGATTTTATTTGAGCACCTTAATGACCTCCAAAAATTATGAAATTTGTTTTGACATCTATTTATGCCATAATTAACTTATGTGATTAATTTGGTAATTTTTGGAGCAACTTCATAAAATGACCTTTTTAATTAATTTAGGAAAATAGAAAAAGTGATTAGTGTTGGTAATAAGTGTTTGATGATGTGATCTTTGGATTGATTGATGTTCATAGACCCCTACCCTTTGGTCTATGATGGTTGTGATGCTATGATTTGATGATGCTTAGGATAAGTATAATAAGGGCTAGTTTAATCAATATTGCTTAAGGAAGAAATGGTTACCTTTTATGCTCAACCTAGATTTCGATTATGCCTTGTTTAAGAGTAATCTAGAATCAGTGGAATTGTCTTGCACCATAAGTTCATATCATCATTCTCATGAGCATTCATCATTGCATCCGTATAGTTGACGAAGAAGGTACCAGAGTCAAGGCCGCTGTTGACGAACCAACTCCCGAGGTGACCCCGAGCTCCGACACCTACTCCTACCCCGAGTCTGCTCTCTTTGCCATCCAAGGCAAGCCCCGGTGCATTTAACCTTTCCTTGAATTTATAAAATGATTTCCTTAAATGCTTTTGAGTTAAATTATTGCATTAGGTTTATAGGAGTTGTGTGCTATCCTAATTGATGCACTATCCACCTTGACCACTGATACACCCGATACCTGCTTTTCAAAAAGAATTTGAAAAATGCTTAGCAATGCTTATTGAATTAGACTTTGCAATAAAATGCCAACTTCAAAAGTGTGATCACTTAAGAATCTTTATGGGAATTTGGTTTTACTCCCCGGCTGTTGGCTAGGTATCTGATCCGTACCTAATCAATAGCGAGGAGAGGTTGTGTAACATCCCGACCCAAGGCTTAATAGGAATAATAGGATACTCATACCAACAAGTTGCAACTTCTTTTTCGGAAGCCCATCTCCAAAGAACTCTAAAGTTAAGCGTGCTTGGCCTGGAGAAATTTAGGGATGGGTGACCGACCGGGAAGTTCTTCCCGGGTGCGCACGAGTGAGGACAAAGTGTGCAGAAAAGACTAGTGTTGGTCTGTGAGGGAAGTCTATGTCCTAGAAAAGCTGCCAGATGTAAGTGGGCTCGGCCTCGTGGAGGCGGGACGTTACAGAATGGTATCAGAGCCGACTCTCGCGGTTTCACGGGCGCGTGTGTCGCAGTTGCTCAGGCATGGTGGTCATGGCTGGTGTGGACCCAGAGTGGTCACACAGCATGGCACATGTGCTGGCACTGGACACACGGACGTGGCCAAGAGAGGACGTTCCTGGCTTGGGATTGATCGACGAGGACGTCGATCTCTTAAGGGGGTGAGGATGTAACATCCCGACCCAAGGCTTAATAGGAATAATAGGATACTCATACCAACAAGTTGCAACTTCTTTTTCGGAAGCCCATCTCCAAAGAACTCTAAAGTTAAGCGTGCTTGGCCTGGAGAAATTTAGGGATGGGTGACCGACCGGGAAGTTCTTCCCGGGTGCGCACGAGTGAGGACAAAGTGTGCAGAAAAGACTAGTGTTGGTCTGTGAGGGAAGTCTATGTCTTAGAAAAGCTGCCAGATGTAAGTGGGCTCGGCCTCGTGGAGGCGGGACGTTACAGGTTGTCGCGCGTACGGTGCCGTCATGTTGTAGTCCGGGACTCAACAGTTGACACCGACCGGGACAGGGTTGAAAAACCGACAGGACGGGTTGAAAAACCGACAGGACCTGTACTCTTGGGTTAGAGTCCCGAGGTGCTTGTCGCTGGCGGAAAAACTGACAGGACTATTACGCTTGGGTGAGATATAACCAAGGTATAGCTCTGGCTGAAAAATTAGGGACCATCCGTATGGGGGTCTGCTGGTCAAGACTTGTAACTATTCACATACTACGGAAAGCTCTGGCTCCGAGAAATCCTTGATTGGACCGACAACCGCGCACTGGGAGTGGAGAGATGGCGGAAGTAGCATGTACCCACGTGGGTTAAAGTCCCGGATTGGAGTGGTGTACTGTGCTTCCGGGTGGCGTAGGACCGGGCCCAATCTTGGAGGAATCGTGGTAGACGAGTTGGCATATGCAAGCTTGGGTGCTACATATGCAGTGTGGATAGGGATCCTCAGCTGAGTATTATTTATCCGGATTAACGTTGCTCCTCGGTTATGGAGACTTGGTCCACTGACTGTCAACGGAGAGTGGTTCTCAACTAGGAATGTTTTGAAATGTAAAATGAATCATGAATGATGAAGAATTGAGGAATACTGAATCTTTCAAAAATAAAATAAGGTTTACAAAAATGCTTTTCTGCAAAATACTTGATCTTGCTTAAGCCTTACCTTGACTACCCTAAGCCTCTCATTCCTGAGTCTTCTCCCTTTTTCTTTAGTTGGGTAAGTCTTGTTGAGTACCCCAGTACTCAGGGTTTGTTACCCATGTTGCAGGTATGCCTGAGACTCCGATGTGTCTCGCACCCTGTTGCGTGACCTTCGTCCAGGAAGAGGCCGATGAGTAAATGTGCACCCTCGGGCTGGGTGTTACCTGTATCTTTATGTTTCCGCTACGTTGTCTACTTTGAATCACCCGAACAATGGTTTGTAATAACCGTACTCCTTACCTCATTTGAAACCTCGGTTTGTAAAACTAATGTTATTTAAGTCTTCCGCTCTTTATTCCGATGTTATTTATAAAAGTATGAAATGCTGTAACCGAATTGTGAGATGATCCTGCGGACATTGGGCACTGATGTAGCCCGGTGGCGAACAGGTCTTAATCACATGGAACATGGGTTCGGCTGTCAGAGGTTGACAGGGACACGTGGGCCATGGGATTAGGGTCGTTCCGTCACAGAGTGGTATCAGAGCATCTCACTTTAACGTTGCAGTGTTTCTTTTGCGAAAACTTCAAAAGTTCTTTTGAGTCCAAACAAAATTTAAACTTGACTATTTTGAGTCCAAATTGCTTCTCTCATCTTGTCCCTCTTATGGCAACACTAGCTAGTGGAACAACATGTTTTAAGCCCTATATATGTTAAGTATTGCATTGCTTTGTTCCGTAGGAACGATTCATGCATCATGTCATATTCACTTAAGTTAATAAATGAGTTCGTTGGGATAGTGTACCTATGTCTTTTCTTGCTAGCCTTTCTCATCTATAACCTCTTGCCCAGATATGGCTCGCATCAAGCTGACCGCCCGCAAGTCGACTGGACCGAACGGTGTGCCGCGTCACCAGCTGGCGCCACGCACCGGAGAAGAGATTGGAGAATCCTCCAATGGTCGTCGTTTTCCCCGCCGCACCCGCAAGAACCTGAAGGAGGAAATCAAGAATCTGAAGGCTGAGATAGAGAACATGGAGCATGACTTCTACCTTTCCCGCCTGGAGTTCTACAAGGCACGAGCCGCTCTTGAGGAAGCTAACCAGAATGTGGTTCGCGCTATCCAGCAGCGTGATGCAACATGGATCCGAGAGGATGTCACCAGAGCCCAGCTCCATGGATTGCAGCAGTACACCGCCCAGATCGAGCAGTTCAATGATATGCTTCATGAGGAAGTACACCAGCTGCACAACCAGCTTCACCCCGTGATTCCACCAGTTGTTGAGGACCCCGAAGACGGAGTCATGGAGGAACCTGAAGTGGAACACGAGCCCGATCAGAATGAGGAAGTGGAACCTGCTGAAGATGTCCACGTTGAAGATGAAGATGAGGAGGAAGAGCCTGAGCTTATCATCGAGGATGATGATGATGACGAAGAGTTGATCTTCATCGATGACGACTAGACTCCTTGTGTCTATACCATCTGCTTACCTAAAACCTTAGACTAGGTTTGGGGGCGTTAGTCTGTCTGTTGCCAAGTCTGGCATGTATCTTTCTTTTCGTACCTTTTCCCCTTATCAGACTGTTGTCATCTTTATCAAGCCAGCTATCTTTGTATCAATGAAGCTATCAATCGGTCGTTTCAGAACCTTTGTCCATATATGCTGAGTTCCGAGTTGCTTATACAGATGCCTGTGAACACCCGTACCGGAGCTGGAGGTTCTGATGATGCCAACATCCCAAACCCTCCACCTGTCTCAGCTACCCTAGCAGATGCCATTGCAGCCCTGGCCGCCGCTGCCAATCTGATGGCTCAGAACCAAGGACAGCAGAATGTTGGTCACCGTGGTCGTCACAACCAAGAGACCACCTATGTGGATTTCACTGAAACCCGTCCACCGGTTTTCACCAGAGCCGATGAACCCCTCGAAGCTGATGATTGGCTCCGCACCATGGAGCAGAAGTTTGGTCTCATCCGATGCACTGAAATCCAGAAGCCCCGGTTTGCTTCGCAGCAGCTTCGTGGTCCAGCAAGTGCTTGGTATGCCAACCTCTTGGCTGCCCAGCCTGAAGGTCATGAGTTGACCTGGGAAGAGTTCCGCACCGCTTTCCGTGCACACCACATCCCATCAGGTCTGATGAAGATGAAGCTTGATCAGTTCCTAGCCCTGCAGCAGAAGGACTCCACAGTGATGCAGTATGTGGGTCAATTCAACCATCTGAGTCAGTATGCAGCGGAATATGTCAACACGGATGAGAAGAAGAGAGACTGTTTCCTTAGGGGATTGCACCCTAAGATTCGCAGAAGCATGTCAAACAACCTGACCGGTTCTTATCATGAGGCTGTTGACCGGGCAGTTGCTTTTGAAGAGAGTAACCGTCAGTACCAAGAGGAGAAGAAGAAGAAGAAAGCAGGATCTAGCAGCCACTCTGGCAATCACAAGCGCCAGAGGGTCATATATCATCCTAGTCACCACCACAACCGTCCACCTTACCCTCACCAGCAAGTGGTTGTCCGTACCGCGGCTACCACCCACAACGCCAACCAACAAAGTGTCACTCAGCCGAACGCCCCAGGTGTTCGTATCACCACCCCACAAACCGCCTATAACCATCCCTGCTACAACTGTGGTCAACTTGGCCACTGGTCTCGTGAGTGCCCAAAGCCCAAGAGGTATGCCCAGAATGCTCAGAAGGGTCCTGGAGGACCACAGCAGCAGCAACACCGTGCTCCACAGCAGCAAGTGCAGAAGGGCAAGTTCGTCAAGAAGCACGGGCAAGTCTACTACACCACTGTCAGCGATATTCCAGAAGGGGAGCCCGTCATGATCGGTAGGTTTCCCATTGCCAATCATCCTGCAGTTGTATTGTTTGATTCTGGTGCATCGCATTCTTTCATCAGTCGTACCTTCGTCTCTAAGCATGACATATCAATTGGGGAGTTGAAAGAAAGTTTTTGCATTTTATCGCCTGGAGGGCGTATAATCACCAAAGAGGTGGTTCGCAGTATACCAGTAAGGTTGGGGGAACATGTATTTCCCACCACCATGATAGTGCTTCATGATCAGGAGATAGATGTCATCCTAGGCATGAATTGGATGTGTCAGTATAAAGCCATGATCGACATCCTGAATAGAGTTGTGAGAGTGGATATTCCTAACAGTACCGCCAAACTCCTTCTCCAACTTCCAATGCCTCAAAAACCAGCAGCCACTCAAATAAATACCGCCCATGTTCTGGAAACCCGGGACATCCCCGTGGTTTGTGAATTCCCTGATGTTTTTCCTGAGGATTTACCGGGTCTACCTCCTGACCGTGACGTTGAGTTTGCCATAGAGCTAAAGCCCGGGACTGCTCCCATATCCCGCAGAGCTTATCGTATGCCTCCCAGAGAGTTGGCAGAACTAAAAATCCAATTACAAGATTTGTTGGACAAGGGTTTCATTCGCCCAAGCTCGTCTCCTTGGGGCTGTCCTGCAATCTTTGTAAAGAAGAAAGACAAGAGTCTCAGACTTTGCGTTGATTATCGCCCACTCAACGAAGTCACCATCAAAAACAAATACCCCTTGCCTCGTATCGATCTTCTGTTTGACCAGTTAGCTGGAGCCAAGGTATTCTCCAAGATTGACCTCAGATCTGGTTACCACCAAATAAAAATCCGTCCTGAAGATATTCCTAAAACAGCTTTCACCACCAGATACGGCCTATATGAGTACTTGGTCATGTCCTTCGGTTTGACCAATGCCCCTGCTCATTTCATGTACCTCATGAACTCTGTTTTCGTGCCAGAGCTTGATAAATTCGTGGTCGTGTTCATTGACGACATCCTTGTCTACTCAAAACCCCCTGAAGATCACGCCAAGCATCTTCGTATTGTTCTATCCCGTCTCAGAGAACATCAGCTCTATGCTAAGTTCAGTAAGTGTGAATTCTGGTTGGATCAGATACAGTTTCTTGGCCATGTCCTATCCGCAGAAGGTGTGTCAGTCGACCCCGGAAAAGTGTCAGATATCCTGGATTGGAAGCCACCTACCTCTGTTCACAAGGTCCGCAGTTTTATGGGAATGGCTGGATATTATCGTCGATTCATCCCAGATTTCTCCAGAATTGCCAAGCCTATCACCGAGTTGCTGAAGAATTCTGTGAAGTTCTTTTGGTCACCAGCTTGTGAACAAGCTTTTCAGACTTTGAAGAAATTGTTGACCACATCACCAGTGCTAGCTCAGCCAAACGTCGAGAAGCCCTTTGATGTCTACTGTGATGCATCTGGTACTGGTTTGGGTTGCGTGTTGATGCAAGAAGGAAGAGTGATCGCTTATGCCTCGCGACAGCTTAAGCGACATGAGGAAAATTATCCAACTCATGATCTTGAGTTAGCAGCAGTGGTTCATGCCTTGAAGATATGGCGTCATTATCTGTTGGGCAGTACCTGCAATGTGTACACAGATCACAAGAGCCTGAAGTATATCTTCACCCAAGAAGAGCTGAACATGAGGCAGCGAAGATGGCTTGAGTTAATCAAGGACTATGATATCGAAGTGCATTACCATCCGGGTAAGGCGAATGTGGTCGCCGATGCACTCAGTCGCAAGTCATACTGTAACTGCCTGGTTATGAAATCCTATGAATCTTCCCTATGCTATGAACTAGAGAAGCTGGGTATTGAAATGGTTCCACAAGGAAGTCTAGGCAATGTCAGAGTAGAAACCTCTATCCGAGAACAGATCATAGCTGCACAGAAAGATAACCCCGGAATCAAGCACATCATCGAAAAGGTTCAAGTTGGAAAGGCTGACTGTTTCAGGATTGATGATGAAGGAGTGGTATGGTTCAAGAACCGTCTGGTAGTTCCCAAGGTACCTGAGCTGAGACAGATAATCCTTGATGAAGCACACTCAACCAGATTTGCCATCCATCCTGGCAGCAACAAGATGTACCAAGACTTGAAGCAAAAATTCTGGTGGACAAAGATGAAGATCGAAATCGCTCGACATGTCGCTCGTTGCGATACATGTCAGAAAGTCAAGGCTGTGCATAATTACAAGTTCGTTCTAGGTCTCAGAAATCTCAGGACCGGCCCTGACAGCAAGGTTTAATACCAGGCTATGTGGCGATCAGATATTCAGATAGGTAGACGCAGCCAAAACGTTCGCACAAGCCACAAATTCTAAGCGAGCTCGCGCGCAGACATTCCCACTGGAGCGCAAGTCGCAACAACTTTGCAAATGGAAATCCAATCATCATGGTTCATGGGTGCTCAGCCACTGCATCGCAGATGATGCCGAATTGACAGGTCTGGCATTTAGAAGCGTACTCACTCTGTAACTTTTTAATTATCGTCTAAAAAGCGTATCTGTGAGGAAAATATGGATTTGTAGAGACAGTTATATGGGGACGGAGAGACTATACTTGTACACGCAGAGGCTGATCCTACTCCTACCGAGCTGCATGGCAACGTCGCAGATTTTTTTTTCTCCCCCAGGAGGTTCGTGGCCCAAAGCTCTGACACAGCCGCTCGACTGCTCGATCCGATGCTGTAGTCTCTCCCGCCGTAATTTCTCCATCCTAAAAAATTGCATTTGTATTCAACTAGGTCTACTAGAAAACATCTTCCATAATTGATTTATTGATACTTTTCTTATGTCATAAATGTTTGTACTTTTTTACATATTTTTAATCAAATTTAAAATCGTTTGACATCTCAAAAAGTGAGAATTTTACTATCGTCTTTCTAAGACGTTTTGACTTCTCTCATTATTGTTACCGTGCATGGCCATTTTCATGCTACACCGCGTAATGTCTTTATCCCGTTTGATCATCGTTTAGTGCATGTAAATGGCCGTTCAGGCTAAATAAATAGCTAAACTATACGTGATCGCTTTAGGATAATATTGATATTATAGACATATTATATATTTAAGTGTACAAAAAAATATGTATCTAGATAATTCAATGTACCTTATAATTTGGAACAGAGAAAGTTTTTTTTTTTTGAACGGATGGAGTATATCTCGTTCACACAACAGTGGCGAAACTGTACGTCAGCAGTACTGTAGGACAGTACGTTATGTTCCGAAATACTCCGTACAGCAGAAGGAAACATTCAGAAAATATATAGGTATTAAAACAAGAAATATATGAGATAAAATATATGAATCGTTTGAAACACAAGAATCTCATAGGAATCGTTTTAATTTTATAGAAAAAAATAGGATTGAAAAAATCCCGACATTTCAAACGGGGCCTATCAATCATTGAGGGAACAATAATACAGCGGTGTAGCCTTTTCGGCTGACATTCTAGTCTGGGCCAGGATACCACAGCCAGGGAGAAAATGAAATAGGGCCGGGTCCAGGGTGTAGCAGGCCTAAATCGGGCCGGCTATGTTTCCCATTCATGGCTACGGAGAAAATGAAGGAAATAGTACAGAAGAGTCCTATTGGGAGGGCCAAGCTGGTCGCCGACTCGCCGGGCCGAGGCTTGTGTCCTCCCAGCCTGGGCGCAGCCACGCCTCAACTACTCCGTCCATTCCAAGGACAGCCTGCGATGAGTCGAGTTCATTGGAGACAGCCAGGCCTAAAGGGCTAAAGCCTGAGGCTAATCGGGTCCAACATGCTAGACAGCCCATCAAGTTCGTTCTCCTCCACGCTGCTATGATTTTCCCTCTGATCATTTCCGAAAGCAAACCCATGCTTGCTAATGAATGATCAAACCGAGAAAAGACGACAGTGTTTTCAGACACCTGACCATGAGATAGTTTCAGACAAAACCTGCTGCGCCCAGTTCCCTCATAGGATGGCTACGGTTCCTACCTGTAGCCTGTCAAACTCGACCCAATCAGATTCCTTAACGTACACCATCTTTCTCCTGGGACATCTGATTATTCTCAGCACACGCGTTACTGCTGCAGCCTACTAGGAGTACAGTACTAGGATGTAGTAGCCATGAATGGGAAAGATAGCTGCCTACGGACTACGGTCACATGTCCTGCATCAGATTAGAAACTGCTGCTGCTGCTGCTATAGATCAGTGCAGCGACGACACCGCAATTATTTGGGACAACGAGAACGTAACACCAACCGATCTAATGGCCCGGCCCGGACCCCTTTTCGTCGTCTGGGAGCAACTTTTTTGTCATGCAATGCACTGTGGCTCCGGCTGTACTACGTGACAGGGATTTTTTTTTTTTTTTTTTTTTTTTTTTGGCGGCGTGGGTGCAATCATGCAATCGTGTGTCGCCATGGCAAAACTTCTGCCTCCGTAATCATGCCCCCATGCACGCACGACCGGGACAGACAAACTTTCACTGCGCGAACGCCTTTTCAGATGGCGATCTCAAGTGGTGGCAGGAACAGCAGCACTGATGGATCAAACAACGGGCGCAGCGCAGGCGATCGCGGAAAAGGGCGGAGCACAAAACACACCTAGTAGCTCACGTGCCGTAGTAACACGGAGAGAGAGCCAAACGGAAGAGATTGAGTGCGAGGGCGGTTGTGCCATCTAGAAGTCATCGATCATTGGTTGGCTCGTCGATCAGTTGCGATCAGCTGTTCACTTCAAACCTCCTCTCCTCCTTTAATTTGTGGTTTCCATTATGCAACCGGCAAAAACTAACGCCTCCGCGCGGGGCCCCGATAGCGGGGAAGCTACGCGTGTGAAGCACCCGGCTGCTTGTTGTCTTGTCTTGTCTGGTTATGCATGGTTGTCACCTCAGTGCTGCGCCGGGGTGTTTGTGGAACGCTAACTGCCCTGGTCCCTTTCTTATCCTTTCCTTTCGGAAGCAGAGGGAGCGCGAGATCAGCTCGAATGAGATGGGGCCGTTAACCTCCGTCGATCATGGCAACTGCGACTGCGATAGTGGCGTGGCGGCCGGCCGGCCATGCACTGGCCACCGATCTCTCTCGGTAATCACGCGAGAGATAATTTAGTATAGCCACTCCAGAGCAGACAAGACAACCGAGAGAGTTAGAAAGAGCTTAGTCGGAGTCCATATCCAATCTCCGACGCGAGCGCAGTGGTGAAAAGCAAAGCCGAGGCGGCCGGACGGTGTTGGAGCTAGCTGTGTGCTGTCAAGAAAAGGATTTGGACGACTCCACACAGAATAACGCGAGTAGCAAAGAGATGTGCCGCCTTTCTTTTTACCTGATTAAAGACCAGACCAACCGCAACTCCACAAAGCGCTTTGTTTATGAATCAAACAGAAAAAAAAATAGCAAGTGCCGGAGCTTTCCATTCAGTTTTCACGAGGCCTCATTATCTGTCTCTCGGTGCGCTTTTTCTTCCCTAGGACAGAAGTACTGTTTTCCAGCACGGGGATACAGTAGGGGAGCGTGAGCAGCAAATTAACACGCGCTTTTTCCGTTAAAAAAACGATCGAGTAAGGATTCAGTTGCTGCTGGCGCGGTGAAAATTTTACCACCGTTGTTCATCAGTTGGGTTGGGGTTGGGCTTGGGCCTAGCTAGATGCCACGTGAAAAATTACTGTGTGGGAACAGAGTTCCCAGGCGAGTGATTGGCCGAATCGGTGAACAGGGGAGTGCTGCCACTCTCCCGGCTCGTCTGTCCCTGTCCATCGAGTTGGGGAGGTTGGCGTGGAGCGCGGGCCCCGCCACTTTGGTTAACCATCCCCTTCTAGTAGATCGGGAAAAGAAAGACGGCAAAGCGGAGAAAGAAAAAGGCGCCATGTCCAAAAGCCAACCACAACCAGAGGGCGTGGCCGCATTGGCCAGCAAGTAGTAGTAGTAGTAGTAGCCCCAGCCTCCTCGGCAGCGCAGCCTCATGATCTGCCGTGCCGTGCCGTGCCGCCGCCCGCTGGTTGATCGCTGCCGCTGCTGGCCGGTGACGCTGGTGCGCTCGCCATTTCCGCGAGGAAAACGCGCTGCCGCCCCGGTGATTTTCCACGGGCCGAGTCCGATTGGCCAGCTCCAGCAGCTTAGGCCCGCGACGCGTGGTCCAGCGAGAGAAAGGGACGTTCGCGTCGCGCTCGCGCCCACTCAGCCTGGGCATTTTTTCCCCGCAAACCGCAAACCGAACCGAACCGAGCCGAACCGAACCAAAATATCGGTTATTTCGGTTTTCGGTTGCGGGTTCGGTTTTGATTTTTACACTGTTCGGTGTTCGGCCTCGGCTTCGGTTTTGCTCCCAAACCGAACCGATCAACCGATCACCCGAACACCACCAGCCCACCAAGTTGGCTCCGTGCCCACCAGGTGCATCGAGGCACCGAGCACCAAAGAAGGCTCATCCTGACCGGCTGGCCCAATGACCACAACGTTGAACGCCCAACCCACAGGCCACATTGACGCATTCCGCGTTACTCAGGCACCGCACGTCCGCACCCCGCACCCCACACGGCCATCCTGCCATCCACATCCACGCAGCGCCGCAGCGGCCGCGGCCGAACACCCAAACCCTAACTCCATCGACATCCAGGCTCGAGGGGCGGCGCGCCGGCGCCCACGGACGGCGGGCGACCCAAGCAGAGCACGGCGGCGGCTGTCAGGCGACTGGAGCAGGCCGCGGCGAGGAGATTGCGGCGGCCGGCGGACCGCGTACCTGGAGCAGGGCGCGACGAGGAGAACGGGGCGGCGACCAGCGGGCGACTGGAGGTCTGGTCCGTCTGGAGCAGGCCGCGGCGACTCGGCGAGGAGAAGGCGGCGGCTGGCAGGCGACTGGAGTAGGTCGTGGCCGCCGGCGAGGAAAAGGGCAGAAGGCAGCGGCCGAGCAGGTGGCGGCGAGGAGCAGGTTGTGGCTCCTTCATTTTTTTTTGTTTATTACGGTTATAGCCGAAAACCGAAATAAAAAAACCGAAACCGAAATCTGCGGTTTTCAATTTTCCGGAGAACCGATCGGTGACTGAAAACGGGAAACCGAATTATTTAACAACCGAATTAACCGAACCGAATTGTCGGTTATAACCGAACGCCCATGCTGAGCGCCCGCACCCGAGCACCCCCGGTGGGTGTGGCCCGCGTGCGCGCGTCCCGCTCTCGGCTCGATGCCGTTGAACGGGCCCGGTTGCCGTATCGGGAAAGAAGTGCTACATCTTTTTCCATTTGCGCCGCGCCGGCAGCCTTTTCATTTCACCGCGGTGGTGGTGGAGCCTCCTCTGGTGCGCGCGTGCGTGCGCGTGCTTGGCCAGCGTCTCGGATGGATCGGCTGGCTCGCCGTGCGGGGAATTCGCAGCTTCCCCCCCGGCGCGGCAGAGTGCGTTGCGTGTTCGCCACTCGGTCCTGGGTGGTGGTGGTTAGTACGTGTCGTATACTCGTATCTGGGAATTACGTCTGCGAGAGGCAGGCGAGATGGTATGGTACTGATACGGTGATACCGACGGAGCCGTGTAGGCCTACATACCGATGAATCGGAGGCGTTTTCACGATTGACAAATGGATAGGCGGCGGTGTGAGTGTGATGGTGGCCGGACGCGCCGGCTCTCTGCTCTCCTCTCTCTCTCTCTCTCTCTTTTTCTGCTCTCATCGATCTCTATCGTGCTGGCCACACCCGTCGCGGTTGAACCGGTCGTACTTCAACTCCAACACCTGCCCGGTCTGCATGCATGACGAGACGACGCCTCGCTCGGTGCTGAATTCAAACTTGGAATAATCGATCGCGTCCCGTATGGCACAGCCGCGCAGGCGCAGATTGGTACGTTTCGATCAAGACGACGCTCAGCCACAGCTGGATATCGCAGTCGCGTGGTTGGAGCCGGCAAACAGTAGAGGGATATATACGTGTACGTACGTTCCTGCCGCAGACGAACGTGTGGAAATGGACGGAAAACGACGTCGGAGGCGGGCCAGTAGGAACAGGAACAGCCCCGGGGCGTCAAAGCTGCCACGTCGCGGATCACTTGCGCGCACCTGATTTTCCTGTTCGGACTCTTATCATTGCGAGAGCGACGTTGTCACATCGAGACGGAGGAAATTTTGGAGGCAGGA
Source organism: Coix lacryma-jobi var. lacryma-jobi (assembly GCA_009763385.1). Lineage (NCBI taxonomy): Eukaryota > Viridiplantae > Streptophyta > Magnoliopsida > Poales > Poaceae > Coix > Coix lacryma-jobi. Next base: position 10,955,145 of record CM019822.1, read on the forward strand.
GGAACAGTCCAAGCTCTTCTTTGCGTTGCCCGTTTGTAACAAGCAATCAATTTGACATGCTAGCTGAAGCTGATGGTAAATGCCTTTTGCTGTTTTCAACTGCACATGTTTACTGAAACAAAAAGGTAGGGGGTACTATGTATTGTGGTTTTTGAGCCTACGAAAGGGTCAAGTTTCAACGGTTGCAGCACTAGTTGCATGCAGCCATGCGGGTGCTCATAGGGAAACGGGGAATATGCCCTTCGTTTTTATATCCCATGTTATTTTGCCCTAAGTCACATAATTAAATTTTTTACTATTATTTTTAAAAACTTATATAGATTTATATTTTTAGATTCACTATGAGACATACTATCATAACAAATAAATCATATGCGTATTATAAAACCATCACGATTTTCTTAAAAATGGTTCATCAAATATAGCAATATTTGACTAAGGACAAAGTAAATATGACATATAAGAAAGACGGAGGGAATAACTAATTAAAATAGTTTTTGTAGGTAGAATAGTTGCATTCGCTTACTACTCCCTCTGTCCCTGAAATAATCAATTTGTAAAACCCATGTTAGCCAAACTTTTAAAACTTTGACTAACTTTATAGAAAATATCTATGATATAAAATAGACACACTATGAAACTATATTTTATGATATATCTAATGATATGAATTTGGTACCATCAATTATGATAATTCTTTGTAGAAATTTAGTCAAAACTTTAAAAATTTGACTTAAAACAACTCTAGGAATTGATTTTTTTAGGGACGAAGGGAGTAATAACATGTCTGCTTTGATTATACACTAGACATTAATATAATCCCACCAAACACCCTATGATTAGTCTCCTTCTATTTAAGCCTGGGCGTTCGGGTTACCCGTTTTTTTCGGGTCGAGTAATTCGGGTAATTCAAAGTTCGGGTAATGAAAATTATTACCCGAATTTAGTCCTGAAAAAACACTACCCGCAACTTCGGGTACCCGATAATTCGGGTTCGGGTTCGGGTATTACCCGATTTACCCGAATTCATGAAAAGAGCAAATTATACAAAATTTTAGTAGAAATTCATACATAATTTCAGCAACATCTTGTATAGAATTCTAACACTAATTTACAAAGAATAACATATTACAGTCACTTGTTCAAACGGAGAGAATAATATACTAATTAAATGATAATTAAATTTATTGATTTAACTAACAAAACATGATAAATACAAAGACAAAAATACAACTTCGGGTAATTCGGGTAGTTTGGGTACCGGGGGATATTACCCGAATTACCCAAACTAATTTCGGGTAATCAAAATCAGTATCCGAAGTTGGGATCGGGTACCTCGAGTTCGGGTAATTCGGGTCTGGGTTCGGGTAATGGGTAGCGGGTATTTTGCCCAGGCTTACTTCTATTCACTATCTATGCCAAAGAGATCGAAGTTTACACTACAAAGCATAATTTAAAAACACGGCACAAGAGCCGCGATTGCATATATGTAGTTTGATTCTCACAAATACACGGAACCAAACATAGCCTTAACTTGCTGGCCCAGCCACCAGCCCACAATTTCGATCTCTTCCCCCATCCCCCCCCCCCCCCCCCCCCCCCCCCCCCCCCAAAGAATATGTATTGGCAACCTATCTTGAATTATCTGCTCCCCTCTGAACCCGATAAAATTAAATGAATTAGAATATAGAGGAGATATTTAGGACACTCACAATGCAGACTCTACTATAAATTTTAAGTCTATTTATTATCATCCTATTTATAGTATTTTGCTGATATAACAATATATTTATTGAAAAGAGAGATAAATTATGACTTGAACTTTTATTTAGACTCCAAGTCTATGATATCTTTGAGGTAATAAATAGGCTTAGACTTTATAGTAGTGTCTGTATTATGAGTGTCTTTATCCGCTCTGATGTTACCCTCTGCCAAGGTGACGTGGTCTTGCCCTTGTGCATTTATTTAAAAGTATATATATTAGACTCGTCAATGATTATTATTTTACAACAAAATTTCAACTACCAAATTTAATTACTACCAGTTTGTGGATTATCAATAATACTTCATCCATCTCAAATTATAAGTCATTCCAAGAATCTTGGAGAATAAAAAAGTTTAAGTTTGACTAATATTATAGAGAGATATATAAAGGCTTCTGACATTATATAGATATACAATGAAAATATAACTAATAAAGAATCTAGTGATGCTTAACTTGTATCATAAATGTTATTATCTTATTCGATAAATTTGGTCAATGTTAAAAAAAATTGACTCTCCAAATTCTTGAAATGACTTATACTCCCTCCGTCCATAAAAATATATAATTATGGGATCTGTGTCAGTCAAATTAATTCAAGTTTGACCAAGATTATAATAAAAAGTATTAGTATTTATATCGTTAAATAAAATTATTATAAAAATATATTCGATTACTAATCTAATGGTATATTTTTTTTATCAAGAATGTTAGTACTTTTTTATATAACTTTGGTCAAACTTCGAATTATTTGACTCCTCGATAATTGAGAATTGCATGTTTTGTTGGACGGAGGGAGTAATTTAGAACAGAGGGAGTATATATTATAGATGTCATACCCTTTGGGTACCCAACGATAAGGATTGACAGTTAAGTCAGCTTCGGATTTGAAGAGACCCGGCGACAGACGACACACACTTTAGAAAAAGATATTCTAGTGAGTCTTAGGAGGATACGGTGGCCGAGTTCTAGACGAGAGTACAACAGCACCCGGAAGGCAGGCACGTACATCAAGCTTGAAGCCTAAGTTGATCCCGGATATAAATAGCTAGCATTCCATTTGTTGTAATCACCGCTTTTCAGATATAGCCAATAGCCTCGTTATAATCGTAATCTCACTGAATACAACAACAAGACTAGCAAATGGACATAGGGTTGTTACTCATTTCCCGAAGCCCAAATCGGTATAAATCTCATGTCTCCACTATGGTTGGTCTTTGCACAAGCATGATTTGTCAAAAATCTAAATATTTGCTGATCAAAAACATAAACAAATTAGTGGCAAATCTTGAACAATTTTCAGCATATACTTGTAATGAAAGCGTTCTTCCCTTTGACGTTTGACCCGAACTATTTTTAGATGGACCAATCTTGAACAGCCTGCCGTGCACATTTTTATACGAATGAAAAAAGTCAAAATTGACAATTAGTGGCAAACTCAACTTATAGAACTGGTATAGATCAATTGGTCAGCTCATCCCGATTAGGATATGCTGGTCAACGAAAAAACAAAGGCGCATAAAATCAGTTCCTCTTACTCCTAAAGCATAAGGCATTTTTCTTTGTGCCCGACTGCCCGTCCATGTGATTGTCAACTTGTTTCAATCAGAATGAGCACAGCCAAACTGCTCTGTTGACAATAAAGAATGAATAGGCCCTTTGGTGTTCTTACATACGGTTCTTTATATGATAACTAGAGAAATCCGTACACTGATCATTTATCATCTGATCCAACAAGTCTTTGCTGACAAATCACCAAAGCGGACACATAATTTTTTTTTGTCTTATATAATTAACTGTATTGACACAAACACAAGAGATGATGGAGACCACAACTTTGAAAAATGAAATCTGATTTTTGGGGGTTGGTAAGTCACGCTCTACTTTTGTTTAGTATAAATGTCCATATCACAAATTGGGCTTTCCTTTAAAAAAACAGGACGTTGAATTATTCGTTTGTCTTAGCAAATTAATAACCTGGTTTTGAATCCATCACAATCTTAAGCCGCCTTTGATTTATTTATTATTCAAAAACTTGTGAGTCACTTTTAAAACTTGAGTTGCCTTTCAGAATTTTAGAAACTATCCTGAAAGGTTAGATGAACATAACTTGTGATAGACTCTGTTTGGATTCACACTTCTACACTTTAGAGCTATAAAAGTTTTAGAGAACTTTAGATGACTTTGGAGGTCTAAAGCTTTAATGTAAGGTGAGTTAAAGTTTAGAGCTAACTTTAAACCACATATTTGAAGCTCTCTGAAGTTTAGAGAAGAGGATTCAAACAAACCCTCTAAGGTATAGCTTGGACAAACACTTTGTCACTAACGAATACTTGTATTAGCCGTACATAGAAACACATGTGCTAAATCTGTGGCTTGAACCTGATCTGGAGGTTATTTATTTATTTTTATTTTGATTGACTACCTTGTGAGTCATGGCTTAAATAACATGGCTACCAAAGGCGAAAAGTGTCAATTCACGTACACTGATTTGCTAACTCGTGCACGGTTAGAGCATCTCCAAGGGTTTTGCATTTGAGGTTTGCATTTGAGTAATTTGCCAAAAAGCTTCAAAAGAGCTATCCAACGGTTTTGCATTTTTACTTTGCAATTTCGGCAACTTGGCAAATGAGGGAGCAAACTTGGCAAAAATGTCAAGCCGTGGACGACTTTGCAAGCCCCATCGCGTGAGCAAAGTCGCGCGCGAGGAAAGCGCGCGCACCTGGAGACCTTCTATTTTTATCCTTTGCCAAGTCCAAATGCCAATTCCCTTGGAGATGATCTATTTTTATCCTTTGCATTTTGTTATGGGAGTTTGCAAATACCAACAAATGCCAAGTCAATTTGCCAAAGCCCTTGGAGATGCTCTTACATCTCTCTCGTTATGTCATTGTAGCTCATTTACTATGGATGGGTGCTTTTGCTTGCACTTTTCTCTTAGAAAGAAAGAACACAGCGGTCCTTTATTTGAATAGCAAAACAATTGGCTTTCCCCGTTGCCCAGCGGTTGCTTGTTGGTTCTGGCTTGTTGAGGCAATTTGCCTAGCCAATTGCCCAATCATATGTCCCGTCCCGTTGCATTCAAGCTAGTAGGGTTTGCCTAACCTTTTAGCCTAGGATAGAGGTTCGGTCGACACATCGCACGAGGAAAAACAGAAACAGGCTACGTATGCCATCAAGAAAAGTGAGGGAAAAAAAAAAGAATTCTCCAATCATGATGAAAATACTTTGGTCTTGTTAATAAGCAACCATCTTCTAGAAAAAAAGCAGGATAAATCTAAGTACGTACAGACGGAACCAAAAGCCGCGCTGATCATCGACGAAAATACCAAGATCTTTGCCGAAACCCACGGCGCGCCAACCCTTCTTTCCCCGCTGCCTAACCGTGCCTCGCCCTTCCAGGCCTCCAGGGCGAACCGATGCTGCCGTTTACCAGAAGAGAACCGAACAAGAACAATCCTCGGCGGAGAGCAGGGGAGAAGCGGTCACAGCCCGGATGGGTTCGTGCGCTCGCGAGAGGAGACGTGTTTGGACCCGCGATCGAGCCGTGCACCGCCAGGGAAGGCGCGCGCGCGCGTGCGGACACGGCGCTCCTCCGATCGTCCAGTCCGTCCACACGACCACGCTGGCCGTTACCGAGGTCCCCGGCCCCGGGCATGGTCGCCGACTTGGGGGCTTCGCTTCGCGTGCCGCCAGCCCGTCGTGGTGGTGGAGTAGTTTTGAGTTTTGACTCGAGTGGACGACGGACTGCCGAATGCGGTGCGGTCTAGCCGTTCGTTTATTTTTTCCAGCGGTGAAACAGTTGACCAAGGCGGATGTCACAGGTGGCAGGCAAAGAGACCCCTTGTTTTGATTTCTCCAAAAAAGAGAGACCCCTTGTTTTTTTTTTTGTGTGTGTGGAGTCAAAGGACTCATCAAGGTAAAAGAAAAACGAGCTGGAGAGAGGTGAAGTACGACACGCCGTGCCAAAGCGCGGAGCGTGCGTGCAGGTGGAATGCGACCGCCGCCGCAAAAAAAAGATTAGAAAAAGAAGCAGGAATCTGAGCAATCAAGGCGCTGCGGCTGTTCCAAGGAGAAAAGGAGGAAAAAAAAAAGATAGAGGAAGAAGATGCCATGGAAAGAAGGATGCCACCTACACGTACTTTATATGTAGTACTACTACAGTAACGATCCAACAACCGTTCAAGCTCGGCTTTGATCGAGAACTCCTGTTGCTAAATGCTAAGCCAAATGGCATCTTCAGAGAAGCACGTACGTGTGTCCTGACCGAGCTGGATTTCACTTGAAGCAAGACAATAAATTACGAAGAGTATGACTATCCAACAAACCGACTACCAAGCACTCGATTTTTTTTCTCTCCGTCGTTATTCATCTTCCTCTTCCCACGCTGCTGCCCACCGCTCTGTGGTAGTCTCCTTCTTTCTCTCCATCCTATTTCTTTCACGAGAGAATTCTCTCATTGCCACCAAAATCTATACCAATTTCTTCATTGCCATACAAAATTATAGAATTTCCTCATTGCCATCCATTTAGATATTTTGATTCATTTATTACCATTATCGTTGTATAGACATGCGTTATTTTCTTGATTTCTATCAATATAGATAATTTGTTTCCTTAAATGCCATTGACTCAAATAAAATGCTGTTACAAGGTGTTCATTACACGGGACTAACTCAGTGAGTATAATTGATAACCAAATTTGATCAGTTTTTATAATCTAGTACCAAATTAAATTCAAATTTAATTATTTCGATAAAATAATTTGTCTAAATACTATCAAGCTTAGATTATATAATGACAATGAAGGAATTGTCTATACAACGATAATGGCAATGAGGGAATCAAAATATCTAAACGAATGACAACGAGGGAATTTTATAATTTTGATGGCAATGAAAGAATTAGTATAGATTTTGGTGGCAATGAGGGAATTCTCTCTTCTTTCACAGCGAGCTCCGGCTATGGGCGCTCCACCCTAATCTAGCTTAGTTTCCTCTGTCATTGTCAAGACCTAAACGCCACTCTTGTTGTACCTATTTCTCTTGATTTTTTTCGTCTAAGACCGTCGAAATTAAAGAGAAAGAATGAGAGAGAAGAATCGATTCTTGTAAGGAAGATAAACAACCTAGTATCGTTTAGCCTTTATTATTATGAAACTCTAGCGTCGTAAAGACGAGACATGAGCTTAGTATTCACCGAACATTTGGAGGTGCAAATCATGCTAGGTGCCATGCAGTCATGCTCTTGTACAGTCCTATTGGCTAAGCGTGTCTACCTAGAACACGTACGTCGACACTGACCAGCATTCGTCTATCTGCATTGGCCCATGTATACGCGTGAAATTGATGATATGACGATACCATCAATGGATAACAGCAGTCAGTCACCGGCCATCAAAATAAACTACTATCAATTTCAAAGAAAAAAAGAAGTTGGATCCTGGACGAGGCAAAGCTACAGCGCATCGCAAGGTAGTTTACAGCACGAGAAAACAAGGTGAAGTCAAATCCGAAGTGGAGAGTCTTGAACTGGAGCGTGAATGCACAAATGATCCGAAGGACAACACGTCAAACCGAAATTGAATAGATCAACGCCCGCCTCGCCCCTGAGATTATCCGCGTCCAGGTGATGACGACCTGAACAAACAGCATTTGAAATCCCAACAATTAAATTTCGGCTGCGAGTTTCTTTCAATTCCATCTACTTATGAATTAATTAAAGGAACTGGATTAATCTGTTTGCCCGAAAAAAGACACTACGTGTAGTCCTACTTTGTTCGCTTGAACTATAAGTCGGCTTTAATCCGTATAAATCAGACGTGGAACAATATTTTTCTCTCACAGCAAATCGGTCGTTTTAACTTATTCTCGGCTTATAAGTTCTGCCTCCGTGTTTGGATTCAAGAGCTAAAGTTTAGTCCGTGTTATATCAGATGTTACAATACTAATTTAGTCATCATCATATAATAGTTAAAATCTATTAAAATATTTTTTATTAGTAGTTAATATTTACTGTAGTATTATATTTTCAATCATAAACTAATTAGGTTTAATTGCTTCATCTTATGAATTATTTCCAGCTGATAAATTAATTTTATAATTAATCTATTTTTAATAGATTAAATTTAAACCGTAATATTTGATGTGATGAACTAAACTCTAGAGGCGAGAACCACCGAACAGGGCCTAATTGAGTTGCCATCATCATGCCATATTGCCATAATGCCATGCCAGCGAGCAGCGCCGCAGCGGCAGCGGAGAAAAGTTCATGTAAAATGTGCGTGGCTGACCGTCCAAGCCAAGCGGAGGAAACAACGCGAGCCGCCGCGTCAAAACGCAACGGCAGCGCCCGCCTTTCCGCCGAGACCCCGTTCCAGTTCATGTGGGCTCTGGCTTGCCGTTCCCGTTCCCGTTCCCCCATAAACTCCACCTCCCCCGCATTACTGCGCTCCCATCTCCGCCTCCGCTTGCTGCTCCTGCCCCTGCTCCGGCTCGGACGAGCCTCCCCTCCCTGGCTCCCTCCTCGTCGCGTCCCACGTAGCCGTGCCTCCTCCTCGTCGCCGCGCCCCACCTCTGCTCGGCCCACACTGCCCCGATCCCGCCGGAGTGCCCGCGGCGCCCGCACACGCGCCCTCGCCTGCGCCGACCGCCGGCGAGGGGTCTGGCTGGGCGCTTGGTCGACGTGACCTCTGCAGGCGTTCGGTGTCGTCGTCGTCTGGCTGGTTTTCGCCCGGCCTTGCTTCCGCAAGTGGCGTCGTGTCAGCGGGGAACAAGGCGAGTGCGGCGCGGCTTGTCGCCGCGCGGACTGACATGACCTGAGCCTTGAGGTGCGTGCGGTTGCTGGCTTACCTGCTGGGAATAACATGGGTGATAAAGGGAGTGGGAATGGGGGCAAATTCAGGAGGTGATACTACCAGAATTTATCAACCAAATCGTGAAGCTGAGGTCCCTGTTCTAATTTTGTGAAACTGGCATAAGCCAAATCTGGCTCGGTAACTGTTCACTCATCGCCCTCTGCGTCGCCGGTGTACGCGGTGCCGAATCGGCGTCCGGTATCCGTCCCACCGAAGCACGCCAACCACCCCCGAGGGCTCTACCCTCGTTGTGGTTGCTGATGCTACCGGCGCCTCTCCTCCCTTAATTGGTATGTCATGGCGTGGAATGGGAGATTCATCCAGACTTGGGTAGGTTTCTTTCCTTGTTAAGGATCCCTACTTGCCTGGATGAATTTCCCTGGAGTGGGGTTTTGTTCTAGGAGATCTTGTGTGCGATGTGAGCAACTGAATCCATATCGTCCTTATTTTTCATTAGTACTATTAGATTGTTTGCATCACAGTAGAGTATCCATCCATGGTCATGGTTCTGGTTTAGTTCTGTTTTAGTTTCTCTTCTGTCGTGCGTGTAAGATCGTCTCAGTTGATGTTGATGCCGTGGAACTTGCCAAGCTGCGGAGCATATTTATATTCCTTAAGACAGGATAATTCGTGGTTTTTACTGAATCCTCATGCTCCATGCCAAGGCCGCCCAAGGTTTTCCTTTGTCGGCTGTGAAGATTACCCTTCAAGGAGATACTTTTTGGTATTATGCTTTAGTCGTACCAAAATGGAATATAACTATATTTGGCCATGCAGCCCGAGGCCTGGCAGCCCGGCACGAAGCACGACATTTTGGCACGACCCGAGCCCGGTCCGGCCCGGCACCCTGTGGGCTCGGGCTGGCCCGGCACGAGGCACCAGGCCGTGCCTGGGCCGTCACCCAGGCCCGTGGGCGGGCACGGCACGGCACGGCCTTTAGAGGCCGGCCCGGTGGTGGCCCGATCATTCGGCCTGCTAAGAGCCCAGGCCACCCCCAAACCCTAACTTCCTTCCCCAGTTTCCCTCGTCCTGCTCCATCTTCATCCCGTGCGCCGTCATAGCCTCACAGGCCACACCGTGTCGCCGACTCGCCGCCCACGCGCCCACGCCCACTGGCGGACATGGCCACGCCCCCTCGGCCCCTCCCCCTCCCACGCAGACCGCTCGGCGGTCGTCCGTCGGCGCCCGTCCCGTCTCCCCCTCCCCCTCCGACTCGGCGCTCATCCCGTCTCCTTCTCCTCGACGTCGATGGATCTGACTCGGCGCCTCTTCCTCACCTCGGCGGCTCGACGGATCCAGCTCCTCGGCGGCGGCTCGGGCGCTCGGCGGATCCAGCTCCTCGGCGGGCGGTGGCAGCTCAGGCGCTCGGCGGATGCCATTTGCTCCCTCTTCCTCGGCGGCTGAGGCCAGATCTACCTCGAGGGCGAGCTCGCTGGCGATGGCGTCGCCCCCGGCTCTCCTCTCCCGCGAGCATGACGGCGGCGCCGCACGACCCTCCTCCACCGCGAGCATGCCGGCGGCGCCCGCGCCTCCTCCTGCTCTCCTCTCCCCTCCCCTCTCTCCCTCTGCGGGCCTTGGGCCGGCCCGTTCACTAGAAACCGCCGTGCTTAGCGGGCCGGCCCGGCACGGAAATAGGCCCGTGGGCCCGTGCCTGGGCCGAAGGCTAGGCCCGTGGGCCTCTTAGGCACGGCACGGGAGGCACGCGGGCCATGCCGGCTCGGCCCGGTGCGGGCCGTGCCTACCCTGGGCCCGGGCCGGGGCAGGCCGGCCCGGCCCGATGGACATCTATAAATATAACTACTTAATTGCCAATAAGCCAAATTAGGCTGATAAAGTAACAAAGCAGAAAAGGAAAAGGTCAAGAATTGGGCGGTGAAGATATTGGCACCCTTCTTTTGTTAATATATAAACCACTAGATGCACATTCTGAAACTATGGAATACCATTCTTGTTTAAATCAGGTAACTTCATTAGTTTGGATCGCAGAATAGTAACTACCACAATATGTAATGGACATGTAGTGAGTGACACAGATCATACTCTCTGATCTAGTATGGAATGAGAAGGGGTATGGGATAAGGACCAACTTGGAGCAGCTCTTTTTTTGTTTAGCTACAGTGCTACTGCCACACCAGACTCAACCCCACATAAATATGTTATCCGTTACACAAACTTATAAATTTATTTGTTTCTAATAGGTATCTTTTTTGACGTTTCTAGAGAAATCTTACTGTAGTTTCTGTTTCTACTTTTCTTTGGAGGCTTTGGGAGAGGAAGGCAGTTCAGAGTTCTATGAATCACAATATATTTCCTAGCCCATCCCCTTTTGTCAGCTATTGGTTGAGAGTTTTGCTTTTGGTTCAAAGAGATCTTTTCAGAGTTGATAATTGCATATCAATTACTGATTTAGTGTTGTTTGATCAGGCTTCCCTCTCAACTTTAATCATGAGAATTGATGAAGCTGATTGATACTTATAGTATTTTACAAATTTTTAGGGATTTTTTTAGGTACATACTTCGCTTTGTTGCAATTTTTGTGACATGTTTGTCTTTTTCTATGTGTTGCAGATTTAGGATGTGTACAGAGGGGCTGTATTCTTGTGTATAGGTTCTCTTTCTATTCATCAACTGTTGCTGATTCTGACGGAATGTTGGAGGGTCAATCTTGCTTGATATCAAGGTCGCTGCCGAGTTCCTGTGAGCAGGAATCCAGACTAGCTTACATGACTTACCACCTACTCGAGATTACGAGGAGTAAGCGTCCGCCTGGGACCCTGTCTATTGAGCACGACGTTGCTGCAGTGGCAGCATTGACTAAACGGACCAAGTCCACTGAGGACCAAAACAGTGAGGCACTGGATTGTCAAGGAAGTAATGATCAGGGCGACTCAGATTCAAGCACCCTGATAAGTTCCATTGGCCGGGACAACTCAATCAACTGCCTTGCTCGTTGTTCTCGTTCTGATTATGGTTCTATCGCATCACTGAACCGGAGCTTCCGATCACTTGTCCGCAATGGTGAACTGTACAAGGAACGTCGACAGCTGGGGATTTCAGAACACTGGGTCTATTTCTCTTGCAATTTGCAGGAGTGGGAGGCGTATGACCCCTACCGTTCACGGTGGATGACGCTTCCAAGGATGCCCCATAATGAATGTTTCATGTGCTCTGACAAGGAATCACTAGCTGTGGGCACTGAACTTCTGGTATTTGGAAAGGAGATTCTTTCACATATTATTCTGAGCTATAGCATTCTGACAAATTCATGGTCGCGGGGTGTTGAAATGAATGCCCCTAGATGTTTGTTTGGATCAGCTAGTTTTGGGGAGAAAGCAATTATAGCTGGAGGCATGGATGCTGATGGAAGGGTGCTTCGTTCTGTTGAACTGTATAACTCGGAAACTAAGAGATGGATAACACTTCCAAGCATGAATAAAGCTAGGCGAATGTGTTCTGGTGTATTTATGGATGGCAAGTTTTATGTAATTGGTGGAATGGCTAGTAACACAGAGGTGCTTACTTGTGGAGAAGAGTATGATTTAGATAGAGGTACCTGGCGGGTGATAGAGAACATGTCTGAGGGGCTCAATGGTGCAAGTGGTGCTCCTCCGCTTGTTGCTGTTGTTGAAAATGAGTTATATGCAGCACAATATGCCGGAAAGTTGGTAAGAAAGTATAATAAAAGGGAGAACTCATGGACAACATTGGGAGAGTTACCAGAGCGGCCAGAAGCTGTGAATGGCTGGGGTATTGCATTCCGGGGCTGTGGAGAGCGGCTTTTGGTTATTGGTGGACCAAGAGTGTTGGGTGGTGGGATGATTGAGCTCCATTCTTGGATTCCAAGTGAGGGGCCATTGCAATGGAACATGATCGGAAGCAAACCTTCAGGTAACTTTGTTTATAACTGTGCTGTCATGGGGTGCTGATGTGTGCACCCTCAAACATACTGTCGACACGAAAGATTGTGATATTGGTTTTATCAAATGGCATAAAGCACTGATTCCACCTGATGGGTAATCTCTGCATTCTTTTTGACATTTCAGATTTTACTCAAGGTTCAATAGAGTAGTCAGTTCCATGTACTCGTTAATAGTTACCCATTGGTTTCTGTTTTCAGCACATTTTATTTGCAGTTGATGATTTGTACCTTGCTCCATATACTCTGTTGAAATGAGTTTTCTGAGATGGATGCATATAGGTGATAAATTGTAATTGAGGTAACTGTGCATCTATATGATTGTATCATGTTCCGCACCGTCCATTGTGCAAATGTCTCTTTTCAAGAATTGCATGAAAAATTGTCCATCTTTATACTCCCTCCATATACGAAATAAATATCGTTTAGGACAGCGACACGGTCTCCAAAACATAACTTTAACCACTTGTTTCTTTGAAAATATTTGTTGAAAGTGGTATATGTATATTTTCATAAAAGTACTTTTCAAGACAAATTTATTTATATGATTTTGTATATCTTTAAACTCAACAATTTAAAAGTTTTTCATGATTTATATTCTCAATGTTTGACTCAAACTTCGCCTAAAACGATATTTCCTATATACAGATAGTACATTTTCCAGCATAAATTTGAGCACCGACCTCTCCATGTTTGTCGTCTGCCTTTAAATCCTTTGAAGCCCTTCCACTTTCTTTCCAGTAGTAGCGATCCTACGCTAACTTTGTTTCTTAGCCTATGAGATATTATCACCAAGTGTTAGGCAGGTGCCCACTTTATTATATCCAAGATGGCGACAACTGCGGAGCTAATCAGTTTATCATTGTCTGGTTCGTGCTTTGTATCGTGGAGATTGAGAGGCCATGTTTTCTTTGTCGAGTTGTGCCTATGATTAGCTTGATAGGTTTGTTTGGACCCCATCAATTTGCAGCATATCTATGAAAATCTGCTGGCTGTGATGTGCCCTTTTAAAAAAAATTGTGCTCTTTTCAGTTCTGACTGGGTGCTTGTCGGGTTGTCTTTTGTGCATCCATTGGCAATAAGATTATGAATCATCCTAGAATTTCTAATGCATCATCCTAGAAGATTAGGAAAAAAGATCATTCGAACCTAAAATGCCTACTCTATCCACGCACAATCCAAGTGAATCTACTTGTACTACTAAAAGAATAGACCTCACTTGGTCTGTTCTAAACTTCTAATGATTGTGGTGTCTCTAGTCAATCATCATTTCTGCTCATCGAGCAGTTTTCTGCTTTATGAGCATCCGGAGTGCTACTGCTAAAGAATACCAATCATCATTTCTGCTCATCGAGCAGTTTTCTGCTTTAGCAGTAGCACTCCGGATTCTTGTCTTCGCATTTCGATTTCTTGGTATTCTTGCTGTTGCACCATGACCCCTCTATGATCATTGGGCAACAACTCCTGGCGTCCTGCTTTCGCTGACGAGAGCCTAAACCATCATCCTCAGGCCGCAGGCCTGTCGCTGTGCAGCTTCCGTTTCTATCGATCCACGCAGATTCACGAAAATGGAAGCCAGTGAGATGGATGACATGAATGATGGATCACGGAGCCGGTGGGAAGCACCACTTTTTTTTCCCTCATTTGCCGAGTCGTGTCGTACAGTGCTGCAGCGCCCGTGGGCTGGGAGAGGCTGGCCTCGTCGTCCTGTGCTGGCTGCACTGGCAGTCTGCAGGCTGCACTGGCACTGGTCCCGTTGCGAGCACGAGTGGAGCCTGGAGCCGTGGAGCGCAAAGCGCACCACCACAATCGTATCCTGCGGACGTCGGAAAGATACTCCCGTCATGGCGTCATCTCCGTGCCTGCACCTGCACTGTAGAGATGCGACGGGAAAGATACGACGGTTATCCGCGGGCGTACGCTTCGCAGCGAGGCACGGGCTGGCAGGCTACAGGCCAAACAGGCGTGTACTGCGCACCTGAAGGCTCTGGGAGTGGGATGGTTGTGAGCGTGACCTCGAGCGAGGCTCGGGGAGCGGAGCCGTCGAGCTCATGCACCGTCGAGGCTCGTGAGTTTCGTGCTGTCGTGCGGTAGTCGACACAAGACGCGGTGACGTACTGTACTCCCGGTAGGCACAGTGGCATGTGGCAACCGGCGAGCAACAGCAGCGAGATCATGACCGGGGAGATGCATGGACGTGACGCACGGTGACCCGCGCCATTTCCCGTGCGCCCTGCCGTGCCTGAGCTCTGCCTCTGCGTTCGTACCGGGGCTTTGCCCCTCTCTGGCACTTGCGCCTGGTCCTCCTCCGGCTGCCTCTGCCGGTCTGCCCGTGCCGCGCCCTGCGCCCGTACGCCCACACGCCGGCCTCCTCGTCGGATGCGTCCGCCCCCTTCCTCCGGCTGCCGCGCCGATGGATGCAAAGCGACCGCGAGCCAGCCTGACGCGGTCCGTGCCTGCGCGGCCGGTCCCCGGCGGGCGTCGAACGGCTCCAAGTGGACTCCCTCGGCTCTTCTCGTGGAGCTCCGCGCCCCCCTCGTCTCGGGTGATCTGGAGGCTGGAGCAGGACCACGGCCCCTGCCCCAGCTCCCCGCGGTTGCGTTTGCCATTTCCGTACAATGTGTCAACAACTGATGCGCATCTGCACGGCCGCGGGCCGCGCGGCAGCGTTCGTTCACTACTAGTAGTACAGCCACGAGTCTTTTCGGGATGCGTGGGGCGGCGCGGGCCGCCGGCGGGGCAGCGACAGCCTGGCAGCGCGTGGGCACGCGCAGGTCGCAGGCTCCCCATCCTCATTGCCCCCTGCCGCAACCGCAAAGCCAGCGAGGTGGTTTTCGGGTTTGTTCCTTTTCCCATGCTGCCCCTGCTCCTCTCTAGTCTCCTCCTGTCCTTATTGGTGATCCTTGCTTTGTCCTTTCCTGCGTTAGTCATTCGGTATTGCTCACTACATTTCTACTGCAAGTTCCAACAATACATGCGACCGTAATTCTGTTTCCACGGAGTATACGAGCCTATTTTACGTTCTTTCTGTTTTGGGGGCAGTTTGTTAACAGCTCAAATTAATAATTGTTGCAGTGGGGTATCTGTATCACTAGCTCCAACAACTCGGGCTGGAGCGTATCGAAGCTTTTTTAGACGAGTCATCTTGTTTACATTTAGACCAAAAATATAGTCTATCCAATTTATTTTAGCCAACAATATCTGGATTTGATCAAGCAATTAGACAGATCTCAGTCACAACAATGTCTGGTTACTCCTATACAGTATTATTTTGGGATGGACATTATTCACGGAAACTCATAAGCTCTACCTTTTCTTTTTCTTTCCTTTTTTTTTCTTTAACTCAAATGAAATCTAAAACAGCACACACTTGTATGCTCTTGGGCCACGGGCCTAGCATATAATTTCAAGCAACATTCAGCCCATCGTTTGCCAAAAAGGCCATATATTGTTTTTCTTAGAGGAGCCCATATAACCATATATTGGCACCGGATGGTTCCTTTTGCCTCCAAAACAAACGTTACAGTCCATGTTTCCTCTTCTCTAACTCTAAAACCAGATAAGCTTCCCTCAACTCTCAAAATCATCATTTTTCTCCTCGTTGAATTAGAAGTGGGTTTCAAGCGAAAGGGCCTGTGGTCCGGTGGTAGGGCAGTCCAGTGGGACGCTACCCACCAGGGTTCAAACCTGGTGTCGCACCTTTTCCCTGGATTTTTTTTCCAGATTTTACAGGTACACGCACGCGTGCGCATTCGGTGGTACTACGTGTTTTCCGCGCACTGGAGGCGACCTGGAGACGGCGAGCTTCCCAATCTCTCTCTCTGCGTGTGTACGGACGCGCACGCGTGTGTGTGCATGTGGTGGTGTGAGTGTGGTGTATGTGGGTTGTGTGCGTCCAATTTGTACCTGATCAAAAAAAAAGAAGTGGGTTTCAAGTTAGTTTCGTCCTTTGTACAAAAAAAAAATCAATACACACCTGATAAAGTTTTTAATCTATGAAAATTTTTATCTAAGGTCCTAAAAATTTCGAGATAATCTTAAATATATATCCAGGTAGGATAAACAAAAAAAGAGTCTGTTAATCATATAGCTCAAATCCTCTATAAATGTATTTAACATGAATGCATTCATCATTAGTGCGTGTTGCATTCATGCTAGTCGCATATTTTTTTGTTGTGGATATATTTAAAAGGATGTAGACATTCATTATAATGTTTTTGTTTTTTTAATATCTACATTTTCTCGGGTTTTGAGAAGTAAATCTATTTTTTAGAATCTTATGGATATATTTCATGATCTAAATATTTTATTTGGGCTCCTTGTTTCCCAATCTATCTTTAGGATTTTCTAGAAATTTTTAGAGGCCTTAGAGAGTCGTCTAAAAATCGTATCAGGTGGCTACAGAATTTTTTATTTCAAAAAGATAAAAACGCATTGAAAACCATTTCTAACTGGGGCAGGATATAATTTAAATGGTTTTGATAATTAAGAGAAAACAGTTTATCCAGTTTTGAAGTTTGAGGATAAAACGACTTCGGCAATAGTTCAAGCGGGCCAAAAAAAAAAAATCCCCACAAGCATACGTACTGACCACCGACAATCCGGCCCATACGGAACTTCAGGCCCTGAGGCAACGGCCCAGCCTATCAAGTGTCAAACTCTCATGAACCGTTACCAGCAAGGCAGCAAGTCGTCTTCTTCCCCCGGCTCAGCTGTTTCCCCATCTACCCTCTTCCCCCGGATCCAAACCCTAAGCCGTGGTGTGATCCGTTCCGCTATGGAAGCAGCAGCTCAATCCCATCCGCTCCCGCTTCTCCAAGACATCGACCCGGGGGTCCGCCGTTTCCTCGACGCCCGATTCCGCTCGGCGGCCGACCTCGCCACGGCCTCCGACGTCGAGGCCGAGATCCGCGGGCACTGTGCGGAGCTAGAGGCCTCCATTTCCAACCTATACGTACGCCTTCAGGAAGCTTCTGCAGCGTACTCGTCTTGCCGCGAGGTCGCTGGTTCGGCCCTCAGTGCCGTCTGTGGCGGGCTTGGTGCCCTCCAAGCATCTGGGTCAACAGGTATGCCGAACACACACTAGGTTCTCAAATAAGAGCTTACTAAGTATATTGCTTCAGTAATTTCGTCATTCCTGCCTTTTTTTTAGGTGTTGGAGAAGAGGTGGAGGTGAGAACGGAGCAGGTGCAGTTCGAGCAACTCCCTGCTCTGGCCTCCGAGGTGGCGAGAGTGGAGATGGTCAGAGAGTACGCCGGTGAGTATATAATTTCTGCAAATCGCATTTCTTCCATGCTTGAGACTTTGAATGACTCTCAGCACTGTCAATTTTCCAAGTTTGTTTTGATTTAGGCATAAGAGTTCAACTACGGATTGAACCATTACGTTAGGCATGTAGGACGAAACTGTTGTGCATGATGTTGAAACCGACGGATGTTTAATTATGAAATTCTGATATGATGTGCTAGTGTGGAGCTGGAATTACTTTGAGCAGTGCACTGCACCCTATGACTTCTGATGCAATGTGAAATGGGGGTTGCTTGTGGCAGCAGAGCAGCTTGGTGATTGAAGCTGCTGCCTGGTTTGGTTAATAATTAGGTTTTTTTTGAAAGGACTAATAATAATTAGGTTTGGTTGGTGTAGATCTAGCCTAATACAGCTGGGATGGATGATGATATCTGTCCTGGTGCTAACTCAATTAATTGGCATGGGATCTGGTTGCTCTCAAATTAGTGTTTCATTTTGATCACATGTATGTATGTGTTGCCTATGTTCTTTGAATTAATTAGAAGTGATGGGGACATTGCATTATGGTATCCACTGAGCAACAGATTTCATGATTCAGAAGTCGCGGCTAGCTACTAGTCTGTAGCTAGTTGCCTAGTTCTTCTGTACACAACTGCATTAGTTGATGAGTTTTCAGTAATAGTAACAATATTGAATTGATCAGTCTTCCGCAATAATAATACTGAAACAAGAATATTTATTCTGTTACCACAACCTCTCACATATTCAACCCTTCCCTTATTATGTATCTGATTATTTCTTATTTTTACTATGGTCGGGACATTGACATTGGATATTCTAATGTAGTAATGTTTGTGGTAGTTGGACAGGGTAAATCCATATTTATATATACCTATACCTAATTAATATTAAAGTACGAAAATTTCTCCCTCCCATACCTCGGTCCGTCTGTCCCTCACTCCTACCCCTCTCGGTCCATCACTCTCCCCCATCTGTCTGTCCCTCACTATCACCCCTCCGAGGCCCAGCAGAAGTAGACTATATCACCCTGACTGCTTGAGCCTGTGGCGACTCTGTGGGCTCGAGCATGTGGCTCGCCTTACACCTTTCTTAACCTCAGAACTGATGTAGACAATAGCCACCTATTTAAGGTGACTTAATCTGCAGTCAAATTTCCATACGGGATTAACCCTTTATTGCATCGAACACTTATTATGGGCCTTGTAATTTATTTGATTTGATTGAAATAAGGTTAGGGGAAGCCCAAATAAATCCAACAAAGATATAGCTAGGTCACTATAATTGGCATAGGCAGGTCCGTTCCAACACACAGGCATGTTTGCTAGTTGACATTTAAATCAAAAACTTTAAAAGAGTTAATAGAACATTGGAAACAAAAAACATATCAAGATGAGTGCTGTACTGGCATTTCCCAAAGTGAAGAGGGCAAAGTTGAATAGGTGGGATTAGGAATAACCTAAACTAGCTTAAATGTGGTAATGGAGGGTACAGACAAAAACTTTAACTATAACGGTCCAATTTTAATTCATCAAAAGTTCTAATGCATTAAAATTGAACAGTCATATACTCTGCCTTAGTGTAAACTTTCTGTCAAGGCAGACATTTTTATAAGAAATAAGATATATGACAACCAAACCAGTGCTAGGAAATAAAAGGGTTATCACAATGCATTACTCAATTTTTTTGTTATCTAGAGTTTAGTATTTTGTTTTGACCATTCTCAGATGTGTGGTCTAGTCTACTTGTGTGCTGACATAATGCACAGCATACTTGCCACTTGCCAGTCCAATGATATTGCACACTTGTAGTACTAATGTGCATTTTTATAACGGATTTTCCCACATTGTGGCAAACTGGTAGTTCATACTTCATAGTCATGTCCAGAGTTTATCAGTATTATCCTTCTGCTGAAAATGTCATGTTTTGACAGCTGATATTGAAATAATCAAATAACAAAAATTGGATTCCATCTCTGTAATAGTGGCTAGGTAAGAATGTTGTCTAGCCAAGCCTATCTCAACCCTCATCCTTTATCTGCGCTTTGTACTGGCTATATTGAAACAACAAAGGTGGAGTTTGTTGACGATCGGTGTTGCAATTAATCTTATTTGATTTTGTGTTGCAATTAATCTTATTTGATTTTGTGTTGCAATAAATCTTATTTGATTTTGTGTTGCCATGCAATAAATATAATTTGGCCATGTTTTGTCATCTTATTTACATCATGTTAATTCTAAACAAATAACCGAAGTTGCTGATGGTCTCTTCTTCTTACATTTATTATTTTGTGATAGCTCGAATCAGTGTTCTCTACTTTTGTTGGAGACCTGAAAGAAGATGTACATTGGATAAAAATGATGATTGTCTAAGTCTCTAAGATATTGTAGCTGTACTAATTCAACTATACAATGGCGTGAAATTGACAGGGAAGGGTAACTGTGGACTTTTATCAAGATAATGAATTTAATAATCAAAACTAATTTAACCAAACTCCTAGAAATTCTAACTATTCCACTTGGTGTTAGATGTTTATCAATTACCACAGTTCCATTATCTATATTTACATGTCCTTCTCCTGGCTTACTACTTGTTTTTTAGTTATGTTGCAGTAGTACTTTATTTTTAACTTTGAAATTGGTGTGTTCTTAACGGTAGGTTGTCCTATACAGAAATGGCTCTCAAACTTGATAGTTTGGTGGGTGATATAGAAGATGCCGTTTCTTCTGTTACTGGAAAACTTAAATCACTTGATTCAGAGGTATGGATAGTCAATAGTGTCATATTGTGATTCTTGGGAGAGTTAACTTGACAGCTACTGATTTTGGCATTCTCTTTTCTTTTCCAGAAAACGCATCATGTTGCTATTGGATATCTTAAAAACATAGAAGATCTTTTAGCTTCTGTAACTACAGCTAGACCACAATGGACTCGCCTTCTATCTTCCGTGGATCACAGAGTAGACCGATCTTTAGCTATACTAAGACCACAAGCCATTGTTGATCATCGATCTCTTCTTTCTTCTCTTGGCTGGCCTCCTTCACTTGCTGGCACAAAATTTGCAAGTATTGATTCAGCGAAACAAGCAGAGACTGTGAACCCATTGTTTTCAATGCGGGGTGACCTGAAAAGCAAGTATTCTGAGAGCTTTCTTGCACTATGCAATTTGCAGGAATTGCAGAAACGTAGAAAAGCTAGACAACTGAAAGGGCATGATGTGGGAAATCAACTACGTCAAGCATTATGGGTAATTGAAGAGCTAGTAAATCCAATATCTACAGCTGCACAACACCATTTCTCAAAATGGGCTGAAAAGCCTGAATTTGTTTTTGCTCTTGCTTATAAAATAATTAGAGATTTTGTTGATTCCATGGATGAGATTCTACAGCCCCTTGTGGATAAGGCCAACCTTATTGGGTATAGTTGTAGGGAAGAGTGGATTTCAGGAATGGTTATTGCATTGTCTACATACTTGGCCAAAGAGATATTTCCTAAGCAGATTGAACTTCTTCAGGAAAGTAGTAGCTCAAGTGATGCAGGCAGCACAGCCTATCAGGCTAGAGTCTCATGGCTCAGCCTTGTTGATCTATTGATATCTTTTGACAAACGGATTCAAGATTTAATGTCGAGTACTGGACTGGTACTTACGGTAAAGGATGATGACAGTTGGCAGAGGATGTCAGTCCTCTGTGTCTTCTGTGATCGCCCAGATTGGCTTCAAGTATGGGCAGAAATTGAGAGACAGGAGAGTCTTAATAAGCTGCAATCAGCAATGGATTTAGAGAAAATTTGGAGTTCAAGAATTCAAGGAACGATGCTTGAGTATGACTCAGATGATTACAAGTCTCCAGTAATCACCAGTGCTCTTCATCAGACCTTGTCTTTGCTAATTGATCGTGCTCGTCCTATCCCTAGCATCACGCTTAGGGCAGAATTCATTAGGATGTCTGCTGCACCCATCATTTCGGAATTCCTTGGTTACATGCTTCGGAGGTGTCAAGAAGCAGAGGGGCTAACTGCTCTGGCTGATGATAATGCTATGCTCAAGGTGTCACAATCTATCAATGCAGCTCGATATTTCGAATCCATGTTGACAGAATGGTGTGAGGATGTTTTCTTTCTTGAGATGGAAAATTTACCTGTAAATGGTGAGGGTGGGTGTATCTTTCAGCAAGAGATAAATCATCTGAAAGAGTTCAGAGTGGAATGGGCCGATAAGATTTCCACTGTCATTTTGCGTGGATTCGATTCTCGTTTTCGGGATTATCTAAGAAATAAAAGGCAGTGGCTGGAGAAATCAGATGGACCTGCTGTATCCAGAACCTTCATAGAATCTTTAGACTACATGCAAGGGCAACTATCTAAGCTGCAAGGTGGCTTAAATACCGTTGATTTTGTGACGGTATGGAGAAGCGTGGCAAGCGGGGTAGACCAGCTGCTTTTCGCCGGCATTTTCACAAGCGGCATAAAGATTAGCAGCGATGGAGTGGAAAGGCTACAGGGCGACCTGAGCGTTCTGTTTGCTATTTTTTCAGCGTGGTGTCTGAGGCCTGAAGGCTTCTTCCCTCGACTGTCCGAGGGATTGAGGTTACTGAAGATTGATGAGCAGCAGCTTAGAGATGGGGCGTTTACAGATAAGAATTGGCTTAGGGAATATGGCATTAGGCATCTGACAACCGCTGACACTGAGAAGATAATAAAAAATCGGGTATATGATGCATGACGAACTGTACTTTTAACTAACATCAGCCTGAAGTTGGAAAAAAAAAGAATTATCAAATTTGAAAGAGTTTACACTGTTTTACTTCATACAGATTTTGTATCTTCTTATATACAGCTACATTCTTAGCGTGTTGGTTGGTGTAATAATGTACATTATATATTTTTTTTTATCAAAATATATGAAGAGAGACTAGTAATGACTAATGAGACTGCAAACATTTTGTCTTGTTTTCACTTTTACTTACAGAGAAGGCGGTCTATTCTCTTCCTGAAAGGACCAAAGAAAGCAGCTTTTTTCCTAAAGCTGTTCGGTGGGTTCGGAACTGAAGCACACCGAAGGCTGGTGAATCAGAGCGTTTTGACGGTCTGCCTCTTTCAGGGAACCACGCATTTCCCTTTTTTTGGTCTTTGGTACCGCTACCGCACCTCACAATCATAGTAGGTTCAGTTTGAGCTCGATCGCAAGCTCCTCGCCTCCTCCATCGTCGCCACCAGGCCAAGCCAGCACGCGCGTCTCACACGTCGACGGATGGTGACCGTGTCAGCCCCGACCCAACCGGAGCGTTAATGCGGCAGAGGGCGCAACTACTTTTCGCTGCTGCAAATCTTGGGCCCGAAAGATTCCGCGAGGCCGCCTTAATCACGCGTGCCTCCCGGCCCCGAACCACCGCCGGATAATGCTGTCTGTTTAGTACTGTACTCACCTAACCCTGGGCCTCGGCGAGGGGATTATAACGATCGGGAAAAGACGCGCGGAGAGGGACAGGCGGTGGCGTCTCGGTCGCTGATAGTACGAGCGATCCATCGGCCGACCCCGAGCGGGGCGGGTGGCCTGGCCTGGCCTGCAGGCCGCGGGCGGGGCACCAGTAGGTGCCGTTCCTGCCCGCGCGCAGGGGCAGTCAGGCAGACCACCTTGCCGTGCGGGCAGCCGTGCAGCCCGGCCACCACCACCGCCCGGTCCCCGCGCCCCCCCGGCGGCATTCGCTTCGGTTGGTCCCCGAGCGCGTGACACCGACGCCGCCCGTCGTCCTACGACTACGAACTTACGCGCTGCTATCTCATCTCGCCCACCGTCCCGCGCTCGGCCTAACATAACAGGCACAGCGTTTCCGCCCGCTGGGAGTGGGAGCCGAGCACTGCACACCCTGGTCTCCGCGTACGTGCGCCGACGCAAACGAACGAAGGGAGTGTTGTGTTTTGTGTATGCGGCTATGCGCCATGCACGTACATGCATCGTGCTCATGCATGTGATGTGACGAGACGACGGCCGATCGTGCAACTGGTGGTGAGGCACGCGCGCCTAGGTAGAACCGTAGGAGGCTAGGGGATATAGGCCACTCGAGTGCGCGCAGGCGCAGCTGATGGGCTCCTGATTGGCCCTCAAGAGTTGACGGCGCCACGCTTGGTACTGACCAGCTGCGTGCTGATCATGTGAGCGCGAGTTGATCTGCGCGGCTACGCCGCGGGCGCGAGCGGTGCATGTGATCGAGGTGGACCTCTGTGCGTGTCTACGACGTAGGAGTAGTACGTACGTTGAGGGCCGCTAGCTGCCTGCGTGGTGTGTGTGGATCATCAGTCGGTGCAAAACCGAAAAATTATGCCTGTACTTATGACGAAAATTGAAATGCTAGGCGCGGTCTTCTAATATCCACAGATGGAACATTGCAATTTGCAACTCCGCCTACGGGAAACGCGCGTGGTAACAAATGACAAGATGCTGACATACGAGTATACGTAGTATATATATACGAGAATCATATCTATCCTTGCTAATAAATCTCCCCGGATCTAAAGCTTTGGTGCCCACAGCACAACTAATCGCTGTCCAACTGGCCGACCGTGCGTGGGCAAAGCTGGTCCTCCAGGAGCTAGAACTGGACCAATTTTACACACGACACGCCGTGGGTACTACCGTCTACTACTGCATGAAAGTTGGATACGTGTACGTGTAGGGTGTTCAGTCTATGACATCTGGGAGCTAGGGTGTCCACTGGTCCGGCCGACCGACGGACGGGTCCAGCAGGCTAGCAGCAGCACGTACTGCTCTCCTCTAACTGCTGCAGATTTATAAGAATGGCGGTACTGTACGTGCGCCGGCCCAGCCCGTGCCGACTGCAGACTGCATATAGCATAGGCATGGCTTCTCAAGGGACACTTAAGTTTCGTTAGTTGGTTGTCACGACATATTGATAACTTTTCTTTTGCTTAGATGTTGGACCTCCAATATATAGGCAAAGACATATGGTGGTGGTACATTTGCAGTTTTGCACCGACAAGACTAGTGACAATTTCACAGTTCACATGATGAAGGATGTTATCGAGGTCTCCCTCTGTTACAAATGATTTTTATTTTGTTTCAAGTTGAAATTTTCTATTTAACTAGATTTATAGAAAAATACATTAATATCTACGACATCCCACGACTCTTGGTGGGTTGTTAATTCTTAAGATACTCCTCTAACTTCATAATAGCCTCGTGGGAGCTCCCAATTCACCCTTTTGTGTGATTTGAGTGATATTTGTCATATCATTGTCGATGTATACAAAATTTCTCAAACATCAACTCGTCTTTGTTTTGTCTAGCTAGTTTTTTTTTCTCAAATACGCAAAAGATTTGTATATCATTACTAGCTAGTTAATGGCGTTCTACAAAATACCATATCATCCCTGTGGACTTCCTCTGTTCCTCATCTGTATCGGTCATCCGTGTGACACTCTAGTGTCAAGCACTGCATTAGGCACCGCATTTAGATACTAAGAAACATGAGCAATGCATTGCATCATTTTCATGTGCATGAGAGTGTTTTGTCTTTGTTTATTTATTTAGATTTGGATTTCTTTTGACGTGATGATTTAGATGGATTTCTGTTTTGGCAAAGAGTTTTATAAAATAGAGAATATTGAGTAGAGTGCTTTTCATGTTGGAGTTTTGACCTAGTTCAATATAGTGTGTTAAATAAGAATAAGTCAAACGAAATGGTTTATGTTTCAAAATTGGCTTTGTTTATGTTGAGGATTTAAAAATGGTTTTCAGAAAAAGTGTCTTATATGAAAGTTGTAGAGAAAATTATTTTGAGCAACTTTCATATTTGGGTCAAAACCTAGTTTGGAGTTTTTGAAACTGTTTCGAATGGTCAAAGTTTGAAAAGAATTTGGAAAAAGAAAAAGGAAAACGTTTTCTCCCGCGCCAACCCTTCCGGCCCATCCGGCCTTTCGGCCCAACCCGCGCCCGCTCCCGCTCGCCCGCGCGCCCCGCTCGCCGCGCCAGCGCCGGCCCAGCTCCGCTCGCCCGCGCGCGCGCCCACCCGCGCACGGCGCGCCGGCCGCCTGACACGGCCGCGCCGTACGCCGGCCAAATCGCCGCGTGGCGGCTTGCCCTGCCGCATGGCGCCCCAAACCCTGCGCCAAATCCGCCTCCGCCACTCCCCGCTCGATCCTCGCCTCCCCGATCACGCAAGCGATCGCGCTTGCCCACTCCCGCGCGGTCTTGCCTGTCGCACCGCCTCGCTGACCGCGCCGTGCTGCCGCGACGTCCCGTCGCCGGCCCCGCCACCACCACTGGCCGGCCAAGGCCCCCAGCTAAGACCCCGGGCACCCTTCGCCCTCTCTCCCAACCGCACACACTCTTCCACTCTCGCTCACACTCTCCTCACACACGAACGCGAGCCGAGAGCACTGCTCGCTCTCGCCGCGACCACCGCCGCAACCACCCCTCTCCGTTCCGACCACCACCCTCCAACGCCGACCGATTCCTTCCGCACGCCGCTCCGCCTACGCCGTGCACACGCCGTGCGCACGTAGTCATCCCTGACCAAGCCCCGACGCCGCCGGAAGACGTAGCGCCTCCTTCGGTCCGCCAGTCGCCACCGCCGAGCCGCAACGCCGTTCTTCCCCAACCCGAGCTTCATCGACTCCTCTTCTTCCTCCTCGAGCCTCACCGAGCCAAGGCAAGGTGAGAACGTCAACTAGCCCTAACGCTACCGCCCTCTCCCACCTCTTCTTCCCCGGCCGAGCGCCATGGCCGCCGTCGTGGTCTGTACACGCGGTCAAGCTCCTCCGACGCACCCCAATCCAACCCAACCACCAAGTCTCACTCCCTAGGGTTCGAGTGAGCCCATGCCTCCACCTATTTCACCGGCGACCGCCGGAAACGGCGTAGCAGCGCGATGCCGCCATCACCGTGCGCTGCCGCTCGCCGCCGGCATGCTCCGGCCGTGCGCTAGCCAAACCACCTACACCACTCGATGCGCCTCGTCGAGTCGAGTTCACAAGCCTAGCTTCCCCGCCGGCGACCTCACCGTCGGCGAGGAATCGACGGTCAAACCTCTCCCCTGTTTTTCCGTCTCGCCCGAGCCCCCGAGCCAGGCCTCGGACGGGCGATTGTTTTTCCGTCTCGCCCGAGCCCCCGAGCCAGGCCTCGGACGGGCGATTGTTTTCCGTCTCGCCCGAGCCCCGAGCCAGGCCTCGGACGGGCGATTGTTTTTCCGTCTCGCCCGAGCCCCCGAGCCAGGCCTCGGACGGGCGATTGCTTTCCGTCTCGCCCGAGCCCTCGAGCCAGGCCTCGGACGGACGATAGTTTTCCGTCTCGCCCGAGCCCTCGAGCCAGGCCTCGGACGGGCGTTTGTTTTCCGACTCGCCCAAGCTAGGCCTCGAGCGAACCCTCGGGCACTGTCTCGTTCGAGCCGGGCCTCGAGCGAGCACACACCTTTTCCGTGCGCCGAGTGTTTTCCAGAAAACGTTTTCCAAAATGTTTTTCTATTTTTTCAGTAAATGCTTGTTTATTTTGTAGATCCTGTTTTGTTAGTCCAAATGGAGTGCTTTCAGTTTTGTTAGCTTGTTTGTGAGTAGATCTGCCATGGAAAAATATAAAAGTATTTTTGATAGAAGTTTATTTTACTGTTTTCATTTATTCCAGTTTATATGCTTTTGCTAAAATAAATGGTTATATATGTTTTCTGGTTGAGTTAATTTCTGGAAAATTTGGTGTAAGTTTATTATCATGTTTTACACTTGTGAAAAATATAGGATGCACTGTTTATGTGGAAAAAGTTTCTGTTATGGTTTAAAGTCCTTTTTGGCTGATTTCTTAGAATAAATGTTAAGGTGTTTTATATGCTGAAATAAAATATGGGAAAATTTGTGTAGTCTCTGTTCATGAGGTTCAAGCTAAGAAAAATGTAAGCATGATCTATTATGTGAAGAAATCTGGAGATGCTTTACAAATGTGCTTTTCTGTGTTTTCCTTTGAAAATTCATGTAAGAAATAGTATAATGTTTCTGTTCATGGAACTTTCTTGATAAGCATAAAATGTGAAGTAGAATCTGGAAAAAATATGAAGTCTGCTGTTTAACACTTTTTGGATGGAGAGCTAGTTCAAAGCACCTTTTTGGGCAGTTCGCTTGTCATTTTTATATCTGCAGTTCTGTATTTTATTTTTGGCTGAAATTTGTTCAGTGGAGCCCAGCAACTATTGTTTGCCTTCTGGAATTTTTGTGGATTTTTTTGAGTCCATAAAAGTGCACTTGCAGTTCAAACCTAAGTTTCTTTTGAATTATTTATTAATCGTCGCATGCAATAGGATCGACCCCGCCGGAGCCCGACCAGGAGCAGGAGATAAGCGCCGAGCAGCAGATTCCGGAGCTCCAGCAAGCCGAGGAAGCCGACCCCGTCCCCGTCACTAACTTGCCCGAGTGCCCCTCTCACGAGGCCTCGGTCTTCACCCAAGGCAAGCCCCGGAGCATTCTAAGTCTCCCAGTATTTACAATTAAATTACTTGAGTCCTTTTATATTGTGATGCATTAGGTTTAGGAGTTGAATGAATCCTATTTGCTGTATTACCATTCCTTGATGATTGATTAATATCTACCTTGTTATCCTGTTATTTAATTGCAATGTAGAATTGCTTAGTCTGCTTAATAAAAGTAGTAGTTAAGGATGTCTCCGTAATACCCTGATGGGTACTTACCGGATCACGGTTGGCTATATTTGCTATCGTGGAAAAGAACCTGAGTTGTAGTGAAATACGGTCAACTGGAAGGCAAGACACAAGTTTGGAAACTTGGGGCAGTCCGTCCGTTGAATCGTGTAGGTTTGTATCGATGTTGGCCCTCGTTCATTTTTGAACGCGCCCTTTTACTTAGGGATATGTCGGTGCCGTAATCATCGACCCCAAAGCCGGTTAGAAGCTGTTCGGGCCGGTCTCAACCCGTGTCGTGCCCTCTAGTATGGAAATTGCGATCTGCCGCGTGAGGCCATCGCCAGGTTCCAATTGGGCGGTCCGTGCTTGAACCGCGGCGATTACCACCACGAACAAGCGTCGAGCGGTTGCCTAATGCATGGACCCGACGGAGAAAGTGTGGGCTGGTATTAAAGGTCTTTCACCAGCTGGTTTGGAATTCGATTCGAGTCGCCGTCTCCCCCGGTTAGTGGGAAACTATGGCGAGCTTCACCACGATACAACTCCATGTGATATCTAAAGGTTCAACTAAAATGTGGACAAGTCAACTGGATATGGTTATATTATTTGTCTGCTAGACTCAAGTGTGTGCAATAGTTCAGGTGCAAACCTAGAAGAAGGAGTAGGTATAAAAGATGACAGCTCATCATTATCATTAATTACCGCTTATCTTAAATTGAGCTTTTCGCAAATTCAAGATCCCAGCTCCACCCAAAAAGGCCTTGCATGTCCTTGGTGTCTTTATTTTCAGTTGGACGGGTAAGTCTAGCTGAGTATATTCCCATACTCAGGGTTTATCCCGTTGTTGCAGATGGCCAGGTCTACTTCGGCTATTGTAAGCATTGCCTCTACCCAGTGGAAGATGATGAGGAGTAGGCCCAGGGCAGGGTCGTCCAGAAGCTTTTCCCTTTTCTTTTGCTGGACTGAGACTACTAGTGGCACATTATCTTAAAAAGGGAGGAGTGAGTTGTGTCGGGTGGATTTATCAAAACAATGTTTTATTTGGACCTCGTGTGTGGTGGTCGTGTGTTAAAAACTTATTTAAGCTTCCGCACTTTTAAAATTCAGTATTGTAATAACTCCGTTTTAAATTCCGCACTCTGATATTTTAAATTCGGTTTCATTTTCGCTATGTTGTATCTTTACGAATGTAATCCTTGAACGATGCGATCCTGTATGATGTATGGTGTTAGAAATCCTTCGAGATTTCCGGACTACCGGGGTTATATGGGTTCAAGTATGAGTCAAGGTCAGACGGATTTGACTAAGATAATACTTGAGCTCTTATAATCAGGACGGTTCCGCCACAATCCGTACCAAGAAGAATGGGACTGGTAGGACTAGTGTTTCGATCGTTATATAAGTCCAATCTCAATGTACAGTTTCATCTTTCGGTTTTCAAGACAAATGAAATCATAGATGAAATAGATCTCTCCCACAATGTAGAGTTTCAATGCACAATTTCATATGCTTCGTAGTCCCATGATCCTTTTTTCTCTTTTTTTTCCTCTCTCGAGCTGCACGTGTTGTATGAAATGAAACACAATGACACTCTCAATGAGGGTTTTTACCAAGATTTCAACATTTTAGAAACAACGCTCAAAGGTTTAATGGGGATGAAACTTTTCTCTTCTCTCTTCTTCTAGTTTCATGCAAAAACCTGATGTGACACCCTATTGAATACACATAAAACCTCGTATGAAAGTCGACTGAAACGACTGGCCTAACACAACGGCTCCAGAACCTGCGCAAAGACCAAATCCGTTCTGGTCCGTAGTGGCAGTTTGACAACGTGCGCTTTCGGAGCCGGTGCGACTGCGAGTGAGATGTGTGTTGTGCGGGAGTGTGTGGACGGCCACACGGGAACAGTAAGATAACCACCCGTCGCCGACCTGACCGAGACCACATGTACAAGGTCTGACAGGCGCTGGAAGTACTTGTGCTTCGGGTACCGCGGCGTGTGTCTCTAGCGAAGTTTTAAGTCTCCATGGACGGCAGTACGGCACGAGCAATTAAGTCGTCTGCAGCAGGGATGAAAAATGCGCGGTCGGCTAATCATGTGACACGATGAAACTTGAAAATTCAGAGGTTCATGCATCCATCATGCTCGCCGAGAGTAAGACCCAGAGCTTGCATGTTGAGACCAGCAGCGAGGGAGCCGTGCATTCATCTGGTCGGATTCACACAATCTTTTACCCCGACCGAGCGACGATTCAATACGATATCTCAATCCCTCGTCTTGCAGCGTTCCATGCATCATGGTCCATGCTGTACCCAGAACACCGCTCCCAAAGTCATTACCCTGGACCCCATTTCGTGCTACTATATATATATATATATATATATATATATATATATATATATATATATATATATATATATATATATATATATATATATATATATATATACACACACACACACACTAGTCATATCTATCTATCTTGGCCAATGAACAAAAGTAAAATTTTAGCCTCGGTCATCGCAGCAGGATTCCATGACAGTGAACAACAGCGAAACACCAACTACAGAGTACACAGCCAGTGGCGGAACCAGAACCTTTGATTAAGGGGGACCGGACAATACGATTTCACCTCATAAATTTGATAAATATATATATATCTCAATAGATTTTTAAAATTTTTACATATATATTTAATATTTATAACAAAAAAAACTCAAAATTATTGTTAAAAATAGTGAAATTATAATTTTTTTAGTATAGAATTGAAATTTTTTTATATATATTAAACAGTTTTTACTGTTCATAGGGGGGCCAGTGGCCCCCCTGGTTCCGCCACTGCACACAGCCGGCCGGGCAAATTAAAGGGTAGTTAGAGCAAGGCTACTAATAGCATAATAGTCTATCAACTGTATCAGCTCACTTATTCTCGCTCGTAAGCTAGCTAAAAACTCATATCCCGCTTTCTTCTCTCCTTCACCTCAGTATGAAGTTTACTTGCATTCTTTTGCTATATATATACTTGCTCTTAGGAAGTTAGTTCACTAACTAATACAATTAAAAGGATATAACCCATATTAGGTAAATCATAATTTTTATAGACAGCAATGAAAAAATCATCCACCATGAAAATAGGAAAAGTGAGATGTTTTCGATCAGTTTTTGCGTTCTCCCGGCTAGGGGCAAAAGGCAACCGAAGATGAGAACTACCGGCAACCCCACGAAACACACACAACCAACCACTGGCTCCATCGCTCGTGTACCGTGTCGTCGGTGCGATGGAGCATGCAACGCGTGCGTGTCCTGTGCGTGCCGGCCGTGACATTGCTGCAGCAGTTGCTTGCACGTACTGGGCCCGGTTAGCTCGTGGTGCAAGCTATAGCAGCGTACGTGTACACGTACATGTACCGGCTGCTGCTGAGGTAAGAGAGAGTAGTCCCGCGCCGCAACTGCCGAACGATGGGAGGTGGTTGCTTGTGACGTCGGGCACAGGCACGTGTGGGAGCCCACGGGGGATGCCTTCCGCGCTGGGGAGCAGCGCATGCAATCGGGTCCGCCGGCCCGCCCCCCATGCATGCAATAAACACCGCGACGGCGACCGTGCAACTTGGTCCGGACCCTTTTGCAACTCGTTTCTCTCCAACGGCCCTACCACACCGTTACTACTGCATGCTACGAGCAACCAGTAGTAGATGGCCATTGGCTTTGGTTACTAGTACTAGAGTGCACCGCTTCGCTTGCTAGAAATTGCAGGACTGTCAGGACGGACACGTACCTGCTAGCTGCAGCTTTAACGATCGTACAGTAGAGGTCCACAAATGTAGTAGGAGCGCGCGGTGGAGTACGTGGTACAGTACCATATATAACTGCTGCTTGCTGCTGAGGCACTGCGCACAGGCCCAAGGCCTTGTTTAGTTCCCTCTATTTCCCAAAATTTTCCATCATATCAACCATCACATTAATGTTTGGACGTATGCATGGAACATTAAATGTAGGTAAAAAAATAACTAATTATACTTTTAGTATGTACATGTCGAGAT
Source organism: Coix lacryma-jobi var. lacryma-jobi (assembly GCA_009763385.1). Classification (NCBI taxonomy): domain Eukaryota; kingdom Viridiplantae; phylum Streptophyta; class Magnoliopsida; order Poales; family Poaceae; genus Coix; species Coix lacryma-jobi. Next base: position 10,987,625 of record CM019822.1, read on the forward strand.
GAATCTTTGGAGTCTACGTAGTCCATATTTAGACAAAGTTTGTCAAATAACAACGAAAACACTACAGTAAAAATTTTGCAAAATTTTTCAATCTAAACAAGGCCTAAATATCGAACCCTAGCGCGACCGTAGTAGCTGTAGTGTGGAGTAGTACAGTAGTTGTAAAATGGCAGATGTTTCTGCTGCAGCACTTGCCTTTTCAGAACGGAGCCTTTTTGGGCCCGTGGCCAGTGGATCGAAAACTTTGCAGAGGCTGAGAGGCCCCGGCGGGCACACGCAACTGTTCCTAATTGCCTTTGCCGTACCTTCTTTAGGCTAGGCCCGGCGAGCAAGCGAACCAGTCTTTATAGGCTAGATAGACGAAGATGGATCATACATACGGTAGTACATGCGACAATGCCATCATGGATGCACGGATATTATGGACATATACTATACGTATGCATACGCGTCGATTGTTGATGACTTTCGCCGCCTACAGTTACGCACAGCCACCCCGCGCATATACCAGGAAAAAAACCGTTTCCGGAAACGGCAGAGGGACAGGATCCAGAAAGCAGCGGTTCCGGTATGCACCCCATACGCGCCCACGCATTATCCGTGAGAGGGAGCTAGCCTGTGAGTCTGTGACGTGAGCTCCTTGCTTGTGGCAATGGCATGGTATAGGCGGCAGAGCAGAGCAGCTGCGCGTGCATCGACCAGGCCAGGCCGGGCCGGCCGGGGTTTGTCAAAAACAGGGCCTGGCCTGCTCACTAGCGCGCCGTAGTAGCACGCACCACGGTCCACAGGTGCATAGTATGTCTACGCACTACATGGAGTGACCGACACGTTGTTCCCGGCCTGCATTTATATATCATCAGCTGGCATCGGGATCGGAGTTACTCCTCCCCCCTGATCGGCCGTTTTCTGCTTCGATCGGCTAGCTGGTCGATCCGGTCTTTTCACAAAGCCTACCACCACACGTTGCTGCGCGCGCGTAGCAGAGTCGTAGTAGATGAAAGAGATAGGGCCCGTACCGGTACCGGTAAGAAACATCATCCATGACCACGCTGCGCTGCTGAGGGTGTCGACTCGACCGAGTGACCGACGACGTGCATGCTAGCTAGCTAGTACGACCGAGCCAGCCAACCAGCCAGCCCCGCCGGGGCGACAGGCGTACGTGCCGTGTAACGAGATCCCACGCGCAAGGCCGCGTGAGCGACCCATCAGATCGATGAGCATCGACCGGCCGGCCGGTGGGTAGGCGCCCGACCTCGGTCGCCATCAGCGTTGCGAGCCCCACACCACACCGGCGCGCGCGGCAGGCATGCATGCACGCCCCTCACATGGGCCTCCCCCCTCCCTCCGGCCCCCCGCCACCACCACAAGTGGCAGCTGTCTCTCGCCCCCGGCTCCACCGCGCTATCACGCTAGCGAAGCAAAGGCGCCTGCCCAGCAGCACCAACTGCGCCCGCCCGCCCCCGGCGCGACCGCCCGGCCACACCCGCGCGACGCATGTCGTGGCACTGTCTCGTTCTCACGCGCGCCTCCCACCCGACCGCCGCTGCGTACGTAGCCCTCAGCGGCCGCGCGCCCTGCCAGTGCTAGCTGCTAGGCCAGCACACACATGCTGCTTGTTTCGCTCTCCTCGACGCCACGGACGGACACGGGCGGGGCCGGCCAGTGCACCAAAGGGCCGCACCGCACCGTACCGTGGCCCTGTCGCGCCGATCGATCGACCCCCGTGATGACGTGATGGCAAAAAAAAAAAAATCCCGCTCTCGATCTCTTTCTTCGTTCACGTCGATCGCATGAACGCCAGCCCAGAAGCCCCCCGGGTCGGGAGCGCGCGGCGTCAATCGTCGATCGTCGTCCACTGACCACTGTCCACATGGTGGCGGCCGGCGGGCGGGCGGACCGGCCGGGCGCCGGATCGGAAGCGCCCGCCGAGGCAGGCAGCTAGTAGCATCGCATGCATGCGCCACGCGACTGTCACGTGAAAGGGTTGGCGCACGCTGTCCGGTCGGGGGCCTGATGCGTCCGACATGGCAGCGGCGCGGGGGGTTCCACGTCGGCCCCTCCGAGATTTGCGTGCGTTCAGTAAAGTAAAGGAGGCCAACAAGTGCATCTGTGTGCATGCAGCGCATATTTGGATGGAGTACAGCTACAGATAGATGCTGACAGATATACTATAGATTATCTCATGCATGGTGGTGGTGGCGCGACCGCCCGGGCGTGGACACTGGACATGGGCAAACTCGAGTGTCCGTGTGCTACATACGCCGAGATCATGCTCCTTGATTATCGTGCTGTGGCTTCTAGCTGGCGGCATTAGCATACCTCGCCCGTGTGTGTGCTAGTTGCGTTTAATAATTATACGCATTTTCTCGCTGAATTAGATATGCTAAAATAGTGTATCATTGTTGACACCGTAGTCTGCAGAGATCAGACACGACTACACGAGGATGATGGAGGATTGCGCACGGATGCTAACAGGTTCAGGGCACCGGCCGGGGACAGAGGCATCTTTTGAGTCTGCCGCTGCAGTGGTGCTCGACACTCTGTTTTCTTTCATTTACTAGCAGACAATGCAAGCTCAGTTATAATTTATTAAGACTCCCGATGATTAGAGTCGCTGTCGTGCACGTATGTGTAGTGCAGTGCAATATTACGTGCTCCGTGTCCCTTCGTGTCTGTGCGCTGTCCTACATGTAACCTACCAATATATAGCATGCTGGCATAGTAGATTCTTTTTTGACAACATGGATTAGTACCTGTTCACAAAAAGGGGAAGTCTAGCCATAGATTATGATCGCACATAAGTCATAAGTTACAGACAACAAGGTTCCTACGTTGCACATGTTGTCCTCCTGCCTCCTCTCTGATCCCACTTGTGCGGGATCACTTAGAGTCTTAGAATTACGAGTTAGATATCATTCTGATGTGTGTTGACACTCGAGCTAATTAATTTGGCCAAAGAAATTAAAACACAAGCTAATTCTGATGAAAAATTGGCTTAAGCCAGTTTCAAAGCTGACTAATTAATTAAGCTAGTTTTTGGGACTTTAAGAATACAGATTGGTCTTCATCATTGAATTCCTCCAGTTGATGTGAACAAGCCTCATATAGAAAGCCAAATTTGTAGTACCGACAAGTGAGTTACGCTTTTCAGAAGATCCATCATAGAAAAGCAGCCTAGGTCAAATTAAAAAAACCATTAAGGCCTTGTTTGGTTTCATCGAAACATAGTCATTCCCGCCGGATTGATCTTATAGTTTTGAATCCGGTCCATAATAAAATAGTCGTTCGGTTAACATTTGGTCCCGGATGGATTGATATGACCCGATTTGAATTTAGTTTATTTTCTTATGCTCTAAGATCCGAATTTATTCGTCACCTCTTGAGGTCAGAAATAAAAACAACGGGATGAATTCATTTGGTTCACTCATTCTCGGTTTAGAATGGTTTCGGACCCTATCCCAATCTGACGGAAGCGAACAAAGGGTGGTTTTGGCAACTTCTTTAAATTGCAAAATGGACTTCGCCATTATGTCGTACATGAGTTGATCAAAAATCCATATGTGTACAATGTCTGGTTTGGAGTTCGAATTAGGAAATTACAACTTTTAAAGGATTTGGCCCGTGGAAATCGAGACCTAACTTTTTTCCAAACTCGCTAAAGCTGGTTTTTGTTGTCCCTCCAGACTAAACAGAAAATATTTTTACCCTTAAAAAGCTCTAGATTTGCTATGTATTCAGTGAAATTATTTATACTTCCCGAGTCGAGTGGTACATCCGCGTTAATTGTTTACTAGCTACGTCCCATTACGTGGATCAGTCAACACTCGACATGCCTGCTGGTGGTCCCTGCATGCAGGTCGATCGATCTAGCGACGGCAAGATCGGAGAGTACTACCTCTTCTTCTTTTTCTGTTCGTAAGGACATATACAGCACGCAACCCAGCTTGGGCACGTGGCAAGTGGCGGGTGGTCATAGCGTATTATAGCCATCTGGGACCCACGGGCTGCCTACCGGTGGGTCATGCATATGAGCATGAGAGAGGAGCCCCGGCCGGCCTCGCGGTGATTAGACAGAGAGAGACACGCGGGGCCCCAACTCGCCCTCTCCCCCCTCTCCGAATCGACTGCTTCAGTGCTTCTTGCTCTACGACACACCACTGCACCAGGCACCACCAGTCCACCACCGCACCACCCTTGCTTCGTCTAGCTCCGGTACACACACACACAAAAAAAAGAAGTCCTCCGCTTCCACTCCAATCGATCCAATCCGGTTCGGCCCCCGAGCCAGCTCGAGCTCGCTATAAAGGCACCCTCTCCCTTTCTGTCTCCCTCACAACTCAGTTACTCACTCCGGCCTCCTCCACAGCTTTAATTTGCAGAGCGACACCCACCACCTTCGTTCCCGGTTCCCACTTCCCACAAGATAGCCAGCCAGCGATCGAGCCGCGCGCCAGTGGTTACACACGCGGTAGCTTAGCTTCGGTCTCAATCTGCTGCTTAGTAGCCCGGTCCTGCGCACGCGGAGTGTTCGTCGTTCGTTCGTTCCGGCAGCGGCGGCAGGAGGCGGCGGCGAAGCAGGATCGACGAGGAGGAGCTAGAGATCGAGCGAGGATGTCGAGCCGAAGGCCGTCGTCGCGTGGCAACATCTCCGAGGACGAGATCAACGAGCTCATCTCCAAGCTCCAGGCCCTGCTCCCCAGCTCCCGCCGCCGCGGCTCCGGCCAGGTGCGTCGTCGTCGTCGTCGTCGTTGCTTGCCAACTGATGATGGCCATTATTCATTCGCTCAACTCGTTATTACCATGCAGTAGAGCTAGCTCTCCTTGGTCCATAAACAGTGATGTAGTTAGTAGGTTGAGCGGCAAAGCTAATAATAAGTAGGTGGTTCCAGGGCTGTGTCGTCCCCGGCCTGCTCTCTTTTCTGTTTAAAACGACTAATGCGCGCGGCTGCTGCGGATGCAATGCAATGCAATGCAGGCGTCGACGACGAAGCTGCTGAAGGAGACCTGCAGCTACATCAAGAGCCTCCACCGGGAGGTGGACGACCTGAGCGACCGGCTCTCCGACCTCATGTCCACCATGGACCACAACAGCCCCGGCGCGGAGATCATCCGCAGCATCCTCCGCTCCTGATCACGCACCTTCCTACTGCGGCGCCGGTGCGCCGCCGGGGCGGCGCGTGAGAGCGAGGTCAACGCCGGCCTCATCGATCGCCGACAACGACGACGACGACGACGACTGCGCGCGCCACCATCCGTTCTCCGGCCGATCCGGCTGGCCACGTGCGCGCGCGCGAGGGAGCCGAGCTCAATTAGCTAGGGTGGTATATATATATATCTTTATTCTCTCTCTCTACATACCTACTGGCTCCGTATGTATGTGTATCGATCTTTCTCTTCCTTTTATCTAGCTGTGTCTCTCCCTAGCTAGATCTGAGATCATGTGGCTAGCTAGCTCCATATATCAAAATGTACTAGCTACACGCACACGTATGATGGTCTCGCTGCTAAGCTTCACTTGGTAGGGTGTACTACTAGAGCTAGCACGCACTAGGGCCTAAGCAAGCTTATCCTTGCTCCTCGCACTCTCTCGATGATGATGCTCGCCGTCCTCCTCCGATCCGGTCCATATGATGATGGCTCCACGTGATCTCTCTCTCTCTCTCTCGCTCTCTCTCTATCTGTACTGTATGTCCTCCCCCTCCTCTTCTTTTGATGTTTTGCCCTTCACTTAAGTTGTATCGCTCTTCCCTGTAATGTAAATTTATTTAGTCGGTGGCTTGGATCGAGTTGGCTAGCTCTCTTTGTCTACAGGGGGCGAGAGACAACCGACCGACCACTACTACCCTAGAGCAAATTGATTATCGTCATGTTGATGTACCGTTCAAGCTTTTACTAACGACTTTAATTACTTGCTACGTACAGTACGTCCGTCCGTCCTACGAGAATTAACAAGTGGTGTTTCACTCACCAGCAAGCGCGCCGTGGTTATGGTTAAGAAATGCAACCAACCGCTTGCATGGAGTACTGTGTTTAGCCTTTCACATGGCTAGCTGCTGCATGCTTCCTGGCGCTCGGTCCGGCGGCCAGTTTTGGCCGTACGCTGGGACCTTGAATAAACGCCGCGTTAATTTACTTGGAGATTTGTCGATTTGATTAAAAGGCGCGGCACAATGCCTCGATCTACATACTGGCCGGACCCGGACTGTCACACTCATATACATGTTCCCAACTGCCAGGCGTCGATCGACTGTTTATTTCGATGCTAGCTAGCTATAGTAGTAGCGACGAGTAGCCGAGTAACAGCAGCCGATCGATCGACGAGTGGGGCTAGCGAGCTACGTCACCGATCGATCGGTGCATGGACGCCGACGGCACGCACAGCCTCGTGACAAAGCTAAGCTCTGCGCGCGCGCGCGTCGAGCCGTCGACCTCTCCCCCCACTTGGACTTGTCCCTTCTTTTAAATTCTCTACAACTACAAGCCAGCTGAAAGGAATCGGTGAGCGGATCAGGAAAAAGGCTCGCGACCTCGCGTCAACGAACGACCGAGTAGCTAGCTAGACCGCAGTAAGTATACATAGCTAAGCTAGCGCTGTCATGAAATGGATCATCCTTAGCCGGCCGACGCGGATCGATGAATCACCAGTTCACCACCCGCGCGTAGCCAGCCCTCTCGGCGACACGCGCCCCCACATGCCGCGGTCGATCGATCGGCGACCGAGACCCCCCCGGCCGGCCGGGGCGAGAAGTCACGACGACGACGCTACTAGCTAGCAGTAGCAGCTAGCTCCGGCCAGTACTGTACTGTACGTGCCACGCCAAAAGGCGCCCGGCTTCCTTGCCGTCTTTAGTGCTATATAGCGCTGTCCAGTCCACCTATCCCTGCGACGAGACTGCGTTTACTGTGTGAAATCTCTCGATCGAGTTCGGCTGCATACCCAGACAGGCCCATATCCATAGTAGCAAAGGAACGTGCAATTGGCCAGCCCAGAATGCACGCGGCTCTTTCGTATCTGTGAACAGTAGTGCCTCTTTCTTCTGCAAAGTGTTATTTATGGACGCATGTGAGCTATCCCGAAAGCAATTATGTCCGTTTACTTGCTCAGATCAGAGATCAGATGATGGCCGGTCAGTCACGCACCCGTCCGGCCGGCCGGAACCCTATGGTCTGCAAGGAAGCCCCCATATGCCGATCAAAAAAAAAAAGAAAAAAAAAAGAGGGAAGCCCCCATATGTGCGTGCTGGCTAGCTAGAACGTGCACCGGGCAGGCTACTAATAGCTAGGGGCACGGCGAGAGGCGAAAAGAGCAGTGTTAAAAAAAAAAGAGGCGAAAAGAGTAGCCCCCTCTATTTTGAAATATAAGGCATTCTTAATTTATTTGTCTAGAGAGCGTTTTGGTTTGTTACCAGAACATGCCACATGTTGCTATATAAGCTAAGCGTACCGTCTATGTTTGCCCCTCATGATCAGACTTGTGGCGTCCCGGGCCTTTCCTAGCTAGCGTGGTCTAATAAGTCTAGTGACAAATTCATCGAACGCGCATGAGGCATCGCCAGATGCTTGCATTTATGGGTTTGAACCAAATGCAGCATTGATTTATATAGAATAATATTATCATCTATCACATCAAATCGATAAGCTATGAAAATATATTTGGTAACGTATCCAATGGTACTAATTAATGTGTAGCATTATCATAAGTATTATGGTTCATTTAAAATAGTAGAAAATATCCTAAGTCTAACAAATTTTGGTTTGACCAGTATATATGGGAGTATATTAACTAACATCTACCATATAGTTTGGGCTGTTTAGTTGCTAGCCACATTTTGCCACACTTCATCTTAGGCAATTTTGATCAGATTGACAAGTGTTTGGTTGATGACTAACTTTAGACAAGGTTTTTCTGGGCTCCACATGTCATAGAGTAGAAAAAGTGTGGCAAGATTCCCTTAGACAAGAAAAGTGTGGTCACCCTTTTGTTTGCCACACTTTTTTATGGCTGTCACACTTTGCCTAAGATTAGTTGTGGCAGGTTGTGGCTACGAACCAAACAACCCTTCGTGTGTACAGTGCTCTTTTTCTACGAATTGAACTTGATCAAGCTTAAGCAAATTTGATTTAGGACAAACGAACTCACGGTATTTCAGGACTGATGAGTGAGTACCGTCATTTCTTTCTTTGAGGGGCCATGGAGCACGTACTACGTACGTACTTGGCCAATGAACGGCCATGAATGATGGATCGATCCCTCGATCTATCGGGAGTTAGGCCTTTTGTTTAGTTTGGGGAAATATTTGGAATTATCACTGTAGCACTTTCGTTGTTATTTGACAAACTTTGTCCAAACATGGACCAACTAGACTCAAAAGTACAATTAGTTAATTTTTTTACCTACATTTAATGCTCCATGCATTCAGCTAAAGATTGATGTGACGGAGAATCTAGAAATATTTGGGAGAAGTTGGGAAAACTAAACAAGGCCTTACTAGTTTGGTGCAGTGTTAGTTGAACCTAGGTACGGTGTACTCCCTCCGTCCCTAAATAAGTGTCGTTCTCGCTTCCCGAGAAAAAGTTGCCAGCAATTATATATTAAAATGTATTGATATTTATGTTAAGTAATTAGTATCATCGGAAAGATCTTTACATTTAGTTTTTTAACAAAATTATTTAGAGATATAAATATTGCACATATTTTCTACAAATTGAGTCAAACACGTGGCACGCACACCAACAGTGACACTTATTTAGGGACGGAGGGAGGAGGCGTGTAGCTAAACCTACTAGTGTGGTAGCGGCAGTACTTTGCGTTTGGTCGATCTAAGTAGAGGCTAGTAGCGAGCTAGGGAGCGGTGCAGTAACCACCACTGCAAAACGCAAAAGTCTGAAACAAAGAGGTCCATCCTCCATTCACCAGTGATCGTCTGATCGACCAGGGGCAGCATCATGTGTAGGAGTAGCGCTGCACCAACAGCCAACGTCGTGTGAGCGTAAAAAAAAACTATTGGGCGCGCGTACGGCTGCGCGGTCAAAAAAATGGCGAGGACCAATCTGAGCTGCTCTGCTCCTAGTCAAGATCTGACCACTCAAAGCTGGACGACTGCCAGAGGCATCTTTTCACATGAGAAAGTAGCATAGTAAAATCTCTGTCCGGCACTTTAGGTCAGGACCATCCTCCTACTCCTCCCTCCTCCATAGTATGTTGCCGCTGGGCGCGTCAACAGTGCCTCCGTGAAAAATTCAGGCGGCACCCCTTTCCTTTCTTCGTGCACTACTACTGGTCCACTACCGGTCGTCCTCGTCCTGCTCACAGGCTCACTCCACAGCTTTATGTGAAGCGAAGAACGAAGAACGAAGAACGAAGATGGATGATGGATGGATGGCCGCCGGCCCGGGTCGATGGGGATGGGGACTACTCCCGTTGCATATATTTGCATGTTGCGTGTGTGTCATCTGCTGGGGGTATACCGAATCCGCTTGCATCTGCGAACGATATTCCTGACACATGCACTCCTGCAAAAGTCTCGGCGCCAGCTATCCCCTGCAGCTTTCCAACCAAAAAATGATTGCCCGTTCTTTGACCCAACACGGCACACGATCGACACGAGTGTACTGCCCGCGAAGACAAAACTGCGACGACCTGTGTACAGTACCTGGTGATCATGTACGGATGGATATATACTCCATCTGATGCATGGGCGTGTCGTGTCCGTGTTCGCCTGTGGAAAATGTGTGCGGGCGCGCATGGGCAGCGGTCGCTCGTCGGCTGCCTCGATCGATCGTCCGTCCGCCCCGCGAGGCAAGGACAGCGAGCGGCATGTGCCGCGCCAGTGGTTGTACGTACGCGCGCGAAGGCATCCCCGGGAGTGCGGCGTCCCCCGCCCCCGGTGGAAGTGGCCGCCAGTGCGCAGTGCGCAGTGCGCAGGCGTCCCTGCACAGTGCGCAGGCGCAGCAGCATCGTGGTCGTGGTCGTGGCCCGGGGGCAGCAGCCAGCGGGTGGAAGTGGGGGAGAAGGACCGGGCGCTTTCGGCGGCCCCACGCCGGCGGGGAGGGGGGACTCGTCTAACGGCCGGCAGCGCCTGCGGCCAACCAGAAACCACCGGCCGGGCCCCCGCGCCGCGTACGGGGAACGAGATCACCTAACTTCACGTGAAATGACTGTCTGCTGCAGTCAGCGCATCTGTATCGTTGGTTCTTAATCTGACGATAGGTTTGCCATGGGCTGCGCAAGGACAAGGCCGACAAGGCCCACATAGCCCACCAAGGTCAGGTGGTGCCCAGAGGCCAGAGAGCTCCCGTGGAAAAGCCAAATAGATGCCGCCGCCGTCGCCGACTTCGACGATGCGGTGCGCCGCGCCGTCTCGTCCCGTCCCCGTCCTCGCCGAGCGCCGCGTCAGTCCCCGCCCAGCGCCCCTCCGTCGGCTTCCTCGCCGAGCTGCAGTCCTCCCCGAGCGGCGCGTCGTCCTCGCTGAGCGCTGCTCCGTCGTCGTCGCCGAGCGGCCTTCCTCGCCTAGCGCCGCGTCGTCGCCGTCCCTCGCCGAGCCTTGTGCCGTCGCCGTCCTGGAAGCTGTCGGTCTGCAGCGTTTCCACCTCGTCCACCTTCTGCACGTCGTCAGCCTGTACAGAGCTGAGAGCTCGAACCCAACAAGCTGGCAGTCCTAGAAGCTTTTCTGATGCAGCAGACTGTATCCAATTTGTGCAAGAGCTAGCAAGACAGATGCTTAATAGATTGTAGACAAAGAAGAAAAATCATAAAAGTTGTACAGATTGCCGTTATGTTGTAAATTGTTCTGGAATTGAATAAGAAATAATGCTGATTTGCATGTTCAGAGATGCACAATGTGCCTTTGTTGTTCAGGGATGGTCAGGGATGGTCAGAGATGCAATTCTCTGAGAGAATGTATTGATGTCCATGTATAGTTCTAAAAATGGTGTATGAGTTTGAAATATTACTGTCGGTGTCTGAGAGAAGGTGTTGATGGCCATGTATGCTCCAGACATGTCTTCCATGGCCAAAGAAGCAGTAGGATCAGTGTTCTGTAGTGTTGTTGCTTCTTGTACTGCTGCAGTAGGAAAACTAGTGATTTCTTCTTCGACTTGCTTGCTAACCATGTCAAGTACCTCCTGTTGTTAGCAATTGTTAGAAGACAATCAAACACACATGGATCGGAATCGGATAGACGGAGTGCAGACCTGACATGATCCTGGCGGAAGAACACAAGCAGCACCTGATCGCCGATGCGTCGACCTCGTGCTCGCAGGAGAGCCGATGGCCGATGCCGACGCCGACGCCGACGCCGACGCCGACGTTTCACCCTCGCTCGCGGAAAAGCACACGGAACTCGCGCCAAAACGGAAAATGTGGCGGTAAAAGAGGAGCAGGAGCGTCGTTCTTGGGCCAAGGCCCAGATAATAGAGGAGCGTGGCAGCCAGACCCGCACATTCGATCATAGCCAACGGTTTAGATGTGCCGACTGCACGGCACAGTCGAACCAGGTGAAGTTAGGTGATCTCGTTCCGCGTACGGGGCGCGGTCACAGTCACAGCGAGCGGAAGCGGTTGGGTGCCGCCGAGGCGACGGTTAAAAAAGGCTGCGGCCAGACACAGGCAGGCACGCAACGTTCGCGCAGGTTTTGTTGTTCGTTGATTCCGTGTAAAAAAAGGGGGTTTGTTCGTTGAGGGCGCAAATGACGGGGTCGCCCCTACCTGGCGCGGCAACATCATCGGTAAAAGGCTACGCCGCTCTAGTTCGCCGTAGGGGCGGAACTGCGAAGCGGGGCGTGAAACGAAAGGAAAACTAGCGCGCGGCAGTTGCGCTGACGCGACCACAAGCTACACCTAGCGGGTCCGATAGGAATAGGAAAGGCTACCCTGATAAAAGTTGTGCTGCAGTAGCAGGAGAAACAACGCGTACAGATTTGCACGTACGACCGGTAACTGCTAAAACTAGGGGAGTGTTTGGTTGAGGCCACGGCCCGCCACGCCACAAGTGTGGCTCGCCACAACATTGGGGATAGCTGTTTGGTTGCAGACTTAAATGAGGCCGCCATAGTTTTCTGCAGTATAAATCCCGCCACAGAGTATGGCGGCCGCAATCCCCGCCGCAATCCCCGCCTCCGCCACAACTCGCCCCAGATTAGCGTGGCGACTGGTGGCCTCGAACCAAGCAGGCCCTAGGCCTCCATCAATAGTCTGAGTGGGTACTCTCACTATGATAACTAAATAGTCTACCGCGGTAACTTGTTTGATGAATAGGAGGTTTGATGGAATGAGAATATGAAGTGTGAAGAGTTAGCGTAAATAATGAGGACACTCGCAATGCAAACTCTATCTTAAAGTTTAAGTCTATTTATTAACTTTTTTATTTTAGTATTTTGTTGAAGTGACAATATATTTATTGAAAAGAGAAGAAGAAGAAACAAAACTACAAGTCTACAATATCTTCGACCTAATAAATAGACTTAGACTCTACGGTAGAGTCTGCATTGTGTGTGCACTTATTTAACATGTGGTCAGAACTGTAACGATTTGTATTAGTGTAACTAACAATTAAATCAATTTCCCTATTTTAAAATTGATGTGATTTTTTGGGTGTTACAAATCTACCCCCTTAAGGAACCTCATCCTTGAGTTTCAAGCGGTGCTTACTCAAACAACCGCGGATATGACCTCCTCAGATCATTTTCTCTTTCCTAAGTTATCTCATCCTCTGTATACCGATTCCACTAAATCTTGCATATTTTTATTACTCGACTTCTAGTGACTCTTTCAGCTGTCTCTAAAATCTTTATCGAATATTCCCCTTAGGTAAGATCCTCTTTAATAGTAAGCTCTTCTAACAGTATCTATTCCTCATGTACCAGTAGACACTTTTTTAACTGGGACACATGGAATCAATTATGCACACGAGAGGCTACGGTCGTCGAGTAGTGCTTTGACTAAAAATATATGAAAAATTCTCTGTCTAGTAAAGAATGTAATTTTCGGGATAATCCCGATTAGTCGAACATAGTAAACTTTAACTAAAAATATATGAAAAAATACTAACACTTACGAGACTGAATAAACATGATTAGACTAGTTGTAAAATTTATTTTTTAAGACCTAAATGTTTATAATATTTACTATAAATTTAATTAAATTTGAAATAGTTTGACCGGTAGCTCGGTAGGTTTCACATAATTGCAGCTTTTTTTTTGTGTCACGTTCTCTCGTGGCTTGTCACTTGTCCAGCACCACCGGAGCGGCAGCCCTAGCAAGCTACCAACCCATGCCCTGCAACGGCAACGGCCTGGAAGTTCCATGCCCTGCTGCCCGCTCAACCACAACCTGAGCCTGACTGCTTCTCGGGAGATCCGGGTGTCAGGTCCGGCACCAGGGGATCGGCCCGAGGAGATCTTTGACCGTGCCCGCCGATCGGAAAACACACAACGAACGAAGGACCGCGCCGTGCGCCACACTGGTTCTCTGGTCTCTGCCCCTTTTCTGTGCCTCGTTTCGCTCTGGGCCGTTTCGGTGCAACGCGGCGCGGGGGCGAGCAGCCGGTCATGGGCGGGCGCTGCTGCGGTGCTTCCCGCACGATCCCTTTTGATTTCCGGTTTCCTCGCCCGTCTCGCTCCGTAGCGTCGCAGACGCACGCAACAGGGACATGTGGCCTGGACGAACCAAACTGTCCTGCAGCTTCTCGGCGTGTTAGTTTGTCGCCCGACCGGAACAGAAGGAGTGACCACCAAGGCACCAAACGAAATTATACTGAGAGCAGAGGGAAAAGAGAGAGAGAGAGAGTGGTTTTTAAAAACACAGAAAATTAAATTAAATTAAATTAATGGCTAAAAACACGATAGCAACCACTTGGCTTTCAGTTGCAAAATTCAAAGTTGCATGCCTGCATCCTCTGCCCTGCGCTCCCGCAAGCCAAGGACAGGAAAAACTTTTGTGGGAGCCGCATGTCGCTGAGGCCTCCGAGGGCCTGAGGATGCAGTCCTCCGTCATTTGGTTATATAGGCCCTGCGCAGTTGCGGTCCGGCCCAAGAGCTGCATGGACCAGACCAGAATCGCCGAGGGAGCATATTACTGACAGGTCTCGTGAAAGAACTTGTGTGTGGCTTGGTGAGCAGAAATGTTCACTTCCAAAATCCAAACTCATGTTTCTTTCAAACCATAAACCATAGATTTATTATCTGTTTGAAGCTTTGTGCTGCTCAAAATTAAAGCTACAAATAAGATATAAGAAAAAAATTATTGTTTTCTGAATACTTAATCTTCTCTTTTGATCCAAATATACTCTAGTGGCGTGACTGGTGTCTTGTCTTAAAAATCTATTGAAAAAAACAAAATGGTGAAATAATAGATGCTTGGTTTAAAAGATATACTTTTTATATAAGTTTCTAATGGTATGTTTGGATCTCCGAAGAGACTATGTGAATCTTACTTCTATTGCGATCATAGAATTTGGATTTTAGATAAAAGAATGAGGCATGTTTGAATCTTTGGATTTGAATTATAGCCATAGATTACAAGTGGTTGAAGTTGTTTCACATCCATTATCTATAAATAGTATGATGGAGGTGGATAGCTAGATTCTCATAGTCTAGTGGTCAGATTAGAATATTCTTCCCCTAGAATCCACATGTTTGAATCTTATTCTCATTCTTTCATCCCATTCACGTATAGGGTGTTTGGTTTTGTGGAATTAACCATCCCATCATGAGTTCATTCCATGAATTTTGGTGGAACTAACTCATTCCTCATGCATATACTAATTATTGGCTTATGAGGAATGAGGTGGTGATGCATCAACCCATTCCATTTGACCAACCAAATAGAAAAAGTGAGTGAGAAGATAATGAACCACCACGTTCCTCAAACCAAACACACACGTAATGTTTAGGAGAAATCAGTCCCTAACTCAATCGTTTTCCATCTGCTCGCTTCTATGTTTGGCCATGGGCGTCATAATCCTAGTAATAATAATGGTGTCTATTATTGTTGTTTTTAAATCGACAACGATGATGTATCATTGTCGACTTGTAGTACGAACCAAGGATAGAAATTGAAACCAGGAGTGAAAACATAGTATGATTACTAGGCAGTAATTAGAGCCGACAAATGATACATTGAGCGTACCAAATTCTCCCCTCACCGATCGGGTTTGAGGGCATGATACCTCCCTGTCTTATCATTCTCTTATCCTCTCATATCTCCCCATCATCCTTTCCTCTTCTTTTTCTCCTAATCTTGATTTTGGGGTAGAGTGCCATGATAAAGGTCACAAGTGGTCATAGCCTATCGTGGAGTAAATCTAGAGCTCGGTGGTGGCACAATGCAATCTCGTTTGATGGGGTCCCAAGGTAGAGGTACATGGGGTCTATAGTGTTAGCAGACATGGGGCAGAAGAGAATTCAGTCATGGATAGGGAAGTTGTAGCGGTAGCGAATAGGGGGCATTGGGTAGCTTAGCCGAATACTAGAATGAGAGGCCATGACACGGTGGTGACGACACCACTAGTTGGTGAACGTTCATCCAAATAGAAACTAATAAACAGTTTCAGACACTCTGCTACTTTCCATTTTTGACAAACAATCCATAACTTTCCTTTTTTGGAAAGTCTTCATTTTTAGCAAAAAAAAAGGAAAATTACAAATTTAGACATATAACTTTTACATGTTTACTAACATTGTATGAATAATTTATACATGCAACTTATACACATGATTTTAAACGTGACAAGTTACCCACATAACTTATACAAGTTACAAAGTTGTATGCATTTCTTCTATGATAATATTTTACGGAACAAACTTATCAACATCATTTTATAGAAACCTACACAAATTATACACAAAACTTTTACGTATAACTTAGATATATAACTTGATGAATGAGTCATAGTCTCAAAAAAATTGATGAACGTCTTAGATGTAAAGTTAGACATATAAATTGTAATCAAGAATTTAGAGGTACAAATTAATATGAGAACATATTAGTAGAAATATAGAAACAAATTATGTAGTATAACAAATTAATATCATAACATAGCTCTGATTTCTAATATTTGTTGGAGCTAAAATTTTACAGGCCTATTCATTTGCTCTAGGTTAACCAGGATCCTTACAATAGCTTGTGTACGTGCGTAAGTTATAAGTTAATTTATATAACTTGCCAACGCTACAAAAAACAGAAAGATAGAACATATAAAAATATGAAAAAAAAACTTTAGAACATAAAACAAACATAAATAAGAATAAAAATAGTAAGAAAAAATGAAATAAAAAGTAGAAAATAAAAAGAGAGTGTAAACCACGTTCACATATATAATAATTGGTCAGAAACGTTCATGATAATTAACTAATATATAATAACATTAGCAATATGGCAAGTCTAGGCCAACCGTTCACTGCATAAGAATCGAGCGAACGCTCGCGTGAATGGAATTGGGCGGTGGTGACGCAGAATAGATCTTTGCTTTTGGCTCGTTGAACTCACGAGCTACCTAAGAGGAAAGGCAAGATAAGGAGACTGTGTTGTGCGAAATGAGTATTTGTCAAGCTTCTGTGAAGGCAGTTCCTTTAAAATGGCTTCAAAATGGCTCTGCCTCCTCTTTTTTTTAATTGAAAACAGTTTCTCCTATAAAATATTTGACAAGACATTTTTGAAGGAGCTAGAGTTGGAACTGAGAGAAGTCCTACCAAACATGTCTTAAGTTTAGTTTCGTGGTCTCACCATGGCGTCTTTCGGTCGATGTGAATATTTTGATCAACCTTGCTCTCGGGCTTTATATATAAAAAATTTGCTCTCGGTGAGTGGGAGTTCGCCAATGCTATGTGAGGACTGAGGAGTTCGCCAAAACAATAAGGGCTGCTGGCTGAGTTGGCAAGCGGTGGCAGCCGCAGGATCACGACCCCTAGAAGCGTCCGCCGCTCTGAGCCGTTAAACGTTCCCACGCACACGCAAGGCCGCGCCTCGAGATAACCTCCTCCTCCGGTTCCTCTCGCGGCCTCTCGCCCACGTAGAACGTTCCAGTCCGTCCACCGTCAGGCCCGTCATGACACCGAACGGCGCAGATCGTCCTAGCGAACCGGAAGCGGCATCCGCACCGTGCACGCACTCCCGAAGTCCCACTTCGTCGTGTGGGGCCTCCGCGTATCCCCATGGCACGGGCCGCCTGCCGCCCGTCCCTCCCCACAGGCTGGCACGCATCACGAGGGGCGTCGTGCACGAAGCAAACGGCCACCCCCTCAATTAGCGCACGCTTAATCACCCGGTTAACGCCAAGGAAAACGCCCCCTTAATTACCTATTGCCTTACGTCGTCAGCAGTAGCCCCAAGTGCTGCAGTTGCGCTCAGCTATCCCAGATTGTGCTCTGCTGGGCGATTAGATAAATCCGGCGGAGCAAGAGGGGAAAAAAATTATCCTGCGATTTTCTCTTCCTCTCCCTCTCTCTCGATTTGCCCGAGAAAATTTTTCGTTGTTTCCCGCATCACTCTCCACTGAGAAGCCGCCGCCTCCCCGCTGGTGCTCGTCGCTTCCTGCCCAATTCGGCACCATTCGCGCGGCCCCTATTAATTCCCTGCCTCGGTAGTCGCTGGCCGATTGCCTCGTGAAATTTCCTGTTTCGTTGCCTCTCGGGTGTTAAATACCCACGCGCTGCTGCTAGGGTTCAATCGTCGTCAAGAGCTCAACCACTGGGGGCGGCGGCGGCGGCGGCTCGAGGTACTGGTCTTCCACTGCTTCCTTGGTTACCGCCGATTCTGGATGGATTATAGGCGACTTTGTGGTTTGTTATTCCTTCTTCGGATGGATCTAACTATGCGGGTTTTTTTATTGTAATAATGTTTTTCCATCCCCTTTTCTGCAGAGTTTGTGGATAGTTTGCGAAGAGATAGTTAGGGTTCTGGGAATTTTTTTTTTCGTCTCTCGTGTCCGATGAAGGAATCGGACGTAGGAGTTAATCCTGGGAAGCAAATGAAAGAGGATAAGGCTGCGGGAGAATCGGGAGACGAGGGGAAGATTGAGAGGAGCCACTCTATCAATCTGAATAGGGCGCCAGCAGTTGCTGTGGAGGCGAGGAGCACCCAGGGAAATGGTGAGACGCACGGTGCAGCGGCGTCAGGAACCAAGGATGCAGGCACCGGAAAGGCAGAGCAATCCCGCGGTGATGGTCAGGAGAAGTTACCCAAGTGTGAGCAAGTCGACTATGAAAGTGAAGATGAAGGCTGTGTAGATGACGGGAACCCTGCCAAGAAGGCTGCTTTAGTTACTTTGGTTGGAAATGAATATTGTGGTGACGAGGATGAGAGAGCTCAAGTTCTCACCATTGTCAAGAAGGACGAGCCTGCAGATGACATTGGCGACTGTATTAATCCTGGGACAGTTGCAGAGTACAGTGAAGTGAAGGGTGCTGTAGGTGCTTCTGCTGCCACTTCTGCAGTGCGGCCTGCTGGCTCCCGATCATCAAGTTTCCATGGTGTGACCAGGTGAGTGCGGTGTGTGTCCTTGTAATTTGTAATAGTTTGCTGAGGGGGAGACAAACAATGCAATTGATTTATCACTTTGTATCTTAATTAAATACACCTTGTCTGCATACTGGGACAATTTGCCAAAGTATCATCAATTTGTGCAGGCATAGATGGAGTGGGAAATATGAAGCTCATTTGTGGGACAGTTCTTGCAGAGTAGAGGGACGTAGAAGGAAAGGGAAACAAGGTATCCATTTATTTTTAGCCATCTAACCTGACCTTTAATCTATAGGAGATAGGAGATTTACTCTTTGTATACCAAACCGTTACCTTTTGTTAGTAAATATTAACTCTATGGCATTGCCAGATATAGAAATATGGCCATGTAAAGAAAATAGTTTTCCTTGGGAGCTAATATTGTGCATTTATTTCTTTGCCATCTTCTCATTTATCAATCATTGATTGAGAATCTTGGGCAATATATTCTGTAGCAGTGAGAGAACAGAACTAGGTTCTTGTCCAATTATAGAACTACAAATTTGATAGCTCTCTCCAGGCCACATTTCATTTAGTACAACCAATACTAAAAAATGTATGTAATTATGTATGCCATATCATTCTTCAGTCAGTGTCATGTTTCTTTTGTTGCCAGTCAGTATTGAAGTTAGTTTTTTTTTGCATTATATAACTTTATCGTCAGTCCTAGTTCGACACATGCGTGTTAAGATGTTTATGTGCCTTGTATTGGTTGGTTCACTTACTATTTCTGGCACTGCACACTTGAGCTGTGATTATCGGATCAGCAAGCTCTTGAAAAAGTAGGTCAGCTACTCAGCTTACATTTAGATGCAATAGATGATAAGTATGTGATGTGCCTTGTTGATCCCACATTTTGTCACCTTCTGAACGTCAATTAACTGGCGCTCTTAATAGACATTGTCTTGTAGTGGAAGCAGCCAAGTATAGCTACAAAAATGGTCGCGTCCTTTATTATTTTCCTCAAAACATTAACTAACTTGTACTCTTAATAGACATTGTCTTGTTGTGGAAGCAGCAGGTATAGCTACAAGCCTACAAAAATAGTTGCCTCCTTTAGTAAATTCCTATGTTCATATGGGATAAGGAAAAACCATCATGCACTGTCTTATGAGAGTGCCTTTCGTTTAACATATAATTTGTTTCGTGACCTCGTATGTATAATAGGAGGGGAGCTTTCAATCATGCACTAGATAATTGTTTTGCTAATGATCACAACAATTTTGTTCTCTAAGTTGTTTTAACCCAGTATGTCATATCAACTGTTTCTGTTTCTGGTATATATAGCTGCTTTTCTAGATTGTATATATATTTTAAGAAACATCAGTGACGGTCCCTACTTTTTTTCCCTTTATAGTGGTTACTAGCTGCTTTTCTAGATTGTATATATATTTTAAGAAACATCAGTGACGGTCCCTATTTTTTTCTATATAGTGGTTACTATGCACGTGCTTTAGAACGATTCAGTAACAATGGAAAATACGATATAATGGAACAATTTGTCAATAACTGTGAAATAAACATAAACAAGCAAAGCCTTAGATTTTCAAAATAGCTTGAAATTTGACAAATCCAAATCCTATGCGCAATAAAACAGAGCAATCCACATATCTGAACCGTATTCTTATTTGTTTCCATCCATTCATCGTACGTTTTGTCATGAGAAAATAAAGTATCGAGAAATTACTCTTCAATCAATGAAATAGCCCTACGAACGACTAAAGCTGGTACTTCCCTGAGATCTTTTCCATCACTGAAGAGCATGGAATTAAATAGCCCGCTATTTTTGCCGCTATAGCCCGAAATAGCTTGAAAAAAATTGTGTCGCTATTTGCGTTCATGCACAATTCTGTCGCTATTTTGCCGCTAAAGTCCGCTAATTACAGTTTATAAAACGCTAAACACTTTAGCTTTAGCTCGCTATTTAAAACCATGCTGAAGAGATAAAGTACCACCATCAAAGATGATACAGTTTGTATGACATTTTTTTTTCTTTTTGCATGATGTGTATTTAGTTATCTGTGAATTTTTACTAACGGTTTCTTGCAATGGTGTTCTGATGTGGCCTTGCTTCAGTTTATCTAGGTAACTATTGTTAATCCATTTACCGTCGTCTTGGTTCTTGTGTTTAAGGTTTGAGTATTTCCCCCTAAATTCTGTGTACCTTGCAGGAAGTTATGATACCGAGGAAAAAGCTGCCAGATCTTATGATGTTGCTGCTATTAAATACTGGGGGGGAAATACCAGACTAAACTTTCCGGCAAGTTCTTTTCCTTTGGCTTCAGTGATATTTGTCAGTTACATGATGGTCTTATACATGTCAACAATCATTCCAGATTTCACAATATGAAAAGGAATTGGAGGACATAAGGGATTTGTCTCGAGAGGAATGTGTGACATACTTGAGAAGGTATGTTATCAAAATCTTCCCCATTTATATCACTATGTAGAGAAATGGCTACCACAGTAATTTGTCTCAATCATGCAGGAGGAGCAGCTGCTTTTCAAGAGGAGCTTCTATTTATAGAGGAGTGACAAGGTTACCTATCTGTTTATTTGTTTTCTTGAGCTTGCTGAGACTTGAAAGCATTACCTTTTTGTTCTGTACACTGAAACTGAACTACAATCTTGTCCTACGGCAGAAGGCAGAAAGATGGGAGATGGCAAGCACGCATAGGACTGGTTGCTGGAACTAGAGACATTTACCTGGGAACATTCAGTATGCAGCACATGAACTGTGATTTACACATGCTTTTGTAACTTATTTGAGTTTACTGATGATTTTTATTTTGTTTGAATCAGAAACGGAGGAAGAAGCCGCAGAGGCTTATGATATTGCTGCCATTGAGATACGTGGCAAAAATGCTGTGACTAATTTTGACAGAAGCAACTATGTTGACAAGGGTATGCACTGTATAGAAGGAGAAGGCTTGAGGCTGCTCGCATCCAAGCCAGAAGAATGATTTGAAGTTCATTGCAGTGATTGGTTATTGAGCAGATTTGGCCAGACATATATGAAGCTTAGTTGGTACATACAGATAGAAGAACTGGTTGCAGTTTGTCAATATCCCTGCTTTTAAGATTACAGTTAAATCGACCCACTAGCAAAAATTGTGCCAGGAAGTTTTTGAGCTTGTGTATCATAAGGCTTTGTAGGATAGATCTTTCTGCAAATGTTAGCAAGTCAATGTTTACTGTTTGATAGCTTCCTGTTATCAGAGTGCACGTTCCTCAAATCTTTCTGAAGAACGTCCTTGCGTATGATCTTGAGGGAGTGTGTTTTACCTGGGCGTTTGCCACTTTTAACCCCCTTTACCTTTGGTATCCATGCCTTCTGCAGTTCTGCTTGCACTTTCCTCACAAAAAAATGCCCCAAAAGCAGCATTTACGTCTGTCTTACATTCATGTAATCATGTTTACTTTAACTTCAGCGGTTGTTTGCATACACACCCTTACTAGAAAACAACCGAAGCGGGTGCCCGCCAGGATGGGGATCAGGCAGGGGCGGTCTGCGTGAGGAGCCAGGGACCGGGACCAGGAGCACCTTTGGTGCTGGCTGCAGGCGCGGGCCCACGATATGGAGTGCAGCGGCGGCGTGCCTCGAGCTGAATTTCATACATGAGTCATCGGTTGGGTCAACCGGATGCTGTCCACAACGTCGGAACAGACCGATCTTTTCCATGATTCCGTTTCCGTCACCAATTCACCACCATTTCCAACCAGAACTACTGAACCAGCGATTTCACAATGCACAAATCGGTTGAACAAAAGCCTGCATTGGTTGATCTTTCCAGCTACCTGTGAATCTCTTTACGACTTGAGGAACTTCTGCAACCTACTCCCAGAGGAAAGTTCAGGTGCTCCCATGCTCCCACACCGCCGAAAAACACTTCGAAGTCTACACAGGAAAAGTTCAGGAGCTTCCGTGCTCCCACACATCAAGAATCACACACAAATTTACAACCAAAATATGCATGGATAGATCTTTCACCGGAGTTCCAAACCTGCTAGGACACCAAAACACTCCAACACACATAGATTGAGGTGTATACATACTACGTAGGCATCCACAGACCCAATAAATAAGATCCACACTGAGCGTGAGCGTGAGGTAGGCAGACTGCTCGGACAACCACATCCACATAAGTGCAAGGTCAGTGCTCCGGGCAGCTTTAATAAAAACATAACATTCGGTCAACCTCCCATGGCATGGCAGTCCACTGTCCACATGGTTTACACCTAAATCAGATAAGAGACAGAAATACCTAGAACAAGTACCTTCATGAAACTGGTGAGGCACATAACTATAGTCAAGTGCCACAAATAAATAATTTTCAGAAACATGAAATATTCATGACATGACAATTATATGAGGGGTTCCATCGCTACAACATATTTACACCAATTATTGTTGTCCAGCTACACAATATTATCGATTCAGTAGGTGCAAAATGCAGTCCTAATATCCAGACATCTTCCTCCAAACTGATCCTAGCAAATTCCTGCATTGAGTAAAAATTATGAAACCACAAATACTTAAAAAAGTTACCTTGCAAAGGTCTGAACGAATACTTTTTTTTTTCAAGAAAATGGAACACATAAGACTTAGAAACATCGATGGGGGCAGGAGGGCATAAATCATGCAGCTAAGCTCACCTGGCAAGTGAAAGAAAAAGGGTTGCCTAGTATTGATATTCTGGATTGAAGAAAGGATTCACTTCCCTTGCTTCAGATTCTCGTTGAATCCTGGCCCTCCTTTCAACCTCTACCTCCTCCAGAATTGAGCGCTTTGGGTTTGAACTCTTAAACTGCACATGTGAAACGGGGATATTTATGTTCCTAAGATCCATTTTTTTCAGATGAACTCTAAGATTGCTTTTTTTGGATGAAGGTCCCTAAGATCGCTTGTTTCAAAGAAAATATTCGAGGAAGTAAACCAAAGATAAATGTGAGCTACAAAACAGAAAAGAAATTAAGATAATGCGCCATATGCCATACAGTTTCTTGCAATAAAAATTGGACTAGGCCACTGGGATGTGCGATACCCAAAAGCCTTGTGATTCTATAAACAGTAAAACAATGTTTCCACGTTTTGGACAACAGGATAAAAGAGCACCTGCTAACTGCTAAGGGATTGTGTCCCTTTGATTTTTCATAAACTAACTTATTCAGTTTTGATGCCGAGGCTAGAAGTTAAACTTCCTTCATCTAAAAAACACTCAATTCAGTTTTGTGTTAAGCTCAACAAGCCAACTTTTGTTCAGTTTTGTGTTAAGCTCAACAAGCAAACTTATTGAATAATGCCTAAAAGCTGCAAGAGTGACTGAGTGAACCTAGCTCATAAGAGCACCAGAAACTATCAAACTCTAGGTCACCCTCATTTGCCCTTAGCTTTGTTGAAGAGAGTCCTTACACGATTTCTGAAAATAAAGTCCAGCTATTTCATCCTGACTTAAAGCTCATTCTAGTAATAAGCCCTTCAGTAAGGTATAAAGGCCTAAGAATGTGGAAAATGTGGAGGCAGTCTCTCCTCAGCTGTCGAGTTTTTTAGAATGTAGGAAATCACTAAAACAATATTTGATAGATGACAACGACAGTTGTTAACTGGAATTCCGTAGTATGCATAACAAAAACCACACGGCAATATCATTAACCATTAGAGCATCATCAGCACTGTAGACTTGTAGAGTCACTTAACTGTGCTTCTCACAGCACAAACAAACTAACTGGTGCCAAGTGGCCACCATTTTCACAAATGAGAATGGTAAAATTTAACAAGAAACAGATAATACCTTGTTAACAAGATTCTCAAACGCTTTTGATCCATTTTGCTCAATGTATCTCTGTGCAGCTGAAATTACATCATCAGGCCAACTGGATTCATCCTTCTTTGGAATATACCATATGTTTACAACTTGCTGATTTACAATCATTGGCCTCACAAAATGCTCATATACATGTGCAGCTCCATTGAACTGTGGCAGTACTAACCAGCAATTGAAAAACAGTTTTGCATAAGACCAGAAAGGGAGCCTACAAAGTGCAAAAGTTATGCTTGTGACGAGCATTTCCATTCATCTCATGATGTATCCAAGAATCTTATCAGCCAAATCATGAGATAGCAGTGAATCATGAAGCGCGGTACTAAAACAAAGAAGGTCAATAGCAAAGAAATCAAGGTACTATGTTTATAGCCCTAAAAAATATTCCACATATGACCATCATGCTAAGTTCCAAGATGCACACCAAACTAAAGCTAAGATGAAATGTGCGCTTGTGCAGAAAGTTTGTTGTTTTTACCATTCGAGTACTGGAGCAAAGGTGAGCTCGAATAGAGTGATAAATGAGTACAGCACCCAGTATGTGAGCCACTGCTGATCATCCACAGCAGATTTTGTTTCAATTGCTCTAACAGAGGCATACCTGTGGAAAACATCCAATGAGGTAAAACAGAATCAATAATCATCAAATGGAAGACAATTAGCATTTATATGTTTATCTAAAAGGTTAACAAATTAACTTACAGAGGATACGCAAGTGAAACTACAGGCCTGCAAAGACAAACAAATAGAGGATTAAAAAATCTTCAAATTGCAGCTGAACATTCAGTGATGTCCAAAAACCATAACTGAACCTAATTTTTACTTGACTGACAGAAAGCTAACACACAGGCAGATGCTATCACATCTAGCAACCACCAGTGAGGCATATTCTCTAGATACCACGTTCTTATGTATTGCCATGTTCTATAAGGAGAAGCTATCCTGCTTATCATACTGATATATGCAACTGAAGATACTAGTAATTCTGCAGAAGTTGCAAAATCACGAGGAGCTAATAGCTTAAAATTCCATCCTTATGTTTAAAAGGGTTGCTAAGCCATCAGCAACAGCAAAGATACACTGATCTAAAAAGAAAGAACATCAGAATGTCATCATCATAGGGTCCATCATTTGGTCAAATCTTATTTGCTAACCGATTTTTTCACATAATCTTTGTCGTGCATGGACATAATCATTTTGTTCCTTCTTCGTTCCTTTTTGGAAATTTAACAGGCTCCTTCCAGAACTAAAATGCTGAAGTCTTAATCTGGAAGGTTACATGGCATTTCACGATTTCATTAATCATGCTCAGTTCCACATCAGGTTTTGGGTAGGGTCACAATCACTCGCCCTATGTACATAAATTGTTTACTGATACTACTGGTATGAACAGCAACTGCTGAGCGAAAAACCCTGAACCCAGCCATAATATAGGAACCGCAACCAAAAATTCCCAGCACCTCTGTCCACAAATCACGCAATGATTGGAGCACGCTCCGTCTAGGTGACTTGACAGAACAGGATAACTCCGCATCTCTAGTGAAATAGCAGCACCGCTCACGAATCGCACGGGGAACGCAGAGACGAGCAGCTCAAGAGCTAAGCATCTGAAGGGGGGGAATCAGATCAGGAATGCGTACCCCGCGAGAACATCCATGTTGTTGACCAAGACCTTGAGGAAAGATCCGGATCCGCCCCCCATTCCACAGTCCGCCTAGCAAAAACCGCGAAATCTGCAGAGGAATGCGAGAGCCGACCTGAGATGAGCGGAGCCGCTGGGTTTGGTGGTCTAGAACCTGCGACTGCGAGTGAGAGGCCGCCTTTCCTTTTCTTCACTCCTTCACCAACCTCCGTGTCTTCCCCCCTTCGTCGCCGACCTGACGTGGCCGAGTGTTTTTGCTCTTTGCTCCATCATCCGAATACGACGTGTGGACCAAGGTCGTGGCACGTGATAGCAGAGGCCCATGAAGTGTACCGGATTGGGCCAGATCCAATGGGCCTGTACGATACAGGAGCCACAACAAGTCACCATCATCCTAATCGAAACAACTTTCTTTAGATGATTTGATTTGATGAGTCTCACTCAGATGATTTGATGAGTAAAATATTTTTTTAGATAAGGTGATGAATAAAAATATGAGTATAAACTATCCTAGCCGCTACATAATGATAATGCATCAGGTGTTATCGAAACACCTGGTGCGGAGAGAAAAATAATCTATTACTAACGATTTGGGATTTTTTTTAAAAAAAATTGTTTGCAGTCATAAAATAATTAGCAGGCTTTGGGTGGTCGGAGCATAAGGCAATTAAAGATAGGGATCATCTATATTTATATATCTATATCTTTCGTAAAGCTAATCTCCCGCTATAAGTTCTATCTAAACATGCGAGATATACATATATCTTCCACTAATTGTCCATATCATTTTTTACTAATAGTTATATTACACCAACTTCTAACCTTTTATTGCAAGTTATTCATATCATCTTCACTTAATTTCAATAATTCTTCACAACCCTGACAACATTAGTGCAAGGTGAATGATGAATACACAATTTTGTGGGGGGACGAAAACCTAATCCCTTCAACACAACGCCAAACATATAAATAAAGTCATACCTCCTCCGTCCCTAAAAGAATAGATTTATAGATTGAGAATTTGTTGTAGAATAGATCTATTTATAGGCCCTCACCATCCAAATACCTACTCCCTCCGTTTCTAGATATTTGTCGTCCTCGTTTCCTAAGAAATGTCTTTGATTATTTTTTTATAAAAATATTAATATTTGTGATACATGATTGATATTATTAGATAGATTTTTAATCTAGTTTTTTAATAAATTTATTTAGAGATACAAATATTATACACTTTTTCTGTAAATCGAGCCAAACTTGTGGCACAAAAATAAAAAACGACACATAAAAAGGGACAGAGGGAGTATATTATTTCCTTGGAGTTTCAAACGGTCCAATTATTCCTACTGGACATCATGCTCCATCCAATGGTTGATATAGTGAGTGCGACACATTAATATATACTGGAAGCACCAAAACTTATTGCTCCAATGCAACTTCTTAGTCAGTGCAGTTAAAGTTAATAAGTTTAATAAGGAGGTAGTAAGACCTTTTCTCTTGTTTGCTAATAATGTATGTTCTAAACCTGCTAAAATCTATTCTTTCAGGATATAGGGAGTAGTAGGGAGTATAAAAAAGCTCGGTCTCTTGGGATTGATCTCTCCAAACGTATATCACATAATGACTGAAGGAAAAAAAAAATCTAGAACTGGAGTCGAGAAAACAATAATAAAGACATACTCTCTCAGTATCGCATTTAGATGACGTTTAGGACAGCGACACGGTCTCCAAAGTGCAACTTTGACCACTTGTATTTTTAAAAATATTTGTTGTAAAATGATATATGTATACTTTTATAAAAGTACTTTTCAAGATAAATGTATTTGTATGATTTTTATATCTCTAAACTCAATAATTTAAAAGTTATTTATGATTTATATTCTCAATATTTGACTCAAACTTTATCCAAAACATCATCTAAAAATGATACGAAGGGAGTATATAGTAAAAAAAAAGTACACGATCTGCTGACTCAACACGTTGACTACTTGACGCATGTACTACTAGCACCGGCCGGGTCCGGGAGGAGGATGCGTGCACGGATCTGCTCACCCAACGCTACCGCTACGGAACAGAAGCGGATTCGCAGGATCGATGATGGATCGACAGCGACCGGCCGCCACCCCCCCGCCGCTCCCGGCGGGCCGCGCTAAACGACTCGCCAGAGCTTTCGCGCAAAAGCCGGGCTCCGCACGGGCGCGCGCCTCTCGGCCCAACAGCAACAGGGCGAACCCGAGCTGGTTCGTTCGTTCTCTCGCCGATGGGACGAACCCCGAGGCCGGACGCGGACGGAGGCCGGGGCCGGGCGAGGCGAGCCCCCAATCCCCAATCCCCAATCCTCAATCCCCAGGTGGTGGAGAGCAGACGGAATGATGAGCGCATGCGTGCCGGCCGGAGTGGCTTGTGCGCGGGCGGGAGGAGATCGAGGTTTCGGGAGGACGACCACCGCGCCGCAGCGCCCGTCTGGTCTGTCCTGTGTCCTCCCGTCCGGTGGGAACTGTTCGTCAAATCTGCTGCTGGTGCTGCGGCGGCCTCAAATGCCTCCGCGCCCAGCCACGTCCTGTCGTCGTTGTTGGCCTTTGGCGGCCCTGGTGGCGGCTTGGCCGTGCCCGTGGCCGGTGGCCGCCATCCCAATCCCAAAACCTGCAGCCTAGCTAGCTAGTACTACTGCCAAGGCGCACTAGCTAGCCCGTCCCCGGTTGGGTACGGCCGACCGCGACGTCTCTGCCTACTGCTCCCTCCATCCCCGCTCCATCGCCAGATATAAGACGCGCACGTATTTCAAAATTCAAACTTTCTTATCTTTGACTAAAAATTAGTCTAATCATATGAAAAGCTTATGCTAAAAAGTAATTGTTTTATATTTGTATTTAGAAATACTTTCTAATGATCAAACTTTTAATTTCTATAAATTATATATTATAAGAGAAATTATATGTCAAAATATATTTTTGAAGACCGTGTCAGATCAAATCGCGTCTTATATCTTGGGACGGAGGGAGTACTACCATCTCTCTCGCTCGAGGCCTCGAGTACTCCCTCCGTCCCTTCATGTGTGTCGTCCGGAAAGCGTGTCCGTGAGGGAAATACGAATTTTTAGAGACAGACATTCAGGGACGGAGACGGTAGATTTGTATATACTCCTATGCGTGATCTCGATCTCGAAGGACGTGACCGAGAGTGACGTACCGCATGTAGCTAGATTCCCCGGTCGGCCGAGAGCGGCGTATATGGTGGTGATGAACACCGACGACGGCAAGGCAAATTGAATCCAGATATGCCATGCCAGTTGCCAGGGGAAGGGAGGAGGCATCCTCCTCGGCCGTGCAACGTGCACGCATGAATCTCCCCGGCCCCCAGCCACTACTAGCTCGCTGCTGCTTGCCAATGCCTGCTTGCTTGCTCGATGGAGTGGATGGATCGCGCGCGCGCGCGTTCGCGCCACGGCGGCACAAACTATGCTGCATGCACCCCCGTCCGTCTTTTGCTTTTGCTGCTAATCATCGTGTTCCAAACTCGGCAAAGGCGGGGCGGGGTAATCATGCTGCTTTTGTTAAGTGTGCGCGACGTGCGTACGACCCAGCACGGCCGCGAGCAAATTAAGCCTTTTCCTTCATTCCCCCGTCTTATAAACCTTGTGACGACGACGGCTCGAGTGACCCATGCACGGCAGCTGCATGTCGCGCGCCCATCTGGTGTGGTCTGTTCATGTTCATGCTCCGTTAGCTTCATGAGCGCTGCATGCCATCCGGCCTGTTCTATAAGAATAAACAAGCATCACCCCTTGCACAGAAATGATGTACACATGATCATTCGATATGATGCTACACTCTTCAAATGACAGTTATTAATTATGGCGACAAATATACAGAACTTTTTTTTTCTAGTAATTTTCGCGCAGACCCACCAACATAAACAAATCCACCCATTTCTGTGCCTACTTAATTATTATTAAGAGATCAATCAATACTTAACTTAGCTTCGTTATCTAGCTCACAAAATGGCTAAGCTATAGCAATTCGAAGACGTACGCGCACATTTGTTTTGTGGGTGAATATAAAGATTTGTGCCATGGGTACTTATATGGTGAAATTTTGTTCCTAGTATTTACTGATTATATATTTTAGCGTTGATGCATTCACAACACACCTATCAATATATATTAGTAGAGAAACGACCTTTCGTTGATGACCAAAAAGTATTGAGTCCTGGTTTCAAAATTACAACCGTAATTTAATGAAGGATCGGACCTTTAGTCTCGTTTTGTAATACAAACTGATATTAATTTCACCCTTTAGTTCCGGCCGTAACAGTTATGAAGGTTGTGTCGGTGTGGGAGGTTTTAGTACCGGTTTGAGATATCAACCTGGACTAACAAAATATGACTTTTAGTTCCGCTTTGAGACACAAAACTCGGACTAAAAGTACCTTTAGTCCTGGTTTATGTCTCAAACCCAGACTAAATGTGCCTCCAAAGTGAATTTAAAAGAAAAGTGTATCTTGTCTATGTTCAGGGGCGGATCTACCGGGGGGGGGGGGGTGGGTGGGCTCCAGCCCCCCTACAGCTGGTACGTCAATGGAAAATTAGGGATAATTATGAGAAAAGTTGGTGGAGAAAAGAAGAAAAAATAAAGAAATAGAGGAAGAAGAAGAGATCAGCCTCTCCTTTGATCGTGTTCTGCATCCGCTACTGTCTATGTCAGATGTGTGGTGGATCAGAGTTGAGATGATAATACGCGCAAAGACCGAAGTGCAAGTTATTGAGTTCGAATCTCCACAACCGTGTATTTTGTAGTTCCAGTTGTAGGATCCAAGACTCAAAAATCAAGATCTTCAGTCCCGGTTATGACTAAAGAGGGTTATTAGGATTGGGAACCATGACCGAAAGGGTCCGAGATTAAAAAATCTAGATCTTTAGTCCCAATTATGACTAAAGAGGGTTGTTTTTAAGACAAGATGACTAAAGAGGGTTGGGATTAGAAACTGTGACTAAAACCCATTTCGCTGCGTCTCTCTGCTGTGTGTCACAAACCCACTTTATTTGTTTATTTATTTATTGCTTTGAACCGTTGCATCCTACCCAGGCTCCCGCTCACAGCTAGCATATTCGCCTCACTGTTCTGCTTGCTTATACGTTGGCCCCGGTGAGTTTGCATGGACAAAAGGTACGGTGAAGCTGACATGCGGATCTATATGATAAATTGCAACGGTTGAAAGGGGGAAAATGACGTTTCAAAAAAGAAGAAAATTGATGAGTTTTTACACTTTGTTAATAATAAACCGGGTGAAATATTTTTTCTCGAAAAAATGATGAGTTTGTGGACAACGGCCTTGAGTATTGATGGGTCTTCGAAATGGTCATATATATAATAGTTGATGGGTTTGTGATTATTAGCCCCCCAGAATGTTGCTGGGTTTGTGAAATAATTTACTCTCTCTCTCTCTCTCGATCGATCTCTCTCTTAAAAAAACTATGCTGATGCATGTATATTGATCCTGCAATGCACTGCAGATTTGACTAAAGTCACATGTGCATGCATGGGGTCTGTTTTTCAAAGAAAAAGACATATGCAAGAGGCCAATATAATTCATAAAGGACTGATTAAGATGGGGTGTTAGCAAAAAGGTTAAGCCCACTTATTGTTGATCCAGCTGGATTAGCTTGCACTGCTTCTTCTTTTAAAAAGTTGATTAAGGACATATTCATGATCTGGGGAGTAATGATTAGTTTTCATGGAAGAAAGCTTTAGTTGAAGCCATTATCTTCGCAATTAAAAACATCTTATCCATGTAATTGGCTCAGATTTAATATATAGTTTGCATCTGCTGAACTCAAGTGCCTTTGATTGTACAAAACTTTGATGTTTTTTCTTCTTAATTAAAGAGAGAAATCAAATAAAATATTTTTTCAGTTCAAGAAAAGGACTCTTTATTGAGTGCTGGACTTTGTAGTAGAAAGATAGAGTGATGTGCAATATACTGTGGTTGTTCTTTTTAATTTATGGTCTAATTAACATAATTTATAGATATATATTCTATCTACACTGCATGATCATCAGAAGCAATTGGCAAATATATACTCCGTATATGTCTGTCCCAGTCCCACGCAGGGGTCAAGATTCTTCTCTGGGTATGAGTGCATGGGTAAGCAAACATATCTTATGTTATGCATATAGTCCCTAATATTCTTCACATAATTTAAGCTCTGTATTTGTAGAGTATCAACGGCGCACCAAACGTCAAAGCGACATGGACCACTGAAACCTAATTTAAAACCATTAGAGCCTTCTACTCATTATAATGGCCTAGAGGAAGACAAATAAATCTGCCTACTAGGAATGTTAGAATGCGGCCAACAACAGCCAGCATGACATGAATTACTATATTATACTGTATAGTCTAATTAACTAAAAGTACATCTAACTACTGCATATGAGATTCCTTGATACCATCTGGTTTGGTACCATATATGCATTACTGCAGCAGCTAGACCTTCGTTATTCTTCAATCAGCAGCTAGCAGCACTAATTTAGTTAGTCGATGTATCGTACCGGCAACATTCAAACTTACCACACACACATGCATATATATGTTTTATGTCGTTATTTGCTATAAGTCCAAAGCATAAATATGCATGGTAAGCGGCTGAAATGATGATGATTATTTGAAGGAGTAGTGGTGGTACGGTAGAATTCTGCAATGAGCGTTGAGCAGCGCAAACCATCGATCATCGGTCCATCAAATGTAAATCATGGCGCAGTCAATCTCGAGGAGCAGAAAGGAGATCGAGGGCAGGAGCTAGTGCGACAGGCGAGGATGAAAGTAGAGACACAAAAACCTTTCTGAAAAAGGGGCTACAGAGGGGGAGGGGAAGGGGAGCAAAAGAATTATAAGCATGCACTGCGAAAAAGCAAGTAATGTGTGCATCTATCACACAGACACTACACTATGCTCAAAATCTGATCGCACAAAAGCTGCTGGCGTTTTGAGGCCGCCGAACGAAGACTGCTTCGTTCCAGCCATATAAAGTGATAAAGAGGGTAAGAGGCCCTAGCTATATCAAGTCCTCCTCCCGTTGCATTGCAATGCAAGCAGCAGCCACAGCAGATTCCTCCTGCGAAGAAATTATGCAAGAATGTGAGGGCCTGTTTGGTTCTAGGCCATAGCGAGCCATGCCAATCGCCAAAGTCTGTGGCGGCGCCACAGGTTGCGGCGGCGCCACAGGTTGCGGCGGCGAATTCTTCCGCCACACTCGTGGCAAGAAATACTACTGAGAACCTGCATAAAAATCGGTGGCGTGCCAAACCCGAGTAAGCAACCAAACAATATTTTACAGGGTGTGGCAGCCACCACTGTAGTGTGGCCGGTGGTGGCAGCCAACCAAACACCCCCTGAGTGGCATGTGGTAGCAAAAGAAGGGTCTGCGTGTATGTATATGTAGCTGCTGCTAGCTAGCTAGTGAAGAAACCGATGCAATGGCAATGCGATGAGTTAGTTGCTGCCACTTTACGCTGATCATGATCCCTATGAATTGCTTGTAATTTTGCTGTCACCTCGACAGGCACGCATACAGATACAGCCATACCTTTCGAAAAGAAAAATGCGCGCGCAGCCCTGACAAAAGCGAAGTCAAAATGAGAGCTCGTTTCAAAAGCTTGCCCTCATCGATCAGTATACAGTACTAGGTACGACTAAACTATTGGTACTGCACATCTCGTCGCTGAAATACATGTATGCTATATATAGCAATATAGGAGTATAATGATATTTTAGCGAAAATGACGAGGCAATGAGGTAAGCACGCAGGTTCCACTAGAGGTAGGTATGGTTCATTCGCCGCAAAATGCTTTCGCAAAAAAAAAAAAAAAATGCTTTCGCATGCCCCTAGCTACTAATCATGAACAGTCATATATAAGATATTAATTAATCTGTGCATCTATCAACTTTTTTTCTCCGCTGTTTCCCTGTCATCTCCTTGTTTACCTTAGCTTTAGTTTTGAAGTGGGCAACAGAGAGTGATAAAGCCGGACCTGACCGTCCGGAGACAACTGCTACTAGACACACACGGGAAGGAGCTTGAAATGACTTGCATTTGCTTTGCATATTGCGTTGCGTCCACCAACAACATATGTTTCCCTACCTGCTGATGAGAACCAGCAGTCTCTCTCTCTCTCTCTGTGTTCACGCATGCATGCATTGCATATGTACTGTACGTTTTAGTTGGACACTAGACTAGTGAGTACATACGTACTGTATGCTGTAAGCAAGGATCTAGGTAGACACGGGTATGTAAGACTATCCGTACTCATGGATCTCTATATTCATCCTCTATAGTGCCTAGTCAACAAGATTCTATCCTCCTCCCCTTCTCTTCCCCGAACTCGTCGCTCTCCTCTTCTCGGCTGGTGGCCGCGCAGCCCACCGCCTCCTCCTTCCTCCCTCCCTCCGCCCGCGCAGATCCGCCCAATGGCCGCATAGCCCGCCACCCTCCTCCTTCCCGGCCGGTGGCCGCGCAGCCTGCCGCCTCCTCCTTCCTCCCTCCATCCGCCCGCGCAGATCCTGCCTCCTCCTTCCTCCCTCCCTCCGCCCGCGCAGATCCGACCAGTGGCCGCGTAGCCGGCCGCCCTCCTCCTTCCCGGCTGGTCACTACTACAGAAAGGGTCTTTAGCCCCAGTTGAAATGGGCTTTTAGCCCTGGGTATCCCAACCGGGGCTAAGAATCCGGGACTAAAGGTCCCGGCCTTTAGTCCCGGGTGCTTTCAACCGGGGCTAAAGGTCCAGAGAGGAAAAATAAATGTGTGTTGTGTGAGATTCGAACTCAGCACATCTCGCCTCAGGCACGCTTACCAACTAAGCTACGCAACCCACGTGATGTAGTTCTGGACGTTTTCCTTTTGAATCCACTCGTGAAGGACCTTTAACCTCAGTTGCTAACACCAACCGGGGCTAAAAGGACCTTTAGTCCCGGTTGGTACCACCAACCGGGGCTACGAACCGGGACTAAAGGTCCAGAACCTTTAGTTCCGGTTGGTAATACCAACCGGGACTAAAGATTCACCTTTAGCCCCGGACGCAAATTTTTACCGAGACTAAAGCTCAGTTGATAGATCGTCCAAAGGCCTGTTCTCTAGTAGTGGGTGCTCCCTCCCTCCGCCCGCTCCTCCGCCCGCAGATCCGGCGCGGGGAGCCTCGAGCTCGCGGATCCGGCGGAGGCGGCTCGAGCTCGAGGTCTAGAGGCGGCTCGAGCTCGAGGTCCGGCGGCGGAGGCCCCTGCGCGTCGATGGTGGTGGCGGGCGGGCGTCTCCGTGGCGGATCCGGCGACCTCGCCCTCCCTCTTCTCCGGCATGGACGGTGAGCGACGGCCCGGACTTCTCCCTGCCTTTGCTCCCTCTCTCTTCTCCGGCGCGAACGGCGAGCGGCGCGAAGATAGGCGGGCCCCGCGAGCGCGTGTACCGGCCGTCCGAGAAGCCGCTAGGAATGGCGGTCGCGCGGGAGTAGAGGTCGCGATAGCGGCCTCCGGTGCGGTGGTCCTCGACCTGCACACGCCGACGTGGCCTCGTACCGGATGCCTTTACAGGCACCGGTGCGGGTAGTCTAATATAGGAAAACAACAACAGTACTGGTGCTACTGCTAATAAGCCTGTGTTCACGCATGTACGTTTGCGTATAACCCCGATGCCTTTACAGGCACCGGTGCGGGTAGTCTAATATAGGAAAACAACAACAGTACTGGTGCTACTGCTAATAAGCCTGTGTTCACGCATGTACGTTTGCTATAACCCCCGGTCGATATCTCGGTGAGCCTCTCGCTCTCAGTATGCAACAACAACGTCCAAATTAAACAGGACAAGGGCACATGTGTTTAGGGTCGGAGGAGCAGCGCTGCTAGCTACTCAATGCACGACCCAATCAGCCCAGCATGTGACGCGGCTCCAATAAGGCACAGAGAACAACCGACAGCGCCTCCAGCACGGTGTTGGCCTCATCCTCCTCCCTCCTCCAATCTCCCTCTACTGGGTCTGCAGTTCTGGACTGGACTCGGCATATATGCAACAACTAGCTGCTGGGGCACTGTGCTGACCGCAGTCTGGCTCGCAACCTTATCATGCCGCGCACCCGCCGTCACTGACACGTGTGCCCAGAACATTAACGTAGCCCACTCACGTGTGTCCACGCACTCAGATCGATTAGCAGCTGCTTATCACAGTATAGTAGGCTAGAACTCGAGATCGGTTATTAATTCAAAAGCAAAGCCAGCTGCCGTATAAGCAAGAGCTCGACAGCCTCATACGGAGCTACAGCTAACTTTGCCTCACATCACTGACACCTGAGCTGAGGCCGGCCAGCTGAACATATATATATATATATATATACTGCTGCTGCGTGCTGCTGTTTCTGCTGCATGCTTAAATCAACGGCGCGCTCCGAATTGAAGCAAGGCAGGCACACTTACGTGCAGCTAGGTAGCATTGCAATTAAGCTTGTTATCTAGCTTATATATTATCTAGTAGTACGTCCCACACTTAAATTTGCAGTACTACGTAATAAAACACACACGACGGTCTAATCAGTGGCTCAGAGGCTGCTCCCGGCCAGCTCCAGCGCTGCAGAGATCACCGCGACAAGCTCATATGCAGCTACAGCTCATCTGTCAGCGACCGATCGAGCGCATGCACAGAGAGCATCGATCGCGCCGAGACGGAGCTAAGTAGCAACGTACATGCCGTCATGCTCAATGCTCATGCCCTGCCCTGCGCGCGCATGCATGCATGATGCACAAGGTGCATGCCTAATAGTTAAGGTAGCTAGCTAGTAGCAGTTACGCCTACACGTAGTACACACGGCCGGCCGGGGATTATATTGATCGGAAACGGGACGCCGGCGGTCGTCGGCGGGGCGCCACTGGGACTGTGCGCACCAGGCATCAGGCTGCGGCCATCCAATTCATTTCCAGTCCCTCCATGATGGAGCGAGTAATTCAGAATGGATTTCAGATCACACAAGCACGCTCACGGTCACGACGACGACGCGCTCTGTCTGTCTGTCTGTCTGGCTGGCAGGCAGGCAGCGGCAGTCACTCACGCCCATCCATCCATAGACCATAGTGGCATACTCGTATAGTGCCAACCACCAACCAGCTACGTAGCCCCCTGGCCTGCCCCCCCAGCAACTAGGAAACAAGCAGCGCCACACACACATGGACATGGAAAGGCACGCACATGGATATGGATATGGAAAAACACCACGTCGCAAACATCGACCAAGACGGCAACCCTGGAGCTCGCGCAGGGGCAGGACACGCACAGGACCATGTACATGTGTACGTACATGCGCGCGCGCGCAACAGGCCCATCCCTGCCTAGCTAGCTTCCTGCTCGCTTGCTTTATATGGATGGGTGTGGCGAGTTGGCATCGGCACGGCCGCTGCCTGCTATGCCCGGCCGGTCGTGTCGCTCGTGGGCGACCTGGCCGGGCCTGACTGATGACGCAGCCAGCTGCCAGCGTACGTACGTGAGTGAGCATGCAGAGCGCGCAGTCCAGCAGCAGCAGCAGGGGCTCGGGCGGGTCGAGATCGAGATGCATGGCGACGACGCATCCACGCCGCCCCGGAGCGCCGAGCGCGCGAGGGCCGCATGCAGTGTGCAGTGCGTGGGAGGCGGCCGGCCGGCAACAAGGCCGGCCACATCAATGCCCCAGCCTGCTCCCTCCCGCTGCGTTGTTCTCGCTGCCGCTGTAGCCTGTAGCCGGGGCGCCTGTGGCCGTGGCTGTAGCGGCACGACGCAGGCTCCGCGCCTTTGCGCGCCGGCCTTAGCTTGTGCCTTGTGGGCAATCTGGCATAAAAAACGCGCGGTTGGTGCGCGCGCGCTTGCTGCCCCGGTGTGCTCTCTGCCCCTGCCCGCCGGGCGGGGCGGCGAGGGGGAGACCGCGGCATAACGCGCGCGCGTGTGTGAAATCATTGACGGCTCCAACCTGCTACTATAGCTTTTATATAGCGAATAAAAAAAAATTCTACGGTGCGCGCGCGGGCGTCGCCCGCCTCTCGTGGTCGTCGTCGTCGGCATTGCCGCCAGAGCCATCAGATGATTCAGATAGCGCGCGCGCGCTGGCCTCCGATCCGCGCCCACGATCGATGTGTCGTCTCCCTCGTTCGGACCCGGCTCGATCTGCCTCGCTCGCGTGCAAAATTTGCCCGCGCGCACCTGTTGTTGTTTCTCTCTCCCGTGCGCTGGTAGGTTGTGTGGTTTTGTGGTCCTCGATCGATCGATCGGCGACGGTTGGTTGCTAGCTTTGCGCCTCGGCAGATTGTTGGCTCGTCAGATGACAAAAACCTACGCCCGCGCAGCAGCTGGACTGGACGTACTGGGGACAGCGGCGCTAGCTAGCTCAGCGCTCGTCGCCTCGCCGACGACAACTCATTTCCGAAGGAATATGATGGATCGCCCATCGCCGTCCGCCTGGCTAATGACTAGTTTTGGGACATGTTTTGTACGCCCCCAACCAACCAACCAACCTCTGTGCACATTTCTATTCCACACGATCCAGACTAATTTAAGAATTAAGATGGCATATGTACTATGTAGCAGAAAACGAAAGGAACCGGTCGCCGCCGGATCAAAAACCCTAGCTAGCTATAGTTGCCGAATAAACTACGCGCTCCAACATTTGCTACTATTGAAAAATAGTAGTATGTGTAGCAGTAAGGAAGTATTGATATAGATATTGTTGTTATTATTAATATTATCAAGAAACGAAACTCCTCAAGTCTGCAAAATGGAAGATAGTTAGAGTGGGCTGCTCTGATCGAACTACTACTACTCGAATAATAATGTTCGTTGCTTGGATGAAAAAATTTGAACCGTACGTCACGGCAGATGAATGATGCCATGCTTGATAAAAATCTCTCCTGCTCGCACTTGATCAATGCAAACCCTAAAACTAAAGAACAAAATGAACAATCTCTCTCTGCTGCTGCTGCTGCTGCGTTTCCCTCCTTCGTCCTCTTCCCATGAGAGAGACACACCTCGCTCGCTCACTCACATGCCACAAGCACACAGCTCAGTAAGGATGACTGATGATCCTACCGCATGCCATGGATTATTGCAGCTAAGTGCGTGTAATCCTCGCAGGGGTGTCTAGCTAGCTAGGATGAGAGAGAGGAAGGAAACCACAAAAAAGGAAAGGAAAAAAATGAAGCCAAGACAAAGAACAGATCAAAGCCACACCCACCAGAGAGCGATGCATGCGATCCTCGAACAAAGACACGCCGTCGGCTACGAGTCGCTGGTGCTCATGCTCTCATGCCGGTCGCCGCGGCCGCCACCGTGCTGCTGCTGGCCAGACCCGCCTCCTCCGCCCTGGCTGGCCGCGGGATCCGCTGCCGCCTGTGTCCGGTACGCATTGAGGGCGGCGAGGATCCCCATGTGCCCCTCGCCTCCGCCTGCTCCGCCACCGCCGCTGCCGCCTCCCACGGCGGGGCCGAGCCCCAGTTGCTGCCCAGGAAGCAGCGCCACCGGTGCAGGGAAGTTCATGAAATGTAGCCCGCTCGGCACGCTGCCCCGGTACACGGCAGCCGCGGCGGCGGCGCTGCCCATCTGCGGGAACGTCCAGATAGACTCGCCGCTGCCTCCGCCGCTGGAAGGTGCACCACCGCCCTGCGTGTTGTTGCTCGGCACCATCCACACGGTGCCCGGCATTTGGCTCTGCGTGTAGCCCGCCATCTGCTGCTGATATTGCTGCGCCTGCAGCTGCTGCTGCTGCTGCTGCATTTCTTGTTCCCACCGCCGCTTCCTCGACATATCGGCGGCGGCTGCGGCGGCGGCAGACGGCGACGGCTGCACGTCAAGACCGACGCTGCCGGAGTGGAAGTTAAGCAACAAGGGGGACGGCGTCGACGACGACGAGGCCGGTCCTTCCGAAGGGAAGCCAAGGCCGACAACCCGGTCCCACGCGTCAGCACGGCCGAACCGGGCGGCGGCGGCGGGGCTAGGCAAGGCGGCGCGGAGGTGGGCCGGCGCGGAGAACGAGGAGCCCGAGGAGCGGAGGGAGATGTTGAGGGAGGTGAAGTTGGCCGGGATGGTGCCGGTGCCCGTGGCCGCGATCACCGCCGGCTCGGCCTGCTGCAGCAGCCACTCGATGGTCTCGCCGTCCGTCTTGTGCCCGAGCTCGCGCGTCAGCTGGAACACCCGGGCCGCACACAGCGCTGGCATCCGGATGCGGCGCCCCCTGCCTTCCACCTTGGTGTGCCGGTCCTTGGTGGAGCTCCGCTTGGGCGCCGCCTTCCGCACCTGCACCTCACCTCCGGCCCCCGATGATCCATGCCCGTTGCCTCCCGCCGACGTGCCCACCGCAGCCGAGCTGGAGCACGGCTGCTCCTCTTTCTTCTCGAGGAGCTGCAGAGGGAAGTTGGGGCGGCGGCCGCCTCCGCCGTCACCGCCGACATCCATGGTCAATTAAGCCATGTTATATATACACGGCGAAAGATAGAAGTGTATATCTTGGCTTGTGTATGTTTTCTAGCCGGTAAGTGGAGTGGTTTAGCTGTTTGGAAGAGAGCGGCGGAACGGATTTGATGTCTCCAGCCTCTTCTCTCTTGCTGCTGTGGGTCTATAGCTCAGAAGAAGGTTGTTAGGTGGTGTGGTGGTAGAGAGCGTCCAAGAAAGAGCTGGCTGGCTGGCTAGCTATCAGGGAAAGAAGATTATTGTAGGTTGGAAAGAATCCTTGCTCATATGATATGATGAGAGAGAAGATGGTTGATGGATGGAAGGCGGGGTAGCGAGCTTGTGTTGTTTGTGTGTGCGTGTGGGAGATCACACACACTATTTTATGGACTTTTGATGTGGTTCATCTGTGTGATTTCAGAGGGGGGAGAGAGAGCGAGGAAGCAGGAGCAGATGACCCTAGCTAGGAGAAGGCCAGGGGGGGAGAAGGGGAGCTGCCGGGCTGGCGGCTGGAAGAGGATGGCGGTGTGTACTTTGTAGCGCTTGAGGAGAGAGATGGACGGATTAAATGGAATCCTGCTGGTGCTCGGAGAGATGGGGGAGAGAGAGAGAAGCTGGAGAAAGAGAGAGAAAGAGACCGCTGCTAGTAGTAGTCTGCTGCTACATGAGTGTACATGGACGGAGACCGGTGAGTCAGTGAGAGTGTGAGGAGGATAAGCAAGGCGGAGGAGAGAGAGAGAGGAACGAGAACAGCTATAGCAGGGGAGGGAGGGGAGGGGAAATTATTAGGTTCACCTAGCTAGCTAATCCCATGCACAGTATGCATCAGTACTGTGGCAGAACGTAACGTGGTATGTTCTCCTGATGCTAACAGACGAATCTCCCATTTTAACCAGCAAAAGAATGCCACACCACTATTCTCTCAGGCCTCCCTCAGCTCTACTCAGGCAACGGAAAGCATTTTTTGCTTCCTTTGTGGATTGGCTGCTTTTGAGAGCACCCCTCCTCCATCTCCTAATTTTTCTCCCCAGTCCTTTCTCTGTTTGAAATGTGTTTCTTTTTTTTTCCCGATCTTCTCTTTTTTTTCGGGCAAAAGGAAAATCTTTAAACTGTGAAGAGGCAGTCAGTGGCTCAGACTCCACGTGCGGTGCTCTTTATCATTCAACACTGCACTTCAACTCTGCAGACTGTAGCCGCCACGCTCCAAGTCAAAATACACAAGGAAAAATTGTTAGCACCGCATCAATTCTTCTTCTTCTTCTTCTTCTTCTTCTTTTCTTTTATTGTACCGGAAAATCATTGTGTTTTTCCAGTAGCCCTCCATATTTCATCATTTTTATGTGGAGTGAAATACATTGTCGTGGATGTCCGTTCCTGCCTGTGTGTGTGCTTAAACAAACTCGCGTGTGTATAATCAGAGTACACACATATATATCTTCTTACAAATGCAAGTTGATCTTTAAAGAATTTTTTTTGTGGGGAAATATGGGAGCAACAACAGCAAAGAAAGAGATAATAAAGTAGGGCCAGCTCAACAAGTAATCATTCTATTGCCTTTTGTATTAGCCTTTGCTACTTCCTTTGTTTGCCAGCCTTAGAATTCGTGGTGCCCTGCATGGACCTGGTGTACACAAGCATTCTATAAACTGTAACAGAACTGCTGCATAAAAGGGCAACAACACAAAAGAATTTATGCCCTGCTCTGCAAAGTTTTGACCTTCAATTTTGCGGTAGTATGTTTCTAATATAATAAAAGTGGCACCGACTTCTATGTAGTAGAACATTTTTAAGAATAACATCCGGCGTGTGTTTCTGTTGATATAGCATAAGGACGCACAGGCTACTACTATAAGGTTGATTTTTAGTAAAAGAGGAGCTTTTCTTTTAGAGAAAGATCAATTTAGAACCACCTCTATGATGACCTCAACATGGGCGGATCCAGCGGTGGGACGGATGGGGCTCTAGCCCCTATGGCCGTTGGACCCATGGAGCCTCCTAAGCCCCTCTATTTTTTTTTTGTTATTGATACATATTAAGGAGGGGTTGAAGTTGTCTGAAGGTTGAATAAGCCCCCTAACATTTTTTCTGGATCCGCCACCGACTTCCAAACCGAGCTCCCTCCAAAAATGTATTTGTAGAGGCGGTTGCTATTCCCAAACACCTCTACAAATGTCCTATAACCGCCTCTAAAAATAGGAGCTACAAAGTAAATTTTGAATTTTTAAAACAATCTCGATGGATAAACAGTCAAATCAAAAG
This sequence comes from Coix lacryma-jobi var. lacryma-jobi, assembly GCA_009763385.1. NCBI lineage: Eukaryota > Viridiplantae > Streptophyta > Magnoliopsida > Poales > Poaceae > Coix > Coix lacryma-jobi. The sequence continues at coordinate 11,030,277 of CM019822.1, forward strand.
TTGTAGGTCTCGAAAAGTTACGTAACAAAAGTGAGTTAAAATATATGAAGTACACATTTACTTCAAATATTTGTTCCTCCAATCAAAATTGTATTTTTTTTACTTTTCTAGATATATTAATTTTATTATGTATTTATACTATAGACACAGTATCTATCAAAGTATATAGTAGAAGCTATGTATGTAGAAAAACAAAATATCTTTTAATTTGCTATGTTCGCTTGAGCTACTTTGTTAGCTTTAATAGAGGGAGCACTTAACATCTTTGTTAATTCCATGACTTAAAAAAATTTATTCAATGAAAATAAAATCAGTCATACGATACTCTAACTTCAATCTTCTTAATCATCTAATCTTCCTACTTTCATTGTAGTGAATCGTTGAATCACTGATTGCAAAGACAAACGATCCTATCGCAACTCAGCACAAAGGGGTTAATCTATGGAGCAACCAACAAACTAATACCACACAGTTAAAAGCTAACAAGTAGCGGCACCCGATGTGGTAGTTCCTTGAACATTTGCTGCTAATCTGAATTGAGTTTTTGTTTGTGTTGTCTGAGTTGTGAGGGTGCAGTATATTAGGTCAAGGGGTGCAAAGGGCCAAGATATGGTGGTAACAATTTATTTTTGTTTCTCTGGGGTTGCAGTTGCACTCATACACTACCGGAAAAACCAACTTTGCGGAGTGTTTTTTTTCAAGCACTCTTTGCCGAGTGCCAATTAAAAACACTCGAAAAAAACACTCAACAAAGAATTTTTTGTCGAGTACAAAAAAAAAAACATTCGGCAAAGAAATTCTTGTTTTAACACTCGGCAAAACTAATTTTTAAATCATATTTTGAAGCAGTAAATTAATCCAAATGGAAAAAAATTCAACTACAAAGTTGTTTACCTTATCAAGATGAACAACTTTTGTTTTAGTTATTTCTTGATTTGACAAACTTTAAATAAATTTCTTCACAAATTTTACATATCTCTCCGATAGTTTAGGAAACTACAAAAGTGATATATAAGGATTGTGAATAATATTAGAACCACAATATCCGTTGCACAAATGGCCAAACAATTAAAATAAAATTCGTATATCTTGACGAGTTATGAAAGTTTGTAGTTGATAACTTTTAAATTTAAAGTCATCTAGTTATGCAAAATTGCGTCCGAATTTAAAAAAAATTAAATTAGAATTTTTCAAAAGACCTCGGATAGAGAAATGACCAAAATAAAAGTTGTAGATCCCAAAAAGTTATGAAACTTTGTAGTTGATAACTTTTTGATTTGAAATCATCTTGTTTTGCAAAACTGTATTTGAATTTTTAAAAATACCTTAGATGGAGAAACGACAAATATGAAAGTTGTAGATCTCGAAAAGTTATAAAACTTTGCAGTTGACAACTTTTTGATTTGAAATAATTTTGTCAACGAAAACTACTTGTCAAATTCTCAAATTTGAAATTCAATTTTTTATAAACGACATCGGATGGAAGAACTACCAAAATAAAAGTTGTAGATCTGAAAAAGTTAGAAAACTTTGTAGTTGACAACTTTTTGATTTCAATTTGTTTAGAGCCTCAAATAAGCAAATTACATTCGGATTAGTATAATATTTGGAGAACCGAAACGGAGATGGAATATATGTGAGTGTGTAGTGCAGTGGTAGAGTGTTTAGTGTAGTGGTAGAGAAGGCTTCGCGCAAAAGAGAGGTCGTGAGTTCAAATCCTGTCGACCGCGTTAATCAAAATTGCGTAAAAAATGTCAATTTTAATCAAAATTGTGTGAAAAATGTCGTCACTTGCGGCTTGCGCGGAGACAGGCGAGCGCTGCCTAGTGGGGTCCCTCCCCCAATTAAATAAATTTTCCCCTCTCCCAATTAAATAAATTTTTCCCTATTTTTTGGTTATTTTTTATTTTTATTTTGCCGAGTGCGTTGCGTGAAAAATATTTGCGTTAATCAAAATTGCTTGAAAAATATTGTGACTTGCGGCTTGCGCGGAGACAGGCCGACGCTGCCTAGTGGGGTCCCTCCCCCAATTAAATAAATTTTTTCTCTCTCCCAATTAAATAAATTTTTTCTATTTTCTGACTATTTTTTATTTTTACTTTGCCGAGTACCATCTCGGCACTCGGTAAAACCTTTGTCAAGTGCCGAACACTCGACAAAGAGCCCTTTGCCAAGTGCTTTTTGCCGAGTGTGACACTCAACAAACCTTTGCCGAGTGTATTTAAAGCTTTGCCGAGTCCCACAAGCACTCGACAAAGTGAATTCCGGTTGTGATAGGATTCAACTGGGCTTCGCCCCATTGTTGTGCACACACCGACTAATATTCAACAAAAGAAAGAAAAAGGTTCAAATAGTTGATGGAAAAATTAAAGTGCTGGACAAAAAATCACTTTATTCTTCGACGTTGTTCTCCCACACAAGCATTAGATATGAAAATAAATCTGTACAGTTGTTTTATTTAAGTGCACACTATATATTAAATAGTTTAACCGGCCAGTTTAACCCCAAAAGATTAAAGACGATAAAATATGACATTTCACTTTATACTTCAACAATTATCCCTACTGTATATATAATCCTTTGAACCAGGTCCACTTTACAAGGGTTGTGCTCCCCATTCCCCAGTGTGTGTTCAAACTTCAAACTGGTGAACCAACCATTGTTTGCCCATCAGCATTAGGTTATTAGTGTGTGTAAGAGGAGCTAACGTGGACGAATGATAAAAGCAAAAGTTGTTGGTTGTTACAGGTAAGACAGACAACAATGCTCCAAGTACTCAGCCTTTCCTTTTCATGCATATCTTCTTTTCAGTGCAGCTCAGCCACACACAACACAACCTTTTGTATGCACGCACAGTTCTATATATCAAAATATATCATGTTAATTTGGAACAGTACAGAAGCCAGCAAGTTTGCACGCATGGGGAATCTACTTGCAAATTAATGTATCACCTTTTGGCACTAATACACAGCATATATTCCATCATATTTGGTACATATATAGCAACAATCAACTTTTTTTCTTCTGTTTAAAGTTGCATGACACCAATCGCCAAAGACATATAAAGCGTTGAATTTGGGATCACTATGTGAATAAAAAGGGTGTGGAAAAGAGTGGAGTGCAGGCCATTTTCCAGCCTTTTGAGACCTAGTATAGTAGCAACAAGGTGAGTGTGTGGATAATTAATTAAAGTGTACTCTCCTAAGGCTTAGCGCGGCTTGGGTCAAGCACCTCCCAGATAGGTAACATGAATATATATATATATATATATATATATATATATATATATATATATATATATATAGGTGTGTTTTATGGCCATTTATTTAATTATTTCGTGATAGTAGATATTGCTAGTTTAGAAATAAATTTGAGGACATATTTTACTTTATATTTTAATGATGCTAGTGATATGTATATAGATGCAAGTTTAAAGGTACTCTGAAAGCAAAAATTTCCACAATTGTCAAGCTAGCAAAGAAAATATTCGCTATGTCATCCATATATGGGGGGCATTGGAATAATATAAAGCATGAACTTCTGATAACAAATAATTGGAAACAGTTTTTGATTGCAACAACTGGAACCAAACCCAAGTCAAGTGGTTCCACAATCAACGACTGAATAATGCCGTGGAGCCCAAGTTTTAAAACCGTCGCCTTCGAAAACTCCAGCTAAACAACAGAAATATAAGGTAAAATACCCTTTGTAATCGATCCAAATAGTAAAAGTAAGCACTTTTGAAGAGGCAGTCGAGGAAAAGCTACAAGCTAGCGCATATCCAGATTATTTGTGCAACAGCAACACTCAGAAATATAAGGGAAAATACCGATTTTGAAGAGTTGATGGTATCTTTTTCTGTTTTCCATAATGAAAAAAAAGCAAAGAGGGTTGGTATAATATTAGTTCAGGGGGGGAGGAGATTGGGATCATCTGTACAAGAAATTTTGCACAAGATTTTTTCCCTTCCCATAATTCAAAAGCTCTGGAAAAACTATCACTCGAGCATGTGAGAGGTTTTATGAAATTTTCAGCCATGGGACTGTTTAGACCCCTTACATGGTGCCAGTAGTTTATTTCTCTACTCCTAAAAGGACTCAAATGACATCGTCTGATTACCCCTGATCGCTTCGCTTTTCTACTACACGCGCGACCTGTCAAAGCATCCCTCTCGAGTCTCCCGTCTTCCCCAGTCAAAGCAACCGCTACCACCGCCTCCCCGATGCCGCGCCAAGGCCGCCTCGCCGACGCCTGCCGTCCCCGATCCCCCCACGGCCGCGGCGCCCGCATCAGCTCCGCCGCAAGGCCGCCTCCTCGACGACGCGACGGTCACGGCGCCTGCATCGGCGAAGCCACGCGCGAGGACGCCTCCCCAACGCCTGGCTCCCCGACGCCGTGAGGCCGCCACCGCCTCCCCCGACGCCGCACCCGTATCAACTGCGCCGCGCGTGAGGCCGCCTCGCCGACGCCTGCCGTCCCTGATCTCCCCATGGCCGTGGCGCCCGCCTCAGCTCCGCCGCGAGGCCGCCTCCCCGACGACGCGACGGTCACGACATCTGCATCAGTGAAGCCGCACGCGAGGATGCCTCCCCAACGCCCGGCTCCCCGACGCCGTGAGGCCGCCACCGCCTCCGATGCCACAACATCGGGGACCAAGTGCATATCCGAGGAGTCGAGGAGATCTAGCCCAACGTCGTGGTGCTCGCTGACTACGCAATCCGAGTGCCACCCCAGCTCTCTCCAACCGTCGCCGTCAAGGTACACACCCCACGACTCGCTGTTGGATGCCCTAGCCGTCCTCCTCCGCCCCTGTCATGGCCGCTCCCAAACCGTACGCATCCGCCATGGGCACGCCGTGGTAGTCCTCCATTGCCTCCGTCACGCTCACGTCGGTGCCCAAGCCATCCTTCGCTGCCGATGAAGGAATATGCGTCTCATATCTGTGTTGGATCCACCGCAGCTGGTGTGTGGTGGTGGCATCTTCGGTCATCATTGTGCTGAGATTTCTAATGCTGCTCTTGGTTTGCAGTCCTCGACGAGGAGGGGAGTGTGTTCGAATCACCAAGCATTTGCACGGTTTACGCAAGGCGCAAGACTACTGAGGCTGAGACCGAGGCACAGAGCAACCCTCTTGGAAAATCTGCGAGGGACATCAGGTGAGAAAATCTACTTCAAAAAGGCACATCTTTAGGATCACCGTCCATCACTCTTGATATAGTGTTGTATCTCGTTTGTGCATCTTGCAGGACACATGTTGTTTTGCATTACCAAGACACATGCTCACAATCTTTGATTTCAACTTTGCCTTTATGTATCTCTAAACTAGCAGTCCTTATATTGATAGATGCCTAACTTGCTCAAAAAATGGAGGATTGCATATATTTTTCTTTGTCATTGTTCAGAAATCTTGAAGTGATGCTAAACTGATCCCTAGATTTGATTACTTAATTTGTGCTACTGGTTATTTGGATTGTAAGAGCACACAACATGAAGTGATGGGCGTGCTGCTTTGTTGTGGGGAACCCTTCATGCTTCTTAGCTGTAAGATTAGATAATGAAATATTAATGGAAATTAAATAGCATACCAATTCCTTTATAAAAGAATACATGTGCAGGCCGGTGGAATACTGGAATTACACAGGTAACTCGGTGTTCTAATGGTCTCAAAATCAGTTTAGTGATTCGATCAATTTAATGCCCATCTTAGGTCTTGCAAGATTGTAATTTGTCATTGCATAATGGCAATTTTGAAAAGTTCACTATGATTGTGATAAAATTAAATTGCAAAGTATAACAACAATTTCCAAATCTTCAGTACCTACAAGTGCAGTTTCTATGTATTATAGATTGTACTGTATGTTAATATGCTGTTTTTTCAGGTAGTGCACATGCTAATAAGCCGCCGGTTTGTCAAGGCCTCGCGCTCATTCTCATCCTCCGCTAAAGTCTCATTGCACCGACCCAAAATCGCCCCTAGTCAGCGTCTCTCATTCCCCGGCATCACTCCAACTAGCAGGCGAGAGGTATGTCCAGAGACAAGCTCAAATTAATACATATGGAGGTATTTTAGCACAATTGTATTTAATCAATAGACTACATTCAGTAACGACCCAAATCACCCCTGGTCAGCGTCTCTCATTCCCCGACATCACTCCAACTAGCAGGCGAGAGGTATGTCCAGAGGCAAGCTCAAATTAATACATATGGAGGTATTTTAGCACAATTGTATTTAATCAATAGACTACATTTAGTAAGGTACTCAAAATTGAAGAACCCGACCCAGCTCTTGCTTTCCAATTACATACACACCGTCAGACAAAATCTTCCTGCATACACATGTCTGAGTACCTAGATTAATCAAAGTCCTGCAATCCATTTCTTTACTTTAATAGAAGAACATAAAACGGCTGCTTCTATCAATTTGAGTCCAGTTGTACAAGGGAAGGTGTTAAGCATCACATGCAAGCAGATTTTGAAAACTGTAATGAACAGAAAAAATTATCAATCTCTACTCCTGAAAGAGCATTGTAAATCATTACAATTGGTGGAGTCCATACAAATTAGAGTTAAGTGCCTCAATCAGCACATCCTTCAGGTTTGCTACCTGCATCCTTTTGCTTCTCTGTCAAAGATTTTTTTGAGGAATAATCAGAGTTCTTAATACTTGGCAAAATAGCAATTTTGTGGACTCCATACAAATTTACAGAGTAATTTGCAACTGAGCAATTGAAATATAATTGGTAGTTTCATCTAACCACAAGACATATTCTTTCAGCTGGTTCTGTAGTTACTACTGCACTTAGCTTGGTGCAACATGAATGATATGGTACCTTATTTTTTTTGTCTATGTTATTTCCGGATAATTTGCTCCATGAGTATCTAGGATGATTGCCTTCTACTTAAATAGCTTCAATTGATACTGAATAATCTTATTTCCTTTACTCTCCCTCCGTGAATGTACGAGCTTGTTCCAAATAATTGATCACCATAAAACATGTTTATTGTTGCAGCGTGAGGAACCCCCAGTGATTACATGGGCAATCAGTTTAAATTTGACCCTAAAATAGTAGGCATAAGAGGAATTTTGGCCTTTCACTTCGCTCAAAGATCAAGCGCATTGAAGACAGTCAAAGGAAGCAAAAAAAAAATATGAAATTGATGGTAGCTTTTTCTCCATGTTATCATCCAGTATTTTGTGAAATTTAGAGTCACAACACGTGCATAATCAGAATTTGGTTTTGACCAAAATAATCAAAAATTATTTGTAGTTGAATCACTTTAAAATCACCTCAGTTTCTATTGGTACCTAGTACTTGGCCACCTCTCAGCTTTGCACCTACAATTGTGACTGATCGAGTTTATTATTTTAGATCCTGAGGGTCATTTATTAACATAACTTTGTCCTCTTCCTCCCTATGGTGGTGGCTAATGGGAGATCGATATGGGGGCAGCAATCCTGCTTACAACCAGGTGATCGAACCTAACCTTTCAGACAATCACAAATCGCATATCTGTGACTACAATGTATTATTTTCCTTTATTAGCGTACTATTTTTTGGTAGCCAATGATATATAGCAAACGACCAACACCGACAAGAATGAGGATGACGCCAATGCTGCTTTACGATTGTCACATGGACTATGCTCTGTAAGACCATTTCTCTACAATATCATCCAAGCTCAATGTATGTTGAGCACATATCTGGTTTTGCTGTTGACAGGCAACAACCTGGTGGAATGCCATTTCTGCCTCCACTGCAGAAGGATGGTGATCAAAGAGATAGTGGCAGAGGTGGTGAAGGGCACGGTTGGCGATATCACTCTTACTAGCTTTTCCCAAGTGCGCTCTACTCCCATCACTCTGTGAAGAATGTGTTCTTGTCCCAGTATAAGGTCTGCAATGGGAGGATGCTTGTACCATCTGTTTTTTTTGTGACGTAGTTTATCATGCAGTGCTTGTGATGAAACTGTGATAGCCTTGTATTGCTTGCTGCCTTCTGGCACCTATAGTGAATTGATGAACAAGGTTTCTATATGAACTCTAAAGCTTTGTTGGCTTCACGTGGGATGAATACATACGGACTCTATAAAGCTTTGGGTTAAAATGCTTATTTTACAAGGTTTTGTGCAACTTAAGATTGGAGCGTTGTAGGCAGAATAGAGAATTTTTGTTCTTGTACTGAAATTTGGTCTTCGTGATCGAACCTTGTTGACAGGATTTATGGAATATGGATAGAACAAGATAAATTACAGTCCAAAGGAAATAAGAATCGTTGATCACAGACCACAAAAAGAGAATGATTTTTTCCCGTAGCAACGCACGTGCATTTACCTAGTATAGATATATAGTTGGACGTAGCAGGATATCTGGCCGTGTGGTACGAGAAAGAACACTACATAGATATGCATCAAGTTGACAAATCCTATATATAGTATGTTTGAGGAAAACAAACTTCTAAATAATGGTGCACTGTGCACAGGGGTCACTCTCTCCCCACTAGTGCACAAAGGGATAGCCCCGGTTTCCCAACCGAGGCTGGCCATCCGGGACTAAAGCTTTTTGCAACCGGGACTAAAGGTTCTGAAACCGAGGCTGGCCATCCGGGACTAAAGCTTTTTGCAACCGGGGCTAAAGGTTCTGATCGGAAAAAATAAATGTGTGTCTGTGAGAGTCGAACTCAGCACCTCTCACCTCGCACACAACTCACCTACCAACTGAGCTACACAACCCATGTGATATAGTTCTGGACGTTTTCCTTTTGAATCCACTCGGGAAGAACCTTTAGCCCTGGTTGGTATTACCAACCGGGACTAAAGGTCTTTAGCCCCGGACACAATTTTTGGTCGAGACTATAGCTCAATTGATAGATCGTCCAAAGGCCTGTTTTCTAATAGTGCCCCCACTCATGATCACCTTGTAAACTCGGCGCTAAAGCCCTGGGCTCCGCCCCACCACCCATTAGGCTTCCCTGGGATCAGTGATAATGAAATTCAGGTGGGGACTCTTCGTCCCCTCGGTGCAAGTTTAAAAAAAAAAGACTGAGACACCGATATCAACAGTACTAGAACAACGGCTTTATATTAGGGGATAGCTCATCTGATTAACAGAGATGGACATGTCTAGGGACTGATTCCAGTATTGCACTAGTACACAAATGATTTTGTGAGACACTGCTCAAGCAATGAAGACGATTCTATTATAATCTTATCTAATTTTAGCTCAAAATCATATACTATTATCAAAATCATATACCATTATGACCTAATTGTTATTAGACCCGATTTTTAAATTTGCTAGATTAAATCAGAGAAACATTTACAAATGCATTGGGCAACGTGCTGGCATTCTGACTATGCCACACCCTGTCCTGCATCACACATCTCGCTAAAAGCAACAAGACTGTAGCGTGGTGGGAGTGTAAGGGCACTCACAATGCATAGACTCTGTCATGGAGTCTAAACCTATTTATTACACTTTTATTTATTATATTTTGCTGATGTCGCAGTGTATTTATTGAAGAGAGAGGGAGAAAAACTAAGACTTCAAGTCTTATTTACACTCCAAGTTTATGATACCTTCGAGGTAATAAATATATTTAGACTATAGGTAGAGTCTGCATTGTGAGTACTCTAACTTTGGTGCGGAGGAAGGACGGTGTGCCCTACATGCATGGGCGGATCCATGAGAGGGGTTGTTGGGGCTGCAGCCCGCTCGCGGGTCTAATTCTTAAGCAGCTGACTTTTTTGTCTGGCCAAAAAAATCATAGTTCATTCTAGCATCAGCCACTACCTTGCTCCAGTTTCTTTCCGCTCACGAGCATGTGTCAGTCGCGGCCCGTGCAACCCCCACGACCTCCGTTGCTTCATATCCGGTGTTCAGGGCCGACGATACCGCTCACGCCTGACCGCCTCCGCCTTTCGCCCCCTTCGGCGTCTGCGCTGCTCTGCCAGGCGCTAGCTGCTTGCCTAGGCTAACGCTATTCGTTTCACAAAGAGATAGTTAGAATTAGTTCTATAAGTTTAACACTGTAGTTTCTATTTTTTATTTCATCATATTTTGTTTGATATTTCTAATCTTCAATCAATGTCATCTACAATATTCATATCGTAAGAGCCTATCATCCTGACTAGACCCTCATGGCTCAAAACTAAATTACTTTGATGAATTTAATTTGCTACATTTATATATTATGTTGTAATTTGTGGTTGCAAAACTAAATTATTGAAGACTTAATTGAACCTGCTAGATATTAATAGTTTAAGTTTTTCTTAACTAAATCGGCTAAATATTCATAGTATGAGGCAGACATAAATTTTTTTTAGTACTTATAGGTGTAGTGTATTATAGTTCAGCCCCCTGTTGCTTGATTCCCGGATCCGCCACTGCCTACATGGGCGAGCTATAGGAGATAGTAGTAGTATTTGAGGATATCGACGAGGTGGAGGAGATAAACCATACACTACTGAATTTAGCTTGTTTGCCTAGAATACACTCGACAAAAGCTTTATCGAGTGCTGAACCAATCCTCAACGAAAAAAACAATTGCCAAAATTTGAATCGAAAAAACCAGAAAAAATAGTAAAATATTTTTTAAATCGAGGGACGCCCCCCACCGCCCACCGGCCAGCATATTTTCACGCAAATAGCAAAAAAAAACACTCAGCAAGCCACGATATTTTTCTTTTCCTTTTTTTTGCAGGGTAAAAGCGAGCTTTATATTAACCAGTCAAGATATTACAAAAAATTTGGATGAGGTCAGCAACGTACGAATGCGTTTGTCCCCACCATGTAACAGTATGAGTATTACGTCTAGTTAAATGAGCCAATTCATGGGTCACCATGTTGCCTCCTCGCTTTACCTTCTGAATCTTCCATTCTACCAACATCTGCAAATATTCTTTAGCATCTATGATACTGTTTCTAATTTCTGAACTATCAACACCATCTGTAGTCATAGCTTTTACAATCCTCGCACTATCCGACTCCACAATAATCGGCCCCGGGCACCATTGCGAAGCTAGCCGAAGACCCTCTGCACAGGCCATTGCCTCGGCTGCGTCCACTGACGAGTAACGGAAGAGGATCCTCAACGCAGTCAAGATCACCTCACCAAGATGGTTCTTGATGATTACGCCTACTCCAGCCTCTCTGGTCTGCTTGATAAACGAACCGTCAACATTCAGTTTTGTCCATCCCTCCGGTGGCGGCTCCAGCATGGTTGTGTTAATGGGCAACCTCCACCTCGTATGTACCTCCTCCAGCACCCCACCATACTTTGTAAATTGCTTGTTTGAGGCCATAAATGAATTCAAATAAAAAAGGTGACAACAACAAAGTTTCATAACTTTTCAAGATCTATAACTTCTATTTTGGTAATTTCTCCATCCGAGGTCATTTATAAAATTTGAATTTCAAATTTAAGAATTTGATACATAGTTTTTATTGACAAGATGATTTCAAATCAAAAAGTTGTTAACTTCAAAGTTTCGTAACTTTTGAAATCTATAACTTTTATTTTGGTCATTTCCCCATTCGAAGTATTTTTTAAAAATCAAATTTTATTTTTTTTTGCAAATTCAAACTTAGTTGTTATTGATAAGATGATTTCAAATAAAAAAATTATCAACTACAAACTTTTGTAACTTATTATTATCTGCAACTCTCATTTTGGTTATTTCTCCATCCGAGGTGATTTAAAATTTTTAATTTTTTGATAAATTCAAATGTACTTTTTCATTGGTAAAATTAATTCAAATTTCAAATTTGATAAATTCAAATGTACTTTTTCATTGGTAAAATTAATTCAAATTTGAAATTTGATATATTTTCATTTTGGCTGTTTCTCTCGTATTGGCTTGATTGCTGAGAGAGTGGACTTCGAGACCGAGAGCGACCGCTGCTGCAGTGCTGCTACTGCCGTACTGCGTGTAGGAGTACCACCCAGCTCCAGGTCCAGATTACCACCAGTACTAGTCTGGGCCGTAGGAAAGAGAAGGGCTGTGGCCTGTGGCTGTAGGAGGGGGAGATTGGGATTGGATCACTGGATGGGTCTCGCCACGTCATCCAGACAGTTGGAATCTTCCCGCCTGGATCCCTAGGCCATGGCAATCAATCGCTTTTGCCTGACGTCACCCCGACATGCGGGCCCTGTGGGGTCCATTCACTTCCTGCGCCGTGGGCTGGGCCCAGCCCGCGTATTGCGGACGGAACCAGCTACCAGCAGATCCTACCCGGTAGCTGCACCGCCCAGACCCCCTCCTTGATCCCTCTTCCATGCATGAACAGATGTGAGCTCCCTCCTCAATTCGATCGATCAACCACGCACTTTACATGCACATGTTGTTGTTTCCTGTGGTCTGTGGAGCGTCTGGAGCTACCGGCCCTTCTTTGTGACTGTCGAAGTTTCTTGTTTTCTGCGGTTCTTGAGATGATCCGGCCATCAGTTGATGTCCGTGTAAAGTAACGTAACGTGTGGTCGACTGCTTTCATGTGGAAGCATCAGATCGTGTTGGGATTTGATGTTTGGGTTGATTCGTGCACTGGTTTTGTGCGCGAAGATTCTGAGTGCTTAATTATTTGAACTTGGAGGTATAACTACAGTGCAAATTGATTCAAATACTCTGCGCATGATGAGCTTAGGTACTAGTGATGACTGATGAGCTTTCATGCCATCGCTCCCGTTGAAGTGGTTACGCTACTTTAAGATTTTTTATTATTGCATATCAAGATAATGATCGGGCACGTACACGGTTGCTATTGTCTTAGCCCCTACAGTATTTTTTAAATCACTAATTTCTCAAATTATTTTTAAATTGAAACTCATGTTGTTCTATCCCATCTTAGAATATAGCAGGGGCGGACCCACAGGGTATGCCAGGTGGTCCATGGCATACCCTGTGTGCAGCCTTGTACTTAACACATAGTTATATTTTACCTTTAGATAAAAAAAAGTTCTCTTATAATAGTCTACCATCTTGTTACCGCAGTGGTAAGCTCTCTAGTACTCTCCAGGCAAAAGGTTGCAGGTACGATCCCTCGTTGCTGCATTTTTTTTGTTCTTATTCTTATTTGTCCTTTGCTGCATTTCCATTTTTTGTTCTTATTCTTATTTTTCCTTTGCTGCATTTTTTTTGTTCTTATTCTTGCATTTTTTTTTGTTCTTGTTCTTATTTTTTCCTTTTCTCACTCATTGCGAGTGGCTTTTGGTTCTTATTTTTCTGTTTTTCACGATTTGCGAGTAACTTTTAATTCTTTCTCTATTATCCTCTCTCAATATTAATAACTATATATATAATATAATTATGATATCATTTTATTATCACTTATTAATAGCAATATAGAACATTGTTTTAAAATTTTATTTTTTTGTCTACTCTAAAATTAAGTACAAATAATAATATACTTCATCATTTAATTTTATAGTTATATTTCAAACTGTTTATATTTTATTTAAACTATTTATATCGTTATTTGCCATAGTCTTTAGCTTAATATTCAAATTTAAAGCTTATCATGTTATTTAATGCACGTGATTTTATCAAATCGAAATATGATTTTATTGACTTACATAAAAAAAATTGTCCGACATACCCTGTAATAAAATCCTAGGTCCGCCACTGGAATATAGTTACAATCGTAATTCATATCTCTTGTCAAGAAATATGTCTTTCCTCTAGTTGGACGTCAAATTAGAGTATAAATAAATTTGAAAAAGTCTACTTAACCCTCATCCTATTCGATATGCTCTACTTAAATCCCCAAACTATGAAACCGTCTATTTTATCTTCTGAACTTTGTAAAACCGGTCAAATTATTCTCTCAGACGGTTTTGGACGATGGTTTTGCTATAGTTACGGTGGTTTTGGTTTTCTTTTTATTTATTTTGACTGAATCTTTAAAAAATCATAGTAAATCACATAAAAATTGTAAAATAGATAATCCAATTTTGTTGGACTCCACATGAGTAGGTCTACACAACAAACATGTAATATTATATGATTTAGTATAAAATTTTTGCTATAGATTTAGATATTTTTTTCTATAATGAATTAAAATAATTCATAACTGCGATTTCTAGGGTCCAATTATAGTAAATTTTTTATGTTGGCCAAATTATTGTATGTTTGAAATATAGTAAAAATTTTATACTCAATGGATCATGTATAACTTAGTTATAGATTTCTTTAGGGTTTATGCTTGTTAAATCTAAGTAAATATATAACTAAGTTATATATAATCCAATGAGTATAAAATTTTTATTGCAGCTCAATCATACAATAACTAGGTCATCATAAAAATTCCACCACAATTAGAGTATAGAAACTGCAGTTATGACTTATTCCAATTAATTTCAAAAAATAACAGATTTAAATCTACAGTAAAAACTTTGTACTAAAGCATATCATATTATATATTCACTGTATAGATCTACTCATGTGGAGTCCAACAAAGTTGGATGTTTCATTTTATGATTTTTTATGATTTACTATGATTTTTCAAAGATTCAACCGAAATAAATAAAAAAGAAAAACTAAAACCATCGTGACTGTAGCAAAACCACCTACTGTAGCAAAAACCACCGTCCAAACCCGCTTGATGGGGAAATTTGATCGGTTTTATAAAGTTCAGGGGGTAAACAGACAGTTTCATAATTTAGGGGTGAAGTAGACCACCTTGAATAGGTTGGAGGGTTAAGTAGAGTTTTCCTAAATAAATTCAAGGTCACTACTTGGTAGTTGTCGTGGAATACAATTCACTTTGATTTTGTATTAAATTATTTTTTCAAATTTTAACCAAGTTTTGAGCAACATATTTCTACATCATATATATATGTTTAAAAAATATAATATCAAAACATAATTCATAGAAAATATAATGAAACAAATATGATGTTGCAGATGTGGCGTATTTTTTATATAAATTTAGGAAATTTGGCTTAGGATAAAACCAAAGAGTGAGCTATAATTTGGAACTTAGGGGTATTATAATGACACGAATGGGGAGTGGTCCCATTCTCTCAGTGGTTGTTGTTAGTACATTTATTAAATGCTAGTAAGTGTCATCGCTAGACCCTAGTGACCATGAGTGTTCTTTTAATCACTGCAGTTAGGTCAATCTTAACGGTGAGTTTCATTTTGTTGTTTCCAAGACTGTCATGTCATATGAAATAAAATGAAACTTAAATGAAACTCTCTATTGAGAGTGAGAGTTTTATTGTAAAGTTTCATAAGCATTAAATTTCATGACTCATAGAGAGTTGATATTCGTGCAAAGAGAGTTTCATCTAGATGAAACTCATTTCTTCTCACTTCTTAAATACACCGCCATGTCATCAACAATGTCTACGTGGCAACCTATTTAATGCAAATGAAACTCAAATGAAACTCTCATTGAGATTGGTCTTAGGAACACATTATTGTATATTCCAAACACTAGTCAATACTATTAAAAGCCTTTTTTTCTTCTTATACTTGTAACCATAATCATTTTTTATTCGTGTCCTCATAATGTAAGGCATGCTCTCTCTAAATGTGCGTATATCGATGCAGTAGCACTAGTGTTTAGAAAAAGAATTAAATGTATTTTTGAGTCTTTGAATCAGAGGTGGTTACGTCTTATATATTGTGACACAGGAAGTAACTACTTGACCATGTTGTTTTATGGGCCATGCTTGGATACACCGATAAATTCACATCTCAACATCGTGCAAAGTCATATTTAAAATCTGCTTTACCCATAGGTAACTCAACTCGATAATCTGGGGACAATTTCTAGAGACCAAATTCAATTTTCCAAGTTGGAAGTAGATCGTTTACAGTAAAGGAGATGACAATAAAGGATTTGCTGAATTCCAGGTGTCTAATAAACGGATTTGCTGAATAAAATTTAGTTTTTTTTAAGTGGTGACTGTTACATATGTTTATACTAAAATTACAGTTTTAGTACATTGTAATTTCTAAAGACACAATCTGCAACTTTTTGTTTAAAAAAAAAACATTAGACAAAAACAACAGACCTCAAAAAAGCCTGATATGTGTTGACACAAACACAATTTACAATTATTTCTATAGTCAAACAAGAACAAAAATTTGATATGACAATGACATAAAGACAAATAATAAATCATAAAAGTGACAATTTGCTTCTTCTAATTGGTAGTAAAATATATTGTCTGAAATTATCTTAAAATCTAGACAACTGAAATACAAGAGAAGTGGATAATAAAAGGCACGGTAAAAGAGATTTAAGTATGTTTTCAGTCAAAGGAATTGAGGCAATCCAAGGGGGGAGGGTAAGCAGGCGCGGCAGTTGTCCCTGGTCCCTGCTGTGGTCACCCCTGCTTGTTGCAGGAACTGTTCCTTTTCGTTCGTGTCGATTGCCTTTTCCTTACCAAAAATGCAGGCCGGCCGGCTGCTCTGCTATCTGCCACTCGCTTGGTCCAGAGAGTCAGTCGGATATTTTGGGTGCGGGCCGGGGTCCTTTCCGGACACATGCATGTTGTGCCACGTGCACCTGATAGTAGGTTAGCTCCCTCATCTGGCAAAGGTGGGTGGTGGTCTTGCATGGGGGGACGACGACGTACGTCCGTCCGATGATGCAGCTAGCAGCTCATAAATTCAGGGGCCGCCTATCCATCCAACATGGCCGGGCCGTACCCATCTGGCCATCAAGTATTCAAGTCACTGTCCTCGAGCGATTTCTGGAATCTGGCAACCTGCCATATATACAACTTGATGCACGCTCTACACCGGCCTTGCACGTAGCGATACATCATACATGCATCGGGTATCGACGTCGACGTCATCACTCGGCGCAGCACAGACAGAAGACCATGCCATAGCGATCGCCAAGTGGTTCGTTATCCGGCCGCAGAACCTAGAGTCCGCCGGTAACTCATCACGCGGACGCGGCGGATGAGTCGTCAATCGTTATCGTTTGGCACCCTAGCTACCGGCCGAAGTGACCGGGCGTCACGGGCCAGCCAAACAGGGTCACGATCCGGGTGGTGGCAGCGGGAGCAGAGCCACGAAGACAGCGAAAGAGACGTGACGAGAGGCCTCCCGGCCGGGTGGCCCAGCCGGCCGGCGCACCCCCGGTGGCCTCGCCCTGTCTGGGTGGGAAGTGGGATCGCTATCACTCACGCCGCGGCCGAGCCACAGAATCCGTGTTGCCCAGGTGGCGTACGCCGCCCCGCGCCCCACGATCCAGCGGCATGTGTGCGTGCCGCACCCGCGCCCGGCCGGGTGGGCTCCCTGCTCGCTCCCACGGGCGGCGCCCGCGCGCGCAGGTGGTTGGCGCTGAGCCAACTGGATGGGTCGACCCGACCCCCCCACACACACAACGGGCCGGCCGGGAATGATGATCCCCACACGGCCACACCAGTACACCACTCGCCGATGGCGGGCGCAGCGCGTGCCTCCGATCCGACGACGCCACGAGCCGAGGCTGAGGGCAGGCAGGCAAGCGCACGGGTCTTTGTTGCCCCGCCGCACCCGGCCGGATCGGCGCCGGACGGACGGGCCACCCCAACCTGGGGGCTTTCCAACAGTTGTTGGACCGACGAACGCGACCGCCCGCACTGAGCACTGATTTATATAACCGGAAGACGCGGCCTGCTGCCCCCAGAAACCCCAGAGGCGTATGTGGACGGTGCCGTACGCGCCCGCGCAGCACGGGTGTGCTTTTGCTTGCTTCGTTCTCGATCGAACCGGTGCCGGCCGCCCGGCCCGAGCCTATTTTCCGCGTCAGGAATGCGGTACCACCTGCCGCGTGCGTGATTTGTTAGTAGTAGTACTTGTAAACGTAACAGAGGCTTTGCTGTTAAGAATAAAAGTCCGAGAAGATATGATGATTCCTCTCGGTCTCGGGCGCCGTGCTTAGTGCAGGCGTGCATACATGATGATGCACGTCCCCAGTTTAAGTTTGCTGCGCCCACGTAACACTGTGCTTAATTAGAACATGTGTGGTGCTCCTACTACATTAGAAGAGCATACATGCTGCAACAGTTTCCTGAACCGGGGGCTATAGCATTACGTACTGTTCCTTTTATTTCATCATGTACGTACTCTAGCAGTTTAGTATATATAAACAGTACTGGCGCGCGTACGTACGATGAACCCGAGCGAGAACTAATAACGTACGCGTCGTTTTTTCTTTGGTCACCGATCGCGAGAAGCGGTAACCGTACAGTACGCGCGCGCTGCCGATGACAACCAAACAGATCCACGTGGTTTCCTGGTGATATTTTTACATTTTAGGGCTCGTTTTTTCTTTGGATGTACATGTATTTAACTAAGTTTCACTCCAATCCATGTGGTTTAAGACAGATACATGTACATCCAAACAAAGCCTTAGCTCTTTTTTGAAACATTTTTTGCAAACAGATTTGTTTAGAAACGTTGTTTAAAAATGGGACAAAAGGGTCGGCGTCATGTCCTATGACGCCGAGCTATAGTACCTCGGCGTCATGTCCCATGACGCCGACTCTTTTGTCCCATTTTTGAACAAAGTTTCTAAACAGGTCTGTTTGCAAAAAAAAAAATGTTTTACGAAAGGACAAAAATGCAAAAATATCACCGGTTTTCTGCATCGTCTCTTAACTGCATGCTGCGCTACCCATCACATGTACGGAGTACCGAGTACGGAGTACTACGCTACGGAGTGGTATACTAGCTGTAGTATCTTTCTTTCTCGTGAATCGTGACTCGATCGCTAGCAGGACACAACTCCAAATTGTGAAGGAGCTAGCTGCTAGCCCATATATACGGCCATATATCATATATACCTGGATTTATATAAATAATTGGACTATAAATAAATAGCAACGCGAACTAACCTTTAAATAATTTAATTGGAGAATAAATAAGTATCATCCAATCTTGATGATGGGCTCGCCGTCCGGGTGTTTCTAGATTCCTGCTTTTCTATTATATTATTTATATATAAAAGAGAGAAAAGCATGATACCTGGGCTTGAACGAATGCAATAATGCATGAGTCCGGAAGTGCTTACACCTCGCACAGATTCTGGGGTCATGTGAATACATCACAGCATGCACATACGGTACTAGCAAAATGTATCACAACAGCGCGCACCTATATGCACTCATCCGTGTAGCATGTTTGGTTTTTGAGAAATAACTCCATTTTAGATGAGATGGTGGTGTATTCAGGGGCGGAGCCAGGAGTTGATCATAGGGGGGCCGTACAAACCGACGACAATCCACTACTAGAAAACAGATCTTTGGACGATCTATCAACTGAGCTTTAGTCTCGGCAAAATTTTGCGTCCGAGGCTAAAGACTTTTAGTCCCGGTTGGTATTACCAACCGGGGTTAAAGGTCCAGGACCTTTAGTTCCGGTTGGTATTACCAACCGGGACTAAAGATTCACCGACTAAAGGGTGACCAGCCCCGGTTGGTGGTACCAAACGGGGTTAAAGGTCCTTTTAGCCCCGGTTGGTAACACCAACCGGGGCTAAAGGTCCTTCACGAGTGGATTCAAAAGAAAAACGTCCAGAACTGTATCACGTGGGTTGCGTAGCTCAGTTGGTAAGCGTGCCTGAGGCGAGCTGTGCTGAGTTCGAATCTCACACAACATACATTTATTTTTCCTCCCTGGACCTTTAGCCCCGGTGGGAAGCACCCGGGACTAAAGCCCGGGACCTTTAGTCCCGGATTCTTAGCCCTGGACCTTTAGCCCCGGTGGGAAGCACCCGGGACTAAAGCCCGGGACCTTTAGTCCCGGATTCTTAGCCCTGGTTGGGATACCCGGGGCTAAAGGCCCGGTTCAACCAGGGCTAAAGGCTCATTCTGTAGTAGTGATCATGTGTATCAAAATAACATGTCAAAGGTATATATAATATAACACATAAATAAACGTTTGTGTTGCAATATATTACAAAATAGGTAAAAATAAAGAGAATTAATTAATCTTAGGTCTTTAACCTTCATCAATTCAATATAATTTTTTGCTTAGAAAAAGAATCACGATAATAATAAAAAGTTAATCAGAGCAAAATTATAATTAGCACTAGATACTAAACATCAAATGGTAAGCAATCAGTCACTTGTTATTTAGCCTCGGACAAAACGGTCACTTAAACGTGTAAACTAGTCATTTAAATAATCATATTACTGTGTAAGGTTTAAGTATAGAGTATATAAGCTAATAACCGTTTATGAGAACAGTGATGAGAACATAGAGATAAGAAAGATAATAGAAAGACTAATGCTAAATACTATAAATCTCATTGTAGACCAATTCAAAAGGATAAATAAAAAATATTCATTTCCAATTAACTAGCTAATTAGAGTGTTTGTTATGAGAATAGACTGTTGTTTCATATACTAAGAAAATAAAAGATATGAGAAAAATATTAGAAAAATCTATTTTTTATTTATATAAGATATATATTTTTAGAGATGAATATAGAGTAGAAATAAAAATCATAGTACAAATAGTATTATTAACTAGCTAATTAGATAATTAAGCACTTAATTAAGGATTTAAGGGGGTGTATTACGGGAGTTACGGGAAGTTGGAGTGTGCCTGGCCCCCCTCCGCCCCCCTTCCCTCCGCCACTAGTATTATGAGTTCATATCTTAAAGTTTTTTTTTGAGCGAAGCCATTTGGCACACTTTATTGATCTCCAAACAGGGTTACATCGTTCACCAAAGCTTCTACGATAGACCTAGGGGGTTCATCAACCTAATTACAGTTTGATTTTGATGTCATAGCTAATCTAGCTAACTCATGAGCTACTTTGTTTGAGTCTCGATTACAATGAACAATAGAAATAGAACCGAATTCAAGCCATCGCTGAACACATTCATCATATATTGGAGCACTAGTTGTTGCCGAGAATCCACCCTGCTGCATCGTTTCCACCACCTCCATGCAATCAGATTGGACCACAATCTTGCTACCTCCCATCTGCTCTGCTAAGCTCAAACCCTCTCTTAATGCCATCGCCTCTGCCATGGGAGCATCCACAGTATATTCATAGAACCTTGCTGAAGCTGCGACAAACATACTCCTAGCATCTCTTAATATGGCTCCAATGCTGTCGGTACCTTGATTAGGATTGTAACTTGCATCAACATTGAGTAGGAGAAAATCTTCAGGTGGTTTTTTCCAACCATCCTTTGGTTTGATAGTTCTAATTCCCGCCCTCTTGTAATTAGTCGTCAGCGTAGCTATTGCCAAACCTGCTCTTGTCGGATTTTGGACAGGCTCACTGTAACACCTCTGGTGTTTAATAAGTAATTAACCTGACATGTCATCATCATTAGTCTCTAATCATTCTTGCCATGCATTTAAGTTTGCTTAATTTTTGTGTAGATCTTGTTCAGTTAAGTGTTTTGATGCTGTGTTATGAGGACCAAAATTCAAAAATCAAAATAAAATTTAAATTCCTTTTGAAAAACCCCAAATTTCCAAACTCTAGTTTTACCGCTTTTCTAATTCAAAAGTTGTTCAAAATTTGAAGTTGTTCCTTTTAGCAAAGTTGTAGATCTCAAATTCTAAACAACTTTGGTGTTTTGAGTTTTCCTTGTGCAGTTCAAAGTTTAGGAGTAATTTTCAAGATTTCAAAAGAAGAATAGGTTTTCACTGTGCACAGCTGGAGGACCCCTACCTCATCCTCACCCGGCCCCTACCTCTCTTTGCCCGGACCCCCACCGTCCTTTTGCCCGGACCCCCACCATCCTTTTGCCCGGACCCCCACCGTCCTCTTGCCCGGACCCCCACCGTCCTTTTGCCCGGACCCCCACCGTCCTTTTGCCCGGACCCCCACCGTCCTCTTGCCCGGACCCCCACCGTCCTCTTCGCCCGGACCCCCACCGTCCTTCGCCCGGACCCCGGCATCACCCCGCGCCTATAAAAGCCACCAAGCTCCCCATTGCCACCACCAACACTTCCTCGCCAACCCAAGCCATCAGGCAGCCCCAGCGCCCGCCAAGGCCGCCACTGCCTTCGCCTTGAGCTTCTCCACCTTCCCAAGCCACCAATTTCACCCCTCCGTCCTTTCCTTCGCCGGCGCAGTGTGACACCCCAATTTTAAGAACAAAATTGGAGCACAATATATGTATGACAGGATCAATTTTCATACATATATCCACATCATAGTAAATATCAAAACAATGCTTTATTAATATATCGAACATTATTACAAAAATGACCCTCGGGTCCAAAAGAAAAGTACAGACTCTCAGTCTAACTCTAATGTAAACTCTGATGAAGACTCGCGGAAACTGGACGCCATCTCCACAGGAAGGTCGACCGGGGGCTGCGCCATCCTAGTACAAGTCGTCGGGGTCGTATCCGCCGTCTTCTGGGTACTCCTGCTCCTCGTCGGCGTAGACTCCAACGTCTGGGTGGGGTAGCAGGGGGTTCAAAGAGGAAGGGTGAGTACATCGAAATGTACTCCGCAAGTGTAGGAAATATATGCTTATGAGGCTATTAACAAAGGTAGGCTGACTCTGTTTGACTCAAGCGCCTAAAGCAACACATCCTATTAAATCCTATTTCCTATGCACCTATTTACTAGGTTATAACCACAGTCTCCAAAAGTAACAGTAACAACACTCGGAGTCACACCGAGCAACCAACACTTGGAGTCCACCAAGCAACCACACTTGGAGTCACACCAAGCAAAACCCACACCTGAAGTCCATCAGGCAAACCACACCTGAAGTCCATCAGATGACCCGAACCATTAACCAGTAACCAACTAATCTCGAAGAAGTCCAAGCCCGCTCTTGACCGTGAGCACGACTGATATATCAGTTTATTTACTCTGCAGAGTTCGCACATCTTTACCCATGAGTCGTGTTGCCCTTGTGCCCGAGGTAGCTAGTCTCTTGACCCACTTCCAAGGTGAGTCGGCAGGGTTCACTACAAGGCCGTTACAAAGAGTCCTCCTATGCGTATTAGTTCCATATGTCACGACGTAGAGCTATCTTCCGTAATAACACCAGGTCTAGCGCCCGAGCCTGGGAATCGCTCCCGTACCAAGCAGTATCCTGCGTAGAAGAAGCCCTGTCCCATGTCCATATGTAACTAATAACGACATAAGGCTTCTCTAATTAATTAGCCAGTCCCAGAGCCATATAGGCCTCATGGTTTGCGCTGTTTTGCCGGGTTACTTGTCCAAGAACCGGGTCCTAGGGATCCAGGCAGGATAACAATCCACTAACCCAACCCAACGCCAAGTCCCATGGCAAACCGTAACGCCGAGTCACACGGCAACCGTACGCCAAGTCACATGGCACCACACCTCCAACGGTCCATCCTGCCGGATTTACCTACTCACCATACTACAACATTACCAGCCACGTGTTCCATAGATCATTAATCAGAATTAATTATTAACCAGCCCATCCCAAGACAGCAAGGCTAAGCATGACTTCTACCCATATGATCCCAACCAGGTGACAAGGAAAATAGTACAAGATCTAGTAAACCATATCATGGGATTCAAATTTAGACACTGCATGCAACTACAGGATCTAACTACTCTAATACCAAAAATAAATACAGGTGCAAGATGTTCAAGGACACTTGCCTTCGGGCTGGGTCGAATCAACTGGATCACAAGAAGGGTCTGGAGCGACGAAGACACAAGGTTGAGCCTGGGGTTCCACGTAGATCGCGCTCGCTGGATCAAACATCAAACATGGCCCAAACAAGACAAATAAATAACAGTACATCAACATTATGAAAACAGAACATAAATAGATCTACTGCGTAGAGCTCAACGAGACAAATCTAACGCAAGTTGGACGGGTCAAATCGGAGTTAAAACGAAAAAGTTATGGGCATTTGAAGTTGGGTGGCATTTCTGTAAATAGATTGAACTCATTTTCGTAATTAAATAAATCAAAACTGAAATTAAAATGCATCAGGACTGGGCCTCATTTAGCGAAAAGTAAAGGGGCTAGGGTGAAAGATATCCGTGACTCAGTGAATAGGATGATGGGAGTGCGGGTTTATTCGGCAAAAGAGGAGGGGCTAGACTGAAAGTTTGGCACGGCCGGACGTTGCTGTCCGCGTGGACGCCACGTGGTTCGATCTGATTGGTTGGAGGGAGCTGACTGTGCGGTGATGTGGCATTGGGTTGACTATGTTGACCGGAAGTCAACAATTGATCCCAGCCATTTGTTTCAGATCGGATGGTGGAGAAGGCCTCTTCCTCCTTTGGACTCTGTCGAGGTGCAGTGGCACCTTGTGCCCGGCGGGCCGGCTGGCGCCGGTGCTCCGGCGAGCAGGGGACCCCAGCGAGCGGCGAAAGGCGTAGAGGAGGGCGCGGCGAGTTCACTGGTGGGTTCCTCATTGGCGGGGAGGAGGGGTCTGCGGCGCTGTGCACGGCGGTGGGCACTCAGAGCGCGGCGGGGCCATTGGCGGCTGCTGGAGCTCGCCAGGGTGGTGCTGTGGGGCGCGGGGGGGGGGGGGGGGGGGTCAAGGTGTGGGCACCTTTGAACGGCGCACGCCTTGGAGATCTGGTGGGAGCCCTACCTGGTGGGGTGGTGTGGTTGGGGTGGCTTCAGGGCCGGATCGTGCGCGGTGGCGCCATGGACGTGGCTCGCCGACGCTCTCTAGGGAGGTTGATACGGTGGTAGCGATCGCAGGGAGAGGGGGAAACGGACGGAGAGCTTACAGCGGTTCCGAAGAAGGGGTCGTAGTCGCCGGTGGTGGATCAATTGGGTGAGTTCGATGACGGCGGTGGCGACTGCGGTCCGAGCTTCGGGTGGGATCGGCTGGGGCGTTCCCGACGCTACCGAACACCAAGGACGGACGCGTCGTGCGTGTGCGATGTCAGAGGAGCAAGCAGGGGTGCCGGAGCGGTCTCTCGGTGGAGATCGACGAGCTCGGGCCAGGAGTGGCGATGGCGGGCGGCGCCTGACGCGGCCAAGGGAGGGAGAGCTCTGGGAAAGGGGCGGTGCGGCTAGGGCTCGGGGAAAGGGGCGATGCGGATGCGGCGCGGAGGGAGGAGCTTGTTGATGGATTTGTAGGGCAGAGAGAGGGGGAGGGAGCGCCTGCGCAAAGCTCGGTGGCGGCGGCAACAACTCCTCCGTCTCCTGCGGACAGAGGTGGGAGGTGATACTGACGCGTGGGGCCCACAAGTCAGACACATGAGAGGGGAGAAAGGGTGGGGCCTGACCGTCAGCCTGAGAGGGGAGAGGTGTGCTGGTCGTGGGCTTTGCCTGGCTCCTTGGGCCGGTGCGGGTGCTGTGAGTGGGGAGGCAGGCCGGCTGCTGGGGGGGGGGGGTTTGGGCTTGGCCCAGGCGCGCGCGGTGGGGAAGGGCGATGGGGCGCTGGGCCTGGCCCATGCGGGAGGGGAGGTGGAGGAGGGATGTTTGGAGCGGGCCGGCTGGGCCAAGGGAGGAATGGGTGAGGGGTTTTGGGTCCAGTCCTTTTGCCAACCTTTTCTTTTTCTTTTGATTTTCCAAACTTTGCAAAACCATTTGAAAACCAATTTGAAATCAGTTTTAAAATCAAACAAATTTTTGAAACTTTTAGAAATATTTTACCTAGGTTTTGAAAATAAAATTTTGATTTTGATTTATAATTTTTTATTGTTTTTTCTAAATAGAATAAATCCGGTTCGCCCTATACGGGTTTCAAATTATTTTTCACCCAATAAAAATTATGCAACGGCACGAATGCAATAAACATCTGGTTAGAATTTTCCTCCATCTAAGATTTTGTCCATTTTCTAATTAAATTCTAATTTATTTTAATTAATTAAACACCTGGGGTGTTACACGCAGCGACTCCCCTCCAACTCCGGCGAATCGCTCGAGCCTCACCCTCGAGCCAACCTTCGAGCCAACCCTCGAACCGCACACCCTCGAGCGTCCCCTCGAGCCACATCCCTCGAGCCGCATCTCTCGAACATGCCAAGGCCAGCCTCGAGCCTCACCCTCGAGCGTCCCCTCGAGCCTCACCCTCGAGCACGCCTGCGAACCGCGCCCCCTCGAAGCAGCCGAGCCCCACCCTCAGCCTCGGGCGAATCGCAGCCACCCTCGGACTGAGCCTCGAGCACGCCGAGGCTACCCTCGAGAGGTTAGCCGAGCCTCCGCCGAGGCCTCGCCACCATCGAGCTCCCGCCTCCGACCCTTGCACCGCCTCGCCGAGCCTCGTTTCTAACTCCTGTATCCAAGAGTGTTGAAGTCGTGTTGATCAAGCTCTGGTGTTCACCATTGTCGAATGAGCCTCGGAGGAGGGTTCTTGTTGGACAGGCTTCGTCGAAAAAGACTTAACTTCAAGCAGCAAACGAATTAACTTGTGTCAATCTTTCTTGGATCTTATCTTCCCTGCAACGAAGGTTTCTATTAGGTGGTGTTGATCATGATCATGTCAGTGGGCTTGACGTGATCTGGTTGTTCCTCTTCTCCAACTTAGGTACTCCGCCTAAGTGTGGTCCTGTCATACTACTCTACTTCCGCAATACCAGTTATTTTTATGTAAAAAGTAACATCTTCATAATTTGTAAAGTTTATCTATCTTGCTTTCGCACTCCGATGGTATTTTGTATCAACTGTTGTAATGTTGTAATTATTCCAACCTTCATGATGATGGTCCTGTGGCTCGTGAGTAATTCGGGGTCCTCTCGGGGACACCCGACGGATCTTTCCAGTAACGTGTTCCATTTGCACAGTCATTGGGCTCCCTATGACGATGACGTGTGCAAGTGGGCCACATTATTGGGCGGTTCCGTCACAGAATGGTATCGGAGCAGGATTGTCATCAAGGGAAGACTGGTTACAACATTACTTTTGAAAAACTTCAAAATAGTTTCTTAATCTAAAAGTTTTTTTTGAAGTAACAAATTAAAAATGATCCTTCCCTAAGTTTCTTGCTTTGCTGGAAGACTTCGTGAAGACTATACTAGTGATTCCGACAGAAGGTACCAAGTCAGTGAAGCTAGTATATAAAGTATAGCCCTATATCTAACTAACAGGTGGAGATAGAGATCTCCTGTCAGTGAGAGGTCGTATAGGACGAGCATGCATCATATCATGCATAATAATAAAATGTGCTTCTTCTCTAAATTCTAAAAGCAGCTATGATCCCCGATAGTTGATCGTCCCTAGATTCTGTTGCTCTTGCTACTTTCATTCCATAAGTTCCTAATCCTTGGGAATTTTTGGATATCTTTCATACACTCTACCACATAAAGTCAGAATCATGGTAAAGTCCTTGGTTCTTCTGGAAAGCGCGTGTCATGCCTTGAATTGGCACGTGCTGGTTGCTTGGTGTCGTGAAAACGACGAATGGTGGTTGAAAGTTATTGAAATTGTGTTCTTTGAAAGGACCCTGATCTATGGACCGGATAAAAGCGTGGGAACCTGAAGTCGCCTATGGATGGCCACCATAGAGCGTTACGGCCAGGTGCTCGCTAATATCCAGGCCTATAGTCATAATTCCTTCTAGTCCACTATGAAAGTGCTTTCATTTCTGAATGCCCGAAAGGGAGTTCAAAGCCACTTTCCTTGTAGTTATAACCAACCTTTGTTTCTGGTTATAATTTCCTTCTTATTGAAATGAGGGATATAGAAGTTATGCTCTATTATGGTGCCATGATTGGCGAGCACGGTGCCGCGACGGAACCCAAAGAATCCTGTGTGCCGGATTGCACAAGTTTCCATTGGGTGCGCGCAGGTATCGAGGTCTACAGTTATGATCCATTATAACCCACAGCTAATGTACGCTCTCTCTTGGTTCTTGATAATTTTTCTTGCTCCACTCAAATGTCTTCTACCTTGCTACTTGCAACCGCGTTCTGATCCCAGTTGTAATCCCAACCGCAACCCAGTTGCCTTGTGAACTCCTTGCGAGAAACAAGTGTGACACATTTCCTTTTTCATTACTCAACCCCAGCCTTTAAGCACTTCTTAAATCTCGGGACGAGATTTCTTTTAGGGGGGAAGGCTGTAACACCTCTGGTGTTTAATAAGTAATTAACCTGACATGTCATCATCATTAGTCTTTAATCATTCTTGCCATGCATTTAAGTTTGCTTAATTTTTGTGTAGATCTTGTTCAGTTAAGTGTTTTGATGCTGTGTTATGAGGACCAAAATTCAAAAATCAAAATAAAATTTAAATTCCTTTTGAAAAACCCCAAATTTCCAAACTCTAGTTTTACCACTTTTCTAATTCAAAAGTTGTTCAAAATTTGAAGTTGTTCCTTTTAGCAAAGTTGTAGATCTCAAATTCTAAACAACTTTGGTGTTTTGAGTTTTCCTTGTGCAGTTCAAAGTTTAGGAGTAATTTTCAAGATTTCAAAAGAAGAATAGGTTTTCACTGTGCACAGCTGGAGGACCCCTACCTCATCCTCACCCGGCCCCTACCTCTCTTTGCCCGGACCCCCACCGTCCTTTTGCCCGGACCCCCACCGTCCTTTTGCCCGGACCCCCACCGTCCTTTTGCCCGGACCCCCACCGTCCTCTTGCCCGGACCCCCACCGTCCTTTTGCCCGGACCCCCACCGTCCTTTTGCCCGGACCCCCACCGTCCTCTTCGCCCGGACCCCCACCGTCCTTCGCCCGGACCCCGGCATCACCCCGCGCCTATAAAAGCCACCAAGCTCCCCATTGCCACCACCAACACTTCCTCGCCAACCCAAGCCATCAGGCAGCCCCAGCGCCCGCCAAGGCCGCCACTGCCTTCGCCTTGAGCTTCTCCACCTTCCCAAGCCACCAATTTCACCCCTCCGTCCTTTCCTTCGCCGGCGCAGCGACTCCCCTCCAACTCCGGCAAATCGCTCGAGCCTCACCCTCGAGCCAACCTTCGAGCCAACCCTCGAACCGCACACCCTCGAGCGTCCCCTCGAGCCACATCCCTCGAGCCGCATCTCTCGAACATGCCAAGGCCAGCCTCGAGCCTCACCCTCGAGCGTCCCCTCGAGCCTCACCCTCGAGCACGCCTGCGAACCGCGCCCCCTCGAAGCAGCCGAGCCCCACCCTCAGCCTCGGGCGAATCGCAGCCACCCTCGGACTGAGCCTCGAGCACGCCGAGGCTACCCTCGAGAGGTTAGCCGAGCCTCCGCCGAGGCCTCGCCACCATCGAGCTCCCGCCTCCGACCCTTGCACCGCCTCGCCGAGCCTCGTTTCTAACTCCTGTATCCAAGAGTGTTGAAGTCGTGTTGATCAAGCTCTGGTGTTCACCATTGTCGAATGAGCCTCGGAGGAGGGTTCTTGTTGGACAGGCTTCGTCGAAAAAGACTTAACTTCAAGCAGCAAACGAATTAACTTGTGTCAATCTTTCTTGGATCTTATCTTCCCTGCAACGAAGGTTTCTATTAGGTGGTGTTGATCATGATCATGTCAGTGGGCTTGACGTGATCTGGTTGTTCCTCTTCTCCAACTTAGGTACTCCGCCTAAGTGTGGTCCTGTCATACTACTCTACTTCCGCAATACCAGTTATTTTTATGTAAAAAGTAACATCTTCATAATTTATAAAGTTTATCTATCTTGCTTCCGCACTCCGATGGTATTTTGTATCAACTGTTGTAATGTTGTAATTATTCCAACCTTCATGATGATGGTCCTGTGGCTCGTGAGTAATTCGGGGTCCTCTCGGGGACACCCGACGGATCTTTCCAGTAACGTGTTCCATTTGCACAGTCATTGGGCTCCCTATGACGATGACATGTGCAAGTGGGCCACATTATTGGGCGGTTCCGTCACACTCACCATGCATCAGTTTCCTGCGTTCCCACCATAGAAACCAACCTCCTGTTAAGATTAGTTCAGCAAATCCCACATTATTCAGCCTCGTAAGCAACTTTGACGTTTTGATGATCTCTGCCATTATAACCGAACCCGACCTATCAACTTGGGTTAATCTCTCCAATTCATTTGACACCCCAATTAATCTCCAAACTTCTTTGGCTCTGTCGCCGCTAAACAACAGATATTTGATATCTTCACAAGCCATCCTACATGCTGGACAACCGTCATCGCTCCCAATATGTCGGTTTGCCAAAATCCCTCGACACGGAATGAGGCCATGAAGCACTCTCCAGCCGAAGATTTTAATCTTTGCAGGAACATCTAATTTCCACAATTTGTCCCATACCTTCTCATCTCCCACGGCACCAGCATTCTGATTTGCTCTATTCGCACCAAACATATGTAGCCATTGAACATGGTAAGCTGAACCCACTGTAAACATACCGTTCTTATACTAGTTGGTACAATGACTTTATTTCTTATACTAGTATTACTTATTATTGCGAGGAAAATAATGTGGTGGATGAACTTAATTTATTCCCTAAATAAAAAAAATGAAAAATGAAAAATATGATAGACTAATTAATATGTTTCTGATCAAACCAAACACGCTACTAGTGTGCATGTATGCTCGGGGATAGATGGGACGACAAACATGCAGCTTATAACAAAGAGAGATGAGCATATTAATGTACTCCATCCATTCTAAAAAGAATACAATTTTTTATTTGCACGCCAAATTATTTTATGAATTTTGACCAAGTTTATAGAATATAGTATCAATATTTATATCATAGGTTTTGTATGAAAAATATATTTTGTAACTAATTAATTGATATTAATTTGGTGTCATAATGTTAGTAATTTTTGTATAGATCTTCTCAAATTTTAAATTAATTAACATTTCGAGAGTGAGAATTGCATTGTAGTATATGCTAGATTTTTCAGCTAACAACGCCATGTGTTGGCGTCTGTTGTTATCAATACATAGGCCCCACGTGTCTGGTAGGATATCTTTTGGATTTGATCCTGATGTGGTGGGTGCCATGGACAACGTACCCGACCGGTGTGCTCAGATCAGTCCGAAGCTC
The DNA here is from genome assembly GCA_009763385.1 of Coix lacryma-jobi var. lacryma-jobi. Classification (NCBI taxonomy): domain Eukaryota; kingdom Viridiplantae; phylum Streptophyta; class Magnoliopsida; order Poales; family Poaceae; genus Coix; species Coix lacryma-jobi. The sequence continues at coordinate 11,061,108 of CM019822.1, forward strand.
ACCATCAGTTGGTCGCCGTTTAAACGAACTTGAATTTGGCTTGAGCTCTGCGTTTGAATAATCCCGCCCGCATGCATGCGTGGATCAAAAAAAAAAGGTTTTCTATCTCTAATTTCAACAGTTTAATTAGCTAAGCGCCTAAGCTTATATATCCATCCGATCCTCTAAGGCGCCTTGTTCGATTATTCCCCATTCCACAGGGGTTAGAAGGGAGGATTGCGAGAAATTAGAGAGGATTTTGACTTGCTATAGGGATTTAAACCTCCTCAAAACCCTATCCCCCTCCAATACTCTTCGAGTCCGTTTGGATATTTGAAAATAAATTTATTTTAAGAATTATAGTTTAGACATATATTTTAGTTAAGCTAATATGATTATATATGGATTATATTTGTATGTTATTGTTGGCTAAATGAGAGAGGTATTCATGTCGTGTGATCGTCTCGTACTTCATCGAGAGGTACTCAGAGGCCAGTCTGAACGTGTCATCCATGCATGGAGCCAATTTATATATACACATACTCCCTCCATATCGTTAAAAAAGGTCGTCCTGGAGTCCGGATGTAAACGAGCAAAGCAAGTCATTCTGGCGTGGTCCACCAAAACTAGACGATCCTACCCCTCGAGTGCTCTCGTCGCCTCGCATACGCGTGCATCCGTCGCCTCGCGTCCTGCGCATGCATCCGTCGCCTCGCGTCCTGCGCTTGCCAGATTAATAGCGCCGCATGCCGCTCTCGTCGTCTCGCCTGCTTCCCTCTCGCCTCGTCTTCTCGCCACTCGTGCTCGCCGCCGGCAAGCTCGCTGCTCGCCCAAGTCATGGAGTCCAAGCCGGTGGCCAAGGAGATCGTCGCGCACTGCCGTAGGAGTCCGAGGAGATCGCCGGAGGAGTCCGAGGAGATCGCTGCGCCGGACTCAGTGGAGATCGTGCCTGAGTCAGAGGAGACCGTCGCCGCGGACGACGTCGGGCACGAGTCGGACGAGGTCGCCGCGAACTCCGTCGACCTGCTGGCCATGGCGCCGGACTCCATGGAGTCGCCGATGCTGTCCATGGACTCCGTCGACCTGCTGTCCATGGTGCCGGACTCCATGGAGTCGCCGGATTCTTTGCCGTCTGGAGCTTTTATTTGTGGCCGCTGTCAAGTTGTTCATCTTAACCGCGAAGCATGGGATCGTGTGCACACTGGGAAGTATCCATGCTCTCATTGTGGTCTCAAGCACGACGACTACTTGATCTTCGCTGTTGTTCATGGCATCGACAAATTCGAGTGCGAGTTGTTCATTCCAGATGTCAACAAAGTGGTGTTCGGAGTCAGCATGGAGAAAATCTTGCTGCCTCCAGAGGTGCTGAAGAAGGTCGAAGAGGAAGCTAAGGAGAGGCGCGAGCGTAAGCTCGCTGCCAAGAAGGCTATGGAGGACGCCAAAGCAGCACGGTAAGATTGTCACTGAGTTCTAATTCACTGATACTTTCATGCAACATGAGTACAAAGGATACAAGATCAATCTACTACTACTTTCATTACACAAGTTGTCTCTACTACTAATGCTAACAACCATCAATATATTTCTTTCATGCAGAAAGAGTGGCCACGGCTTCATCTAGGACAGATGGATCACAAGGGATACAAGATGGTAGCAGACCTAGTCTTTCCAATGTTCCTTTTTTCATGTGAGGTATCTTGTAGTTGTTGCAACCTTTATTCTTCATAGCTTCCATCAAAACGCCTTGTAGTGTTAGGAACATTCGGTTTGCAAGTTGTGGTGAGTACTCCATGAATGCCTACAATTGTAATGCAAGTTTAAATGGGTTAGCAAAAATTGTAATGCAAGTTTAATTTGGTTATGTACAATTATTGAGCACATTACCGCTTGCACGGCTGGAAGGAGATCCTCCATTGTCTTTGCATTCTTTTGATATTGAATTGCTTGTATAGCTCGAAAAAAACCCAAGTCAAGAATGTTGAAATCTGGAGAGTTTGGTGGTTGACATATTAAGCGAATATCAAATCCTCCTAGCTTAGCTGCCTCACAAAATTCTGGGTCATCCAATTTCAAGTGGGAAGGTGCATTGTCTTGTTGAATGAATATTGGTCTACCCACATCTTCTCTTGGCCACTTAGCTCTAATAGCGGGCAACACTTGGTTAATCATAAAACCTCTAATCACTTCTCTAGTGATCGAAGTTATGAGCTTCATAACCAAGTCTCCACGGACACGACCGGTCCTTTCATTGCCTCTTTGAGCCGGTTCATATTGAACAAGTGGAAAACAACCAATCTTACCATCAAAAATACATTCCCCATCTCTAAACCTTGGCCGAGCGCAAACACACAAGAACATGAGCCTAGGGATGTAGTTCTTATTCTTACAAGTACGATGGGGTTCATCTTCTTCAGGTAGCAAATAATAGTTTTCAGATCTTTGATGTAGGTAGAACCATTTCTCATCGATGAACACGAAGTCATACAACTCCTTAAACCTTGGATCATCAAGCAACTCCCTATTAACCATGTCAACACACCATTGTAACCTAGACTTTTTGTTAGCTTCAGTGAGATATGGTTTGATGCTACTAGAGTGGCGCCTAATCAATCCTTTGCTCAAATACTTTTGAACCCTCCATTTGCTAATGTTTAGTTTGTTGCACACATCCTCTATAGTCATTCTGTCCTTAAGAGGAATGTCACGCAATGCTTCCAAATCAAAAGGTATGGCTTTACGTCCAACTGTACCCTTCTTTAGACTAGAAACAACAACCGGTACAGCGTTTCTAAGTTGTGTTTTACCTCGTTTCCAAACACGCTGAGCTGTCCGTTGATGAATGCCAAATTGAGCAGCAACAAATGTAGTGTCTTTCTTGTGCAGTGTACCATTGTTGCTTCTAGCTAGCAAAGCTTGGTAAACTCGCTTTCTCTGATCTTCAGTCATGTCTTTCCTCCGGTGAACTGCGTGCACGTTGGCGTTTTGGGCAGCATGTTCTATTACAAGGAAAAAAGAATCACGTTGTGGACAGCATGTTCTATTACAAGGAAAAAAGAATCACGTTATGGACAGCATGTTCTATTACAAGGAAAGTGATTGTGACAAAAAGAAGTTACCAGCAAGATCTTGTACATAGTCGAAATCAACAGCCCCGAACTCATCTACTGGTAAGTTCAAATCAAGTACTGTAAAAAAAATGAAACAAATGATGAGAACCAAAAATAATCTGAACAACTAAAAGGATACAGCTAAGTGATGCATACCGCCGTGGTGATCTTCTGGCTCGTTGAGATTGAACACGTCGTTGGCGTCATCGTCTTGTTGCTCGTCCAGATCAAGCACGCCGTCGGCGTCAGCGTCGGCGTCGGCGGGCTCGTTGAAATCAAACACGACGTCGAGACCAGCGTCGGCGGGCTCGTTGAGATCAAACACGTTGCCTTCATCATCTTGTGATGCCAGCAAGTTGAGATCGAACCTAGGAATATAATCCGACATTTGTAGCTAAACTAGCTAGCAGCACAAACAGGAACACAAGGAGACGAAGAGGACGCTCGTTTGGAGAGAAGACTATTTATAGAGTGGCAAAGGCTAGCAGCACCAGGCGCTTGATCGATGAAAATTGAAATAAAAGAGCGGCAGCAGTCGGCGCGCAAGGCAACAACATCGATTAGATGAAAAATTCGACCACAAGCGGCAGCAGTCACGCGCGCAAGGCCAAAAATGCCACGGGCGGCCAAAACGTGCCCGCGAATGCAGCCCTCCATGCGACCAGCACAGTGCCATGCAAAATGAGCCAACAAAAATAGTCATTGGTGCGAGGACTCGAACCAACGACCTCGTGTTTCGGGGCGCATGGGCATAGCCACTCGGGCTACTCATTACTTGTGTACAGGAAGCAACCGCACCGCTATTTAATAGGGGCAGACATGGAAAAATACCCCTAAATTAATCACTCTTTGGCTCTCCTTGGTAAACGTGATCATGTCCTAAACGACCTTCTTTACCAGTATGGAGGGAGTATACCAATCGATGAAGATGAAATGTCAATTATATATTCCTAACGTACCGGATCGAGCAATCACATTGCCCTTTTCTTTGATAAAAATATATGTTTTGGTAGCTAGAGATGCCCATCAGAACAAGCTTATGCTAGAGTTTCGTGTAATTCACTCTTTATCCAAACACAAGCTCATGATGGTTAGCACTATGAGCTAGTATTATCATGGCCACAGTTGGCAGTGAGATTGACATGCTACCTTATTAATAATCAATATATAAAATAGAAAAAGGTAGGAAAGGAGCTAGAAAATTAATAAATTGGATAGCAAAAAAACTTACAGTACTGGATAGTATTACGTACCGTCTTACCACTACAGGGAACGCCGGCTTTGCCGAGTGCTGGCTGCACTCGGCGAAGGCCCTCTCGCACTCGGCGAAGGCTTCGCCGAGTGCCGCACTCGGCGAAGAAATTGTCTGCAACGATTTCTTTGCCGAGTGCCAAATATTGGACACTCGGCGAAGCAAACGGGAGCCGTCACTTGACGGCCTCTTTGCCGAGTGCCAGCCTACGTGACACTCGGCGAAGAGGGCCCCTTTGCAGAGCGCCACGTGGCCGACACTCGGCGAAGAGGGCCCCTTTGCAGAGCGCCACGTGGTCGGCACTCGGGGAAGAGAGCCCCTTTGCCGAGTGCCACGTAGGCCAGCACTCGGCGAAGAGCTCCTCTTTGCCGAGTGCCACGTAAGCCTGTACTCGGCAAAGGGTCCCTCTTTGTCGAGTGTCAGGTAGCCCGGCACTAGGCAAAGAGGGCCTCTTTGCCGAGTGTCAGGGTCAAGGCACTCGGCGAAGAGGCCGAGCTGAGCAAAAATTTGCCCAGCTTTGCCGAGTGCCATGACCTCTTTGCCGAGTGTGGCACTCAGCAAAGCTGGGAAAAAGGAATTTTTTTTTCATGTTTTCATTTCCCTACACAGAGAACATATCACACATTCATATTCCATTTCAGACAAATATCACATGCATATATATCACACATCCATAACATACATATTCATTTCAAACAAATATCACATGTTCAGCCTCCATGCATCACAAGCTCACAAGTTTATCACAAGTCCACAAGTCCATCACATGCATCTCACAAGTCCATCACATCCATCTCACAAGTTCATCACAAATCTAAGTCGGCCATCACTGCTCACCTTGGTGTTCAGATTGTGAAGAACTCCCACCTTGCCCCGCGTCCCACGACCCGCCCGAAGGACCACCACAACTGCAGGCCGGCACTTTGCCGAGTGTTTTTACACTCGGCAAAGAGCTCAAAAACACTCGGCAAAGACTTTGCCGAGTGTTTTTAAGCAAGGCACTCGGCAAAGTTTGCTCGGCAACATAAATCACGGCAAAAAAGACTTTGCCGAGTGCTTTATATCGGGCACTCGGCAAAATAATAATATATTTTGCCGAGTGTTTAGTGAGGCGCTCGGTAAATTTTTTCGGTCGTTACGCCGCTTACCGTTAGCCGTTATTTTGCCGAGCGTCGTAAACACTCGGTAAAATTGTTTTCCAAAAAACTTTGCCGAGTGTTTTTTAATCAAGGCACTCGGCAAAAATTATTTTTAAGAAAATAGTTAAAAAATTTGCCGAGTGTTTTTTTAGTCAACGCACTCGGCAAAAAGTACTTTTTTAAAAAATAAAAACGTACTTTGCCGAGTGTTTTTTTCTGAAACACTCGGCAAAGAAGTTTTAAAAAAAATAAAAAAACCTATGCCGAGTATTGTTTGTTGTAGGCACTCGGCAAAGACTGTTTTTAGAGAAATATTAAAAACAAACTTTGCCGAGTGCCTTACCTGAAACACTCGACAAAGTAACCGAGATTTGCAATTTTTTTATATTTTTTCAGTCCATTATAACAGATATTATACATATATATATATACACATCAATCATCAGAGCTATATCACCAACATGCATTATATATCACAAGGACACACATATTTCATAAATCCATCGGAAATCCATCAAAAATCCATTACAAATCCACCAAAGTTTACCATTACAAGTTCATTATTACAAGTTCAACATCACAAAGTTCAACATCCCTGCTGCGACGATGAAGGCTGCACCCGTGACGGACCGGAGTGCGGTGAAGGATTGACGGGATCCGCCGTCGGTGACACGGTAGCAGGATTGTTTGAACCCGCCGACGGAGGCTGCACAAAAGAGCACAAAAGAGCATGTGTTAGACGGAAAAATGGAAATTTCGGCAGCACCTCCCCTGCACGGGGAGGTTTCCAACCTGCAAGAAACAACGGCACGAAGGCCGACAATCACAATGGTAGGAAGGTCGGCAATCCCATCAGCACGAAAGCTGAAAATCACAACGGCACGAAGGCCAATAATCACAACGGCATAAAGGCATTAAACTTTTATACTCACAGGAGTGAAGAGTCGAACCGGATCTGGAGTTGGCAACTGCACGGCTACACCCGATGCTTGCCCGAGGCTTTGCATGATCCGATACATTTCCGCCATTTGCTTCTGCGTGGCCTCCAACTGAGCGGACAGGTGCGCGGTCGTCTCCTTTGTTTCTGCTAGCTCAGCCTAAAGTGTTTCAATCACATGTTTTAGTATTGCAAATATGATCAACGTGTGTAAAGTTCAATGTACGACGAATAAAACCAGAATTACCTGAAGTTCGTTGACCCGCGACAGAGTAGGAGTAGGTCGTACACGTATGGGAAGGCTTCTGGCCGTGCTCCGTGCCCTCACGTCGGAAAGAGAGGGTGCAGAGCTCGAGGAGTCAGCGCCGTCTGCAATCCACAACCGCCCGTGCTTCCTACCTTGCCCCAGCCTCACGATCACCTCTGTCTCCAAGGGCTCAGTGTTCAGATTGTAATCTGGGCCATGCAGCGACCTAACCGCCTCTACGTACTCTCTGACTTTAGTGTGGACGGTCGGGTCAGAGTAAGCCTCGGCAGAGGCATCCGGGTTGAAGATGACACCGGATTTCACTCGGGCCTGGTGAGACACAGCCCATGCCCCTATCTCTGACACCGGCATGTCTGGGTGTGCCTTCTCCTGCGAGAAAGACACAAAGTTGATAAGAGATGCAAAACTGAGCGTTACAATAGATAAATGACATCACGCACAAGTGCTTGCTTGAATGCGGAGAGGTTGCGGCTGCCTTGGTGGTGACTTGGACCGGTCTTCAGTGCCCGCTTCCGCTTGCCAAGCTGGTGCTTTTCTTCGTTCACCGGGTCAAGGTACCTGTCCACGATCATCGCCCATGCGGGTCTATGCGCCATGCACCACGAAGGTGGCACCTACACATCAAGTGAATCATCGAGTGAATCATGTTGTCGGTACCTAAATCTCAAAATGAATCAATATTATTCACCTACCTGAAGGTACTGCTCCTTGGTCAGCACCACCGATCTTGAGCCACGCTTCTTGAGGGGTTGTTTCTTGATGGACCTGTAGTAGTCGACGAGGGCCTGGAGTCGTGCCTCGTGAATCATGTCGCCGACGTACTTCTGACAGGCTCTGTGTGCTGTCTCATCTGCCAGTTTCTCCCGACCATCTTCAGCCTTGAAAAAACTCTGCATACAAACATGATGTATCCATTAATTATTTCAATAAAAGACACAACCAAATGAGGAGATGTATTGAGCTAAGTTGTGAGGCACTTACCCAAAAGTCCGCCAAAACCCGCTCCTGCTTGTTGTCCCACTCGTCATCCGTGGCTAGCGCGTACCTCTTCCACGACCAGGCTGGCTCCCGCTTCCCATCCTTCAAGGTCACAAGGCCAGGGAAGTGTTTCCTGCACAAACATCCCAGCACGATAGCGGGGGTGCGTGGGGGATCAAGAGCACCCGACATAACTAGCCAGGCCCTGCATTGTTGATTAAGAAAAAAATATCAGTGTCTCTTTTGATTTTCAATGTATCATATGAAGTACTTGATAACATTTATAAGTACTTACCTTCTTCCCACAGGACGAACTACTGGGCGTAGGTCAGGAAGCGGAACCGGAGGGAGGTTTGTGGGACCTCGCAAGTAGGGAGTCGACTGAGCGGAACCGTCCTCCGTCTGCTGAGTATCATCGTCCGTCTGCCTAGCACCCTCATCCCCCGACGGAGTGTCTGTGCTCGCGCCCGTGGGTCTCGCGATCACCTGCAGGGTAGGAGACGGGTCCTCGGGCTGGTCAAGAGATGGGTCCTCCGGCTGGTCAAGAGACAGGTCCCTCCTGGGGCGACCACGGCCCCTCCCCCTCCCCCTGCCCCTCCCCCTCCCAGTGCTGGGGCGAACAGGGCCTGCTCTCGTCGCTGCCACTGAAGTTGCCCCCTCACGTCCATCGTTAAAGCGTAGCCTCTGGTACATCGAGGCTACCTGCCTCGGTGAACGGTTGGCCGCCATCTTTGATCTGTCACCTGCAATTCACAAAAAATGAACAAGTGTTAGTACATACATTACAAATAGTTCAAAATGAATAAACATAACAAAATTTAATTAAAAAAAGGATTACATGCTTTACAAATAATCTTCCCCCGGGACATAGGTCTCGTCATCACTATCAAAATTGTCCAAATGGGCAACACTGTCGGAATGTTCTAGGTCTTCTTCATTGTCTTTGCCTAAATGGAATCGCTCAAGCATTTGAATGTCCTTCAGATTCAACACTACATCTCCAAGGTCCTCGTCATCAACCGTTTCATTTTCTACTTCCATTTCGGTCACATTGGGTAAGACTATCTCAAACGTCTCTTCTAGCCCATCTGCTTGGTAGAACTCTCCATCATATGTGTTTGTGTCGAAGGTGTAATCTTCATCGTTTGGAAGAGGTAGTTTACCGTGCGGAGATACCTGGTGCACAATAGACCAACCCTTAAGATGGTCTTTGGCTTGGCACGCGTATGGCGTATGATACACCTGCACGGCCTGTTGAGCCACAATATAGACATCTTTTCCTTTATAGACGAAATCATGTCTAATCTCGACTAGCCCAAGATGAGGGGTTCGTCTCGTTCGTCCAGGATCAAACCAGTGGCACTTGAATATGACAGGAGTAAGAGGTACCCGACCCTCATATTCAAGCTCATAGATCTCCTCAATTATTCCGTAGTAATCGACGCCATTAGTGCCCTGCGTAAAAACTTGGCTGTTGGTGGTTTTCCGACTGGCCCGCTTCTGCTCGTGTATTGACGTGTGGAAGCGATATCCGTTCACGTCATAACCGCTATATGACTTCACCCTTAACTTGAAGCCGTTTGCAACCTGTCTCAACTCGTCACTCATAGACACATTGGTCTGCGCCTGCAAGCTCAAGCATGATACGTCGTTATATTATTGGAACATACGAGCTACTAAGGAATATCGAAGAATGTACGAGCTACATTGGAAAGTACCTTGTGTTTGAACCAAGAAATGAAATCAGGCCTACTAGCTCCCGCACCCTCTGAAAGAAGGGTATCATGTTCGTGCGGGGTAGGATCCCTTGATTGATGCCACTCTTGATGAACAAATTCCCTGTAACAAAGAGAATCAATGGGGTTCGATACAGAAAAGTGACTTCGTATTGAATCAAGTTCGTTGAGAACTTACTCAATGAATGGCGCAACCTCGACTAGGTTGGTGAACACATATAGCATGATTTTGCGCCACTCTTCTGGATCCAATCTCTTGGGGGTCGATCCACTTGCGCTGCCTAGTTGGCCTTTGAAAAGGCTGAGGGTCGATTCAACTTCGCCAGCATTGTAACGAGAGGGTGGATTATGCTTGCTAGGAAGGTTCGACTTGTAGTAGGCAGTTGTGAAGTTTGCAACCTCCTCCCGAAGGCTTGCCTCTGCAATGGAAGCCTCAATTCTGGCTTTATTTGTACATTTCTTGTGGAGAATCTTTAGACATCTCTCGATTGTATAGCACCAACGAAACTGCACGGGCCTCCCCAAACGTGCCTCGTTCGGGAGGTGCACAATCAGATGCTGCATCGACAAGAAGAAGTCGGGTGGAAAGATCTTCTCTAGCTCACATACCAACTCAGGTGCCATTTTTTCAAGTTCTATAAGGACGGCCAAAGATATCTCCTTGGCACAAAGTTGGCGGAAGAAGTAGCTCAACTTTGCCAGGACTAGCCAGACATGCTCAGGCACATAGCCTCGAACCATCGACGGAAGAAGCCGCTCAATCCATATGTGGTAGTCATGGCTCTTCATCCCGTTGACTCGCAGAGTTTGTAAGTTCACACCCCTGCTAATATTCGCTGCATACCCATCAGGGTACATTAATGTCTTGATCCAATTAAGTACTTCCCTTCTTTGATCGATTGTTAAGACAAAATTAGCCTTAGGCCTTTTCCACCGTTTTCCTGGTTGAGGAGGTTGTATCTCTAGTTTTGGCCTGTCGCACAACTCTGCCATGTCCACTCTAGCCTTAGGGTTGTCCTTAGACTTGTCAGTGTCCATCAATGTTCCCCATAGTGCCTCGGCGATATTTTTTTCAGTGTGCATTACATCAATGTTATGGGGAAGTAGGAGGTCGTCGAAATAGGGGAGCCTCGTCAACCCGGACTTATGAGTCCACATATGTTGCTCACCATATCCTACAAAACCACCTTCTTGGTTTGGCACGAGAGCATCTATCTGAGCACGAATCTCGGCACTAGTCCTCAAGTGCGGTTTAGGATCAGTCACTTTGACACCTCTCGTAAAGCTCTTGATGTCTTCTCTGAATGGATGATCAAGAGGGAGGAATTGACGATGTTTGTCGAACGACGAATACTTGCCACCCTTCTTCAACCATGTGAACCTCAGAGCTTCCTTGCATATTGGACATGGGAACTTGCCGTGAACACACCAGGCGCTGAACAACCCGTACGCCAGGAAGTCATGCAGGGAGTACTGATACCAGACGTGCATTTTGAAGCTTGTCCTCGTAGCTCGGTCATACGTCCACGCCCCTTCGTCCCAAGCATGAATCAATTCATCTATCACAGGCTCCATGAAGACACCCATATTACTCCCCGGGTGTCCAGGAATTATCAACGATAGGAACACGGTATGTCGTTGAAAGGAGACGCCAGGGGGAGATTAAGGGGGATGACGAACACGGGCCAACATGTGTATGGTGCAGACATCATACCATATGGATTGAACCCATCTGTTGCCAGCGCGACACGTACATTACGAGCCTCATCTGCTTTGTCAGGATTCCGCGAATCGAAGTACTTCCATGCCTCAGCATCGGATGGATGCACCATCTTCCCAGGATTGTACCATGTGCCATTTTTGTGCCATGTCATCTGTTTTGCGGATTCTGGCATCATGAATAGCCGTTGGAGCCTCGGCAGGAACGGAAGGTGTCGTAGGACACTCATGGGGATCGTAAGTTGCCTCTTATGGCCATTGCCTGAGTCTACCTCCACGTACCTGGAGGATTCACACTTCGGGCAGTACTTTGCATCCGCGTGTTCTTTCCTAAATAGGACGCACCCCTTTGGACAGACATCTATCTTGTCATACGGCATCTTAAGTGCTAGAAGAACCTTCTCTGACTCGTACAAGTTCTTCGGCATAATGTGTCCCTCCGGTAACATGCCGCTCCACACGGCCAACATCTTGTCGAAGCCTTCTCGACTTAGGTTTAACTCGGCCTTCAACCCCATTACGCGACCAACAGCATCCAACTGAGAAACATTGGTACGATCGTGAAGGGGTCTCTGTGCCAAGTCCAACATCTTGTAGAACGCATCTGCGGCAGCCTCCATCTCCTCCTTCTCACGGCATTCAGCGAACTGAGCTTGGTGATAGTCATCCATCATGTCAGGTACCCCGGCATTATCATCAAAAGCCTCGAGTCGTGGTCTCACCACCTCCTCCCTGATACGATGGTCTTCACCATGGTGGATCCACCGATGGTACCCGGGAGTAAATCCAGACTTCACAATATGTTTAAAAATGGTTAATCTATCTTTCCTTCTTCTGTTGTCACAACCGCTGCAGGGACATGGCACTAGAGAATGGCCTCCAGCACTCTCGCCAAATGCATGCTCCAAGAATTGTTCGACCTTGACTATAAACAACATGTCGTAATCATGCTTGTCTCTCCGGAGCGTGTACATCCACTCACGGTCCTCCATCCTTTAACAGACGTATCAGCACATATGAGTGACCATCAATTGCATCTACGTGGTGTCCCTACTCTCTAATAGGTGAGGATAGGTCCTAATCCCACCCGCAGATCCGTAGATGAGGTTAGTTTCCATGCTCCACTCCTATCTGAGACGGAATTTCGGCAGAACCTCCCCGCTGTTCTCCCGATACACGTCCTACAAGGGAGAGTGTGTACCCGGAGAACAACAGGGGGTGATGCCGAAACACCGTCTCAGACAGGAGTGGAGCATGGAAACTAAACCATCTACGCATTTGCGGGCTGTCCAAAAAACGTGGACAATCCGAAACAGATACGGACGCAGATATGCAAAGACCCGCATACCTCCAACCGTATCTCTTTCGGACGGGAGATGCCTAACTGGGATACGCGATCTAAAGACTACGATATGGAGAGAGGGGGTATTTATACATAGGGTGGCGGTGGAGTAAGGCTAGCGGGGTAGTGCCGATTCGGTGCAGTGGCGAGGCGACACGGTGTAGGCAGACCCGCAACGCTGACGAAGACGATCGGGGTCGACGAGTGCCTCCCACGGGTCCTTCTCCTGCATAAAGACAATATGTTAATATAAAGTTAAAATTTCGGCAGAACCTCCCCTAGACGGGTAGGTTTCCAAAACCTGCAAAAGAAGGGCACGATAGCCGAGTATCAGATAAGGTCGGCAACCACAACGACACGATGGCCGAGTATCACAACGGCACGAAGGCCGAGTGTCGCAACAGCACGAAGATCTAGATACTTGATTTTTTATTTCAGTAGGACGTACAACGTTGTCATTAATCAGAGTGTGATAATACCATTAGAGTGTATTATTGCGATAATCTCAAGAACTGTTTTCTGATCGACCAATGGTTAAAATTTTGGCCAAGATTATCCGGTGTTTGTCTCAATCTACAATATGTATTATGGATATATAAAAAATGCTTGCAACCAGAAAAGCATGTTTGCACAGTATACATGCTTTTACTGGATATATATTAAGGCTCTATCTTCCATGCCTTTACTGGATCTAAAACTCCTGATGCATCGCATTCCCACTAACTAGAATGCTTTTGCGGCTAGGTTGACGCCGAACTCCCATTGCCATGCTATATTCTTATGCTCATCAACAACTTCATCATTATTTTTGATATTGCAATCTCTCTCTATTGAACCTAAAAGCAAGTGATTTCATATCACACCACCTTCAAAGTCTCAGAAGCTAGCTATATATATAGGAATAAGAAACAAACTGGAAGTTTGGAAATTTTAGGCTCCCATTGATTGTTCACCTGTCAACCAAGTAGTTATATTGTGGGCACATTGCATATGGACTATGGAGTACACCTCATGAGTTATCGAGAGCATGTCAGTAGATGAGTACAGAAAATACTTTCCCAACAAGAGTTTCAGCATCGGATGGTAAAAACCAATTGTGATATCACCATCTGTTTTGAAACATGAACCAGAAGAGAAAATGTGTACAGCATCGCAGCTGGCTCACCTTCGCTTTCCCTTGCTGTCTCTCCCCAGTCCCCCTCCCTGCCCACTCCACTCCGGGGGCCTCCGACCGACCGGCTGAGGGGAGCGAGCTGACGAGCAATCGGACGACGAGGACGGTGAGCTGACGAGCGACGAAGGGAGCGAGCTGACGAAACCGACTAATCGGACGGAGAGGAGGAGCCCAGACCAGCGACCGCCGTCCACCACACCAATCGCGCCAGAGGAGCCGTGCCGCCACACCAATCGCGCCAGAGGAGCTGTGCCGCCACGAGGCCCGGACGCAGTGGCGACGGCGCGGCGGCGTGGAGGCCGGGAGCGGGGGGCACGAGGGCACTCGGCGTGCGCAGGCCGAGTAGCCGGGGCGGAGCGGGGGTCGCCGGGCGGGGTCCCGGAGGCGGCTAGCCGGTGCGGAGCGGGGGCCCGGCCGGGCGGGGCCGCGCCGGGGTGGCAGGACGACGGAGCCGCCCGGGCGGGGGCTGGACCGGACGGGGCCGCGTGGACGGACTGAGCCGCCCGGGGCGGTAGTGCTGACCGGACGGGGCCGCGCAGGGAGCTGGCGGCTAGCCGGGGCCGGGGCCGGGGCGCCGGGGCGGGAGCGGGGGCCGGCCGTGCGTGGCCCGCGCCGGGCCGGCGGACGGACGGAGCCCCACGGGGCGGGGGCTGACCGGACGGGGCTAGCGCAGGGCGGGACGGCTAGCCGGGGCCGGGGGCTCCGGGCGGAGCGGGGGCTCGCCGGCGGCGCGGCGCGGGTGGCGGCGGCGGGGGGGCGCGGGCGGGGAGAGGCGGGGTCGGGGGTGGGTGTGTGTGTGCGGTTAGGGTTGGGGGAGGGGTGGTAGTGGGCCGGCCAGGCCATTCAGGCCGCGCGGGCCTTTGTTTTTACTTCTCCCTAACACTTTGCCGAGTGTCTCCATGGTCCATCACTCGGCAAAGTAATTTTTGCCGAGTGTTCCTTGTGGCACTCGGCAAATTTGTTTTTTTTTTTTGATTTTTGACCCAAATTTTTTTGTGTATCCTTGTGACGGTATATGAAACTCTAATATAAAATTTGGTCAAATTTTGATATTGTTTTGTATATTTTTTTAATTTATTTCGTTTTGTTGATTTTTCGGGCGTATTTCCAAATTGAACTGCAGGTCAATGGAATAATATAATTTGGTCATCCAAAAATTGGTATTCATAATATTTAACGTATGTTGAGTCCGTATCCAGAGAGTCACATAAAATCTCTAGCATCTATATGTGATAACATGTCGAGTTAGTCGCGAGAAAAGTGGATTTAAATTATATAAAATCCAAACAAAGTCCGAAAATCACGAAACTTGTAGAGGCGTCTTGTTATTGCATGTCGAGGCTGTGGTAAAAAATTGAAATAATTTGGAGCAAGTTGCGATGCACGATGTCTAAAACTCAGACATATCCACATGTGATAACTTGTTATCACATGTGGAGATATGTGAGTTTTAGGCATCATGCATCACAACTTCCTCCAAATCATTTCAAATTTTTACCACAGCCTCGACATGCAATAACAAGACGCCTCTACAAGTTTCGTGATTTTCGAACTTTGTTTGGATTTTATACAATTTAAATCCACTTTTCTCGCAACTAACTAGACATGTTACGTCAACGAGATACGCGAGATTTCACGTGACTCCCTGGATACGGCCCCAACATACGCTAAATATCATAAATATCAATTTTTGGATGACCAAATTTCATTATTCCATAGCCGTGCAGTTCAAATTTGAAATGCACCAAAAAAAATCAACGAAACGAAATAAATTAACGAAATATACCAAAAAAGTCAAAATTTCACCAAATTTTATATTAGAGCTTCAAATACTGTCACAAGGATACACAAAAAAATTTGGGTCCAAAATCAAAAAATATATATATATTTTGCCGAGTGCCACATGAGAACACCCGGCAAAAATTACTTTGCCAAGTGCCGGCCTTAGGAGGCACTCGGCAAAATTATTTTTCAAAAAATAAAAAAACTTTGCCGAGTGCCCAAGTATGACACTCGGCAAAGTTTATTCGAAAAAATAAAAAACAATAGTTTTGCCGAGTGCCATGGCTAGAAAGCACTCGACAAAGTTTGTTTTCAAAAAAATAAATAAACTTTGCCGAGTGCCCAGATATGGTACTCGGCAAAATTTATTAGAAAAAATAAAAAAATTATTTTGCCGAGTGCCGGGCTAGAAAGCACTCGGCAAAGCTTGTTGTCAGAAAAATAAAAAAACTTTGCCGAGTGCCCATGTATGACACTCGGCAAAGTTTATTCGAAAAAAATAAAAAACAATAGTTTTGCCGAGTGCCATGGCTAGAAAGCACTCGGCAAAGTTTGTTTTCAAAAAAATAAATAAACTTTGCCGAGTGCCCAGATATGACACTCGGCAAAATTTATTCGAAAAAATAAAAAAATTATTTTGCCGAGTGCCGAGGCTAGAAAGCACTCGGCAAAGCTAACGGTAGGTGGCCGCCACCACGATTTACCGAAGCTTTTCCGAGCGCTTATCTTTGTCGAGTGCTTTGCACTCGGCAAAGTCTATATTTGCCGAGTGTCCAACTTTGCCGAGTGCCTGACACTCGGCAAAGTTTTCTTTGCCGAGTGTAAAATTTTGCCGAGTGCTACACTCGGCAAAATATAGCTTTGCCGAGTGCCACGATATTTTGCACTCGGCAAAGTCTGAGACACTCGGCAAAGTATAGTTTTCCAGTAGTGACCTTGCCAACCTTGCCACCCAGGCGGCGGAGGTCCAGATGGCCACCCGGTGTACCCTGACTGCGGAGGAGGGTAACCTGGCCACCCATAGGGCGGAGGAGGGCCACCGGGGAGCCACCCAGGCTGCGAAGGAGGGCCACCAGTGATCTGCAGAGTGTGCGGAGGAAGGCCAGGTTGAGGAGTCGGTACCGAACCCTCCGACTGTGAGTGCACAAAGGAGAAGCAAATTCGTTAGCACCTGGAGGACAGCCGTAAAAGTTAAAGAAATATAAACAACCATATATACTCACCGGAGTCTCTGTCGTAGGAATAACTGGAGGCACAAAAGGAGTGAGCAGCGAGTGAGGCACGACAACACCCGGGATGTTCAGGCTCCCAAAGAAGTGAGCTATGTCCTGCGTCCTCTGCGCCTCCCGCTGCTGGACGGCGAGTAAGTCGCGACGATGGGCCGCCGCCTCGGCCTCGTGCATGGCCTGCAACCTCTGCATCTGGTC
Organism: Coix lacryma-jobi var. lacryma-jobi; assembly: GCA_009763385.1. Taxonomy (NCBI): domain Eukaryota; kingdom Viridiplantae; phylum Streptophyta; class Magnoliopsida; order Poales; family Poaceae; genus Coix; species Coix lacryma-jobi. Next base: position 11,077,948 of record CM019822.1, read on the forward strand.
CGCCTAGGCCTGCATCTGGGCCTGCAAAATTCGTCCCGTAAGGTTTAAACAATGCAAAGACAAGGTATATGTGTAAAAGCAATGAACGACGAATAGAACAAGTACTTACCTGAAGTGCTGCCATCATCTGCTGTGAGGTCGGCTGCCGAGGTCGTATGGGGACGGAGGAGCTCGTACTGGCAGCTCGAATCTCAGCGAGGTTGGGAACAGAGGACGAGTCAACTGCGCTGTTGGCTATCCAGTACCGGCCGTGCTGCTTCCCTCCTCCCAGCCTCATCATCAGGTCTGTATCTAGGGGCTGGGTGGCCGGATCGAAGTCCTCCCCATGGCGCTCGCGAGCCGCAGTGGTGTACTCGGTGACCTTGGTGTAGGCGTTCGTGTTGGTGAACGCCTCGGGCCCGGTGTTTGGGTTGTACTGGGTGCTCGCTGCAGTCGCCTTGCCCTGGTGCGACAAGTGGTACGCCTTGAAAGGGAGACACTCCTCACCACCATGCGACTGGGACTGCGATGAAAACACAGATGATTACAAGTAATGAGTAATTGAGTGTTAGAATAAAAAAATTAGTAGAGCATGCCCATCTGTCGGTGTACGCAGCGAGGCTAAGGTTGCCTTGGTGGTGTGGCACCCCAGGCATCTGCAGGCGGCAGTCTCGGCGGGCACTGTGCCTCTCGTACCACTCGTCCGATTTTCACTTGTCCACAATGGCCACCCAGCAGTCCAGGTGATTGGCGCACCAACCAGGACAGAACTGCAAGACAATAAGTATTTAATATGTTAGAAGAGCCGCTAAGTGATGGATGGACCAATCAGTATTACTGTTTTGTACGTACCTGGATGTACTGCTCCCTAGTGAGGTCGGTCTCCCTGGTGAGCATCATCTGCCTAGCATCCGTCTTCTTCACCGCCGTCCCTAACACGTCGGCGTTGTAGTTGATGATGCACTGGATCCGCGCCTCGTGGTTTTGGATTTGGCCTCAACATACGGTTAAGAACAAGAATAATATTTTTTAAATCATGAAAATCCACTATGCGATGCACCCGCAGTTCAAACTTGCGTATTTTGGGAAAATTCAAGAAAAAGAAATAAAGTCAAAAAATATAACGAAAAGTTTTGAAAAACTGTCAAATTTGAACATGTTGGCCATAGTACTGTGGGGATGATCCACAAAAAATTTGGTGTCCAAAATCCAAAAAAAAACTTTGCCGAGTGCCACATGGACTGACACTCGGCAAAGAGGGGATCTTCGCCGAGTGCCAGCCACGTGACACTCGGCAAAGAACAGCCCACGTGCTTTGCCGAGTGCCACGTGGCTGACACTCGGCGAAGACCCCCTCTTTGCCGAGTGCCCGCCACGTGGCACTCGGCAACGAACAGCCCACGTGTCAAACAACGGGGCCACACGCTTTGCCGAGTGCCACGTGGCTGGCACTCGGCAAAGAGGGGATCTTCGCCGAGTGCCAGACGGCGCGCACTCGGCAAAGCTAACGGGCCTGGATGCCGTCTGGTCCGCGATACTTTGCCAAGTGCTCATCTTTGCCGAGAGTGCGGCACTCGGCAAAGATGTGACTTCGCCGAGTGTTTTTCTTTGCCGAGTGTTGGGAACTCGGCAATACAGCCTTTGCCTTGTGCTCAGTCTTCGCCGAGTGACAGATTTCCGGCACTCGGCAAAGAGGCTCTTTGCCGAGTGCCCGAAATTTGGCACTCGGCGAACTCGCAGGCACTCGGCGAAGCCTGTGTTTCGTGTAGTGTACGGACGGAATAACGCGTGCATGCATTCATCAATCTCTGATATGGCTGCTGTGCTGACCGCCTGACCCCCAAGCAAATTGTGTGTCGCTGCATGCATGCATGGGTTTTAAACACTGACTACCACTAAAATTCGCCATGCATGCATGGCACAATATTCATTGCATGCACGCGATTGGTTCGTGCACATTGTACATTAAAATCTCTCAGTAATAAATTGCATCCCTGGGGCCGTTGTCTCTACGATTCAAAATTAAAAATGACACTCTCTCCGGTATATATTTGACCAATACTCCTTCCATAACCATATTAGTTGACAACTATTGGGGATATAAATCATCAATAAATATGTATACACTTTATCGTAAATTAGTATAGAAATTATTGCAGAAAAACTTATTTTGTAGAGTATACTTTCCCTCTCTCTGTATATATACACAGAGACGCGCCAGGAACAATACAAATTAAAGAAGGAAAATGAGATTGCTTGGGAAGAATAAATAAAAAAGGATAAGACTATACGTACTATATATGACACTCTGAAAGTTGGTTGCTGTTCTACGATCAGATTTGCGGTTATAGGTGGTCCAGTGTCCTGGTCTTTTTTGGAGCGCTGGTTTATAAGCGGCCGGGGGCGTGAGATCCAAAATGCGACATCTTTTTTGCTCAACGCAATTCCTCGTAGTGGGAGCACTCTCTGTTTGTCATTAAAAGAGGCACGCACTGTGGATAAAAGTTGGTTTTCTTGACGGGCCCATCTACCGTTTCCCACTGTCACCTGTTCGTACGCGGGGGGCCTCGATCTTTTAGTTAATCCAACACAGTGCAACCTGATGCATGCATGCCATCCCTACGCAACTTGAGATCCATCTCCAATCGGTGTGTAGGTAACAATGTAACATGTGACTGACTAGCAGGGAGCCAGGGATTGCGGGTCGAGCGCGCGCGGATTACCACAAGGCACCACCACCACCACCTGTGTCACGGACACACTAGCAGAAAATAATTCACGCGCGACGGTGCTGCATGGTGTGGTGACCCGCGCGCAGGTTCGTCTCACTTTGCAGTTGCAGGCCGCGCGTCTGAGCCTTTGCCACCAGAAAGAAGAGGCCGTGACCCTGACCGCGAGGGATACATAACATATACATAGTAGATGGAAATACAGCTGGTCCATGTAAAAACGAGGGTGGGCTGAAAAATATGGATCCAGCCAGCCAGAGGGGCGGCCACACTTTACTACTGTATAGGGAGGCAAAACGGGCAGAGCTGGACGATGACATGTGCAGCGGCTGTGCCACAGCAGCCAGCTGCTGCTGTCCGTCGTCTGGACAGTCCCAATTGGACTGGCAGGGCTCACGGGTCCACCCCTCGCGCGCTGCCCGGTGGGCCCCGGGATATATACCCCTGCAGCCGTTGGCTCTGCAGCAGTTACCACCACCAGTATACTCCCATAACAGCAGTGTACACGAACAGTGTGGCAGTAGTGGCGCGGCCCCGCGGCCTCTCTGTATCTTTTGTACGCACATACAGTATACGCGAAGTGCGTACTCGTCGTGGTCTGCTGCGCGAGCCAGGCCCTTTTAAGCGGCCCCCCGCTGTCGCGTACCAGTTCCGGCGGGGGCTGAGAGGACTGTGCTGTGAGGACCCCCGCCGGCCCAGGCCCAGCGCTGGAGCTCTGGCCGGCATTGGCCCAGGAGGGCAGCTCTGCGCGCGGCTAGCGAGTAGCGAGCGACGACGTCCCCTCACCGAGTTGCATTGCATGGGTGATGGGCGAGTGGGCGCGCGCATGCCGGGGCCGCAGCTGGCCAGCAGCCCCGGTACGGTGCATGTCAGCACAGTTCTGAGCTCGCTCCTCTGCTGCCGCCGCTGCTCGATTGGTGCGCGCTCGTGCAGCGCATGCATGCAATTCGCTGGCGCAGCCGCAGCCGCGCAGGGCCGTACTACCAGCCGCCGCAGGGCCATTCGACCATCGTCGTCAGTTGCCCGGAATTCTAGGCTCGCTCCAGAGAGAGAGAGCTCAGCTCAGGCCTCAGGCAGTCAGGCTAGCCATATCCCGCTGGATCATGCGTGTGGCTATTTTATGCGTTCTGATGGGTCGCCGGCCGGATGCGTGCGGGGGCGATCGGAGCTTGACGTACTTCGTACTTGCCCGATCGAGTAACCTTCTCTTTCCGATTTGATTTACTCATGGACCGATCCGAATTCCAATCAGCTTTCGTGGACGTACGGCTACGTACGCTTCCCAACGGCTTGTCAGAATACGCCTAGTAGAGTAGTAGTACGTACGGAGTATGTACGTTCGAATGGAACGGACCTCACCTTTCATCATGTGCATATGTGTGCAGAGACATAGTAGGGAGTAGTAGTATATACTGAAGACAATACGTACGTGGCTCGTACAAAACTCAATCCCTACCTACTGAGCTACTCGATCGTATGACAGTAGTTAATGTCAACGCCGTATATATATGCACGTTCTATGCATGGTTCACCGTACATTCACGTGCAAGCTAGTATGTAGAGCGCTAACGAGATATACAGTGGCTTAATTATGTGATGCCCTTGAGAACGAAGGTACTGGGCACGTAACTGTGGCGGTCCGTGCTGCCACTGTGCTTATTGAAACAGCTACAGCAGATGCAGATCATGCATGTCGCGCGAGGGCGCGCAGCGTGGAGGCCAAGGATGGCGCCGGCGGGCGCGGGAACCGCAGCGTCGTGTCCAGCGAGGCATGCATCATCTCCATCACCTGTTCAATCTCGGCACCAGCGGTCCTGGTCACTCAGATAGTCCATCTTTGAAAATCAGTAAGGGCCCTTTTGGAAGAAGGAGGAGCAAAATCCAGAGATGGAAAAAAACCTCACTAACAACTAAAATAATATCTCCATAAATTACTCACCCTAAGAAAAGTCTAGGATCCTATATATACGGATTGGAGTTTCCAAATTAGACGTAAGTATTATTATCAGAGGCAGAAAGAAAAGGCCGTGTATGAAATGATGTTTTCAGAGATCAATCTCTTAGGGCACTCACAATACAGACTCTATCATAGAGTCTAAACCTATTTATTACACTCCTATTTATTGTATTTTGCTGATGTGGCAATATAGTTATTGAAGAGAGAGGAAGAAAAAACAAGACTCCAAGTCTTATTTAGACTCCAAGTCTATGATAGCTTCGAGGTAATAAATGGACTTAGATTCTAAGTAGAGTCTGCATTGTGAGTGCCCTTATGATAATGCCCGCCTCCAGAAATAAAAGAAATAAAAAATTAAACCCCTTCCTACTGATCTGGCTTGTGATCTTGTCCCGAAAAGGAAAACACCAACTAATGATGGGGATAAGAAAAGTGGTTGAGATCAACCCGGGAGATAACCACGTGTAACAAGGTCCAGTGTTAATTATAGGGTGATGCTTGATCTCGTTGGTCCCTTTTATTAGACGTAGGACAAACGTTAACGTACGTGGTAGGCAAATTAAAGTATGCAGCCTCGGATGGGAACGGGCTCTAGCCCCGATTCAACCGTCCTTTATTATCCTAGGTTGGGAACGGGCTTTAGCCACGATTTTTCAACTAGGGCTAGCAATCTGGAACTAAAGATCCGGGTGCTCCCAAACGGGGCCAAAAGCTCTCATGAGAAAAAAATAAATGTGCGTCTGTGAGATTCGAATTCAGCACATCTCGTCTCGTGCACAACTCACCTACCAACTTAACTACACAACTCGCGTGATATAGTTCTAGATGTTTTCCTTTTGAATCCACTCGTGAAGGACCTTTAGTCCTGGTTGGTAACACCAACCGGGACTAAAAGGTCACCCTTTAATCCCGGTTCGTAATACCAACCGGGACTAAAGATTGGAGAACCTTAAGTCCGGGTTGGTAATACCAACAGAGACTAAAGGTTGACCTTTAGTCTCGGTTAGTTTTACCAACCGGGACTAAAAGTCTTTAGTCCTGGATGCAATTTTTCGTCGAGACTAAAGCTCAGTTGATAGATCGTTCAAATTAAGACATGTTCTCTAGTAGTGTCTCTCCGTCCCTAAATAGGTGTCGTTCTCGCTTCCCGAGAAAAAGTTGCCGGCAATTACATACTCCCTCTGTTCCAAAATAAGTGTCATTCTCGCTTCCCGAGAAAACACTGCCATTAATTATATATTAAAATATATTAATATTTATATTAAGTGATTAGTATCATCGGAAAGATCTTTAAGTCTAGTTTTTTAACAAAATTATTTGGAGATATAAATGTTGCATATATTTTTTACAAATTGAGTCAAATTTATGGCACAAAAACCCAAAACGACACTTATTTTGGAACGAAGGGAGTATTAAAATATATTAATATTTATGCTAATTAATTAGTATCATCAGAAAGACTTTTACATCTAGTTTTTTCACAAAATTATTTGGAGATATAAATATTGCATATATTTTATACAAGCAGACGGCTGCATGCACTAGCTACCTGCATGCGCCCCATTAAAACACGACCGACGCGCGCGCGCGTTTAAGGGCGAGAATCTCTGACGGCGCACGTACAACAAGCTCGTAGTTATATGCATGTGTCCAATTGTTGTTATTACGATCGACCTTTCCTGCTGTGTCCAATTGCGCATTATTACTAGAGAGTCTAGAGAGCTGTGTGAGTATTGAACCGGCCGGCCGGTGGTAGTACGTGTCAGAGCTAGCGATATACTAGTACTGTCTCTCTTCCAAATTACAAGTCATTTCAAGTATGTTAGAGAGTCAAAACATCTTAAATTTAACTAAAATTTTAAAGATAAATACAAAAAATTATGACATCAAATAGACATATTATATAAACATAAATAATAAAGAATCTAATGATATTTAGATAATATTATAAATGTTATTATTTTGTTATATAAATTTAATTAATTTTTCTTCTTCTAAGTTTCTTAGAATGACTCAGTAATTTGGAACGGAGGGAGTACTCCATCCGTCCCTTTTTAACTGTCGTCCGGAAAGCGTGTCTGTGAGAAAAATACGGATTTTTAGAGACCGTTATAATTATTTAGGGATGGAGGGAGGAGAGCGAACAGAAACGACGTGCATGCGTGCAGGCACGCAACGGTAGGCAAATTTACGACAGGTAGTACGACTGTAAGAGTGAGTGACTGAGCGAGCCGACCGGCATATCCATGCATGCATGCTCATCACTGCGGCGCTGCTCACAGTGTGTCAGTGCTCATAGGATCGGATACGTTGTATCATCTCTCATCTGTGTACGTACGGAGTACTGTAGTATATCTTGTCAGAACGCTGCGTGCTCTGCTGAGAGAGCAATAAGTTAGGGCCCTCCGTAGAGCAATTAGACGCGGATTAGCTTTATAGTAGTATTTGGGAAAAAGGTCAAGAGCGAGAGATCGATGCATGCATGCATGCATGCAGCTGTGTCGCTGACTCGCTGGCAGCAAATAATGCGGAGAACAACCGCTTACAGCTAACTGTTGGCGAGGGCGCGGTGCTCCTTTAGCTTTACAGGCGGAAAGAGAGCTAGGACTAGGACTAGGATCGAGAGCTAGTCAGCTAGCGCAAGTAAGCGTGATGCATGCATGCATGGTCCGGGTTGGAGCCGCGTAGGAGCAGTGCCGACTGCCGATGGCCACCATGCAGTGTCCAGCGTCCAGAGCGCGCGCGTGCGCGTCGCGTCGCGATCAGACGAGACAACCAACGATCCTTCTCTGCCCGCCGGCCTGGTGCTACTCCATGCGTACGGAGTACGCGCCTAGGATAGGTCGTGCTCGCACTGTGACGAGACGGTATCTGTGCTCGCACAGTGTGCTGTGTGTGCATGAACGCATATGCATGCATTGTGCATAGTGATAATAGCATGCGGTCAGGTTGTTTGCTTCTGCATGCGTATGCGCCTTTAATTTGTGAGCCTACTGAGGGAGGGAATGCATGCGCACAGGCGAGGGATCATCAGGGATTATAAAACTTTTTTTTGGACAAAAGGACACTCAAATGAGTGCCTCACAGCTACAAGGAGGAGGGATTATATAGAACTTACAGAAGAGAAGGGAAGCTTTAGCAATTTAGCTTTTTTTTTTTGAGCAATTTAGCTAAGCGAACACTGCGACGAGATGTAACGGTGTAGCCCAATGGGCTTGTAGAAACATGTCTGCGCAAATTGGCTCGTCGGCTGCATTATTCACCTGGGCTGGGCCTGCTGAGCCTCGCGTAGCAAACATTCTTGACAAAAAAAAATGATGAAAAATATTATCAGAGCCAACTGATGTAAACATTCTTGACAAAAAAATGATGAAAATATTATATCAGAGCCAGGTTTCGATCCTGGGACCTGTGGGTTATGGGCCCACCACGCTTCCACTGCGCCACTCTGATGGCTGTGTTTGGTGTATGCGTGTTTAACTTTAGTTAACAAAATGAAAAAAGCAACTACAGGTCCTCAACCATTGACTAACCTAAATGTTTGGTATACTCATTCCCGGTTCTAAATTGTAAACTATTCTAGATATCATAAATAAAAAGCTAAAACAACTTACAAATAAAGAGAGTATAATCATGCATTGAACGGTCCTCAGCCATTGACTGTTTTGCAAATTTTTTTGTTCTTTAATTTAACTAGCAAATATATACTATGTGTGTATGATGATTGATGAGCGTTTAGCTTATTTTATGGTCAACTAGATAACTTGCGACTTGAAGATTTATTCATTTTGCCTTTAACGATCACGTAATATGTTAAGTAATCGAACTCATATTATGCTTGGAACTTTGAGGGATTAGTTAAGGTGGCCCAAGCATATTTCCTTACCAAATGTCACAATGATATAATCATTGTTCCGTGGGTCAGTGGGTGCAACTATACCAGAATCTCTGCCACATATTATTTATGTTGATATGTGATTAGTTAATACCAAATCCAAATCAGTTTACCCTCTTCTCCCATACAAGGGTCAGCTCATTTCAGGGGATCAAGAGGAAAGAACAACTAGAAAGGATGACAGAATCGTAAAGAAAACCTATGATCATGGAAATAATAATTTTCTATGTTGCTTTTGCCAAGAAGAATCTCTTTGCAAGTTACACTTACGTTTCCGGTATTCGGATGAAAGTGTTGTGGCATACCTAGAACTCCACCAGTACGTCACACCATGGTCTTTGATATACTCTTATATTTTAAGAGGTTGTTTTGTGACTTATTATTCATCTTTTGACTAATAATGTTTGTTTTTCTCAAGATATATCAGATGTGAGGCATTGTTTTGGTTTGTTTTTCTCAAGATATACTTTATGAGCAACTGTCTAGGTGAAACTGCGATATTTTGAAGAAAAAAAAAAACTGTTTGACAAAACAACATCATCAATAACTTCATACGTGGTTGAGGGAGAGAAATAATAGAGTGAGCTATGAAAAACTATTTTTTTTAGCTTCATCTATCTTATCCTTTTATGCGAAGAAGAAAAAACAGCTTCACCCATAAAGTTTTTTAGAAAAATTTATTTGACAACTCCACAAGTTGATCGCCGCTGGGGAATTCACACAAAAGGGAAGAACTTATTCTCAACGAAAAATGTTTTGTCTGAACCGGACCTGAAAGTTGTTTTTCCATCAGACAATTGTTCACGTAACTTGACTCTTGCCTTGAACAACTCACAACACCTTCATGAGTTGCAGTTGTGAGCTATACCAAATAGGGTCTAAATATGACATATAATTTGGTAGACAAACACTAGATAACATAATAAATCTTAAATTTAAAAAGTTCTCATATCATTATAATAGTCTGAGTACGCACAAAAAATTACACACAATTTAAGATTATGACACTAGTTTTTTTTTTGGAAAATGGTTCTCTCAACGATGACGAGAAAATAAATAGCAACACCATTACCTACTCTGCCTACATAAAAGAACGCAATCCTGAAACAATATTTTTGTTTAGTTCCCGAGTGAAAAGTTTTTATGTGTCACATCAGATGTTCTAACACTAATTTAATCTATTAAAAAATAAACTAATAAAAAAACAAATTACATATATCGTCTGAAAACCATGAGGCGAATTTTTAAGACTAATTAATTCTGTCATTACTACATGTTTACCGTAGCACAAAATTATCAAATTATAAACTAACTAGACTTAAAAAATTATCTCGCAAAGCTATCACAATCTGTGTAATTAGTTATTTTTTAGTCTATATTTAATATTCTATGCATGTGTCCAAATATTCGATCTGATGGGTGAAAAAAATTAGATGGAAACTAAAAAAGACCTTAATATACTAAATTTAATAATCACTCCCTCTATTCCAAATTATAAGTCATTCTAAAAATTTTAGAGAGTCAAAGTTTTTATGTTTGACCGGAATTATATAAAAACACAAAAAATTATGATATTACATAGATATACTATGAAAATATAACTAATAAAGAATATAATACTACTTAATTAGTATCATAAATGATATTATTTTATTGTATAAATTTGGTTAAATAAAAAAAATGACTTTCAAAGATTCTTGAAATAACTTGTAATTTAAGATTGAGGGAGTATAAATTTAAAATATAAATATTTGTATTATTTAATAAATATTATTATTAGATTAATTACGAAATATATTTACCTGATAAGTTTGACAAGGTGGAACTGTGGAAGGCGGGGGATGCGACATCGGTTCATCATCATCAATCAAGAAAGAAAAAGAGAGAAACTGATAAAAAGGGGAAAAGAAGAGAGAAGGGAGGAGCCGTCTGGTTTTCCCCATCAGTTCTCTTCCCCGCCGCCGCTCTCCCTTTGCCCAGTGTCCACCCCGCTTCCACACGCTCCGACCCCGAACCCTAACCTGTGGCGGCGATGAGCGGCGGCGGCCCGACGAGGAAGCGCAACTTCAAGATCGAGGCGTTCAAGAATCGTGTGGAGCTCGACCCCAAGTACGCGGAGCGGACATGGAAGGTCCTGGAGCACGCCATCCACGAGATCTACAACCACAACGCCAGTGGCCTCTCCTTCGAGGAGCTTTACAGGTTGGTCCACACGCCCACCCCCCACCCCGCGCAACTCACCTTACCTGACCATCGCCGCCTCTCGGCCTTCCGCTGACGGCCATTTCGAAGAATTATTATGTGTTTCTGGAGTAGCGACCTGTGCAAATTCGGGCTGAATTGTGTCTGTTTGGGATGATTATTAACGGAACACCAGTTCCTGTGGATCCTTCCCACCTCTCTATACAGATTTTGATAGCTAATAACGGTCATTATTCGAGACTGAGCTGTATGTAGGAATTGATGTTACATTGCACTTCATGTGACTTTGTGAGCGCGTTTGATTTATTATAGTCTCCAAATATGTGTCTGTTGAACCTCTTCTTTTTTTTTTCTTGCAGAAAATTAGTTAGCAAATTTGTGATCTAGCCTGATTGTAACTTTTTTTCTCCCTCTGTGCAGGAGTGCCTACAACATGGTGCTTCACAAGTATGGTGAGAAGCTGTATGATGGCCTTCAGAACACAATGACATGGCGCTTGAAGGAAATATCAAAATCCATAGAGACTGCGCAGGGTGGTTTATTCTTGGAGGAGCTGAACACAAAGTGGATGGATCACAACAAGGCGCTACAAATGATACGGGATATTCTTATGTACATGGATAGGACATATGTCCCTACATCTCATAGGACACCTGTTCATGAGCTTGGTCTGAATTTGTGGAGGGATCACATAATTCACTCCGAAATGATCCATGATCGACTTCGTAACACTCTTTTGGATCTTATAGAAAGGGAAAGACTGGGTGACGTGATCAACAGAGGCCTGATGAGGAGCATAACGAAGATGCTGATGGATCTTGGTCCTGCTGTGTATCAAGACGATTTTGAGAAACCATTTCTGGATGTTTCAGCCAGGTTCTACAGTGGGGAGTCTCAAGAGTTCATTGAGTGTTGTGACTGTGGGAACTACCTTAAGAAGGCTGAGAGGCGTCTAAATGAGGAAATGGAGCGTGTATCACACTATTTGGATGCTGGCAGTGAGGCAAAGATAACTAGTGTAGTGGAAAAAGAAATGATTGCCAATCACATGCACAGATTGGTTCACATGGAAAATTCAGGGCTTGTTAACATGCTAGTAGATGACAGGTATGAAGATTTGGGTCGGATGTATTCCTTGTTCCGAAGGGTTCCTGATGGGTTATCAACGATTAGAGATGTCATGACTTCTTACCTGAGGGAAACAGGGAAGCAGTTAGTGACGGATCCAGAAAGTTTGAAAGACCCAGTCGAATTCGTCCAACGCTTGTTAAATGAGAGGGACAAGCATGATAAGATCATCAGTGTTGCTTTTGGCAATGACAAAACCTTCCAGAATGCTCTGAATTCGTCTTTTGAGTATTTCATCAACTTAAACAACCGGTCACCTGAATTCATATCATTATATGTTGATGACAAACTCCGCAAAGGACTTAAAGGGGCTACGGAAGAAGATGTGGAGGTTATACTGGACAAAGTCATGATGTTGTTCCGATACCTCCAGGAGAAGGATGTGTTTGAAAAGTACTATAAGCAGCATTTGGCGAAAAGGCTTCTGTCTGGTAAAACTGTTTCTGATGATGCTGAGAGAAGTATGATAGTTAAACTCAAGACAGAATGTGGATACCAGTTCACTTCCAAGCTAGAGGGCATGTTCACTGATATGAAAACCTCCCAGGACACCATGCAAGACTTCTATTCCAAGAAGTCTGAGGAACTCGGGGATGGCCCTACACTTGATGTCCACATTTTGACAACTGGTTCTTGGCCAACGCAACCCAGTCCTCCTTGCAACCTTCCAACTGAAATCCTTACAGTATGTGAGAAGTTCCGGACATATTATCTTGGGACTCACAATGGCCGGAGATTGACATGGCAAACAAACATGGGTACAGCTGACATAAAAGCCACATTTGGAAAAGGCCAGAAGCATGAACTGAATGTATCCACTTATCAGATGTGTGTTCTCATGCTGTTTAACAATGCTGATGGATTGACCTACAAAGACATTGAACGGGATACTGAGATACCTGCCTCAGACCTAAAGAGATGTCTGCAGTCCCTTGCTTGTGTCAAGGGGAAGAATGTTCTCCGTAAGGAGCCCATGAGCAAGGACATATCAGAGGATGATACATTCTACTTTAATGATAAGTTCACAAGCAAGCTTGTTAAAGTGAAGATTGGGACAGTGGTAGCGCAAAAGGAATCTGAACCAGAGAAACAGGAGACTCGCCAACGGGTTGAGGAGGACAGGAAACCTCAGATTGAGGCAGCCATTGTCAGGATCATGAAATCACGGAGGGTGTTGGATCATAACGGCATTGTAGCTGAGGTCACCAAGCAATTACAAGCACGTTTCTTGCCAAACCCTGTTGTCATAAAGAAACGCATCGAATCTCTAATTGAGCGTGAATTCTTGGAAAGAGACAAAGTAGATAGAAAATTATATCGTTATCTTGCATAGAATCATGTGATAATTCACGAGCAGTTGGCATCCTTCTGCTCTTGTAAAACAGTTCTCTTTATGCTCAACTTCTGTTTTATCAGTTGCATTGGCTGCTGGGTTCATAAACGTTCAAACATTGGTTATTGGTTGATGGTGAATTGAAGTGGGGATTGTATTGAATTTTACTGCTCAACACTTTCTCCTTTGGTTTGATGATGTGCTATGACAGGTCTGTAAGAACTAAGAAGCCGTACTTATCTGTTTTCTGTGCTGCATTCAGACTTCAATAGTTTCTTTGTTTCCTTTGGATCCGTCTCACCTTTCAACTTTCCCTGGTGCCATTTATGTTTCTATGTCTTTCACATGAGAATTTTGTTGCAAGCTACTCCCTCTTTTCCAAATTATGCCTGACTTTTCTAGGGACTTAGCTTTTGTTATGCTTCTAGATATCATACATAGTTTTACTATGCTATGCATCTAGATATCATACATAGAAAAGTTAGAATGATTTATAATTTGTAATGAAATGTATCCAGATGTTCTTTGTTTATGTGGCAACCTACATCCAGATGTCCTTTTAGTTTTATGTGACAAAGTTGGCCATAAATGCAATATCAACTTGTTAGCATGATTTGAAATGTTACTTGAAGTACAGCCAATGAGTCAGTTTACTCCAATGAGTCAGTTTACAGAGGATTCTTCAGGGTTTGCACTGAACAGGAGATTGTGAAATCTCGAACGAGGAAACACGGGCATCATTTCAAAAATTCGGAGATACAACAATAATGCACAATTGAATAAAAGAAGCAAAGGTTACCCTACGATATGTACTTAAAGCTAGAAAACCCTACGCGTTCGATGAGCTTAAAAAGGCACCCCCTCTACTTCAAATTAGTTTTGGCTCTATAGCTTTTGTTATGTATTTAGATATACAATATGTCTATATATCGGAGAAACAGTATATTTAGAATAAATAAATAAAATATCTTATAATTTGAAATGGAGGGAGTATCATCATTCTAACACGTCGATTTGTTCAACGAATATTTTTACAATACAAAGCTGAAATCAAAATGAATTTTCTAAGGAAGTGAGACCACTGGCATTGACATGTCTACTGCCAACGGCTGTGCAAACGTTCCTTCATTTCTCTTCTCTAAAAACAAGCATGCACATTGGCCGTGTTCTGGTACTCTGCAGAAGACGATATCACTTTGGCACATTTGTGTTGTTCTGGTCCTCTGCAAACAAAAGAAGACAATATCTCTTTGGCTGACTGTCCTGCATGATTGGATGCAGCAAGGAGAAGATCAACAGGCACCCTGAACGCAAGAGATGGATCAATGGTACGCACAATAAATTGAAGTTAAATTGCTGTTGATTCCTCAAATGGCAGTCTCAGCCTTGTATGAATGACGAATCGTGTCCAAACGAAGATTAGCTGGTGGTGGATCTGTAGTCTCGTTAGTTCGATGATGGAACAGTTTAGCTATCGCTCTTCTTTCGCAGTCCTGTTTCAACAACAAATTGACACCCATGGTATTATATAGTCTATGCAAATCCGCTAATAAATGCAATGGTGATTACTTGGTTCTGCAGAATTGCCTGTTTGGGACCCTAAGCAGCAAATGGCACTCCCTCTGTTTTTTTGTCACATATGCTTTGTCCTAAGTCAAACATTGCAATATATTATGTATTTCTCATAGTGAATCTAAAAATATAAATCTTGTGACATGAATCTATATAATTTTTTAAAATCAATGGTCAAGATACAAATATTTTATTTAGGACAAAGCAAATATGGCATATAAAAGAAAACAGATGTAGTAATTGTCTACTAATATATGGTCCTAGCAATTTAATATGCAAAATAGCATGGTGCTGGGTATTGCGTACAGAGAAGGAGTTCAGGAAAAGAAACAGGCCTTTGCCAGTAACTCTTACATACACACTAGACTCCTAATATGATGGTGCTAGGTAGTCATATAGTTTAGGTACATAGGGCCGAATGTCCTCAACTATTTGTTAGACTTATTGACTCGGTCTTTGTACATGCTGAAATGCATTGATTTGATTGTTGATATTACCTTAAACATAATTAGGTGAAAAGGTTTCCCTGGATTTGTTCTCCTGAGCTTCAAATAAGTGTATGTAAAACTCAATTGATCACGTGAGGTAAAACGGTTTACTTCGTTAAACCAAAGGCATGAAAACAAGTTAGACATTGGTGTATGGGCACGCACAATGAATGATCCTTCAGGTACATCTGCAAAAGTTCATGTACAGGGTCAACTCTTGGGCCAATCAAGAAATATATACTTCTAAGCCATGGACTAAACAATATGATAGGATACATACAGCTTGGAAGAACAGGTAGTTGACCCGAGTTATTAAACTTGACAAGACCATCAGACTGGTAAAAGTGAAATTGCTCATCAATAGCAGTATGATTGTACTTGTTCAAGCGCTTGTTTTGGAGTACTTCCTCCCATACACAAGAGCGATCATAGTGCATTGAGATGGCATATTCTGCTTTCTTTCTCCATAAGAAATACTCAATGATAAGCATTGGATCAGCATGGAGGCGCAGTTTGCTATCCAACCATATAGAATACCTAGAAAGAAAAAAAACCTTCAGTTAACCTAGGTGAGAAAATACTACCTCATTTCACAAGGAAAGAAGAGAATTTCTCTAGCCACAAAACGATGCCATTTTGTGATAGAGCACTTCTTTTTAGGCTATTGATGCCTATATGAATAATAACATTAAACATATAAAGATTATGTTTATAGATTTGGAAAATACTTCCGTAATATATTAATGTTACAATTTTACAAAGCTTTATAACTTTTATCTGATCAAGAGTTTATAACTATATTACTATACAAATTAATGATCAATGTTGCATTTTGGACAATATGTCCAAACAACACTCTTTTGTGATCGCAGTGCCCAGGGCATACACATTATTACTAACAAAATAGGAAAAAGGAAATTCGCTGCAACATAAAGCAAAGTAAGAAGCCCTAGTTACAATCAGAGCTGGTGTGGATGATAATCACTAACAGTTAGTAGGCAGTACTTGTTGGATTTTTTGGATTTAATAGAATTTATTGTTAGAGCAAAGACATTGTTGATAATAAACAAATTCACTGTGCAATTAAGTACGATGACACACATACTTCCTTGAAGACTTACATGGCAGATGGGAAGAGTCGATGAGCTAGAAATTTTGGCACCTTCCCCGCTCTTCGCATATCTTCGTATGGTAAGTTCTTAACTACAACACTTCTCCATAAGCCTATGAATCCATTTCCATCAGGCATGTGTCCTTCAGAGGAAAGGGTTGCCAGTGTTAGCTCATCCATGAACATGATGAAGCAAACATTCTTCTTAGCGTAAGAGCCAATCTGTGAGAGTTTATGACACATAGTACAATTACTATTGAACTTATAAAAACAAGAAATATTCATGAAATAAAAGATCGATAAGGAGTAAAGGCCAATGAATAATTTACCATCATGACAGAACATAAAATCAAGTAGAAGTATAAACCTATACTTAAACCATTTTGCTACTGGAAAACAAGCTATCTGCTATAGCACATGGACAATCAAGCTCATCCATACAAAAGAGATTAGAAAATCACCCTGCTTTTAGTTGGTCTCCTCAAGTAATCAGAGCTTCCAAAAATACATGATGATACAGCAACATGGCAGGTAGCCATATACCTTCTATCATTTTCATCCAAATCAAATCCGGTACTAGGGTAATAATCTGGTCCTCTAACAAAACCGCAGTGGAGGGTTTGGTCTTTAGCATGGTATGTCTCTTCTCTATCCCCAAGACTCTGGTGTCCACCAAACAATGGTTCGAAGAAGCCATTACCAAGCAATACTTTTTCCTTCACTATATAGCTCAAAGAGAACTGTGTAAAATTCCCGTAATGAGCAGGCTCCACAAGATCATCAACTGATGGCAAAAACTGAATTTCGCATGGTGCGTCTGCAATGTTGTATTTGGTAAGTAAACAGAAACCTCTGCAACATATTTTTTGTGTGCAACGATTCATATAGCATATATAAGGTAGGGCCCTATTGGATTTTTTTATATTAACTCGTAATAAACAACACTTTGTGTGTGCAATGATTCATGTAGCATATATAACGTTGTGTGATACTAGCTTGTAATAAAATACACTTGTTACTCTCTTGGTATGCAAAGATTGTTCCTAAGCAGAAAGAGGGGGGGGGGGGGGGGGGGGGATATCACCTAGGAAATTATATCACCCCACCCCACCCCACCCCCTCCCCCTGTTCTAATGCATCTAGGGTAAAAAAATCTAATAAAAGTTATCTGTTGCATTTGACTAAAAAGTTACCTAGGAAATTATATCACCCCACCCCCTCCCCCCTGTTCTAATGCATCCAGGGTAAAAAATCTAATAAAAGTTATCTGTTGCATTTGACTAAAAAAGTCCATCTTTGAGAAGTGCACCCTGTACAGTGTGTAAAGAGGATCTCTTACAGCGCTTGTGTAGTTTCTTTCGACTTTTGGGGGGTTCCAACTCAACTTTAGTCCTAGCAGAAAAGTAAATCCGATGAATTTAACACAAACAACTGAATTTATACATATGAATTTGAACTCACAAAGAGATATTTGTAACATCAGGGCTGTATCTCTGACCATTCCACTTCAAAAGGTTCTGCCTATTAGATAGGTCATGATGCACTGCTGCAAAGCATAACACCAAATTTCAGAGAGTTTTTTTTTCTGCGGATAGAGAGTTTTCTTTGGACAAAGTAAATAAATATTTTTAACTCGTGATAAAAGGAAGTGATTCGATTTCTTGTGATCAAACACCTCTAGAACACACTTTTTTTTCCAACTAAGGCCTTGTTTGGACGCATATGTATCCACCTCAATCCACATGTTTTGAAGTGGATTGGAGTGAAACTTAAACTAATTTACACTCCAATCCACCTCAACACATGTGGATTGATGTTGATACATGTGCATCCAAACAAGGTCTAACCAATTGGGGGCAAAAGGAGCCCACCTGAACGTAAGTTCCATTTCATTTGAAACCAAAACAGAACCTCAAACACACAAACCACATTTTGGGCCTTGCTCACTCAATTCTGGTGACAATGCTGATGCTTGTATCTCTAACAATCAGAACTACAGAATTTACGTAATAGAAAATAATCACTAGAACAACGCATCTGAAGATTTGTGCATCCTGGAGAGATTTTACGCGATGATAGAAAATAGTAGTATGCGGAGGCCACCAGCCCACTGCCCACGCGCACATATAGAAAACAGATTGGTCGTATGCTTTGTTAGTTGCAACTCCAAAGCAGAATGGTAGTTCTGGATGGAAAAAGTACCTGGTCATTTGAACGCTTACCGTGGATTGGGAGGCTGGCATGGGAGGAAAAGGAGAGGTAGGAGAGGGAAAGGAGGGCGAGGGAGAGGACAGGGAGGAGGATTAGGCGGCAGCAGCGCCGTGGCCTCCGGGAATGCTGACGGGACCCGGCTGCGGCCGGGGCGGTTATCGGTAGGCGGACCTCCGGCATGCCCCGCGCAGCGTGCACGCTCCGGCGAGGTGTAGAGCTGGGATTAGCGGAAAGAGAAAGCGGGCGAAAATTTCTCTCTTGTGTTTTTGCCCTTATTTCGGTGTGTGAAATGTCAAATTTCTTGATCACCTTGCTATATAAATTTCACGGAATGTCGCTTTACATGTGTATTTTTGTGTATTTGCCTTGAATTTATTTTAGAATGTACTTCCCGCCCGTCTCTAAAATAATATACTCCCTCCATTCCAAATTATAAGACGTTCCAAGAATCTTGGAGAGTCAAAGTTTTTCAACTTTGACCAAAATTATAGAGAAAAATATAAAGATTTATACCATCAAATATACATATTATGGAAATATAACTAATGGAGAATCTAATTGCACTTAGTTGATATCATAAATATTATTATCTTATTATATAAATTTGGTCAAAGTTGAAAAACTTTGACTCTTCAAGATTCTTGGAATGTCTTATAATTTGGTATGGAGGGAGTACACAGTAACAATTGTCATATTAAATTATTTCTAATAAATTTTAGTTAACTTTACTAAAATTTTAAGGTGCAAATATGAGATTTCTAATCGCAGAATCCAACTTATTACGTGAGGCTCATAGGTATATATATAGGAACCTCAATTTGCACAAAATAGTAGGTTGTTATATTAAATTATCTCTAACTAATTTTAATCAATTTTGTCATATGTTATATTGTATATCTCCTCCAAACAACTTCGGTCAATTTTATTAAATTTTTAAAATGTAAATAAGGTTTTAATTATAAGGTTTAACTTTTAACGTGAATACTCATATGTACATAGTCACACTAATTTGTATATATAAGTAATCTCAAACAAATTTTAGTCAATTTCATAAAACTTTAATGTGTAAACGTGACAAGTAAATTCTGAAGTTCAGTTTCAACATGTAGACATGTAGTAGGCTATAGGCATAGATGATTTGGATTTTAAAACAAATTGGAGTGAACATTAATCATTTAAAATAGGATTTAGATTGGATGTTATTTTTTCATTAGATTTTAATTAGACTTTTCCATTTGCATTTGGATTCTAATCAATTTCCATCTCTATTCATATCCTTGTTGGCTTGTTGCTAAAAATATATTCCTCTCTATTAATATTAATACAATGTCCCCACAAACTTCTTGCCAGTGCCAGTTGCTTTAATGCAAAATTCAGTGTATATCAAACTTCCAGGAGACAAAAAAACTTCAGAAGACTAAATTAAAGTAAACCAATAGAACACAATTATCTGTAGAGGCCAGTTAGCAAATCAACAATCAAATGCACCACAAGTAAATATGGAATGAGCAAAGGCTGCATCAACTGTCATGTGCGGATACGCCAATATCAACTTTACATGTGTATTCCGAAGTTCAGTTTTAAACATGATGTCAACATGTAGACATGTAGTAGGCTGTAGGCATAGATGATTTGGATTTTAAAGCAAATTAGAGTGAACATTAATTGTTTAAAATTGGATTTATATTGGATGCTATTTTTTCCTTAGATTTTAATTGGACTTCTCCATTTGCATTTGGATTCTAATCCATTTCCACCTCTATTTATATCCTTGTTGGCTTGTTGTTGTAAATATATTTCTCTCAATTAATATTAATACAGTGCCTCCACAAACTTCTTGCCACTGCCAGTTGCTTTAATGCAAAATTCAGTGTATATCAAACCTCGAGTAGACAAAAATGACTAAATTAAAGTAAACCAATAGAACACAATTATTTGTAGAGGTCAATTAGCAAATCAACAATCAAATGCACCACAAAGATGGAATGAGCAAAGGCACATCAAGTATCATGTGTGGATATGCCAATATCAATTTTGTTAACATAATTATTGTAAAATAAAGACTTTGTTAACAGGACTGATGGAAGCATAAGTAAACAAAAGAGGATGAGCAAAGGACACAAATCCAAGTGGTGTTGAGCATTCTTTGGTACATTACAATACTTTACTCATTGTATCTTGTAACAAGATAGAAAACCCAAAAAATGTAGAGAACAAAAACAACCTCACTATATGAAGTTATGAAACAGGATGAGTTTTACATCATTTGTGCAGTCAGCAGTACCATAAGGCATGAGTACTGGACAAGTCAAAACAAGAATTAGAAACTATGCATGCATGTACTGATCAGTCTTGGTATCCTCAGCTCAGTCGAGTTTAGCTGGTCTTGATTCAACCCCTCCCCCTTTTCGTTGTTCAATAGAGTACGGCATGTAAGTTCCAAGTATCTTGTCCCACATTACAAAGAAGGGTTGTGAAAAGTTGTACTTGTTGCCATAGAGCTGGTGGTGAATGTCATGATACGCACTGTTATTGTTGAACAACGTCTGGAGGATGTTACCAGGAAGCCACAGGCCACAATGATCATCCACAGTTTTGATGGTTGCAAAGGAGAAAAAGAATATGGACGTCCGTGGAGTCATACCAGAGACAAGGAATGAGAGTGCACCACCAATGGTGTCTAAAATAAAGCCCTCAAGAGGGTGGTTGTATAGAGCTCCAAAAGAATAAGGGACTACAAGAGTGTGGTGCTTGGAATGGATGTGTTTATACAACAACTTGTTGATGTGCATGTATCTATGCATGAAGTACTGCCATGTGTCCATAACAAACATTGCAGTTATAAACTGCAACACTATTACAAGAGGAGGAGGTTGCTTCTGTCCAGTACCACTCTCATCACCAATAACCTATGTGTCGAAGGAAAATGTCAGCATGTTAACAAACTTATCTACATAAATGATGTGTATCCAACAATTCACTGATGAACCATTTTTAAGAAACACAAAAGAAACATTATGATGCCAAGCAGGTTCCAAAATCAAGATTGATCATAGAGCTAGATATCCCCAGACTAGTGAATTTTCATGACCCTATAATCATGTATCGATTTACATTCAAATTCTTAGTTTTATACAATCAGATTCACCAAAATTCTTCAATGATCAAAACTGATGACTTTCTTCAAACATGATGTGGTTTGCTTCACTTCACTTTATACTTCATTGGTTAGGATAGATAGATTCTCAGGAATGAAGTCTAGAAGAAAATACGAAGGTTGTTGAGCTATATGAAGTAATGGAATGTGAATACAATCCAGGAGGCTTGTAAACCAATTTGTGCCTCAAACTTATTAGGTGTCTTGTCTCCATCGATCATTTCATGTTAAATTAAAGACATCAAGTTTGCTTCTTGTATGGAATGATAATGCCTAAAGGAAGCACCTATTTTAAGCATGAGGTCCATCTAAAACAATCCTGGAATTCTGTGGTACATACAGATGGCACCGAGGAGGAGAAGATTACCGCGAATAGGGTGAGCGAGACGGCGACCTGGAAGACCTGCTGAAGGAGAACGCCCCTGACGACGACGGCCTTGGAGACGAGGTTCTTCGTAGCGGCGTCCTCCCTGCTGTGCAGCCGGTATTCGTTGAGCCGCCTCACCTCGTCGAGCGCGACGTAGAGCCCCGAGTAGAGCCAGTACACAGCGATCGGCACGAACGTGCCCAAGAGCTCGTCTGACACCGCCTTGATCTCCATCGTCCCCCTCCACCACCTCTGGCGCTCCTGTGGCTCCCGGCGGCCTGGTTATGAGGCGAAATTACGGGTGACACGAGCGCAAGGGACAGATTACCAGCGGGGCGAGCCAACCCGAATCTCTCTAGCGGCGGAAGGAGGAGGGGGAGAAACCAGAGTTGGATTTCCCTGGGGAGATTGGTCGGCGGGCAAAGGAGGGGGAGATGTATATATAGCGGTGTCGTGGCGGGCGCCGTCGGTCAGAACGAGGTTGGGGGCGGGCGTTGGTTCCAACAAGAAGGAGGAGGGTTGTGCGGTCCCAAATCATTATTTAACGCGCGCGCGTTGGTACATATAGTAGCGCACAGACGCGAGACGCAAATTGGAATAGACGACTGAACGTGGAGGGTGGCTTGCATGCATAACGTACAAACACGTGGTCCACGAATATGGAGGAGAGGAGGTGCAAGTAGGATTGTGTCAGGTCGTATTTTTTTTAATATACAAGCGTTATACAAACTTTAAAATGTGATAACTTTCTTTTAAAATATTTATTTTTAATTTTGTTTGCACCATTACGTTGATTATAACAAGATCTATAAAACCAGACCCATATCAGATATGTTTCGAGATAATTTAAGTGATTATAAAATTTTGTGCTTAGGTGTACAAAGTTTTAAATGTGATAGTAAAAAGTTTTCTAAAACTTGGTGCAAAGTTTAATTTTAGCTGTACAAAATCCATAACAAGTTAATACTATGTTTCAAATGAACTAGTATAATGTTCTTGAAATTTAGGTGTAGAGTTTTGAAATCTCAAAGTTTTGAATTTAGCAATGTAAAATTTATAATGTTTTAAAAGTGTTGGTATACAAATTTTGAAGGTAAAAAGGTTAAGTTTGAAATTACAAAGTTTTAATCCTTAAAATACAAAGTTTTAAATATTTTAATATAAAGTTTGAAACTATAAGGATTTAAATCTAAGTACGAAGTTCTGAACGTGCTAGTATAAAGTTTTCCTTTAAAATACAAAATTTGAAATTATAAAGTTTGAAATCTTGAAATAAAAGTTTTAAATGTGCTAGTATAATGTTTATAAATTAAAAATGTAAAGTTTAAAATTATAAATTTTAAATGTTCGAGTATAAAGTTCCTAAATTTAAAATATATAGTTTGAAATTACAAAATTTTATATCTTAAAATATAAACTTTATGGCATATTAGTATAATGTTTTGAACCTAGCAGTATAAACTTTATGTTATGATAGTTCAAAGTATTAAATCTAGAAGTATAAAGTTTGTAATGTGATAGTTAATTTTTTTTATAAGTTTTGAGTGTAAAGTTTCAAACCTGGTATAATAAGGTTTATAATGCAATATGTCAAACTTTTTTGACTATAGTAATACAAAGTTTATAATTATAATTTATTGTTCATAATTGTTGACACTGGTTATCTATCATAATTAAGGGATAAATAAATGTAAAAAGGGCTAGAATTTGATCATCAACAAAGGTTTAGGGTTTCAACTGACAATATTCCACGAGTTTTGGTGAACTATGATTCTGCAGGGACTAAACCAGGAAATCAGCACTGATAGCTTCCCATAGAAGGAAACCGACGGGAGATAACGCAACCACCACGTCAGGATTATTCTAGAAGACTCCAGAGGACGCAAGAAGACACCAGGAGGTCGACCACCGCGAGAGGCTGCCAGGTGGGACCGACCGGTCCCACCCTAGGACCGACCGGTCCCCCCTGGGCCCGCTGGCTTCCGTCTTCTGCAAGCTACCTCCACCGACCTCTAGGATGCATCTCGACCGTACCTTAAGTCGGTTTGATCTAACGACTGCGGTTGATCCCTGAGGGCTATATAACCAGACCCTAGACCCCCCTCTCCATCATCATCAGATCTCAAGTCATTAGAAGAGGAGGAGGATAAATCAGAAACCCTAATTTCCTTAGAGTCACATCAACTTAGGCATAGCTAGATAGAATTAGAATTAGAAGAGGCAAGCTTCGCTTGGATTCCAGATCTAGTCGCGAAAAGGCTCGGTAAACCCAAGATCTTCTCTCTTGTATCAACATTATGGATCTAATTATGTTTCTAGTTCATAATTGTTCTTCTAGTTCTTCATTGTTCTTCATTGTTCATCTTCTAGTTCTAGTTCATCGTCTAGTTCATCTTCTAGTTCTTAATCTAGTTCTAGTTTGTGTTCTAGTTCATACTCTAGTTCATCTATGTGTTCTAGTTCATCATATTGTTCATCATTGTGTGCTAGTTCATAGTCTAGTTCATAATAGTTTAGATATAATTGATATGACTAAGACATTAATTACTATATTCTTAATTATACTGTTTGTAGTATGCTTTGATTATATATTTGGCATAGATAGATTATCATCATGTTTATACTCATGTTCGTATAGCGCTCATCTTAATAATCATTGGGTGGGTGATAGATGCTGTGTAGGCATGGTGCCTATACACTATTTATTTGCGAATGCGTCCTATGTTCCGGATAGAGTGGTAGATCGCGGGTGTGATAGGCATGTTGAGTCCTTTGTATTCCACTTCCCGAATGTAGTGTTCAGTATGGCTCAGTTAACTCATGGTTTAGGGGTTACTCCGTTTGGCACCTTTACTATGGAGTTGCCTCTTGAATATGAATATGGGATAACCTAGCCAATGATTGCCAAATATAATTGCACTAATCAATGTATATTATGACATAATTAGAATAACTTAGGAATACTTCTTTATAATGTCTATTCTAATCCGCATGCCTTGTCTAAGTTGAAATGCTCTAAGGACTATCATAGATTGATCTTTTATCATTTATAGTGTACCTCATTATTGTGATTGATCCCTGTTTAAGATAAAGGAGTGTGTTCTTGCTTTGTTCTCAATTCTCCTATCACATGTGTAGAGTAGCTCTTGTCCTATTTATCTCGTTTCATTCCTAGTGCTAAATATAAATAATGATACTTGGAACATCTCTGGGTAAAATGCTGCTACAACGCGTGTATTTATCTGTGCGCTTGCGGGTAAATATTTATCTTTAGAGTCAGTGCTATGATATAATCACATTGCTAGTTTCATGTTGGGGATGACAACTTGACGTTAAGTGATGCTAGTAGTGTCCCGTACACTTCTTAGTGCCTTCACTAGGTTATTGTTTATGAAGTCTATCTTAGAGTGATTCCATTAAGGAGTGTCAACAAGCATTTTTGGCGCCGTTGCCGGGGAATGAATGAGTAATTAAGGACGGAAGCTAGAATACATTTTCACCATCTAGGAGAACTCTTACACATGTGATAATTGAGATATATTATTCACCCTTTATCCAAACAGGCCCACCCTGTCTTTTGTATAGTTTTGATCTTATGCAGGGTGAGGTGTATGACTGGTTTTGAACTTCTGACAAACTACGTTGCGGGTCCAGAGGCTTTGCTCAAGCCTCAAGATCCATTCAACCACTTTGTTAGGAATCAACCAGATAAGGTATAAACAATTGTTGTCACTTTGACTTTCCGACAAACTCCTACAAGGATCGAAGAAGGTCAACGTTACAAGTTTTCAAGCACGTGACGAGTGACGACACCAGATGTTGTACCACTCACAATTCCATTGTGAGTCATGGTAAGTTTAATCGAGGTGAGTCAGTCTTGCTCATGGACTTTAAATTGATGAGTAGTTATCTTATTAAATCCTTTGCATATCATCATACATTCACTCCATTTAGTTTATGTTCTCTCATACATGTTTAATTTTTATCACTTGCATCCACTCATGTTATGTGCATCTAAAAAAGAAATATATATATATATATATATATACTACTCACCTTGATCACACTCTTTCATCTCCATTAAAGTGAATCTCTGTAGTGCTTTCATGCCACTGTTATTTACAATAGTATGCTTAAGGTTTGGAGTATGTTCATACAACTTTTAAATTAAGCATGGTGCTTAGTCTAGAAGCGTTGATCTTACTTTCAAAGGCTTTTTAAATTAAGCGTGGTGCTTAGGTTAAAATGCTTTCCTAGGTTAAATTAGACATGGCGTCTAGTTTGATTTTTGAACCAAGAGTATGCTCTAGTAGATATCAGTTATTTTGTTGGACTAACCCCTGTAGAAATCTCTCAATATCAAAATGGGGAAGTCAAGAGATGAACTCACACTGGGATGAAGCAAGACATAGGACGTGCTCCAACAACTTCACACAAAAGACATGGCTCATTCATCACTGAACTGTAAGTATCAAAGAATATTCACTTTGTCTTTTGCTATAAGCTACCTTTGCCTTGAGCCATGAAACAATACAGCCATATATTTAAAAATCAACCTTTAATAGTGGACAACCATATCATCATATATATTTCAACTTTATATATTCCCTCGGGTATGTGTCCATTAAAGAAAGGTCTTGCTCAACAAACCTAAAACTGCGAGCCCTTGCCGAGAGGTCAATCGGTAGTTATCTTATGACTTTTTAAATTTAATCTTGTCTTAATTTACAAAAAATAAAAAAAATAAAAAAAAATTATTATGTTCTTAGGACTAGTTCCCTTCGGGTATTCTTGTCACTAACCACTGCAGGGTGAACACTGTCCAAGAACATGGGAGCTGCAAATACAACGCAAGGGATGCTTCAACATTCACACTTGCCTTTGTCTAAGTGTGGGGAGGAAGGCTAGCTCTTCCAAAAATTCTACAACCATGCTCATCCTCCCAATCAAGAAGCTGTCAACATCCCAACACACTGGTTTGCAATCTCTCTACTCACTGTTACTTTGTCTCTTTAAGTTTGAATGATTTCACAAATTCCATGCTTGAAAATCAAACTTAAGATACAAAATAAAATTAATCCTTTAGAGAAGAAGTAGTGGTGAACGATGAAAGAAAATAAAATATGGGATACAAGTTCTATGCTAATTAAAATGCCAAGATTAACTTCTCTATAGCATAGAAAATGACTTTAGCTCTATGACAACACTACCCTTGTTATTACTTGTATATCCCTTCGGGTATGTATTGTCCACTAATGCTTTTAGGAATAAAATAATAAGTTGAGCAATAAGTCCAAACATAATTCATGAGGAGAGAGAAAAAAGATAGCTTAGAGGTTAAGGAAGATAAAGTGCAACACATGAGACAAGATGCTCAAGAACAAGCTCAAGATGCAAGGAGAAGCTTCAAACAAAAAGGAAGGGGTCATGATAAATCATCTATCCCTCATCACATGGCGCCACTGCGTTTCAATGATGAAGGTAATATTTTAAGGTAAGTGATCATTCTCTACAAAAGCTTTCCCTTGGTCTTGCTCTGCACTTAAATCAAAAGAATCAAAATGTTTGAGTTACAACTTTAAATGTTTAATCTATAAAACTCAACATGCTTTGTTCTTTGAGTATCACTCTTTTAATCACTTAGTCTTGAACAACTCAACCCTCGTTGTCAAATTCATGCTCACTCTTCTGATTTCATCACCCATATTTTAAGAATGAAACAATGCACAAAATACCAATTTTATCATATTAAATGTGCCTAAGGTTAGAGTAGAGTAAATGAAGTTTTGGTTCTATTGGTGTTTTCTCACCAGCAGAACTTATGCACTTGATCTCTGCTTTAGTTTTGCGAGTAGGACACACTATACAAAGAGTGGTCTCCCAAAGTTTCATGAATTCTAGAGAATGTTGCTAGCTTACAGTATTAATGATTCACTTTAAAATGTTAGTTTGACATTTACCTCCTATTTTCTTGATACATATGTGATAAAACAATTATTACACCATCATTGAGTCACATACATAAATGGAAATCCAAAACTCTGTTGCTTTGTGCTTAAAAGAAATACATCAAGACTCTAAAATAATTAAGGTGTAGTTTTTCACTAACCCTTAATCTATTCCACGAGCTTTGTTGTCTATCTGAGTTTCAACAGAAGATATGAATTCCACTATGATACCGACGAAGCCTTCGTCCACTCAAGAGCCAATCATCAATGGTTATAGCTCAAGAGAAGTGATGAACTTCTACGCTGTCAAGGATTCAAAGCAAATGATCATGCCAACACCCATTAAAGAATATGAAGAGCAGTGAACCAAAGGAGACAAGTCCACCAGCCACTTGAAGAAGAAAGAGAGTTCTACTGAAGTACAACTAAGGTCTTCACCACGAGGATCTGCTGACGCACCCAAGGAAGAATAAAGAGCGTGCAAGAAGTCTTGTTCGATAGACTATAAACATCGAATCCTCGCCGGAAGGTAACTCGGTAGTTATCCATATTTCTTTACTTTTTAGCAAATTATATCTGCATTAGAAAAGAAAATAAAAATATAAAAAAACTTTAAGCCCCATGAGAACAGTTTAGTGGTGTGTTAAAACCCATAAATGTATTCTCTGTGGAGGCATAAAAAATAATAATACATCTACATATTATTTCTGCATTGCATTAGAAAGGGAATAAAAATATTGCATTTGTTACACTACATCATAAACCATGAAGCCCAATGTGAATAATTCTATGGTGTGTAAAAACCCACAGGAATGTTCACCGTGGTGACATAAAACAATAATAATAATATAATAATACTAAAAATAAATATGCATACATTCATCCTGTTGCATTTTTCTTGCATCGTAAAAATATATATTAAAATATAAAGAAAGAGATCTTACTAAAATTCTAGACAACTAAGGCTTGAGTGGCCAACCGCTAATGCTTAATCTGTTCCACAAGTTTTGTTGTCTATTTGAGTTTCACAGGATTTGAAAGGCCAAGAAAAGCTGACGAACAAGTGAATGCTCCAACCACTGTTGGAGCACTGTCTCAACAAACATCAACATCAATCAAAGCTCTAATAGAGGAAGGACATATCCACTGCCAGTCTGCTACATTGCAAAGTGACTACGTCAACATTCAGCTTGGGGGAAGGCACCCCCATGTATCCATATAAGTATCTCTATCCTCTTAAGTTTTTTATTCTATAAATAAATTCAAAACACCAAAAATATGTGAGCACATGAAGGCTCACCATTAATTAAAAAAAAAAGAGAAACAAAAATATGTGGGCACATGAAGGCTCACCATTAAATCTAAAAAGAGACACTATAGAGAACTGCTGAATTTCTGCTTAGTGGAAAGGAAGAACATAAATGATCTTAAGAGCTTTAGACAACTAGATAAAGGGAAAGAATATTTATCACTAACACTTAATCAAGTTCCACTAGTTGTGTTGTCTATTTTTAAGTTCAGCAGGAAATAAAGAAGAGAGGGACTTAAGCCACTGCTGATGGTCTACTCATCTTCTGGGAAAAAGATCACGTCAAGATTCAGCTTGGGGGAGAGCACCCTCAGTTATCACGATAAGTATCGTACCACGACTATTTTCATTTACTATTAGTTCGTTTTAGCTAGATCCAGGTCAGTATATATAAAAAAACTCATAAAAAGATGAATAACTATTATAAAACCAAATAAATATAGTATATAATGAATAAATGCCTAAGTTGATATGAACTTAATTTTGCTCATGATGAAAATGATGAATAGTTGCTCTGTCGTAATCCCTCTTAAATACCTATTGTTCAAACTTAAATTTTCTTGAGTTTTAGACAAAGTTGTTCTGAATAAACTCTGAACCTGAAACCTGTGGATGACAAATGCTTGATCTAAAGTCTAGATAATTGTGAGATATGATATAAAAAGGTTTGAGCTGCTGTTTATCTAATTCCTAGAGATACTAGAGTTCTGGAGATTTACACTTTGAAAAGATTAAAAACACATGATGAGATCCTGTATGACATAACATGAATTCCTACCCAGAGCCATTAATATGATCTTAAGATAAGGCTACTTGTTTTGTTCTAAGTTTATAGTTATGGTTGAGAAATTTATCATGCTCTAGAGATCAAGAATGTTTTTATTAAAAGATTCACTCTTCCGAAGTAGTATTGTGTTAGAGGCATGGGCTATGCAAAAGTATAAAAGGAGGAAATAAAAAGGGACAAGTGTCCGACTACCTCAAAGAAAAAAAAGAGAAAGAGAAAAAGAGTTATGATAAAAGTATGAGAAAAGAATGATAGCCCATGGTCCCTCTAATTACAATATGCCAGCAAGAGATGACAAATTTCAAATGTTCTAAGATCTTGATCTATGAGTATGACATCTTTCTTCCTAAACTTTGAACTTTGACTTGGTAAGATATGTTTTTCACTTCTTAAAGCTCCAGATATATATTCATAGAAAAGAAGGAAAATGCATCAGTAAGGAATCATAAAATATAAAAGAGCGATTTGAGAGTGTCATACAGTAGAATCTCTGTTTTTCATTTTAAAAATATATAAAAACTCCAGAATGAAGGTTGATCAAAGAGTTAGAGATACAGTGCTTAACTTGATTGTTCTATCTTTCAATTGTTTAAAGATTCAGGTGAAGGCAAAAGCTCCATAGTTAAAGGTAATATGAGAAAGTCAGAATAGTTAACTCTAAGCCAAGGGAAGATTTTTGTTTGAACATATGTACTATTGAGGTGTGAAAGCATAGTAGCAATTCCTGATTCATCATGACTATTTGCTAAGGGACTAGCAAAAGGCAAGCTTGGGGGAGTTGTTGACACTGGTTATCTATCATAATTAAGGGATAAATAAATGTAAAAAGGGCTAGAATTTGATCACCAACAAAGGTTTAGGGTTTCAACTGACAATATTCCACGAGTTTTGGTGAACTATGATTCTGCAGGGACTAAACCAGGAAATCAGCACTGATAGCTTCCCATAGAAGGAAACCGATGGGAGATAACGCAACCACCACGTCAGGATTATTCTAGAAGACTCCAGAGGACGCAAGAAGACACCAGGAGGTCGACCACCGCGAGAGGCTGCCAGGTGGGACCGACCGGTCCCACCCTAGGACCGACCGGTCCCCCCTGGGCCCGCTGGCTTCCGTCTTCTGCAAGCTACCTCCACCGACCTCTAGGATGCATCTCGACCGTACCTTAAGTCAGTTTGATCTAACGACTGCGGTTGATCCCTCAGAGCTATATAACCAGACCCTAGACCCCCCCCTCTCCATCATCATCAGATCTCAAGTCATTAGAAGAGGAGGAGGATAAATCAGAAACCCTAATTTCCTTAGAGCCACATCAACTTAGGCATAGCTAGCTAGAATTAGAATTAGAAGAGGCAAGCTTCGCTTGGATTCCAGATCTAGTCGCGAAAAGGCTCGGTAAACCCAAGATCTTCTCTCTTGTATCAACATTATGGATCTAATTATATTTCTAGTTCATAATTGTTCTTCTAGTTCTTCATTGTTCTTCATTGTTCATCTTCTAGTTCTAGTTCATCTCCTAGTTCTTAATCTAGTTCTAGTTTGTGTTCTAGTTCATACTCTAGTTCATCTATGTGTTCTAGTTCATCATATTGTTCATCATTGTGTGCTAGTTCATAGTCTAGTTCATAATAGTTTAGATATAATTGATATGACTAAGACATTAATTACTATATTCTTAATTATACTGCTTGTAGTATGCTTTGATTATATATTTGGCATAGATAGATTATCATCATATTTATACTCATGTTCGTATAGCGCTCATCTTAATGATCATTGGGTGGGTGATAGATGCTGTGTAGGCATGGTGCCTATACACTATTTATCTGCGAATGCGTCCTATGTTCCGGATAGAGTGGTAGATCGCGGGTGTAACAGGCCTGTTGAGTCCTTTGTATTCCACCTCCCGAATGTAGTGTTCAGTATGGCTCAGTTAACTCATGGTTTAGGGGTTACTCTGTTTGGCACCTTTACTATGGAGTTGCCTCTTGAATATGAATATGGGATAACCTAGCCAATGATTGCCAAATATAATTGCACTAATCAATGTATATTATGACATAATTAGAATAACTTAGGAATACTTCTTTATAATGTCTATTCTAATCCGCATGCCTTGTCTAAGTTGAAATGCTCTAAGGACTATCATAGATTGATCTTTTATCATTTATAGTGTACCTCATTATTGTGATTGATCCCTGTTTAAGATAAAGGAGTGTGTTCTTGCTTTGTTCTCAATTCTCCTATCACATGTGTAGAGTAGCTCTTGTCCTATTTATCTCGTTTCATTCCTAGTGCTAAATATAAATAACGATACTTGGAACATCTCTAGGTAAAATGCTGCTACAACGGGTGTATTTATCTGTGCGCTTGCGGGTAAATATTTATCTTTAGAGTCAGCGCTATGATATAATCACATTGCTAGTTTCATGTTGGGGATGACAACTTGACGTTAAGTGATGCTAGTAGTGTCCCGTACACTTCTTAGTGCCTTCACTAGGTTATTGTTTATGAAGTGCTCACCCTAGTAGGACAGGGCCCATAAGCTACATGGTACTCCTCTCTTGCCCTTTCGGTAAGCTACAGACAAACTAGAACTAATCTCAGTAATTGGCTAAGACCAGAGCCATGTAGTTCTCGTGGTTGTATTGTAAATCCTGGGTTGCCGCTTGAAAGCCCTAGTTTGATTTTGGTTAATTGATGAAACCTATTTGGTCTAATCCTATTGCTAAGCATGTGTGTAGCTTATAAAGAAGGATTGTGACCAAGCCAAGTGGTGGAGCTAGCAAAGATGGCAACCATGGAGGATGGTGATGGCCATATGCAACTCAAGAGATCAAGTGCTCTACCTTTGGTGAAATGAAGAAGAGAAGAGATGGAGCTAAGAAGCCCGAAGGCAAAGGTATAACCTATAGGCTCTTTGTTTTAGTGATCAAAACACTTAGCGAGTGTGATCACATTTAGGATCAATAGCCGTACTATTAAGAGGAGATTATTCACGGCTTATGCGGTGTTCAAAGTGCCACTAGGTGTTCTCTAACTAATCGATGCTATAGACCTAGTGAGTGACTAACAAAACCCTTGATAAATGCTTTGCAAAATGCCAACACACGTACACAAGTGTTGGAACACTTTGGTGTTGGCACATGAAAGCAAGGGTAGAAGTTAGAAATTGAAAGGTGCAGTGTTAGGAGCATCGGACGCTGCTGGCGGCAGCATCAGACGCTGGGCCGAGCGTCCGGTGGCAAACCCTAACCACTGACATTTGTTGAGGGAGCATTGAACGCTGGCAACGGACGCTGGCAAAACACTGTTGCAGAGTCCGATGGTTATGACGTGGAGCGAGCGAGCTTTCCAGGGAGCATCGGACGCTGGGCTGCGTCCGATGCCGATCCATTGGATGCGTCCGATGTGTTTTGGAGCATTCTGGAACCTTTCTGTTGTGACATCGGACACAAGGGTTGAGCGTCCGGTGCTATCGTTCCGGCGCGTCCGATGTAGCGCCAAAACGAGCTGAAAAGAGTGAGTGGCATCGGAGCGTCCGATGCCTGGCATCGGCGCGTCCGATGCCACATTAATCATGACGCGAAGGAATTTGACCGTTGGGATCTAATGGGTTGAATTCGTAGCAGAGGGACACGTGGTGCTCATCGAAGCATCGGACGCTGAGGGAGCGTCCGATGGCCCCGACACCGGCGCGTCCGATGCCTCTGTTTCGGGTCCAATGGCTAGGCCGACTTGTGTGGCCTATTTAAGGGGCTTGGCCGGCTTGCTAGGCATCACTCTTGCACATTCTGATTCCTAAGCATACTAGTGAGTATAGGCAAGCCTCCCAACTCATCTCCCAAGTTGATTTGATCAAACCAAGTGAGATTGAGTGATCTAGTGCGTGATTTGAAAGAGTTCAATCTAGTGGCACTAGTTCTTCGCATCAGCATTGAGTTTTCTTGTTACTCTTGGCATTTGCCGGTGCCTAGACGGCTTGGAGGCGTT
The DNA here is from genome assembly GCA_009763385.1 of Coix lacryma-jobi var. lacryma-jobi. NCBI lineage: Eukaryota > Viridiplantae > Streptophyta > Magnoliopsida > Poales > Poaceae > Coix > Coix lacryma-jobi. The sequence continues at coordinate 11,112,115 of CM019822.1, forward strand.
GAGGTGGTTGTTGGCAAGATTGGTGATTGTTCTTGGCCACCACCGTTCGTGATTGTGAGAGGTTTTTGGAGCCTCACCTCGCTGGAGCGGCAAGAGGCATCCTTAGTGGATTGCTCGTGTCATTGAGCTACCTCACTTGTGGTAGATTCTTGTAGCGCTCTTTGTGAGCTTGGCTTTGCACCGATTAGCCACCGGGTCACCTAGTGTTGGTCGAGCACGTGAACCTCGGGATAAATCTTGGTGTCCCGTGTGCTTATTGTGATTGTGAATTCTTCTCGGTAATTGGCTTCACAAGTGGGTTTCACCGGTGATTGGCTTTCTACTAGGCGATCCCAAAGGCTCGGTGAAACCATCTTTATCTAGCTCATTTACTTTATGTACTTACCTTGAGCTATTTCATTTGCGTAAGATATTCTTCCTTTGTCGTATATCTTGTTTAGTTAGTTGTGATTAGTTTGCTTAGTATATCTTGTGCACACACTTGTTTCATATACATTCTTTGTATATCATATTTGTGCTAAAGCCAAATTGTTCTATTCCGCATTTGTTATTAGCTCTAGTTGATTGTGTGACATAGAAATATTAGGTAGAATTGTTGGATAGGTGGCTTGCAACACACTATTAGGCTAGCGCAATAAGCTTCGCCATTTGTTATACTAATAGTGTTTGCCTAAGTAATTTTGTAGATTTTTAATTAGGCTATTCACCCCCCTCTAGCCAATTCGGACCTTTCACCGCTTTAAGATTCAGAACTAATATTGGTTCCATAATCATTAATCAAGATTATCATTATATTATTTGGTGATTTTAGGCTAAGCAGAACTACTCATATGCATAACCCAGGGTAACAAGGAACATAGGATAACAAAGTTCTAGGTAAAATCCTTAGGGTTCATCATATTAAACACATGCATATGGAAAGGTGATTAAATGGACTCTAATCGGATTTAAAACGAGAAAGTTACGTTGAGACAAGGTTTAATGGCACTTTTGTAATTAAATCGAACTCGTTTTCGATTTAAAATAAATAAAAATCATGGTTTCCACGCTGACTGGACCACAGGTTCTGCAACTAAGGTGGACTGCGGGTTGATTTTAGCAAAGTTGGAGGGCTTTTGTGCAAAAGTGTGCGCGCGGGTCGGCTGACTGGGCGGCTGGCACGTGGCGCGACATGAGTGGCGCGGTCTACCACACGGCGCGTGGACGCGATGCGCTGGCGGTGTGGACCGAGCCCACGGCCCACCGTGGACCGGTTATGAGCTCGAAGGTTTAACTTCTAATCTGGGCCTTCGGAACAGGATCTAACGGCGCAGAGTTGTTTGGAGAAGAGCTAGCCGGCGAGGCGGCGCTTTCACGGCGGCGCTCCATGGGAGCCGACCAGAACACGGCGGTGGGTCACCGGAATGGCGTTCCCGGCCACCCTGGACCCATCCAAGACCACCAAAGTGACCCTTGGAACCTTGCGAACTTGATGAGAAGGGTTTTCGGGGTTGGAGGACATCGAAGAGACACACCCGAGCGGCGACGCCATTGATGGGATCTCGGACCTCGCGGTTTAGGTGGTGCAGCGCACTAAATTCGAAGAAAAGAGCACGGGGGGAGAGAGTTTACTACGAACTCGGCCCAGGGCCGTCGATAGGCAGGTGCGAGGTGCGCGAGCGAACAGGACCCCCAAATTCTGGTCTCCATCTCGTATCCCTCATCCAACTAGTATCCAACAATAATCAGCGAGACTTGTCAAGCCTGGTGGCAAGCAACAACACACGCTCGCTCGACTCTCATTCTCATGACCTCTCGTCTTTCTCTCTTTAACTCTTCCCACGACCCCTCGGCGTAGGGGTTCTTGGCGTCCAGGAAAGCTCTACGGTGGCTGGGAGGGCACCGGCGAGGCTCTGCATCGGCGGCGGTGCGAGGGTAGGCGAAGTCAGGTGTGGGGGCGCTCGGGGGGCTATGCCCTTGCTTATATAGGGCCAGGGAGGGGCGACGAGGGGTCATGGGTGCTCCACCGAGCTCGAACGACGGTGTAACTACCGGGCCGTTACCGGAGGGGAAAGGGTGCGGCGGCGACACTGAGCGGGCGGCAGGAAGAAGTGGAAGAGTCCCCGTTGCTGACGGGTGGGGCCAAGCGGTCAGGCGGGACGAATGCACTGGCAAGGCAGGTTGGGGTGTCAACGGCAGGAGTGTGGGGCGCGGGCGGCGCTGCGCTTGCGAGCGAGCGGCCGCGGGGAGACGCTGGTCGTGGAGGCGCGCAAGGGAGATGGGGTGTCACACCCAATTTTAAGAACAAAATTGAATGTAATAACTCATGTGTGCCCAGAGATCAATCACACACATAAGTCACAAATTAAGAAGTACCATCACATATGTTTATTACATAACGAATATTATTCAAAGTCTTTACATAGCAGCGGATAAATAAAGTCTCTCTCGCGGTAGCTCCATCACAGGGAAGATGACTGGTTGACAGCAAGACTAGAACTCTTCAGGAAGTCGTCGTTACCATAGCAATCTGTTACCCATCCGGGATTTTTATCCAAGTAGAAAGAAAATAAACAAGCATAAGTACATCTCGTACTTAACAAGTGTAACATGGGGTTCATGAGGCTCAAATAAGGCTGACACTGGTTAAACTGCAGTAGCTTTTAGTTGGCACAATTTTAGCATTAGATAGCATCAATAATATCCATCCCATTTAAACATGTGATCAATGTGAACATGAAACCATTGAAAGAGATAGTAACATTAATTTAAACATTAATTAAAGCAACAACTATACCATAAGAATTCCAGGTCGCTCGTAACCGTGAGCACGGCTGATATATCAGTTTTACACTCTGCAGAGGTTGTACACTTTACCCGATGAGTCGTGATATCCAGATGCCCGGGTTAATTACTCCCATAACACTTCCGAGGTGAGCGGGCAGGACACACGCAAAGCCTTTCAAAGGTTCGTCTAACAAGTTAGGGCCGTTAGTTCTTAAGGCAAGGGGATGTAGAGCCCTCCTTCCAGGTGGCACAATAACACGCAGCCTATACTCACGTGGACAGAAGCCGCACTATACCCGTCTCGGCAAGATCCAACGCGCCTATACAGGTGTCCACTAACAAGCTAGAAAAGGTCCTTATACTGAGCTAAGGTCAGAGCCATATAACTCTCATGGTTGCACTATTGTCCCGGGTGATCCCTTATAGTAGTTCCTAAACTATGTTGCTATAAAAGCCAATTTTACCAAGTTGCATATATCATTAAATTCAGATTCACATGATCAAAGTTTAATTTGAGCACTAGCATAGTTCTACCCAATGCATACCGAGGATAACAAGGCAAAGATCAACACCTAGGATAAATCTAAATAGGCATCAAGGTAGACACATGCATATGGTGATTATAGTGACTTATGGTTATTAGGACATCAAGGAGGATCCCATGCTATACTTGCCTGATTCAGTGAATTCTGGTTGCTCTTGGTTGTCGTAGAAGGGCTCCTGATCACCAGCGTATGTCTCACCGTCTATACTCACATCAACACACAATCATCGGGACAACAATCATGCACAGCAAACAAGCTATAATTAGAACATTACACCAACAGCAAGAAAATAATATAAAAAGTTTGAAAACAGAATCTACGATCCAACACGATCACATAAACGCGAAGATCACGAAAAACGGAATTATAACGCAAAAGTTATGAGCTAAACCAGTTACAAAACCTTAGTTAGTAGATTAAACCTAACTCAAATTTTAAGTACTGAAAACAGTATATATTCTCATGCAGATAGATAGATCTTTTCAAAACGAATCTAACGCAACTTGAACGGACTAAATCGACTAAAAACGTAGAAGTTATAAGCATTTGAAACTGGTGGCAAAACTGTAAATAACCAAACTCGAATTTGAATTTAAAATCAGTTTAAAAGAAATCTGCGGATTTGGTCGGACTGCGCCTCAATTAAATGAAAGCACAGGGGTTTAAACGGAAGAAAACACAGACTCAAGGAACAGTGCAGT